>JASJUZ010000259.1:0-659009 GCA_037159825.1 Tupiocoris notatus | reverse complement strand
ATTGTTGTAGCAAATTCACAAAGGTATGGGGGAAAAGTTATGATGGGAATAATTTTTGTATTTCCTTCAGAAACTTGCCAAGTAAATGAATGAAAGAAATTACTGTGCAGTCGATAATTTTGTTCGGCGTAAAGGTATCAAATTTTATTTTATTTATACATACACACGGGCAAGGCATATTGTTTTTGACAAATTTTTCCAACACTAGAAAGCAGATTTCAGGCAATAACTCGTGTAGAGGAGACAGGAGACTATTAGGTGATTAATTTAACGAGACCGGAGAATACGAGATAAGTCATAAGAGTAGCCAGGGAGTAATCAAAACTATGATTCTCGTCGAGAAAGAAGTTTGCACTGAAGCTCATTGAGGTAACGACTTTTATCGTATTTTTTTGGAGGAGACAACAAAAAGCAGACTCCTTTCTTTTCACGACATATCACGTTGTTGATTGCAGAGGCTATATCAGCGTGACAATTAAATCCGTTTAGTTATCCTGTCGAAGAATTTAGAACAATTATTTGCACGCTATGGACATCGGGGGAAAATTGCGCTGTTGCACGGACAACCGGATAGAATCGATCTGGCAACCGAGACTCGGCTACAGGTTTCCACCTCCTTCGACGGAAGACAACTCGCGGAGTTGTTGGAAACAGTTAAACCAGCGAAGTCGATTTGAAACGAATATTGCAGTAAATATTTGCAATATTAGTGGCCTTTGTCACTACAAGATATACATAGATTGATTGATGGAACGAGAGTAAAAATATGGAATAAACGTATTACTTTTTCTCCTTTCGTCGCACTTTTCGATGTCCAGAAGGTGTGAGAGGGAGGAAAAAACTAGGTGACTGACTGAGAGTCTGTTAACTTTTCTAATCGATTCTAGTCAACACATGTTTCTCAAAATCTTTTTACGTTTCTTATATATTTTTTTTCAACCTCAAATTTTAGCTAAATTGTGATAATCACTGACGTGTTAACTTATGTACGTAGAATATAGTTAACATTATCAAATTTTATATATTCACCTTTAGTCACAATACAATTTCAGATCATAGGGAAACCAAGCTGTGATTTGAATAAAAATTCAAATAAAAACCTTTAACACTTAAATAAATTAAATAAACCTTAAAATTTGAATTAAAAAAATTTAGATTACCTCAAAAACCTTAAAATTTGAATTTAAAAAATTTTAAAAATGTAATTACTTTAAAAACCTTAAAATTTAAATAAAAACCTAGCGAATGAGCCGACTTGACTGTGGACCCTTATGGCTCCACGTTTAGCGCTCCGAAACAATTCAAAGCATGTACCTCCATGATGGCAAAAAATAATATATACCGAGGGAGGATTCCTAAATGGGCGAAAGTGCTCGGCTAGCCAATAAAGAATCGGAGAAGGTGTCGACTGGTTTTTCTCCCTCACTCCTCCTGGTTACCAGTCACGTTTAATTATTATCGATCACCTTCATCTCTACACTATTGTAAATGTTTTGAAATGAACTTCAAGTTATATATAAGTGTTTTAACTGTTGATGAACAATTAGAACCGTTTATATCTACGATTGCTAAACAGAGCTAATAAAAAGAAAACCTTGGGACAAAACAGGTGCCCATGCATTATTCGTTCCACAACATTCACTTTTCGAAGGTGAATTCAAAATATATTAAAGTTATAAGTGTGTATTTTGAGACTAATTGATTCAAGCAAAATACATTAAATTACCATTGTTGGATGTAATGGTAATTATTTCTTCTTAACTAAGAGACCGATGAATTTCGATTACAGTTGCTAATCGTTTCCAAAAAGAAACTTGGAAAAAAAGAAAAAGAAACCCCTCAACCTGCAGAAAGAAGTAATGCGACCACCTGGAGAAGAAAAAGTAATAAGAAAGTTTAGAAATAGATTAAAATTAAAAGTTCGGCCAAAACTATTGAGTTGAAAAACAAAGAAGGATCTTGGTCTATTATTCAATTAGAAACCGTGGTAAATGGTAAAATGGCCCACAAAAAATATATATATCTAAATATATATCTAACCCTCTCAAAATTTGATGTTTTACATTTCACGGTGACTAGAATCTGAATATTCAATTTAAAAAAAATCTGTCCGTCCGCCGTGCGATGCCAAAATTTTTCTGCGGACACTAAAATAGCTAAATTATTGAAATTGTCACCAATGATCATTCTTAGTCTGACGATCGCTCAATTATTTAGCCAAATCGCTACCTCAAATTATTGGTATTTTAGGATGCTTTTGATGGCGGAGAAATTCGTATTTTCCGATGTTTTTGATACAAAATTGTATTCTATATCGATTTATATAATTTTTTAATCGAATGAGACCATAAACTAGGTTGATAGATTTTGTGCAGAATTTCCAACATTTCAGATGATGACTCGATCATTCAAGGAGCTATAGAAATCGTTCTATACTCGATGAAATTCTCATAAAGGCGAATATTTTGAATCTTGATTAAGAAAAATTGAAAATCTTCTAAATTACGATGTTTGCTTATAGTTTTCAATCTTTTGTTAGGTCATCGTTCGCAAATGTTCGGAATAGTTACTATCAGAAGTCTTGAATCATAATTGAAGCGAATTAATAATGAACCGCTCGACTATCATTTGCGGCGGTTTTCTGTTAGATGAGGAATTCATCGAAATTCTAATTATTGAAGTTGACGTTCAATTTAGATTTGGAAATGCTCAAAATAATCAGCCGCGGATACCAACATAGAAATTAAAGTTCCAATGGTGCCCGCAAACAGAAGCGCTACTGAATTGGAATATGCAATATGGAAATAAAACCTTGAGTGGTAATTCTCCGAATGTAACGCGAACAGGTGGGGAATCAGGGATGGGGAATGTTTTGGTTTCGAGCAACAGCGAAGCACTTTCGAGGGCGCCGCGGTTCATTAAACCTCCCATGCAATCTATACGTCTCGGAAGGGAAATTATTTTTTCTCCTTCTTTCCCGTGTCAAAATACAAGCATAGACAGAATCGGGGGAATGTGTAGGCAAGCGAATCGAGAGAATGAAGAGTATCATGGAATACTGACCTTGTTGATGTGTGGTCTAGATGGAAGCTGGCTTGGCAGGAGGCTTGGCGCCCCTTAACCCCCTCCCCCGCCTCCGGGTGTGTGACGTCACTTCTCGCGGGGGTGGGGACAATGTGCCCGCCGCCTCCGTCGCCGCTCCCAGTTGGATTTACGTGGATCTAAATAGCGCTGAAAATTGACAACGTCTCAAACGAATATTTTCTTCGGAAATAATTGATTCCCGTTGTCATAGAAAGCCCTTTTGATACAATGGGCGCAAATGATCGGCATAATATTTCGGAACCGGAAAATGAGTCGCAGAATCGCAATGGTTGAGGCTAGAGTTAATTTTCAACTTGTGGTGGAAACTCGGGCGCACTTTCCCAAATCCTATTCAGCTTCAGCTGCCACCTTTCAGTAGCTAACTAGAGGTAGTGAAATAAGAATATTATCCAGAGGTTAAAATACGTTGTGATTTGTCGCAAATCCATTTGATTCGACGTGGGGACATTATCGGCGACGTTATCTCATATTGAATTTCTGTATTTCTAGCGCTTTCGCCCTTCTGGGCCTCTTCAGGAAACATCTTCTGTATAAAAGTTTTTTTTTACAGGACCTATTAAAAAAAAAAAAAAAAAAAACTATCACGCAGAAGATGTTTTCTGAAGGGGCCCAGAAGGGCGAAAGCGCCAGAAATACAGAAATTCAAAATGAGATAACGTCGCCGATAGTGTCTCAACCTCATCACCACGTCGAGGTTGGAATAGGTAATTATTTGTTTCCCTTGAGAATATTAGATGGTGGCCTTAATTTATATGTTGAGTAAATTGATGAAAATCAACCTCCTTTTTAAACATGTGTGAGCTAGTACTCGAGCGTAAAATGCGAAAGATTTAAATAACAGTTGCGTTTTAGAGAAGTCGATAGAAAGATCAAATAAGTCTCCTTTGTGATTTCACACATGGGCGAGCGAGTTTTGGTTAATTTGTGCGTGTCGACGATTATGATTTATGATAAACATTGGATTTGTTTTGAGCGGCACATCTATCTCAAGCAACAGGGCACTTTAAAACAGCCTCAACGTTTAGCCGAATTATTTTGCCTAATTGTATAATTGCAGTGTCTGACGACCATTTTAACGAGTATAGAATAATTTTGATAGGTGAAAAAATTCTTGATATTATACCCTCATGCCGAATTTCATAAAATCTCGAAAATTCCACACGAAAGCTGCGATAACTTGAGAACCATTTATGTTATCACTCCATAATGGTCTCATTCGATTCAGAGTAAAAAATCCATACAAATTGATATCAAATACACTCTATGTTCCAAAAACTTATGAAGATAAGAATATTTTCCCTTTAAAACCTCCAAAATACCCTAAAAAATCTGGAACCGATTTGGTTAAAGAATCGAGCCATTCTCAGACCGAGGTTGATTTTTGGCGGCAATATATCAAGAATTTAGCCATTATAACGTCCTCAGAAAAACCTTAACGGTGGATTGACAGAACTTTTTTATTAATTATCCAAATTCTTATTATGTTTTTTTTTTTTGCTGAATTTATTTGTTATTTATTTATTTATTTTAAATATATATTGTCTAGATTAAAGGTTTGCAGAGGAGTCGGACATAGGTTTCCGTTTTCTATTGTACCGGAAACCACCTCCCCTCCAAAAAAATTTAACTTATAGCAAGAAGAAAGAATTGACTCCTGTTGCAACCTTTCGCGTTCTGCAGCACTAGCAGAGAAAAAACTCACCCTCGTCCTACTGCAGGTTGTTTCCTCTCATCGGCACAAAGTTTTGATTGCACATCCGATTCAAAGCGTACCAGCATGAAAGCAACTTTACACGCAGGTATTCACCCTCGTTTTCAAAGCTATTCGTGAACTGAGAGCATTATACTAGAACGACGATAACTTACGGTTTTTGTTCTGAATTACAGTAACGTTTTCGCAAATGCAGCTGTTCAGTTTTATTTTAACTCGTTCATTTGAAGGTAATAAATGTATGCTCTAATTAGATTTCAGTGGTTAAAAATGTATCTAGTAACGAAGATAATATTTGGGTAAACGACGAGAGCCAACGCTTTTAAAAATTGGCAATTTAAAGAAAAATTATTACTATGTCCTCTCGAAATGGCATGGAAATTTTTTCCTCAAGTGGCACAAAAAGGCTTTGTATTTGGACAAACTATCAACTTATCTAGAATAATATCCCAATGACTGATGTATTATTCATACGATTCTCGATTACTGCAACTAACCATATGAAAAACTTACTGGTGTTCGGAATGCATTGGACAATTGTTTAAAAACCGTAGAACTGCCCGTTGGTTTTTTTTTTAAGTGTTATTTAGTGCTGCAGAAAAATCGCTCATAATATTTTCCCCTTAATTCCCAGATAATTTATTCGTCAAAACTAATCGAGAGGTGAGGATTTAAAAAAGCGTTTTCCAAAAAAGAAAAAAAAATTGTAAAACGCTGCAAATGATTGTACGATGGTTACTATTTCTTAGCACCAACGATGATGTCCATTTCCAAAGTTTTAAAATTAAAAGTTAAATTGTTCACCTAAAGGTAAAGCTCAAGAAAGTGTTTGACAACCATTCCAACAAGTGGAGAACGATTTTTATAGCTCCAAATATTGACGTGCCAAATTTCTGGAAATCTTAATAATTCTACTCGAAAACTCGAGAACCAATAAAGCTATCGACCTTGCTATAGTCTCATTCGATTCAGCGTTCAGAAATTTATAAAAATTGATATCAAATACACCTTTGCCTAAAAAGCGTCGGAAAATACGAATTTTCTCCCCAAAAATCAATCGAAACCCCCCAAAACTCTCTTAACATCGAGGTAGAGTCGTAGTTGAAGAATTGACAGACCCAAATTGACTTTTCGTGAAAATTTCAAAACGGTGGACGGACAAAATTTATTTACTTTATTAAATTGGATCATCGGATTCTAGTTGCCTTGAAACGTAAAACACCAAATTTTAAGGAAGGTGGAAAAATTTCTCAAGAACAGCCATACTCTCCAAAACTATTCTTTCTATAGAATAAAATTGTTTGAAAATAATTTTCAACAAGGCTCCAGCATTCTAATTGCATTTTTCTCGGAAAAGTTCCAATTTCGCTAACGTAAATTACTTCAAAAGGCGGACGGTAAAATTGTGGAGAAAATAGAATATAATTCAATAAAAAAAATAACGGTTATTTTGCTCGGTTGTACAAATACGCAACGGGGGAAGAGGTCAAAGCCGAGAAAAGCGATGACCCGTAAAAACAAGACCTGACCCTCGTAAAACGGAGCTCAACATTTTACTGCTTAAACGCGTCTGCGTGGAAAAACTCATTTCTAAACTCAACTTTATCGCCGTTTTACGGGACGGGAGCTCATCGCATTTCGTATCAACTTCTTCCCGTACCGAGGAAATATGTAGGGCTTAATTCAAAAGTAAGCGTCGTCGTATGAATGTGATGGGTAAAATCGAGATGACGAAGGGCAAAACGATCACAATTCTCAATCACATGAGGACATTTCGATGGCTACAGGACAACATGTGTTATAAAAATTTGGCTGGTTTTCAGGAGAGAGAAAAAACGTTATAAAAATAATGGGACAATTAGTTTTATGAAGAGTGCAGAAGTGGGGCTACCTGTGATATCATGCTGCATGCTATGGAATTTAGGTAGTAGCTCAATTCAGGAAAACACCTTGATAACACTTGTTGCCGACAAAAATGGTATAACCCATGTACTTTAAGCGGGAATAACTCATTCCCAGCGCTACCAACAAAAAAACTGAGGCGACCACGAGATTCGGCTTGAAATTCTGAATAAAAATCATCCAAAACCTCAAAACCTATTTTTTTCATATCACATGTTCTCCTGTAGCCATCGATTGGTTCTCTAAACATGTAGTCGTGCTCTAATGAGATTGACCTTTCAACTCAACTTTCCTAACGGTGAATATATCCGGTAAGTCACGATATCTCGTTTTTAACCAGTTATGGTATTCTTTCATCAACTCGCCTACCCCTCAAAGTAACGACACAGAGAGTTTGGAGGGTTTGGATTTGTATTTACTTCCATGTTTACGTGGAAAACAGAAGTATCGTCATCGTCTGAAAGGTCGAATTCGAACTATTGGAAGGATATTTCATAGTACTAATCAGATGCAAGTTCTGAAAAAGTGTCTGTGTGTCGGTGGTCAAAAAATGACATAAATCACTATATCTCCCTGAAAAATGAATAACACTCGACGAAATTTTCAAAAAATGTTCTCCCAGTGAATTTACGAAATTGGTTTTTATCGAATTCTGACAATTTGGCTCACATACTGCGCTTCTAAATTAATAATCCAATTCGTGCGTTTTTCCGTTTTTGGGTTTCCTGGCTAGTTTTTCAATAAGAGCTCTTGTGTACTAACTTTGCAGCCTTTAGCGAGTTTCTCGATTTTATAATCCGCTATACCGGTTACCGACTCAAACATCAAAATACTTTATGTACTACACAGGTTTATTTCGTCAACTTCCAGAATTTTCATATTTTTCTAGTTTCCTGAATAATGAGCAAATTAAATCTAAAAACCATTCTTCAACGTCCTTTATTCTTCAATTCATTGGAACTATACGTTCGGTTCAAATATTTTTAAAACAAGAAGCGATTTTGAATTTTTAACACATTCGACGCTTTATTCCCTAGAGATTTCCATAATGAAATCATTCTCTAGAGCATTTGCCACAGTGTCGTTTTCCTGCTTTTAACACAAATGACCGGAAAACCCGAGAAAATCGAGGAAAACCTGTAGTTCTCGACTGTAATGATTCTATCATTTTGAGCCTGTATGAAAATATTAAATATTTTTATAGAAATAGAAATCTTCTATATTCGTTATAATATCCCTCTATAATACGCTTCGAAAATCCGCTCGTAAAGCCGTGCTACGTCACTGGTTTTTTTTCTTTTGGTTTAGTGGTAAGTTTTTGGATTTATCGGTCTATTGTTTCTATTCCATCAGCCGCTGAAATGTTTAAAACAAAAAAATAAGGTTTTTCGTTTTTGAATAGAGTAAAAAGAAAGTTATATCGAATGTAAAAATTCAAACCCACCTTTTAAGGCTTTTTCCTGAATTTATGACCATTTTGTTCTCAGAAATAGAATCAGCAAATTTCTACGAGAGGGAAAAATTTCTCATTTCGCCGACAGCTCAGGCGCATCATCGTACAAATGTTTTTCAGGCAACTTTTTTTCAGTTTCTCACCAACTTAGGCCATCTTGGCGTCTCTACGACCGTACTTGCTCTCGATGTCGTCAACAATACGAGTCGAACGTTTTGACCCGAGGCTGGTTACGGCTTCGAGTTGAATTCGATCTTCCCATGGGCGTCACCCATGGCAAGTATCCAAGGGGCTTCGTCCTGGCGCAATAGCGATCTTATTCAGGACCTTATGTCACGTCCCGTCGCGAATATTAATGGCCTAGAGGACTGAAGTGTACCCGACTAACCAGTTGTCTTGGCATCAACGGACTCGACTGTTCTGCCGATCGTGAATGTGACCTCATGAGCGTTGAGAGCCGTGACAACATAAATCTGAAGAGAACGACGGTTGACATCTGATCGCAATTTACTCATCGACATCTTGCAAATGCTTGGGAATGATAGGGAAAATTCACCCGTATGTCTATCCAAACTCGTCAGATTTAACCCTGAAATTTTAGTAGTAATTAAATTTCCTCAAATTGCATTTAAAAAATCTAAATTTCTCGAATGCTCGAAAAAAATTCCAGTTAAAACTTCAAAAGTATGAAAAACCGAAAAAATTGAAAAAAGTGTCATGTTAAATTTTGATCCTTTTCACTTCAAATCCGGATTCTACATCCAATTTCCTGTAGGAACGTGTAATTAATTCGAATTGAACAGTCCTGTAAGTATTTACAATGAATTTTCAAAGTTGAAAAACATAAAAACGCGTAGTACTAAAACTGGAAATAAGTAATAGTTTTCGTCAAAATTCCGTAGTTTTGATGTCAAATTTGGATTCAGCGTTAAATTTCCTATAAGAATAGATTCCAAAATCGGTTAAAAACAAGAGTTTAATTTTCCACCATTGCCGATGCCAGCGGAGCTCGAATGTGGCCGGATATACGGAAAATAATTTCTGAGGCGCTGTTTACATTTTTTCACCAAATTTTTTGCTGCGCACAAGTGTAACGCGTTCAAATGAAGACTTTTGCATAATAAAACAATCGATTCACTTAAATTTTGACTACGAAAACCACGGTTAAAGTTCGATTTTCGAGCGTTCAAAAACCGATTTTTTTGGACCACTTGCGGATTTTTCCGAGAATTGAAAAAAATCACAAAAATACATCTTGGTAAGACACAACTTTCCTAAAAATTTCAGATTTTTATCTGTATTGAGAGACGAGTAAAAAATCGTTAACTGATCGGTTGAAAAAAATCACAGGGGTCCCCCTTGAATTTTCTGTGAAAAATTTTTTGATTTCGTTTACGTTCAAATTTAGCATAACGATAGTTGATGGTGTGTATATCAATAATATATGCTCAATTCTTTGTTTCTTTCGCCCTAAATAGATCAAAAGAATGTTCAAAGTTAAAAAATTGGATTTTTTCGTGTATATTCTACTAATATTGTTGAATATCTCACAAACGGTTAAAAAATGGATAGGTACATTACATGGGGAAAATGTGGACAGTTAAATTACCTATCTTTTGGTATATTCAAACATCTGAATTGACGACTTTATGTGAAAGTTATCCACTGTGCAAGTTACAAATCTTGGAAAACTTGGAAGTTTATGGTTTAAAAACCATGAAAACGCCACCACCTACATAACAAATTATAGTAACTACTGTAAAAACTATAAATTACACCTCTCCATACACATCGATATAAACTACTATACAGTAGTGAAAAGACAACAGCCCAACTAAGAGTAACAATTTTTTTTCACTACACTTTCACAAATTTGACATGAAAGTGTAACTCCAGAGTTCTTAGGGCTATAAATATCGTCGTTTTTAATAGGGCTTTAATAGAGCAGCGGTATATGACCTTCGATGACCTGTTAATTAGCGAAATTAAATGAAATCTTTTGAATAAACTGTCATTGGTCGTTTCCTGTATGTCAATGTCTCAAGCTGAAGAGGCCAATCGTCACGTCCATTGAATTGAAGAATAAAGGACGTTGAAGAATGGGTTTTAAATTTAATTTGCTCATTATATATAGGAAACTAGAAAAATATGAAAATTCTGGATGTTGACGAAATAAACCTGTGGAGTGCATAGATTACAAAGTATTTTAATGTTTGAGTCGGTAACAGGTATTATAGCGGATTATAAAATCAAGAAACTCGTATAAAAGGCCGCAAATTTAGTACACAGGAGCTCCTATTGAAAAACTAGCCAGGAAACCTAAAAATGGAAAAACGCACGAATCGGATTATTAATTTAGAAGCATTATTAATTTAGAACTGTCAAAATTCAATAAAAGTCAACTTTGTAAATTCACTAAGAGAACATTTTCTGAAAATTTTCAGAATTTCGGGAATTTTCACCGTCGAACCTGAGCTGAAATTAAATTAATATAGCTTCAGTGATTTAACTCACTCCTGTTGACGCAGTTCAACGTCGAAATTGAAAAGCCAACCTGTGCGTCTAAGAACGACCGCGTGAGACGAAAGGAGACTGAAGCCAGAAGCCTCCTCACGGAAGCTAACGTACAGAACGGGCGTTCGCATGCTCGCCGTTGCTTTTTAACGCGTTTGACCCGATAAAAGAGTCGAACGGAAAATCCATAATGGACGGGGGTATACACGTGAGCTACTAGATCGTATCAGGTTGGTACATCGATTTTACTGCTCGCTATAGTTGATTGGATGGAATCGGATATATCGACTAGGGCCGAATAGTTCGAATTACAACTGGCAGAGATGATAGGCGAGGAGTAAATGGATAGTTGATCAAAGGTGTTACAAATTAGAAAATGAGTGCGGAGGGCGATGGAAATTGGTTTTCATCTTGATCATTTCATCATCATGCTAAAATGAAATGTGCGGAAATGCTGTCTGTTTTATTCCTTTCGTCGTTTATAGGTCCAATTTATACCTTATCCTTTTTTTATACTTTCCCAACCTAATATTTTTTGAACTTTCCGTTTCGTTTTCTAACTTGAACGAGTTGCACATTCTAAAATACTTTCGGAAGCTGAAGTATAGCTAGACTTTCATTACATGTGAAATACCTAGCGTCACATGCTCGTCATAACTCACGGCTTTCGTTTCGAAGCGGATAATTCCGTGTTATTTCTTCTTTCTCCGGCGCGTTGAACGGTGAATTATATCGTTGCAGGTGCGATTTCTACGTTTCGGTAACGACAATCGCGCCTTGAAATCGGATTACTTTATTACGACTTGTACGAGACGGTGTTCTTTACGAACGTGTCGATAACGAACGTTTCCGCACTCTCAGCGCCCAATTTTGGTTTATAATAAACCATTGTAATCGCCCAAGAAAAAGAATTTTCTAACCCCTCTCAAAATTTGATGCTTTACGTTTCAAGGCATGTAGAATCCGAATATCCAATTAAAAAAATTCTGTCGTACTCCGTCAGCACTTCCGATCAAATTATAATAGCTACATTCTTGAAATTTACACCAAAAATCAAACTCGGTCTCACAACGGCCCATTTTTGAACCACTTTGGTAGCTCAATTTTAAGGATATTTTTGGGGATTTCGAGGGGGAGAAAATTCATATTTTTCGACGTTATTCAAAAAAAAAAGGTGTTTTTGCTATCAATTTCGATTGATTTAAGTCCGCTGAATCGAATGAGACCATTGCTGGGTCGAAAGCTTTATTGGTTCTTGAGTTATTGCAGCTTTGGTGTTGAATTTGGGAGATTTGCAGAAATTTGGCATAACTCGAGAGCTCTTGGAGCTATAAAAATTGTTCTATACTAGAATTTAGAAATTAAGAGAAATAAAAATTATTAAAATTACAATAGTTGCTACGGAGTTTTCCCTTATAGTTACCAATTTATTTTTCGGTGTGAACGTTCACAAATTTTCGGAATAATTACTATCACAAATTAATGTTCTTCATACATCATTATTGAAGCAAAGGAATAATAAACCAGTGTACAATCATTTGCAGCGTTTTATTTTATTTTTCCATCGAGTGGCTATTATAGAGCAGGAAGTTGCTTAATGTATATGAAATTATTGGATAATATTTTTAGATGATAGATTCTGGAAGATTAGCGTATCTACTCAACAGTTGACTAAATGCTCAATTTCGCTTATGATCAACACACGAAACGAACTAATTACAAAAATCTGGTTTCAATCTGCTAATTATTGATAAGTCTAGTTTTATGATCTCTTGACAATTTTTTCGAGTCGAACTGCTCCAACTTGAACATGAAGAACAGGTTTGAGTTCCACACCCAGCGCCTACTTGGGCGCAAACTAGCTCGTATTTCCTTATTCGACTATTGAAATCGACTTATGAAAAATAGAGTTAAATTTGAAATTGAAATCAAACCATAATTTCTCCAATATTCCAACTTGCAGTTGAGTCATTTGTTTATAAAGAGCGAATGAAATATTGCGTCCAGTTATGCCTAGTATAACGAAGCTCATGTTTCAATCGAGGTGAACCTGTATTTGCATGGTCCTTGAGTTCGTCATACATATAACGTTGGAGCAATCGCACGAGCAAGACCTGGAAAAAATACAATTTCTCACTTGCCTGGAAAATTTCAGAAATACATGCCGTAATTATGCTTTCGAGAAAATTCAATGCCTGCGCCACAATGATAATCGGCCAATACAAAAATAAACGGTGCGTGGCGTTTTTTCCAACAAGTAATTGGAGTTGACTCACAAATCTTATAAATTTGTTATTTCAAATTTTTTTTCTTCTCCAGGTGGTCGCATTACTTCTTTCTGTAGGTTGAGGGGGAAAAAAACGAGGCGACCTCTTCTCCATTTTTTATTCAACCGAGTACTTTCGCCCGTTCGGGCTTCTTCAGGGCATTATAGGACCAAGGGTACCTATGGCCCTATATATAGTTATTAAAATAATTATTACTCCTAGTAATAATATATCTATTCTGTTTTTGTGGAATATTATGACAAGCCCTATGACAAAGGTTAAGGCTCCGATTGACCCAGTTAAAGGTCATGGGCTGGTATCAGAATAAGTGTTTTACTTGATAACATATCTATAATTTTTATAGGGTGTGTTTTCTTGATTTCTTCTTCTGTTATTTTTTATAGTTATAGATATCTTCTGATCAATTTGGGGTTCGATTTCTTTTTATTTTAACTTTTTTTATTATTTCTATAATACTTTTGATTATTAGACCCAACATAATTAGTATCTTGCTTAGTTGAGATGGTTTAGGGCTGGTCTCTTATTGTTTAGTAATTTTTTTTCAAAATTCTAATTCTTAGGCCATAGGTACCCTTGGTCCTATAATGCCCTGAAGAAGCCCGAACGGGCGAAAGTACTCGGCTGAATAAAAAATGGAGAAGAGGTCGCCTCGTTTTTCTCCCCCTCAATCTACAGAAACAAATATCTATTGTAATGTGACGTTCCGATGTGAATATTGCTTTTCGGCTATCAATGAGTAACATTGACGTTCCGGGTCAATACCGAGAAATCTTTGTTTCGAACCGATTGTCTGAACGTCAACGAGTGGGAATATCGTTTCGAAATCCAATATCGATGTCGAAGGATAGCTTCGTTTCCACACTGCACACGCATTAATCTCAACACGATTAGGTTGCAGCCGGGTGGGTGGACTGGGGGTCGCAAAAAGGGAGGCGAAGTCCTTGAGCAGATCGGTCGCGATTGAACTCAGCGTGCACCGACGGAATTTCACCGTATTCTTCGCCGACAATAAATATCAGGTGTGCGACTATGACGCTATATCGGATAAACGATAAAATATTTACGGGAAAATATTACTGAAACGTGCTCAGATCGTAATAATCGCAAACGGCAAGCTTGTAAATTTAAAAATAAATATTTATTTTTATTTATTTAAACACAATAACACGAGCCCAATTACAATAGATACCTATGTACATTAAATAATGAGAACACCTTCGACTTTTATGCGAAACAACAGGAAGAAAAAATGTAGTTCAAGGGAAACGGCCAAGTATAGCGCAGCAATCTGGACAGGCGAAAGAAAGATAATCAAAACAGATTTAAGTGTGGATTGGGAGATGGAGAAAAATTCCACATTGTGATCGGCGAACAGCAGATTCGCATTTCAAGGAATTCGGCAATACGGGCGGTGCATCATGCAGTAAGTCGGTGAAAACGGGACAGAGAACAGCTCGCGAGAGCGCGACCCGGGCCGAGGAACCCTAGCCCAGCAGATGAGCAGATGAGGAGCATCGATCCGCCCAGAAAGGCTATTCAACCTTCCTATTTTAATTTTTCTTCCTCCATGCAGACGTGTATGCATTCTATGTATTAAGCTGAATATATAGTATGTATGTACACCGATAAACTCATTTTGACACAATTGTAAAACGTCTAGAAGCCGTCAAGGAGATTTTCAGCGTGGATTCTGGACAACAAAAAATTTTTTGGAAAAATTTAAAATAATTTAGTTATTTATAAAGTAATTCGGTTATTTAATTATAAATTTAGTATTTATGAAGTAATGTATTATTTTAATTACTTTATGAATTAATAAATAAATTTATTATTTAATATTAATAAAGTAATTTAGTCATTTATAAAGTAATTTCTAATTGAAAGTAAATTTTGGAAAAATTGAAAGCGATTTTAATTGTGCGTTTGTTTTAGGTGATTTTTTTAGAGCGATTCTGCCGATTCGAAGCGCAACTTTTGAGTAATTAGGAATTCGGCAGAGTCGTATCCGAGAAAAAGATAGCTCTGTCGAAAACCTTTCTGTAAATGTAGCTGGAAATGTAATTATGCGAATTTATGCGTCGATTCATGCGATTCAAGAAACGCAAAAACACGTTTTACCACCTCGGCTCGAAATATTTTGAAAACCAATGTAAGCCTCAGGCTTGACCGGAAAATCCAACAATCGGGGAAAACCGATAGTTGTCGACCTTCAAATAAATTGAAATTTTGACTTCTGCAATGAACGATCAGCGATGAACTCCTAATCTAAACTCGCTTAGAAGCAACTTTTTTTCAACTTGAGTTTCGGAAAATAATTATTCTGAGCATTTGCCAAAAGGTTTTTGGGGTTCGATATTAACGTATATCATGAAAAGACTCTCGAGCGAAATAGGAAGGTACCAAATGGATTTTTTAATGTGAAGAGTAAATAATTAAATAAGTCGAATAACTTAGATAAACTAAGTAAAATAAATAAATAAAACAAATTAAGTAAATTTTAAAAAATGACTGTTCAAATAAATAATAAATTAAATTAAAAACGATATCATTTAAATATCTTAGCTATAATGGCGGATTTTCTTCAGTTCCAAAACGCATTTTTTCGGTTAATCTCATTTTTTCCACGACTTGAAAATTTAGCTACTTTACCTTTTTGACGTTCGGTTAGGGTTATTCAGAAGAAGAAAATAGAGTATTTGAAAGCCAGCACATACAAAAAAAGTACAATATTAGAAGAAAAACAACTTCAATGGCACTTTTAATTTATTTATTTGCATGAGATGACAGATATATATACCCTCACTTTTTATTTTTGAGTAAAACCAAGCAATTGATTTGGATTATACCCAAACACGTTCAATATCGCAATTTTGATATTGGATTTTTTAAATCGACCTCGGTGGAATTGAAAAGGTTTTTCCTTTACATGGTAAAAAAATCTCCTTTCCTGATGCTCAAATCTCCGCAAGCAGTTCTTGGAATCTAGGACAAGATACGATCATTATCTCGACTTGTTTGACTCTTCGAAAATGCGACGAGAAATGCGAAATTCGCATAGCATCGCAGCGCTTTTTTCCAACTGTATGAAGATTTTATCTCAAATTTCGCCACTATATTGACCTGATTCGAGAAGCTCCTATGAAATTCCTCGAGTTGACTCAATGACAAATTTTGAGATGAATATAGCTTTTATAGACGTTTATGAAATGAAATGAACTGTTTTGGAGCCTCCAGAAAACCGATTCTCAATCCCAAGTAAGATTCGCAGATCGAAAATATGTCAAAAAAATCTTCAAACCACTTAATTTTTTCCTATATTTTATAAATTATGAAATACATGTAATAAATTAGTTAAATACGCACTGAATGAATTAAGTAATTAACTAAGTTGAATAACTTAAATAGGTTAAATAAATTAAGCAAATTAAATAGATAAAAAAAATTGATTAATGAAACGAATATTTGATTAAATGAAAAATGATGAATTAAATTAAAAGCTATAATATTCACAAATAATAATAACATAAATAAATACATTTTTGTAAATAATCGTGTTTTTTTAGTGTGAACTAGGTATTAGATTCGGTATCATTACTCAGAGTTGTAAAAATTTATGGAATTTCGCTTCGGAAAACAGTGTTTATGTAAATATGTAATTAACGAAAAGACTACAGTCCTGATTCAATAATAGAAAACCTATTGATAATTGGAAGGTTAAAATTAATCTTCTTCGTTCGACTGATTTTGCTCCGAGGCTCTCATTTTTTATCCAAGTTTGAATCAGTCTTCGTGAATTGTGAAGACGAAACATTTCTACAGTTGAAAATCTGATCCTCCAATAATGCGATTAATAAACCGATCGAATGCTGATCAATGCCGTGGTATCTGTGTCGAGGAATGAAGCTCTCAACTATCTAATTGCCGGTTTATATGTCCTTCGGTATTTTACGATTGCGGTACAATAATCAGAAGGAAGAGAAATTAAAACGTTCTCATATTAATGTTCCGAGTGAAACAAAGAGAAGTTCTAGATACATGTCAAGGAATGAAACTCGAAGAGCCAAGGTAATAACGAGATTCCTGTACAGATTCCACCGATTGGAGGTAATTAGAAGCGAAATGAAGGCACAGCTCATCAATAAAAGTAGCCGAACAAAATGACATAATTATTTGATTTCACACCCGATATCTATCGGATGATAATTCTTAATAGATTCTTAAGATAATGTCTTCTGCGCATTTCCAGATCGAAATTAACCTCAATCGTCGATTAATTTTTGAAGCTATGGTTTCCAGTTGCAGATTCTCAGTCCAAACTACTAATGCATTCGATTAGCTTCGATTTTCTCATTACGATTACCTTCCACTATAATGAACCTGCATGGGAAACTGTAATTATATTTGCATTTCACTCTATTCATGAGCCTTCATCTTCTCACGCGACCTCAATAGCGAAGTCAACGCGATAACACTTGAAGATTAATTTTACTGAACCTTCTTACAAAGCAAGAACCTACGAAAATTTCAGATTTTTATCTGTATCGAAGGACGAGTAAAAAATGGTAAAATTATCGGTACAAAATAATCGCAGGGATTTTTTGCGAAAAATTTTTTGAAATCGATTTCGCTCAAATTTAGCGTAATGATAGGTGATCATGTGTATATCAATAATATATGCTTCATTCTTTGTTTCTTTTGCACTGAATGAAAGAATGAAGAATGATGAAAAGAAGGTTTAAAGTTGAAAAATGTGATGTTTCTTTAGTATAGTCTACTAATATGGTTGAATACCTCACAACCGGTTGAAAAATGGATAGGTACATTACATGGGGGAAATGTAGGCAGTTAAACTACCTATCTTTTGGTATATTCAAACTTCTGAAATCACGACTTTTTGTTAAACCACTCTGCAGGTCATTTAGAAATTGATAATTAAATCACAATGAAATCAAAATCAAGTTATTGAACAAATTTCAAATATTCCATCTCACTCTGAAATAAAATCGAACGCAATTACAATTATTTTGTAAGCTGAAGAAATTTATTATCACATTTTTCTCGATTCCATGTTTTTTATTTTTTCTAAACATTTTTTACAATAACTTGGTATTGGTATAGCTTTTTATTTAGTAGGCAAAAAGCGTTCTCTAAACTCAATTTATTTTATTATATTATTATTTTATTTTATTTATTTTATTTTATTTCAAAGCGCGGCCAACTACAACAAGAATTATTTTTCCGAATTCTAATCTCGTATCAATGACTACATGCCATTTAACAATAATATGCCAACTCTAGCGAAGGAGATTTAATCAGAAACCCCGTCACGCCGATGGTGATCAATGAAAGGTGAATAAAGCCACAACTCGTGACGACACGTCCTTCCCGAGCTGGATATTTTCGGCGACATAGTGTCGACAGTCTCAATCGGCGCTCGTCAGATTCCGGACGCCTACAAAGACGAAAGTTCGTTGTCCGATTGAGCTTGACCTAGTCACAACTCACTGTAAAAAAATCTCGTTCACATAGAGCCGGAAAGTTAACAGTCAACGGGATGAATAACATTGTGATAATAAATTTGCTAATGTCCCGACTCTATAATAAATTTGCAACAACCTAAATAAAATGTTAAAAGTCTTACTTATTAACAATTACCTCCAAAAACCCATTTATATTCGCTTCAAGTAAGTCAGAGACGATTATATTCCTTACAATTATCCTCAAATTATTTTATGATCCTTAACATACAAAGTACATAAAAGATGAGGGTCGTCGCGTAGCTCAACATAGGAAGTGAGACGATGGGGAATTATTTTATCTCTACATTCAAATAGGTTAGAATTAAAAACCGGTCAGTGCATTTCGATAAAGGCAAAATTGAACTTGAGTGATATAAATACGCTATCGATTTAACACATACGAAAAATAATTATTTCATACTCCGCATTCCCTTTAATAAAATACTGTAAAAATTGAAACATTCCTTCACTCTATTCACCGTATTAATGCAACAGTAATATTTCTATTGACATTTGATCGAAATATCCAAAACAAGCATAAATATGTCTGCTTAGATTTCTCTCAAATCTGTATTTCCTTCCGAGAACTTTCAACTTTACAATCCTTTTCAGAGGATTCCTTTGAAAATCAACATCATCATAGCCCTCGTTACGAGATGAATTCATAGTGCATAGTCAAATATGTTTCCATTCTTCTTGTCTCAAAAAACCTACCCATTTTGGTTTATTATTAATAATAAGCCATTAATTGTAATCAGAAAAGAGAAACATTTTGTGAAACACAATGTGAGAAACATTTTCTCACCCCAAAAAATTTGATGTTTTACGATTCAAAAAAAAATAAAATCCGAATTTAAAAAAAAAAAACCCTAGAAAAGCTCAATTTTTGAAATTTTCACCAACCTTGGCCTGACAGTGGCTCAATTCTTTAAACAAATCGCTACCTCAATTTTAAGGGTATTTTGGGGTTTTGAGGGGGAGAAAATTCGTATTTTCCAACGTGTTTCAGAAAAAGGTGTATTTGGTATCAATTTCTGCAGATTTCTGAGAGCTGAATCGAATGACACCATCGCGAAGTCGATAGCTTTATTGGTTCTTGAGTTATCGCAGCTTTTGTGTTGAAGTAGGAAGATTATCAGGAATTTGACACGAGGGCATAACTCGAGAATTATTGGAGCTGTATAAATTGTTCGATACTCGTTGGAATGCGCGTCAAACACTCATTTTAACTGCACTTTCAGGCGAAAAATTAAAAAAAAAAAGAAAAATTTAAATAAGAAGAAAGAAATTTAAAGATTTGTAAGAAAAATTAAAATAACTAGAAATTAAAAAAATCACTACGGAGTTTTTTTTATAGTTCCCGATCGTTCATTTGCAGCGTTTTAGCTAATAATGACGTTATCCAGATAAATGTGAACCGGCATAAAGCGCAAAACAAACGAAAGTAGCCGGCGCGTAACTGGGACAGGTAAACCTCGCGCCTTGCGGTATTAGTGTAAGAATATTTTTCCTGCGGTCGAGCCGATCACTGACCGAGATTATTGTCATGATGACAGTACAAAATGCGACACCTTCTTGCCATCGACCAGCCAATTCTCAATAATCAGTCTCTTAAGAGTAAATTCCTTAGCAAAATTTGTATTAGTTTTATTTTAATGTTTGAGAGCGAGAACCAAATAATGCGTATTTAGGAAAAGTGATTTTGGTGTAGATATATTTTTTAATTAACTGATGTTTCATTTGAGTGTTTCGGTCCAGTAAAACCAGTAACCAGTAAAAGTTCCTTATCGAAGATTGCCACATTTTCAATTTTTGTAGATATTTTGTCGTTTTTTTCTTTTTATATTTCTTTTATATTATTTTTATTTCTTTATATATTTCGTTTTTTTGTTTTTTTTTTCACCTATCGCTATTAAATTATTTATTGAAAACAAGATGGAAAAAATACAATACCTCTAAAGTGAGAAGGATTCAGCTCGATACAATAATTTCTCACCATTTCTCAATTTCTCTCTTTCTTTTTTTTAATTTTGGTTTTCGTTTCATAGTTTTTTAGTTTTTGACGCAGTTACCAAATTTTAATGTTCCTATAATTAATGTTGACACCATGATGTTCTCCAAGCCCTGATGAAGGAAATAAATTTTTCCGAAAGCTCGGCAAAGGAGAAATTTGGCTTTGTATGATCTCCATCCCGATAATTGACAGCTACTAATAATTTCTCGGTTAATATATCTCTTGATCATACGTTGATATCGGTTGATATTAGGATGATATTTCTGGCGAAAAAGTATCGAAAGACGATGGAAGGCAAAAATGTTTCGTTCAGCTGTCTATCAATATGTTCGGAAAGCAGCATGGCAGTTCCATTTCCTCTGAGCGCGTTATAACGCAATTTTTCACCAGAATTCCACCACTGTATTTCCTCATTTCCCCCATAGGTTCTGATAAATTATAAATATTCAAGCAATACAATTGTTTGTTTTTGGTAGAGATACGAATAATATCCTAATATTCACAGGTTGCTCATAGAAATTAGCCCGTTAAAAAAATTGCTTGAAAGCCCCGCGTATAAAAAATTATTATGCCTATTATTATTAAATTATTATTTTTTATTATTATAATCCAATCTCAACCGTCGCATTATTCGATATTACGACGATTCGATTGATTAATTAGGAGAACTTGTGGATTTTCTTGTAAGCACTGACTTCGAGGGGCGATTCCATTTATACTACGCTCGTTTCAATTAGCTTTGCGAACAATGAATTTCTGTTAACGTTATAACGGG
Organism: Tupiocoris notatus; assembly: GCA_037159825.1. NCBI lineage: Eukaryota > Metazoa > Arthropoda > Insecta > Hemiptera > Miridae > Tupiocoris > Tupiocoris notatus. The sequence continues at coordinate 637,728 of JASJUZ010000259.1, read as the reverse complement.
TTCATCAACACAGGTTAAAGGGCTTTGCATCGTAACGACGTCATTGTACTGCCGCTCCGATATGAAATAATAATTCACTCGGGTTCAAATTGAGCCGCCGACCTAACTGCAATCTGAATTATTAAAAGCCCGAATCTAGTCGATGTTATTACCAATAAATCTCATCGCAGTTTACCTCAGGATTCCACCCTTTCGCCTTTCAATTCTATCGAAAATGGCATCAGCTATAGTCGGTTGATTTTCTAATTTGACTCCGAAAAACCGAACGTGAGCCGAAGCGACGGTGCATCAAAGGGCAGCCATGATATGTCATGAACCCAATCACGAAGGCCTTCGATCGATAGATTTTGGAAAAGTCACGCAAAACGGAAAGACGAGATTAGCGCGGTTGAGACCAGGTAGGACAGTGTTATCAGAAAAGTCAAGTTTAATTTTCATTTATTTATTTAATAATTTTTTTTTTAATTTTTATTTATTCATAATCACATTCACAAAAAAATTATCCTAGAAAATACTACTAGAAAATACACTTGAATATATTGTTCAACCTTAGGCCAAGCCTTGGTTGGACAAGAATTGCTTGCTACGTCATACTACGTTTACATTATAGGGACATAAAGAAAACTCTTCTTGTTTGCCAAATTCCAAACGAGATAACTTAAACATAAATACTTTTGAAGAGAATATCCACTCGTTCATACCCCAATTTTTTGAGTCAAGTGATAATTGACTTCTTGTATTGTTGTCAAGAGGAGGCTCCTGTGTTTTTTTTTTTTTTTTTTTTTTTTTTTTTTTTAAATATCTGTAGCCATATTCTTGTGAATAACATAAATCATGTAGACCGTGCTTCTAGTGGTCAAAACAATTCGGTGACGAGGATTAATGACATTTCCTTGACACTAGTCTAGTGGGGTATACATGAAAGCTGGTAAGATGGTATTTATGGTAAAAAAAATATTAGGTTTTTAGCTAGGCTAAAATACCTAGTAGGCTTTTTATACGACCCATTCCATAAAATAATGTCTGTTATGATGGATTAGCTGGTAAATGGCGCACAAAATACCCTCAAAGTTGTGGTAGCAATTTGGTAAAATAGTTGAGACATTGTGGGACCAAAATTGATTTTTGGTGAAAATTTCAAGAGTTTAGCCGTTATAGTTTCGTCGTGTTGGCGGCGCACGGCGGACGGACAGAAATTTTTTCATAATTTATCAGTAAATAATAAACTATTTTAATCTCTCAAGAAAAAAAATAGAATATAAATTGAAATGGTCAAATTTCATTCTTAAAACGTTAATTTCAAAGTGCTAAAGTTCGCCATAAATTAGAAAAGTGATAATTTCCATTTGAAGATGGCTGATTATTTCCAGTTTTTGCTAATAATAGGCTGAAAAAAATACATACACTTAACATAAGGTACCTAAATTACAAATTTAAATATTATAACAGCAAAAATACAAGCAGTGTACTTGGCTTTTTATTAACAAAAGTTGAATTGTATTAATCTCTAATGCCAATTTCTTCTGTAGGCCATCAATTCGCTGTTGAAGGAAGGTTCATATGCCCGACAGTCTCAACCTTAGGATTATTTGAGTCTGATTAATGATGCCACTTCTAATTTCCTGATTGCACATCTTCCAACAAAGTATCCGAAAATCCCCTCTAGGCGAACTATAATAGTAGAATATTTAAAGAATTTAGTTATTCAGGATTTAGCTATTTAGCTTTTTATCAGAAAAATGTTGACGGCGGACGGTGGACGGACAGGATTTTATTTTTGAGGTATTCAGATTCTACATGCCTTGTAAAACATCAAATGTTGAGGGGGTTGGAAAGATTTTTTTGGGGCGAATGCAATAGTTTATTATTGAAAAATAAACCAGAAATTTTTAAAAACGGGTCAATAAAATATTTCGAAAGAGGACTATAATTACGCTGGACTATAATATGCACATGTGATAACTTGGTGTACCGTAAAACCTTCGCGGCTCTAACGAGTGATTGCAGTATTATAGTTGTCATCCTCTGCATGGGAAGATCTGCGATGATATTACACTAATAATGACTTCAACTCGGTAAAAGTACCGTCTGGCTACTTGAAGTCCGCCAAGCCCCGCATTTGCTCCCGTGAGCAGGAAACGTAAGACGTAATACTTTTTCACAAGCTCTCGATTCGAGCGTTGCAAGCGCCCTCAATTGCTGGGCGGAGCACTTCGCTCATAAACGTTTCATTTCCTGGACAAATAAGGACGAAAATCAATTTTCATTCGTCTGCAGTAATCGTTAAACGCTCCTGTATTCGATGAGCAACGCGACGATAATTGGTTCAATTGTACGAATTCGTGACTCGACGATTGCATCGGATCGTGGTTTGTAAATTAATGAACAAGAAATCAATTATTCGACATAAAAGATGGCCGAGTGTAGAACGGTTTATGCAATCGAATTTATCCATAGGCTTAATTAAATTCGGTTTCACTTGAAAATATCAGAAATTATTTCATCGTTACAAATTAGCTGAAAAAAATTTAGCTTTGAATTGTTAGCTTTAATTGTTTTTGCTCTTCAATCTCAAAAAAAAAAGAAGAAGAAGAGGGGTTTTTTTTTGCTATATGGCTATTTTTTATAGTACCTTCCCATTGCTACGATTCTGATAAATGCATATTTTTTGACACATCTACGTGAATTTTCCCGCTTAATCGAATGGGTGACATTTTCAAAGTTCTGTAACTGCATAACAGAACTATTTTCTTCATTTTATATTAATGATGAAGTTGACATTAGAAAAATATATAAAAAAATTCATTAAAAAAAAAAAACATTGAACTACCTATGACTCAAATGGATGAGCTACCTTTAGACGTATCTTCATTATTTACAGCAGATAAGCTGATACTTTCCTCTAAATCGAGTCAATTTCAAATAATCACCGTAAGCCAGCACTGCCCTAAATTTGAGTGCCTTTTTCATCGGATGAATGGTAAAAACGACGTCAGTTGAGTCGGATCATCAATCAGGCGACATTTTTTTCACGAACCGGTGGGCGCGATCATTAATTATATTTTACGTCAATCAAAGAGCAGCGAAGGCGTCGCCTGCAATCTTATGTAACTGAATGAACAACGCCGTTGGATTACTTTTCGTACAAATCGAACGAACGTTTGCTCCAAAAAGAACGAACAGCTTCGTCCACGATCGATAAATCAACTAGCGATTCACAAAGTTCGGCTATCTCATAATCGTCATTTTGAGTTTTGAAACGATTTCCGCGTTTATTTTTGGGATTTTTTGTATTCATTATGCTATCGAAAATGTGGAGAAACAGCTTCAAGCGAGTTTTATCAAGCGAAATATCAAGGTGTCTGATCGAACTGTTAGAAAGCAACAAATATTTTCTCGCGATGTACAAAATCAGCCGTTGTCGGATTTTGAATTAAAAATACGTCCATGTTTCAAGTTTTTTGATTTTTTTTCAGACCCAGGAAATAATTTGAACGCTCAAACTCTTGAATATTTGTTATGGCAAGTTGACGACGCATGATTTTTATAGTCAGGGTGATACATCTTTTCCGACTAATCGTCTTTTTCCTATTTTCAGCTTTCCGTGCATGTTAAATGGTCAAATTTTGACAGCATTTGTATCAGATCGAGCATTTTGAGCAGTTTGAGCGACGAGAATTTTTTACTCCACCAAACATCCTTTCCTAACTATGAAATTATTTATCGTGCTTTCGACCTCACTTCACTAAAACGGCCATTGTTACCTTAATTTCCAAGCAAACTTAAATCTGGGAATAGCGTCGAATTTAGTGGCTCTCTCAGAAATTTGACATGGCGGTATAATTCGAGAGTTCTTGGAGCTATAAAAATCGTTCTATGCTCGCTGGAATGCTCGTCGAACACTCTCTTCAACTATACCGTAAGGCAAAAAATTCAGATTTTAATTAGGAAATTAAGAAAAATAAAAATGGTTAAAATTACAATAGTTGTGACGGAATTTGTTCTCCATAATTGTTTTTTTACCATAATTTGCAGCGCTTTTATTTGATATTCGGATTCTTCATGCCTTGAAACGTAACCCGTCCAATTTTGAGGGGATAGAAAATAATTTTTCCTCGGACAAATGTTTATTTTCGAATAATAAATTAAAACCTTTGCCGAGTGAGGATCGATTTTTCTCGTTCTGCGACTCGAGAGCTTCACAGTCGTATACCAAGGATGCAAGTCCTAGGTAATTTATCCGTGCTCGTGATAGCGAGCTTGAAGTGGGAGTCCGCAGACCGCAGCCGGTCGTAGATGACGGACAAACGGACAAAAGCTGCAGGGGTGGAACCGGCTGTATAAAACCTAAGGGTAGGGACCGCGCGCCGACCAGTAGAACGGGATATTCTAGTGAATGATCATGGAAATCAAGGTTGGTAAACGACGTTACGAGATAATGATTGTTCGTGTGGAATAGTGTTTTTTCTCCGCGATTGTGATACGATACGACGGAATTGTGACGCCCGAACGTAATTTTGGAGCACGAAACGGAACCATGGATCGTCAGAAGCGCAAGTTTGATTAATCGAAGGGAAATAAATAAGAAAGCCGATAAGAGCGACAAACTAAGAAAAAGCTGAAAGTTAATTTATTAAAACTATTGCCCTTTGTTAGGGACTTATATACGTATTTTGGTTGATAATTCAATTGATAAACAGTAGTAATATCTTATCTAATATACTATATATACTATCGTAATATACTTATCCTACTGTTATAGCATATCTCAAGATTAACTCGAGACAAAAAAGGCCAACAATTAAATTAACTCGTCGATGTGAAATTTCTTCAAGCATCGAACAAATTAACATAGCCGCTATAAATTCACTGCGTTATGAATAATTTCAACTTTCCTATATTTCCAGTTATTTAATCAATTTCGCGGAGAAAATTTTCGCTTTATATTTTCGCTGTTTTTGTAGCCTCTTATGACCTAAGAATATTTTCTTTCAATATTTCGACGCCCTCTTGCAATGTTGTTTGAAAGAGTGCGCTCCTCGGTACTAGTTCAAGGCGAACTCATTGTTCTATGTCCGAATAAATTCAACGTGTGAGACAGACCTCATTAACGGTCGAGATAAACAAATGAATTCGAGCCCGAGCATTGATCGTGAACATGGAGAAGATACGCCCTGTGCGTGTCGGGAAGTCGGATCAGTGGAGCATCTGACCGACACGCAACTTTTCCGGCTTCGCAATTTTCCCAGTCGAAATCAAAGTCGAATCTTGAACCGAAATTCTTGGCGAAGTGATATTTATTGAGGAAAATAGCAAAATTAAACTGCTTAAATTTAATGTCGAATAATTGCGAGGTGTGAATTTTCGGCGATAATAATATAGATAATTTTTTTTTGCATTTATTCAAAACAAAAAGAAACATGACGTACAACATTACACATATGAAAATAACCAAACGCTACGACTCTTAGGAGTAAAAACCTTTACTTAAGAGTTGGAGTCAATCAAACACAATTCTCAAATAAAAATAAAAACAATTCTTCTATCGAATACAAATATACATAATACGTAATTTATTCATCACATTCACATTTACATTTATGTAATTTATTCATTTGTTCATTTATTCATCATTCATTTAATCATTTATTCATCTATAATAAATAGATAGAATAATATAGTCAATATGGAGAGCAAAAAATTTTTGTCGAGGAAATTTTGTCAAGTATCTTCTCTACTGTTCACTTGTGTCGGGAAATTTTTCGTGGAGCGACCTCGATATTGATCAAATTTGAGGCATATAGATCAGCTGAAAATTCTTCGACGTGAATCTTTTACAATGTTAATTTTTGTAATTAAGAACGTTTTTCTCAGAAATTAGGCTATCTCGAATTGTTGTGGGGTCAGCATATTTTTATAACCATCAACTTCCTCTTCTTTCATTCTCAATAATTTTTTAAAAATTGTTATCTTCAAATTTTAATCAAAATGAATTTTTTGAAAATTCGAAAAAAATTTGTGTCATTATAACGTTACTTTTAGAATTCTTAACAATTGTTTTTAATTTTATGTCGAGAATTTCTTCTGAATTTTTTAGCAAAAATTAGAAAAATTTAAAAATTAGAAATATTATCCTTAAGCTCATAAAATTAAGTTATTAAATATTCATCGGTTAAACCAGTATTTATTTAAAAAAGTTTAATGGAAAAATCAAATCGGGTAGCATTTGATAAAAATTTTTACCGCGGGATACAATTATAGCAGACAGAGACGTAGGCTGGTCATTTTGTCGAACAATATTATCTGACACTAAACGTAGGTTATCGCAGATTTTGTATATTTTACCATTTGTTCGTAAAAAAGGACTTCGATGAAAATAAATTTTGGTGGAACGTTATGTAAGAAAAACTATATATTATAAGTGTCGTGGGAGACATATTTCCCTCCTAACAAGCTGAATAACGAACTTTCCAAAAATGCCTACTTTGTAAGAGGTTATAAGTTTTTTTTATCACTTCTTTCAATATAGCACCGTATTTTTATATCCCTCGCGCGGAATTATAGTTCGACTGTCTCCGATAGAATGCCACAAATCGACGAAGTCCGCGTAGTCACAGGTGCCAGGCGTTCGTAACATTCTCCAGCGTTCAAAGCACTTTTAAACGTCAGTATTTCTCCGCAAAAGGTGGCAGCCTCACGATTCGCGCTTGGTTCAACATTGCAGAACAGCCAAGTTGTAATAATTATCATGCCAGAGCACTAGAACACGATAAAGGCCTCTGTATAATTCCGATGCAACGAACACGAGGAATCTCGAATAGATTCGCCAGTGTAGATCGTTTACTTGAAATTCTTACCCGTAGATGCGGTTGGAAAAATATTTTCCACCGAAAATTGTCAAAACAGATCATAGCGGTTCTATTATTTCCCGAGATGTCTAACGGGGCGATCTGAAGAGAAAATTCCGAAGCCAATAATCATTGATTGTATCTGTTTTGAAACCTCGCACGAATCCCTCGGAGCTGATCAGATACGAATAGAGAATACTAGATCCAATCTAGGGCCCCGTTTAGTGACGATTGTTACGCAAACGTAGAATTGTCTGTTACCGAATGGTAAAAACCGTAACTGATACTAAATCGTACGAATGGCAGACATTTCTCAATAGCCGACATTCGCTTTCAGTCCATCCAGTCAATATATGGCTTCAGTAGGCCTGTATCTTCAGTTTATACAAATTAAAATAAAATAAATAGTAAAAAACGCTGAAAATAATTTTACAATGGTTTATTATTCCTTTACTTCAATTATGATGTAAGAAGAACATCCATTTGGTGATATTAATTATTCCGAACATTTGCAAAATGTTCCCACCAAACAACAATTGGTAAATGTAAGGGAAAACGCCGCAGCAACTATTGCAATTTTAATCATTTTTATTTTTCTCACTTTTCAAATTAAAAGATTTATTTTTCGCCCGACGGTAGAGTTGAAGAGTGTTCGACGACCATTCCAACTAGTATAGAACGAGTTTTATAGCTCCAAGAACTAAAAAGAGAACTCTCCAAGTTCAACTCAAAAGTTGCTATAACTTGAGAAAAAACCATCGTCTTTTTTATTTTTAATCGATTTTAAATTAAATTTCCACAATTAGTTTACATAGAACCTATTTTTTCAAAATTCGCGAACGTGACGAAAAAAAATTCCTAAGTTGAAACTCCAAAAGTATGAAATTCGAAAAAATGTTAGAAAAAAATTATTAATTGTTAGAATTTGATATTTTTACTTCAAATTCGAATGCTACGTCTAGTTTCCTGTAAGAATCATTAATTATTCAAAATTTAACAGCACTGTAAGTATTAAAAACGAATTTTCAAAGTTGAAAACCATAAAAAAGATGTAGTACTAAAACTGGGAAAAACTAGAAGTTGTCATCAAATTTTCATCGTTTTGACATCGAATTCGGATTCAGCGTTCAATTTCCTACAAGAATAGCTCTAGAAAACGCTTAAAAACCGAAGTTTTATTTTTCACCCTTTCCTCGAAATATTGGCCGGTGACAAACTCGATTTACGGAAAATAATTTCTCTCGCGGTGTGTAAATTTTTTTAACCAAATTTTTTGCTAGTTACGTGTGTAAGACGTTCAAATGAAGACTTCTGCATAATAAAACAATTGATTCACGTAAATTTCGACCCCGAAAATCACAGTTAAAGTCCAATTTTCGAGCTTTCAAAAACCGATTTTTTTGGACCACTTGCGGATTTTTCCGAGAATTGAAAAAAATCACAAAAATACATCTTGGTAAGGTACAACTTTCCTGAAAATTTCAGATTTTTATCTCTATCGAGAGAGGAGTAAAAAATCGTCAACTGATCGATTGATAAAAATCGCAGGGGTACCCCTTGGATTTTTCGCGAAAAATTTTTTGAAATCGATTTTGCTCAAATTCAGCATGATGATAGTTGATGATGTGTATATCAATAATATATGCTTCATTATTTGTTTCTATCGCACTAAATATAAGAAAAGAACGTTTGAGGTTGAAAAATGTGATGTTTTCGTGTATAGTCTACTAATATTGTTTAATTACGCAAGTCGTTTTGACGTCAAATTCGGATTCAGCATTCAATTTCCTACAAGAATAACTCTAGAAAACGCTTAAAAACCGAAGTTTTATTTTTCACCCTTTCCGATGCCAGCGATTGGCCGGTGACAAACTCGATTTACAGAAAATAATTTCTGTGGCGCTGTGTAAATTTTTTTCACCAAATTTTTTGCTATGTACGTGTATAAGACGTTCAAATGAAGACTTCTGCATAATAAAACAATTGATTCACGTAAATTTCGACCCCGAAAATCACAGTTAAAGTCCAATTTTCGAGCTTTCAAAAACCGATTTTTTTGGACCACTTGCGGATTTTTCCGAGAATTGAAAAAAATCACAAAAATACATCTTGGTAAGGTACAACTTTCCTGAAAATTTCAGATTTTTATCTCTATCGAGAGAGGAGTAAAAAATCGTCAACTGATCGATTGATAAAAATCGCAGGGGTACCCCTTGGATTTTTCGCGAAAAATTTTTTGAAATCGATTTCGCTCAAATTCAGCATAATGATAGTTGATGATGTGTATACTAATAATATATGCTTCATTCTTTGTTTCTTTTGCGCTAAATATATGAAAAGAAGGTTTAAAGTTGAAAAATGTGATGTTTTCGTGTATAGTCTACTAATATTGTTGAATTACGCAAAAACGGTTGAAAAATGGATAGGTACATTGCATGGGGAAAATGTGGACCATTAAATTACCTTAATAGTCGCCTTAAAATAGGAAAAATAGGGTGTTCAATGCGATTTTAGAGACAAACCTGGAATATCTTCGAATAATATTCATTTCATTATTTCGATTTACGTAGACGTCAAATATCGTTCAATTCACGTTATGTTAGTGATCATCAAGAATTTATCAATCAAGTAAACGAGATGAGAATTAGAACGTGGTTACTCAACTTAAATTAAATTACGTAAAATTTACGTGTTGCTCCAAAAATAGCGAATTTTGCATAGAGGTTCATTACCTACTCAAAATACGACTAACTACGACTTTATAGTTCGGAAAATATTCCATTCCAAAACTTGGAAATTGTATATGAGAGGTAAATAGACATCCCAACTTGTATCAATTACGAACTAGTCTCGATTAGTATGTCTATTCTCTTTTTTTGGGTTTTCTCTTCAGTTTATCACCCTGCTGTTTTCGTTTTTCTGGGAATTTTGCGACGTCAGAGAGAAAGGCGGCTCTGATGGTATATATTTTTAAGATCAATCGTGCAGTATTATTGTTACTCAATCGCTTACGATGAATTGTGCTTACGAGCATTTACAATTCCACCAAAAGACCGGAAAAATTTGACATTTTTCATGATGACGGAAGTTTCGAATTGTTTCAAAATTCGCACACTTCTATTGCTGAAAGCGGAACGATCAAATTGATATAAAAATAATTAAAGGTTACTAACTAAAATGAAAAAAAAAACTAGCCAACTCTAAAAAATGCGAAAAAATTACAATAAAATAATATAATAACATTTTATAATTATATATCATGGCCATACTAAATTTCGTACATAAAAGTGAAGCTGAAGTTAATATTCTCGAGTGGCATTTCGTTCAGTAGGTTGTTTCGCGATTGAAAAAAATTCCCACCTAAATAAATTCGGGGTGACTAATTTCTAGTATTGTGATAGAGTAGGCCAGTTGTCGCAATGGTGGTTTTCGTGCTAGAACCGTTTCGAGAGGGTTGTGCGGCATTTTCATTATCTCAACGGAATCGGAGGAGACACTTGAAAAGGCCAATCTTGAAATGAACGTGAATCTCGGTAGGATAAGCTGGACTTCCATTGTATAAAAGGACAGTACCGAAGGCTCCTCGGCAGTCACGGCTCTCACGCTTCGCTGACTGCGCAAGATAACACATGAACCTCACGTAGATTCATTAACTGTCGAACAGATGATAGATAAACGTTCCGAAGGAAAGCGACGACAAGCGTGCGAATTAGTGAATTGATTGTTTTCCGTAATTGACGAATCATCGACGGCAAACGGATGAACCGCTTGTCCCGTTCGTTGGTCTGGAACGGCGTCTTTGTCTGGATAGAGAAGAAAAAATAATTGCGTGTCGAAGAATAGTGAGTCATCGAAGTAATACTTGGGAAATGCTGTTATGTAGACTTGACCCATTTGCGGGTATATATATTTATAATTCTATTTAATATTTATATTATATTAGGGTATATATATTTTATTTATTTATTTTTAGTATGAGTTTCAAATTAAAGGAAAAAATAGAGAGAACGATGAGAAAAACTGTCGCTTGACGTAAGTGCAATTTTAGTTCAAGCGAGAGGAAGAGATATTTTTAATGATCAGTTGAAATATTGAATATACACTACATGAGAAAACATAAGGTTAAATCATTTCAACGGATAAGATGCCCAGGTGGGTGAAAGTGCTCTTTCGAAATATTGTATAAATAAATGCAAGTCTCAAAAGATTTACAAAAAACTCGCTGAGTTAGTATGACGACCCAAAATAAAACTCCAAAATAAAACTCCAAAAAAACTTCTCCAAAAACTTCTCCAAAAACTCCAAAAACTTCTCCAAAAACTCCAAAAAACAAAATAAAACTCCAAAATAAAACTCTTTCGTCGCTTTCTCACAGGACCTCACACATTGAAACGAATGTTCACCATTTCTCAATTTTGATTCCAGATAGGGCGGCTATCGCTTCTATTAATAATTCACGCCGCAACAGCTGCCAACATTTATGAAGACAGCTATTATCAGCTAGCCGACGGTAATAATTATCAAAACGTCCAATACTCTCTTGGACAACAGGTAAACAATGGAGGAGGATTCGGCGTAAGAATATTCCCCGGCGCCCAGCAATTGCCATCATTGCCGAGCATTCCAGGATTGCAGTTGCCTTTCATCGGTCAGTTTCTTCCCCAATCGTCGACTCCTCAGGTAAGAATAGTTTTTTGGATAACTGAGTGGAAAGCTCTTGTATGAGATGAAGTACTTTTTTCAACCAGGTGCTCTTGAAAAGTCACTATTCAAAACTATAGAGTACCTGGGCATGCGATTAATTCAAATTCCCTTTCATGGAAAGAATGCCTTTTCTAGATCTCTGAGAACTCTATGTCCTGGATTTATGTAGGTGGTTCCACCTTCCGGACGGTATAATGATGCTCCACTGCGCTTCGACATTGCACGCCTTGGAGCAGCGATGCCCGTTTTGCAGCCAGCGCTGACTCGTCTTGCTTACAATCCAGATTCAGCCGGAGTAGCTGGGACAGCGCCGTTAGTGCAGCCAGCCATCCCAACGCGTGTAGTATATTTGCCCGACATAAGGACGATACCGCCTCCTCCGCCAATGATAAGACCCGCCTTCCAGCCACCGCTGATCCGCTTACCAGAGTACGTCCCTCGTGTACCGACCAGTATCCCAGCACGGCCAAGGTAAATACGATGATTATTACAAGACTAAAGTGACCTTACGCTATCAATCCGACTGCGATGAGATTGCACCAGTACATGTATCAGTTTAATTGAAGAGTACGGACTGAGTTTACAAGAATGGAAGATTCGGCCACTGTGAGATGGGATCTGGACAAGAGAATGGAGAATTTGTCCACAGGCACTGTTCGGCTGCTTTACAAGGCCATACGCCCTTGCATATCAGACATCCTGCAGTCACATACAAGGTTTTCAGACCAGAAACAGCAGTTCAAAAGGTCCACCTGTGTTTGACCGTGTGGTGTGGTGATTGTTGCTATGGCATTTCACAGACGTGAATGGCGCTCCGCAGTATCTCAAAGAATCAGTAATGCCTTGAGGCACAGAGTGCAAGCTGTCATGTATACTCCACGTGGACAGTGAGGTTTAAAGTAACCACGATTAGCCAGACGTACAGTCCAATCTCAAAGAAAAAAGCCGGTAGGTTCATGAGTTTATACGACAGCTTGCAATCTTCCAAGCTTGCTGTGGGCGCTGCAACTGACCACGTGACCGCGAATTTGAATCAATCCTTGGTCATTTCTCAAGAAGATAGTGGGTGTTCCCCACACTTGCCTTAAGGCAACTCTGATTTGGCTTAAGGAGGACTCCTTGACAAATTACTGACAGCCAAGAATGCGGGTTTCTCTTGGGATTCACCGGAACTGAACGAGTTGCCACGCATGCAACGAGTTTCCTTTGGTTTCATTCAGCCATGGCACTTCAGTCTGGACTGCACAGTTCAGAAGAGCGAAGTTTTAATTAGAGTTTTTGCGATTCGATTTCTTAGTCATTTTGGTGAGGTCGGATGGAGGGCAGAAGCTCTGTTAAGTGAGAGTGGGGATTCAGGCATCTTCAGGGCGAGGTGGAGCCATATGTTCCGCAGCCTTCTAAATCTCTTTGTAATAACCTCGAAGCTATCTTTGGAGACCTCATTATTGGCCTCATGAAGCCCTCAATTTCACTTCCAGTTGCAGCATATCCCATTTCTGCTTTCCATGTTTTCAGGTACCCGTTCTTGCCCCTGGATCGTATTAGAACTCGCCCTGCGACTGCCACTGCCTACATAATCAGACGAAATAATCGCCCCCACATTGTCGCTATCGTCCCCCATACGTCGACATTTCCGTATCCTCAGCAAGCGCCGACGTTCCAGTACGGACAACCGCCGCCTTTTCAATTCGGACAGGCTCAAGAAGCGCAGGCTCAAACGTTAGCGAATCAAGCGTTGTCTTCTCAAGCGCTGTCGACACAGTCGCGAGGAACTGTACGTTCGAGTGATCACGTTCACGGACTTTACTCTTACGTTGACGAGTCCGATGGGACGCAGAAGGTCGTGCAATTCTCGGGCAATCCGCAGGCCGGGTTCAATCGGATCGTCCACAAGAGAGGATGAAAGTGAGTACAAGAGTGCTGTAATTTTGAAGAAAAAAATAAAATACATTTTTAATATTTATATATTCCATTTTTTGAGCAGATTTCCGCAGATAATGCTGCTATTTGGCTCGTTTCAAAAACTCGTCTCTCAAATTTCGAATCCGATTATCCAATAAAATATAATAATAATAAATAAATAATAACAATAATATGTACCTAATAATAACATCTAATAATAATAAATAATAATATAAAATAAAAAATAAATAGGTCTGTCCGCCGTACGCCCGACTATACTAAAGAGCTAAATTTTTGAAATGTTCACCAAAAATCAATTTTGACCTGACTACGGCTCAATTCTTTTACCAAATCGCTACCTCCATTTTAAGGGTATTTTTGGGGGTTTTAAGGGAGAGAAAATTCCTATTCTCCAACGTTTTTCAGAAAAAGGTGTATTTGGTATCAATTTCTATAGATTTTTGGACGCTGAACCGAATTGACCATTGCGGGGTCGATCCCTTTCTTACTCTATTCTACCTTCAACTGCTTCATCTTCAAGATCACGACCCGTAATGTGTTGGAGCGACTTTCAAGAGCGCCCGCTGTCATTGGCCGAACAGTTACCAGTTTCTTAATTATCTCCACTGTATTAATTTTGTCATCTACCTATAGAAAATTTGTTTTTCACCATTTAAATTTCGGCTCCTTTCATTTTTTAGCACAATAACTGCCGTAACTTTCGAGATGAAAATTTCAATTTTTTGCAGAACGATCATCTTCGGCAATCTGATATAAAGAAGCAGTTGGGGTAGTGACCCGTAAGAAACCTTATCAAGATCGATAGCTACAAGGAAAGCTACATATACAAACTATATTATACAGAAATTATTTTAATTATTTTTTTGCAGCTCTCAGAGCTCTAAAAATCTCAATATATTCGTTATAATATTCATATAACAGTCACCCACCCATAATTCTCTTATTCTCTCGCAATGCCTTTGTGTGTGTGTTTTTTTTTTTTTTTTTTTTTTTTTTTTATGTTCTCATTGTTTTCCTCTCTTGTTACAGGCGCCCGAAATGTTTTGACCTTGGTGTGAATCGAACCAGCTCATCATCGCAGTCGGACTAATGACATTGATCGAGCAAACAAGATCAGGTTTCCCGAGGAAACTGAAATTCTTGTGCCTGACATCAAGAAAAAAGGCGGTTAAATTTTCAATTTCCGGGAAAATTCTATAATTGTTTCAATTGAAATGAAACGTTCTACGTGCCAAATTTCACTTTTCTTGTTTCCTTCCGATAAAAAATACCTGGGCTTCCGATATATAAAATTTGATACTAGAGAATAAGTAATAATCCAATTAAATGAGCAAAGTATTGTAGACTCTAGTTGAATGTGTTTGGTAAGAAAAACTGTTTAAAATTATTGGTTACCTCGGAATGTTACCAGTTTAATCGGATAATTATATTGTAAATATTAGGAATTCATCGAAACTCAATGTTACCCAGCTTTATAATTATGCCACAGGCTATCAAATTGCTCTGACGTTCAATAATTCAAGTTTATCTCTTTTTCTAACAACTGCGAAGTAAATTTGAGCTATATAAATTACTGGACGCAGTATTGATTAAATTTGCTCATTAATTTAAAATCAATCGCTTGCCGTTGATAGATACCCGATAATAAATGCGTTTGTACATATACCAGCGAGACTATTATTTTATTTCTATAGTTTAGTCTTCGTTACGAAATAAAATATTTTTTCCACAGGAAGTTTATTTTTAACCAGTCCACATTACGTCATTTTCCATGCTACAGAATATGAGGAAATTATTGAGAAAAAACATAGGTATTAGCTATTGAGATTTACTTAGCAAAGCGTCAACGGGTGAAGAAACAATAATAGCTATCGGTCAAGTTGGTTCGTTCCAACTCGCTCGACTGTTGGCTAGTTTAACAACTTACAATAATTATCCGCTTGTATATTTTCCCTTCTTAGGAAACGGTTTATGCAAAGTATACAACTCGTTGCACAAGAAGTGATCGCTTGAGACTTGGAAAATCTCCGGAGAAGTTTGACACCAGCCAAAATAATTTGATAATCGTTTAGGTAATTGATTTTTTTTTAGGCAACCAGAAAATTGAGTGAAAAATCAACTAAGATAAATTTAACTGTCGGGTAAGGTGAAGTATGACACATTTTTAAACTATTCCATTGTGCTATCATGCTACTACAGTTTTTTTTTTTTTTTTTTTTTTTTTTTTTTTTTTTTTTTTAATTGAAATTACTTTGTTATTTATTATTTATTGATATGAAATGGGCTTGTCACGCTCGATAAGCCACAAACGAGAATCAAATTTCGGAGATGTAAAAGAGCCTTATCCGTCGCAATAGGTTAATATCATTGCGACAAAATCGTGCGAATAGATTCGTCGCACGTGGGACTTTGAAAGCGTTGAATATTTATGAAATGTATAATGCATTTGTCTAGATGCCCATTAGAACCTGCTCAACTTTCAAATTCCTCACTTGGCTAACATGCGAACCTTATAAATTTCGCTCGGCTTCACGTCTCGTGAATAAAGATTCGGCACAGTGCAATGGAGTCAGTCGGGGAGGAATCCAAAACTGAATCACTTCATGTTTTATGAAGCATTTTATACTGCACACTTCTAATGGTTAAATGAATTATAGTTGGGACTTTTTTAGAAAAATTGTCGCCAATAATGCCAATAACTGGGAGTCAGGCAAATTATTGTTATTATTTTTCCATTCAACTCCTGAAAAATGTCTCAAAATATTTTACGTCAGTAACAGTTTTTTTTTTCCTAATTTGGTCAATTATGATCATGATACTTTATCTAGCAAAAATATGCAGACCAACTTTTGATGTAGAGGAAATTTGTTCGAAAGATTGTGTACAAAAAATACGTAGGTACCTATTCCTAAAAAAAAACATTGCAGCTGAAAACTAGAAAAATATTTGTGTTCTAGTTAAAAAAAACTAATTTGGCGAGACTTTATTCATTTTGGTTTATTATTCAATAATAAACCATTGTAATCGCCCAAGAAAAATGTTTTCTAATCCCCTCAAAATTTGATGTTTTACGTTTCAAGGCATGTAGAATACGAATAACCAATAAAAAAAATTCTGTCCGTCCGCCGCACGCCGTCAACTTTTTCTGCCAAAACTATAATTGTTAAAATTCTTGAAATTTTCACAGAAAATCAATTTTGGTCTGACAATGACTCAATTCTATCACCAAAACGCTACCTCAATTTGAAGGGTATTTTTGGCGGATTTTGAGGGGGAGAAAATTCGTATTTTCCAACTAAGGTGTATTCGATATCAATTTCTATAGATTTTTGGACGCTGAATCAAATAAGACCATTGTGGGGTCGATAGCTTCAATGGTTCTCAAGTTATCGCTACTTTACTGTCGGATTTTTAGGATTTCAGAACTTCGAAATAACTCAATAGTTCTTGGAGCTTAAAAATCGCTGGAATGCTCGTCAAACACTCTCTTCAACTGTATCGTCAGGCAAAAAATTTAGCTTTTTGTGTGAAATTAAAAATAAAATATAATTGATTACATTTCAATAGTTTCTACTAATTTTTCTCTAATAGTTACCAATTTGTGGTTTAGGTGGGAACATTTAAAAATGTTCGAAATAATTACTAGGTATAACAAACGTACGTTCTCCTTACATCATTACTGAAGCAAAGGAATAATAAACTGTACAATCATTTGAAGCGTTTCTAACTTTGAAGGTGTTTTTCGTCTTGTTGACCTTACCTCAATAAAACTGCCATAACTTTCCAGTCTAATATATCGAGATCGTTGGAATGACGTTCAATTTCCTATCTTTCAAGTTCTAAAAAAATTAAAGCTCAAATTAAACGACTATTATCGAAAACGAATTTAATGAATTTAAAAAAAATAGACGGTGAAAAATTTGTATTATTGCAAAACATTGCGAGTTTCGGGGGGTGGGGTAAATTGACGTGTATAATATGTGGCTGATTCATAGAAACCGCCGAACTAGGTATACCCTACACTCATGGCAAACAACTGGTCTCATAGCGCCCAAAACGCTTTGCTAAGGACTTCATCCCTTTCACAGACATATTTCAACCTCTTGTCGGTCTGTAGTTCGAGTTTACGACGTCATTATAACCAGTCGACCAAAGCGTCAAACGAAAGGCAAACTAGGGCACTATAATGAAGTAAGCGAGGGAAATGACACTTATACAACGCACGAGTTGACATAAAGATTTTTTCAGCTCTCGTATTCCTCTGTCGATAATTATGATTAAAATATGGAATTTTTATAGCTCGAAAACTCTCGAGTCATATCAAATTATGCCAAATTTCTGAAAATCTCCCAAAAAGAACACAAAACCTGCGATAATACGAGAACCAATAAAGCTATCGACCTCGCTATGGTCTCATTCGATTCAGCGTCCAAAAATCTATAGAAATTGATATCAAATACTGCTTTAGTAGAGGGGTTGTATAAATAAATGCGACAACAACCAATAAATGCGACGACAACCAAGCGGAAATACAGCTTTGTTTGGAAACCGTTGGAAAATACGAATTTTCTCCCCCTCAAAATCCGCCAAAAATACCCTTGAAATTGAGGTAGCGATTAGGTGAAAAAATTGAGCCGTTGTCTGACCAAAATTGTTTTTTGGCGAAAATGTCAAAAATTTAGCATTTAAGGTTTCGTCAGAAAAGTGTTGACGGCGTACGTCGGACAGAGAGAATTTTTGGTTATTATTCAATATTAAATCATTGTAATCGCCCAAGAAAAAAAATTTCTAACCCCTTAAAATTTGATGTTTTACGTTTCAAGGCATGTAGAATCCGAATATCCAATAAAAAAATTCTGTCTGTCCGCTGTCAACACTTTTCTGACAAAACTATAAAAGCTAAATTCATGAAATTTTCACCAAAAATAAATCTTGGCCTGACAATGGCTCAATTCTTCAGCCAAATCGCTACCTCAATTATAAGGGTATTGTTGAGGTGTTTTGAGGGGGAGAAAATTCGTATTATCCAACGTTTCCAGAAAAAGGTGAATTTGGAATCAATTTCTATAGATTTTTGGACGCTGAATCGAATGAGACCATCGCGGGGTCGATAGGTTTATTGGTTCTCGAGTTATCGCAGCTTTTGTGTCGAATCTGGGAGATTTTCAGAAATTTGGCATGGGGGTATAATTTTATTGGATATTCGGATTCTACACGCCTTGAATTGTAAAACATCAAATTTTGAGGGGGTTAGAAAATGTTTTTTCCTGGGCGATTACATGGACAGTAATACCAATTTCGACTTTTTTTTTTTTTTTTTTTTTTTGATAGATTTAATGCTCCTCGAGTTATCGCAGATTTTGTGTCATATAAGGTATTTTGAGAAGATTGCAAGATGTTATAACCCGAGAATTCATGGATCTATAATAACTGTTTATACTCGATGGAATGCTTATAAGACACTCTCAGAGCTAAATTAAAAAATATGATAAAAATGTGATAGTTAAGAACAAAAAGAAAATAATTAAAATGACGATAGTTTTGAAAGAATTTTCATTTATAGTGACCAATCAATTTATGGTGGAAACGTTCACAAATGTTCGGAATAGTTAAATAGTTATAACCAGTGGTCTTCTCAATTAATTTTTTTTTCTCTTAAATTTGGCATTTATATTTTCTTAAATTGAGTTATTTTTTCATTTTTATTCTTCAGCAGTTCAACACGGAAAATTGTTTTGCTCATAACAAGGAGGGAAACTTGATTATTTTTCAAATCCTTCCTTTTCCTGGTCAACCTTTCTTCATTGGCATTTATGCCCCACTGAGAAATAATTTCTGGACAAAGGCCCCGTCCCGTATAACAATCCAAGCATGAAACCGTTGACCAATTGGATGTTTAGTTATTCGACCAAGAAATAGAGCCTTCCTTGTGTAACTGAATGCCTGACAAGGACTCGTGTCGACAGGAATTGATTGCTACAGTAAAGTACTCGCTGCAGAGCTGTCCAGCAGTTTTCAGGGTTGAAGGTGTTGAATAGCCGGTCTTGACGTTGAAATAGCGCAGCTACTAACCGTAGGCCGCTAAACCAAGGACGTGGTCATTTCAACAAGTAGAATGAGTATTAATCTATGCTATAGACCAAAACTTGAGCGTGATTCATGTACAGGAAAAATTGTGGACGACATGGCTGAAAATTTAGATTAAATTGACCTGAACTATAGCTAAAATGCGGATAAAATCTAAAAAAAATTACAAATTTAGCTAGCTGTTTAGATCGTTGGTTCGAAAATTATTTCCGGGACGATTTTTCGAAGATGTAGCTCTTCAAGTTTCCTCAGACAAAATTATGGACGGATAGAATTTTTTCCCAAGGTATATTCGGTTTCTACAAACCATGCTACGAACTCAAATTGCGAGAAGTTTTTTTAAATTTATAGTTATACTTATTTTCCACCGCGGGCACAGCCAACACGGAGAATTACTACATTCCACTTCAATTTTTTTTCGAAATGTAATGTAATCAGACATTCATGTACTCCTTCTTCGTAATGCTGGCTTGTTTATTTTTTGCGTATTAATGCGGATAAAATAAATTAATTTAAAAAAAAATAAAAATATTCTTGGGCTATTTCTATTGGTTATTAATCAATAACGAACGAATAAATTATAACATAACATTTTGTTTAATATTAACATTTTTGTATTCATTAACATTTGTACTTCAGTTGTGATAAAATCAACCGAAGAGTCCAGATCTACAATGGATAATCGCTTTTTCAATAGGTATCAAATCTGTGTAAAATCAATCATGCGATTTTTTTCTTTCCTCTTTTTAATTTTAAATCAACGGCAGTTTTTTTTTTTTTTATTTTTTTTTTCAAGCAGTTGTCAAAAATTTTGAGACTCAGAATCGAAGAAAAGAAAATCGCTGCGCGTAATTGCGGCCGATTTACACGAGAAAGCCAAAATACTGATCGACGCCCAAAACCTTAGCTCTAATCGAACGGGGATCAATTTCAGAGATTGCATCGCAACAATAGAACACGCCCTGAGCATTTCTCACCTCTCGCCGACCTTGGTTGAGAATAAAATTAGAAAGACGGCGACGGTCGAGTTTTGTATCATTCTATCTCCGAATGATCGGTTCAGGGGCGGAGATTTTATCGGCGAGTAAAATCTCTCTGACTAGAAGAATCGCAAAGCGAACCGAGGTGTGCTTTTGTACTAATAATGGCTTCACTACGTGCGGCTAGCTCGTATTGTGATCGCCCTGATGGGAAATGCGCCTGATTCAATGGAAGATTTGCGAAGAACCCGAGGCAATTCTGTTTCCATTTCGCGCGAAAAGTCTACACGGGCGATCATTAATTGTATTTTCGGGAATTTATACTCGGGAGTTATAAAAAAAATTAGGGAAACTGAAATCGTCATGTCGTTTAGAAATATTTGAGTAGAATCTGAAATTCTCAGCTTCAAAAGACAGGAGGAAAATTTTCGAGAGCACAAAATAATAGAAATTGTCGACATTATTTCGGTTTTTTGCCTATTACGAACGGTTGATTCTTCACTAAAAGCCTTTGCCGCCTTTTGGTTTTTATTCAATAATATACCATTGTAATCGCCCAAGGAAAAAACATTTCTAACCCCTCAAAATTCGATGTTTTTCGTTTCAAGGCATGTAGAATCCGAATATCCAATTTAAAAAAAAACCTGTCCCCCTGATAAAGAAGAAAAAAAGAAAACGCTAAAATAACAGATGAAACGGATACGCCGTCGACACTTTCGCGACGAAACTATAGAAGCTAAATTTTTTAAATTTTCACCAAAAATCAATCTTGGCATCACAACGGCTCAATTCTTGAACCAAATTGCTACCTCTCTCTTAAGGGTATTTTTGAGGGGTTTAAAAGGGGCAGAAAATTCGTATTTTCCAACGCTTTTCAAACAAAGGTGTATTTGATATCAATTTCTATAGATTTTTCGACGCTGAATCGAATGAGACCATAGCGAGGTCGATAGCTTTATTGGTTCTCGTATTATCGCAGCTTTTGCGTTGAACTTGGAAGATTTTCAGAAATTTGGCCCAACTCGAGAGTTCTTGGAGCTATAAAAATCGTTCTATACTCGTTGGAATGGTCGTCAAACTCTCTTCAGCTGTACAGACAGGTAAAAAATTCAGCTTTTGATTTGGAAATTAGGAAAAATAAAAATGATTAAAATTGCAATAATTGCTACATAGTTTTTCCCTATAGTAACCAATCTGTTTTTCGGTGGGAACGTTCATAAATGTTTGGACAAGTATTGACCAATGATGGTCTTCTTAGATTATTATTGAAGCAAAGGAATAATAAACCACCGGTCGAAATTTTTTTTCTTAGGCGACTACAATGTTTTATTACCAAACAAAAAACGTCGTAAATGTATTGTGTGTTACCCATTATCCCGAAACGGAAAATTTTGCAAATTCACTTGGAGAACATTTTCAGAAAATTTCATTCATTCTTCTCGGAAGTACGGCAACTTTTGTCGCGTCCATAGCGGACGGAGACACAGACACTTATTTTACAAAATGTTTGAGTAGAGTGCTATGAAATGTCTTCTGAATTCGCCTCCGCTCAAAATTCGATCACAATACTTCCATTCACTAAGTGAACATGGAATTAAATCATTTCTAAAAATGATTATATATTAGTATTTATTATATAAGTTTCTAAAAATTATTATAAAAGTATTTATTATATGAGTTTCTAAAAATTATTATTCAAGTATATTATTATAACAGTTTCTAAAATTATAAGTTTTTAAAAATTATTATAGAAGTATTTATTATATAAGTTTCTAAAAATTATTATATAAGTATATTATTATAGAAGTTTCTAAAAATTATTAAGTATATAAGTATTTATTATATGAGTATTTTTTATAGACCTAAGTTTCTAAAAATTGCCATATAAGTATTTATAAGCTTTCTACAAATTATCATAATTACTTTTTGTTTTCTATCACGATAATTATCGCTTTCGATTATCTCATTTTGGATTTCGAAAACTGGAATTCAGTAGGTTGCCTACCTCCGCTATGGATTAGCGAGGGCTTCGCCAGCAAGGATCGTCCGAACTAATGTAACACCGCAATTCCAACCGCCCACGAACGAACAAGTCCAAATGACATTACGGAGCTTCAAAGAATCGACGAGACCGCAAGCTAATTATTAGCGAAGCCAATAAGATGAAGTAACCGTCGAGGAGCCGGAGACTGAAATTACGCAGTTTCTTATTGGCCGCCAATCGTCTTCCAGTCGAGCGTTTCCGATTGGAAAAAAATTCCTCGCGTTCGAGAATAGCAAGCTGCCAATCGCCACTCGGTAGTCCACTTCATCTACTGAGCTTGCCTACTTTTTCATCCGCAGATCAAAACGATCATAGATCGATCCGATATCGAAAAGGAAATGTGCCAAGGCTGGACTGAATGAGATTCGAGCAGGGACGGGATGAATTAAATCGAACCAGAGTGAATAAATCAATTCTTGAATAGGAAAGCTGCATTTAATCGGACACCGGTAGTTTTTAATGCCGACTTTACCTAGTCAAGTAGAGGAGCGCATAAATATCACCTCTACTCGTTTTTCTCATTTCGAATAGAACGAAGCAAAAAAAAAATTTTTTTTCGACTATAAAACCCTTCAGAATCTCATTACATAATTAATTTACTCAAATAAACTCAAACTGAATCGAATTGAATTGAATTTACGGATTTTGGGATTTGGATTTACGGTTTTTTTTTATTTGGATTGGGTTGAATTTACTCAATTATAGGAAAATCGCAGGGAATGCAATCCCATTATTTTAGGTTGCGAAGAATCAACATTAGTAGAATAGCGTGAATGAAACGGCGCAATGACGAATAATAATAGTTTCACCCAACCAGCGTGACTTCACAAGCAAATATGCGATGCACATATTGAGAACGTCACAGCTGCAGTTGATGAAAATACCAGAACACTAAAAATGAGACCAAAAAAATCACTGTAATTTACTATTAATTTACTATTTTTACTTACTACTTATTTACTATTAATTTATAATTACTATTTAATTTATCATTCACTGTAATTTATCAGCTGCCTTCAGAGAAAATCGTTGAAGGAGCTCTTACGGAAAAACCAGCGGTGTGAAAGAAATTTGATTTTTTTAAGTGCGTTCCTTGAAACGTAAAACGTCAAATTTCGAGTATAGATCTTTTACGTGAGCGATGACAATAATTATTGGATGATAAATCTATTGAAATCGGTCTAGTTTAAATTGAACAAATGTTTTCGCCTCGGTTGTTTAAGGTGCTTACAGACCAAATGTTAGTGAAAACAATTGTTATTAACATGTTGATAACAATAATGTTTGTAACAAAATGAGATGATCTAGAAAATATGTTACCAACATTGTTGGCAACAATGTCGTCAACTTGGGTCTAGTTCTCTAACAATGTTAGTCACAAATGCCGGTTTGTTATCGCTCATGGCTCGATAACAAAACTCAGTGTCGCCAACAATGTTACTAACATTGTGGATAACATTGTTAGAGAACTAGACCCAAATAAAACAGACGGAAGAATTGTTGGCAACAGAAAAATTGACGACATTGCTGCCAACAATGTTGGTAACATATTTTCTAGATCATCTCATTTTGTTACAAACATTATTGTTATCAACATGTTAATAACAATTGTTTTCACTAACATTTGGTCTGTAAGCACCTTAAACAACCGAGGCGAAAACATTTGTTCAATTTAAACTGTAGAGACCGATTTCAATAGTTTTATCATTTAATAATCATTGTATGTTGACGGGAAAAATAACAATGTTACAGAAAATGTTGCCAACAATGTTTCCAGTAACATTTCGGGGGAGGAATTGTTATGAACATTTTTCAAGTGCCGTAACAATGTTATTAACAATTCCTCGCCCGATGTTGATAACATTGCTGCCAACAATGTTGCGTTCGGTGTGAAAGGAGTTACTGAAAAATGCTAATAACAATGTTATTGTTTGGTCTGTAAAGGCCTTTAGGCGCAATAAAGAATGTTCATTCGTGATTTGGAATTCAAAGGGAAAAGTTTTTTTTTTAAATACCAAACTTAAATCTAACAAAAACAATACTCTTCGCACAGGTCACACAAAAGAGCATGTCCTCAAGTTTTCGAAAGACTCCTTGAAATCGCTTGGCCAAAATGGCCGAACTAAACCAATAGTTTTTCATATAGAGCAACCGCTGAGAAGATAAAATGACTTCATAACTGTAAATTCCTTCCCGCTCCGTAAAATTATTTTCTAACTGACGCGTGCAATCGACGCAGAAAATGCTCCTCGATACGTTGAATTATTCAATCGAAGGGTCCCGAAAATTCGCTCACCAACTTACACTCAGCTTTCTCGAATTTACCAAGCTCAATTCCAACGATCAAGACGATTTTCGAACCTGAAATGGGTAACAGGGTGAACGCATCGAACGACAAAATATTTCCGACTGTTTTTCCAAATAAAGTTTATTCGTCATTTTCACTTTGAATAAACATGTACTCAATCAACTCTCAACTCGGAGAAGTACGTTTTGGTACGATTCTTTGCCTTCGGAGAGATCAGTTCATTGCTTTTTAGGAAAAGATTCATAAAAAAATTCGGATGTTGGAGGGATAGGTGTTAAACGGTTATCGAACGTTATTACAAATACAATGCGTTCTAATCGACGGGGAAAACGGCCGTTACAAAATCTACCCAACGGATTTTCTTTTTTTCAAGAGCCTAACCAGTTGCTACGATTTTGTCACGCGTCAAATATGAAACTGCGGCGATGAAGTGCTTTCTAAATGGTGAAAATAAGAGGTAAAAAATAAACGATTCTACAAAATAGCCTGCCCTAGTAAGGAATTGAAGAGGGAATATGCGTTTGCAACGTAACGTTTGTGTAATGTACATGCTGAAATTTTTTTACAACCGTCTGGTTTATCTTTCCAAGTTTCAAAGCCTAGACAAAGACAAGGCCTCTCAAGCATAGCTTTTCCTCCAGTTTTTCATAGCTATTTTCTAAATCTTTCCCTATTCGATGCCTACCAAGTCGACAGTATGGTTTTCAAGTGTTCTGCCGTCCAAAGTAGAAAAGCAGTAAGTCCAAAAAACTAGTTTTGAGAAAATTGAGGTTTTGCGTTTTGTGCCATAAAAACCTCAATACGGATCGAAAATCAGTTTTCTTGGTCGAAATAGCTACCTACCACTTCTTTATTTTATTTTTTATAGGTCACATGCAAAAAAAGATAAAAATACTATTTTTAATTCACCAAACTGTTTTTTACCTTTGTATTCATTCTGAATCGCCATGCCTATTGCAACAGTATCGGGGTAAAACTGTTTTTCACCCTTGCATTATTGGCAAACTGTCTTTCTCCGTTGTGCTACCGCACATTTTCCTACTGCAGTAAGTTGCTTACTGTTTTTTTCTTCATTGTATGCTATAGTTACTGTTGTTCACCTTTGTGAGGATCAAAATAATGACATACCACGACAAGGAAAAAAACTATTTTCTATACTAATTGTATATGTACTAGGTAGGTTCTATGTAACCTTATTGATTAACCTCCTCTTTTTGAAGTCGGTTAATAATAATAAAATGTAGTTTTTCTTTATTTCATCAGCTAGTGCCAAACATGGGTGCACGCAACCTTCCCGATTTAACTGAAAACAATAAATTTAGAAGCGATTCGTAAATGACAGAAACTTCTTCTTCTCTTTTTTTAGATAGTTTCTTTTCTGTAATTTTTAGCTGAAATTATTTTTATTTTAGAGAGGTAATGTGAACAATTGTCTTAATTCAGAACTCTTCTCCCTAACACGGACCGCGTGGTCCACATAGGGGAATATTTTCCTAGGAGTTTAATTTTCGTTTTTAGTTTGTTTAAATTAGTATTTACTGATAGAAATAAAGAAT
This sequence comes from Tupiocoris notatus, assembly GCA_037159825.1. Classification (NCBI taxonomy): domain Eukaryota; kingdom Metazoa; phylum Arthropoda; class Insecta; order Hemiptera; family Miridae; genus Tupiocoris; species Tupiocoris notatus. The sequence goes on along the minus strand of JASJUZ010000259.1, from coordinate 611,278 downwards.
TTAAAAAAAGTTTATTGAGAAAAAAACTGAATTGCAAAAAAGTAGGTAGGTAGGTAATATGTTTATATCAGTACGTAAACATACAAACTCATATTTTTAAGGTAACTGATTGTTCAGTCTTACGTTGCACAAGATCAAAATTTTCAATAAAAAAAGTAAGAATTGAACAAAATTTGTTACATTTAATGTAACATTAGTCGGTAGAAAAAATAGCAACAAAGGTAACGAAGTAGTTCTCGAGTACATTACTTCTATTACAAATAAATATAGGAGTACCTATCTACTTGAAAACTACTTCGTTAATTCTAATATTGACATTTTTCTTACTGTCAGAAGATAGATCCTAAGAAATTTCTTTGGGTAACGAAGTAGGTAACACGACAAGTCTCTTCAGGCACAAGCCCAATCAAGTTAAATGAAACTACTGAAAAGATCTCGAAACTTCCAACACGACTATTTCTATGTACTTACACAGTTTTTTTTTTTTTTTTTATGTTGGTCGAGTTGACGATCTGAACAAGGTTTGACATTAAAGCCATGTTTTTATTTTGAGCGCTGCAAATGTCGAGCCACAAAATTATATTTTTGGGATCTCTGTGGTGAGAAAAAAATGGCAACAAAACGCTAAATAAGTCCTTTTTGTCTCTGCCAAATATACCTGCTCGCAAAATCACAGCTATTGGTTCGTTATTTGATGAGCTAGAATAATTAAGCTAGAAAAACGATAAAAACTGCGCGACAGTGCATTCCAAAATGTGCTTGTGGTGCAACGGATGAAAGCAGTTTAAGGGCCGCGAAGATGAAAATGCTGATCAAAACAACGGTAAAAGACAGCGCTTGAAGCGCTGCTTTTCAAAGGTGCGCCTTTTCGCATTGGATTACAACAGAAAAACGCAGTACTGTTACAGGTTTCGTCCGAATGTCATGCCCTGTGCAACGGAAAGACACAGCTTGTCCCGGTTTACTGCTTTTTTACATTGCACAATGCGAAACTGCCTTTTGTCCTTGTATGACCCACCATTATTGAAAAGCAGCATAACTATTTTCTTCATTTACACCATTTTATTTTCATAAAAAGCTCGTTTTCGCGATTGCAAATGATAGAGATTGAGCTAACGAATCCAACGACACCAAAAAGTCAAAATGCGAAAAAATCGAGTTACTGCTTTTCTACTTAGGACGGCAGTGTTCACAGTTTATTAAAGTTATTATTATAGTAGTTAGTTAAAGATGTGGGTTTTCCATATTATTTCCTTCCAGAATTATTACTATCAACAACAAACTGATCAAAATTTATTTCAATCACTCTAATATTAACTGAACAACAAAGATGATTTAGAGAAAGAAATTTTTTCAAGAAATCCTGCCTGACCGGAGTGATCCCAAGAGTGCGCTAACGCTGGTCAAATGACTTTTCAGTTTTCCATATAACCACATATGAGAACACGATTGAACCGTAATTGAGGCCGATATACAAATTTGCTAGATTTAGAAGCGAACCATGGACCAAGCATCAATTTGCGTCCATTGAGGACTTGAATTCAGACCTCCGAAGTTAATTAACCGGGGCAAGCTTTAGCCTTGTTGAGGCCACAACAATGATTTTCCTAGAGAAATTTAAGCAAGAGCTCTCAAAATAAAATACATAAACCCATGACAACATTAATTTACTCTTGCTCTTGAACCGTAAAAATTATGGACTGTAGCAGAGTTCAAATTTTCGACCCACTAATGAGAACCTGCACCAGCAAAATTAGTCGCCTCAGCTTCTTTGTCAGAATAATCTTCACAAAATCTTCATCCGGCCCTTTGATAATCATTAATACGCAAAGGCTATTGAAACTGCTTTACAAGCCAATATCACAAGAGACTGAATACCTTATGAACTACGTCAATTCCAATTTGAATCCTCTATTTTCACCATTTGGGCACTTCATCTGGCATTACTGCAATTAACTGTTACGTATGGTCGATTTGACAACGTCTAAATGCCCTAACCAATAGCAAAAGCAAGCGGCTTTTCTTCTTACCGCTTGAACATAGAAAATCTAGTGTGAATTTTAATACGCTTAGAATCAAGTCTACACCGCTCAATTGGCATTTCGTCGATGCGGAGAAAGCACCCGATTTGAAAAATACTTTCCGTTACAATGTAACTCCTACAGCAGAAAACGGCAGTTCGATTTTTATATACTGAATCCGAAATAGTGGGAAAACTAAATCAAGAACGGATCGACTAACTGCCGATATCACGAAAGACGCAGCAATTTGAATGTAGCAGCAGGAAAATCAACAAATAGTAGCGAATTCGATTAGAAGCTGAAAGAAGCAACGACCAAGAAATTATTCTCTTTTTTTGTACAATTTACACAATAGGCGAAATTGGGGAGGAAAAGATGGGGGAGGAGAGGGGATAATTAGAAAAAATTCCAGTATGTACAACTTAGAGTGACGATTAGAGAAGTTCTTCTATTTACACGTCATCATCCTTCGTTTACGGTGTTTATTCAAAACGGGAGAACATTTCCTTACGCTATATACATAGAAAAACTGGACACAGCGTTAAATACTATGAAAAATCTATGAATAAATAATTACAATATTCCGTGTAATGAGGTTATTACTTAATAGAAACAGCCGATACAATGATGGTTTGTTCCCCTGGGGAATACATCGAAATAAACCAGTGAGGAACTCAGCTTGCTTGTCCTAACATGGCAGGCGGACGTTTTCCAAAATGGCGCCACTTTCGCCGTGGAAAACTTGAATTCAATACTTCCCTCCTCAAATTTAGTTGAATTTTTTCTTTTTTAATTTTTAGAAAGAAGGAGAAATTACCGAGCAGCGCGAAATACAACTCGGGGAAAGACGTGTCACAAAGAAAAAAGCTCCAACGCATCAGCAAAAGCGAAAATCAACTATTTCGCTCATCAAAAGGTAACGTTATCGTCACCGAACTTCAATGTGACGGCGAAACACGAGAAATCGACGCTCGAAAATATTCCTATCGCTCGTCCACGCCCGAATCGTCCGAGCCGATTTTTCTCTCGCACAGTCCCAAATCGGCTCGAATGAACGTTGATCCAAAAAGTAGGAGGTACCTGATGATAAATTAACCGGGGGAAAAACTCGCTCAGTTTTTGTACAGTGTCGAAACAAACGCCAGATAAAATCCTCTCTGGACGCGGAACGAAATTAAAATTCGAAGAAATACTACTTACAATTGTATTACTTTTTTAATCACCGTGGGTTCATTAGGGTCAAAGCAAAATGGGACGAGTTTTGGGGCAAAGTGGACAGCAATCGTTGGTATCCATTGCGTTATTCAAGGCTTGTAGTGAGGTACGACGACGAGACGGATGGCCCAGCTGGAACAAAGGGAAGCTGTTATACTATACATCTTACGGTATATAATATTAACGAGAGGAAAATATAGCGTTTTGTCCTCATATGTCCTCCACCACAGAATAATGGATAGAATTTTTTTGGGACAAGCCTACATCTCAAGCTGACAAGACCCCAACTACGTTGTAGCTTAGTCGCATCGATCGTTCCTCGTTGTTGGGGTTGAGGGGGAGAAAACCAAGGCGACTTGTTCTCCTGTTTTTTTATTGTCGGCTTGCCAAGCACTTTCGCCCATTCGGGCATCATCAGGGCTTCGTAGCACCATAACAAGGTCCCCCGTGTTGTTTAGACATTAAATGCGCATTTTATTAGGAAAATAAGCACTAGTCATGACACTCACTCAACATATGATGGTGCGGTGTTCCGTCCGGTGGCGCATAGTTGAGAAAATCCCAAATCAGGATTGTATCGTCGTGTGATGATGAAACAATTTGAAATTCGTCGAACTGCAGCCGGAATACGCGGCCCGTATGCTCCTAGGACAAAAAATTGCAAATTTAACACCTTTTCGTTATATTACTATGATTCTTAATATTATATTATTATTACTATCGCTTATTATTAAACTGCACAAAATTCAAATGTAGGTTGAAACTTACGACTAGCGTTCGCAGACAGAGAGTGCTCGCCGGTGCTCGGGGATCAAGTGCGGCGACGAGGTTCCAGACTTTAATTTTGCCATCGTACGCTCCCGAGACGATCCGTTTACTATCAAACCGAATGCATCTAACTAGCTCTTCATGGCCTTCGAGTACGCGAAGACAGGCGCCGCATTCGATGTCCCACAGGCGAATAGTGTTATCTGAACTGCCACTGACCACCAGGCGATCCCGATACTGCAAGCAAGCGATACCACGCTTGTGTCCGTTCAACGTACGGACGAATTCGCACGATGCTGTGTTCCAAACCTGCACAAAACGAACAATCGGTTACTTTTAATAGAATTTTGAAATCGTGTTATTTTTAAGGAGAAGTGGTAAGGAAATTGGGCACCGGGGGATATCTCTTGCTGCTGTTGCTTTCCCAAAATTCAGTACGTGTTTCTTGAACCGAAAAAAGAACGTTGACATTTACAAAACTATATTGATACAACGATGATGAAGTTTTTGGATAAGATTGATCGTATTTTTGGAATTCTAAGATTAGTAACGATCTGACATCGAGGCAGTCAGATTGGCGCAGACGGGGAATTGCACAACAAGAATCAGGGGACGCCTTCAGAAAATAATTTGCGATTTTGACATTGAGAAGGTAGCAGTCCTCATTGATTACAATTCCGTTTAGAGTGTGTTGACGGCATACGGACAGATTTTTTTGGATATTCAGATTCTACACGCCTTGAAACGTAAAACATCAAATTTTGCGGAGATGAGACATTTTTTCCTGGGCGATCGCAACGGTTTATTATTGAATAATAAACCAAAAGTAAAGATCTGAAGATATTTAAGAGAATAGACACCGTTTGCCAATGTCTACAGTCCAACCGGATAGTGTACGGGGTCCGGCTGATCTGACAGTTCTATTTGAACAGTCGCCCTGAGATCCAGCAGAAGTAGGTTTGAGCATCTTGGGAACATTCAAAACTTCTAGTGAATGTCAGTGAAAACGAGTGATTTTTCTCGATTTGCAGGGAGTCCTGACTCGATAGTTAAAATAATAAATCTGGTTATTTGTGGGTAATTGCATATATTGACTCATACCAGAGCGAAGACACGAAGAGGATTTTTCAAGTGACCCCCGAGCATCTCAACCAGAGAGGAAAAATGCTCTGAATATGACCACAACGGGCACCGCACCAACAGGCGCAACAACACTAACTTTCTTATTTCAAAAGGGAACCCTATACTGTATAGCGGAATAAAATCGGTCAAATGTAACTAAAAAATGGTTTTTTATGTATTTGATCACTAAACGCAAATTCCTCGCCTCAAATTTGTCTAACCATCAGTTTGTAAGATTTTTTCAACCTTCATTGTTACTCTAGGAATCATGTTTTACGTGAACGTTCGAAAAAAACCTCAAAGAACTCCTTACTCCTTTCGGTTCCAATAATTTTACCTTAATAGTTCGATCCCCACTGGCAGAGACTATATATTTTTCATCGAAATCGACAACATTCACGGCAGCTCGATGGCCGACCAACACCCTACGGAGGGTAATTTCTGTCGGCGAATACATGTCCCATACAGCGATCGAACGATCCTGCAACAACATGAGAAATATCAATTAGCACACGCAAATTAGGTGGAAGAATTATTACAAAGACGAATTTACCGTTTTCAAATGTATAATCATCGTGTCTTTGAAAAGATTACATTTAAAAATCTGTTTGTCTAATAACAGGGAACAATAATACTATTGAATGTATAACTGACTTCAATCAAACTTGAAAAATTCTCAACTGACTCCTCAGTTCATAAATTTAAAACAATTCAAATAAAAAAACCTTGAATTCCAGAGGATTATTTCATTGATTCAATGAGGATTTGAAAAGTCCATCCACTTGCTATGATAACAAACCAATACTCTTGTGAAAGTTTCCATCAAACAACATAGTGATAACTAAAGGCAAACTATATGGCAAAAATTGTAGTTTCGCGTATTTTTCTTTTTCCTAAAATTACCTACTTAATTTCAAGTACAATTAATTGCCTAAAGAAGCGAGTTTGACGAGAATTCCAACGAAAGAGAACGATTTTTTTCAATTCATAGGCGATTAAAATGGATTATTATTGAATAATAAACCAAAAAATAAAAAAGGAATTAGTAAAAAAAAAAACTGAAAACCTTATGAACACTACCTGATAATAAAAAGACAAGTAACACTTGAAAACGATGTAATTAGCATGGAAATTACTTTGGAACAGGTGACCATCATTCCGTTAGAAAATCTAAGATGGAGAACAGCTTCGCAATGGTGGATCAATGTGTTGACCATTTCCCCGCTTACTACGTCCCACACGCGCACAGTACTGTCACTCGATCCACTAATGATAACCTGTAACATGGAATAACCTTATTGCAAATTCATTCCACGAGTGACAAAAACGTATATCAACTTCTACAGCTCAAAAATCGATTTAACTGATGAAATAACTTTAAGAAAATCAATTTAAAAATATATATATAAGAAAACTCGAAAAATTAAAGCACGAAAAATAAAAATATCAAATTACTTCAGAGTTAACCACAAAGATAATTTTATGAGAGTGAAAAATCGCTCACCTTATCGTCATATTGCAAGCAGAGAACAGAGCCCGTATGCCCAGTCAAAACTTTGATGCACTGAAGGTTGTAGCGACCCCACACTTTGATTGTATTATCCCGCAGGCCCGAAACGATTTTATGGTCGTCATATTGCAAGCAGTAGACTCCTTTAGAATTTTCTGACCGGCAGTTGATCCTTTGCAAATTGTGACGACCCATGCGCCAATTGTTTTCTATGCTCTGCAACGGGAAGATTGAATAAGATCAAATGGAAATCAAGATAGAAAAGATAAATTTTAAAATAGAAAAAAAATTGTTAACAAATGTATAATAGTAATAATTAATTGTCCATTAATAATTACTATTAACTAATAGTAATTAGCAGGTAATTACTCATTAAAATTTTTAATAATTTTAATTCATTTCTAATTAATGTATAAAAAAATTGTCAATAAATTGATGGTTAATTAATTATATAAATTTTCAGGAGAGCCGTCTAATTTAGGATTAATTCAATTGAATAAATTTAATCCAAAATGATAATATAGCAACAAAAGGACATTATCATGGAATGTGCTGTACTCTGCTCTAGCACAAGGAGCATAGACAGTTTCTCAATGGCGCACAAACATTGCCAACATTCTTTCACACAAAATGAGCGAGAAGTCGTATTGTTAAAAATGTGGCTTTCGCATTTTCTTTTCCAAAATATGAAATAAGACAGTTACAAAATAGAAACGATATTACTTTCATGCAATATTTCAATTAAAGCGAGAAAATCTACTTGCGGAAAAACGACGAATAACTTACTTCGATATCTTGTATTATTTTTGGGAATAAGGATCTATAAAACTTGTGGTTTGGATGGGTTTTCCCGGGCTTTGGTTTGAAAAGGTATTGTATCCTAGAAAAAAAGGAAAACGTTTGATGAAAATTTGAACAGCATTATCATTTTTAAAAACAAAGCGTCAATTAGGAATGTTACCAAGTCCGACGTTCGGCGAGACCTCTCCACAGCGAATCCGTTCTCACTTTTCTTTCGATAAGTTTCTTCCACAGCATTCCTTCGGATATAACGCGATACCATTCCTTGCAGACGAGCTCAGCCGCGCAGAGCGAATCCGAGTAAAGGTAGGACAAAATGTTTTCCGCCACATGGTCCAAACCTTTTTCTAGAAATTCCATCAAAGCGTGAGTAAAAATAAGAATGAAACTAATGAGAGTTCTTCGTAGGAAAAATGTTAATATGGAGTGAGACTGAAACTGAAATTTGTTTATTTAACAGATAAGGTTAGGTTTGGTCCTCTCTTACACCCTGAACCCTTATGCATTAGCAATCGAGTAACTGAATATAAATAAAATAATCTTCTGAAGGTTAAAACAAAATAAAATTATCTTATAAAAAGTAAGAAATTAAATACATTGAGCTTCTGTAGACAAATATAAATGTACTCAGTAAACATTCAGCAACTTTTGCTTATAATTCTTCTTAAGCGTTTAGACTGATTCTGATAGATAGAAAAGTTGTGTGTCCTTATTATAAATTTTAATAGCATGAATTGTGAAAGATTTAGCGAATGATGAGTGACAAAGAAAATTGAAGTATTGAAAGTATAGTATATATATAGAATGGATCATTATTCCCAAATACTCTTAGTTTCAGAAGAATTGTCTCTAAATTTGAAACATTTTCTGTTTTTTGGCCGAAAGAGGTCAACTTACTAGGAAGAAGCGATATGAAGTCCCGCTGCAGCATCGGTTTCAGGTAGGAATTGATGTGACCATGCTGATAGTGGCACATCCGCGATAAAAGGTGTTGGACGAATTCGATCTGGTGTGTTTCGCTCCATTTTTCAAAATATTTGACACAAACGTCTTGCTCTTGGAGGAATTTTTCGTTCTCCTTTTTCGAATTGCTATTGGTGTTGACGCCGCACTTATCGTACAAAATAGTCATCCCGCTGGTGGGCACCTGAAAAAGGAAAGGCGGTTTTTTAAAATAGTTTGATGCATAGAAATAGACATAATAATAGAAAAGATAGTTTGAATATATTTTGGATTGTGGCACAAAAATCAGTAGTCAAGAAAATTGAAAAAAAAAAAAAAAAAAAAAAAAAAAACGATGACTTTCCTAATTACGAAAGGGAACGAAAAGGAAGTTGGAATCAGCAAAATATTCATTGCTTTCCTCTTCCGTATAATTTAAAATTCACGGGCATTTTTCTCGAGAGGAAATTAAAGCCGAAATAATACTGAGGTAACTCTAATTTTATTCAGCTGTACAAATTCGAAAAAAAAACTTGAATAAATGAAATTCATTTGCGCGCTGTTGATCATTAATTATTTCCTCGAGTTTCCAGCGATGGCAATAAAGATTAGAAAAAATCAAATGCAGTAAATGCTCGCTATTTAAGATAGGCCCATAAATCCCGGCCGTTCGTCAAAGTTTGCTAACTGCACATGCTTATCAGACGACACACTTCATTGGCGATAAGTGGCATAAATAGAACGGAATCAACTATTGAAATTAAGGCCAGAGAAAACACTAAACACTGCGTCTATGACCGAAAAATCATTATTCTCTTTGCGACTGGAAGCATTTTAAGAAAACAATAATAGACGGCGTGAAAGTTTTGCTGGGGTATGTCAAGGTTGTTAAAAAGCACGCCACCGAGCTCTCTGACTCAGAAATACTCAAAATGTTGACCAATGTGATACAAGCGTCTTATCACAGGAGATTCGAATAAGTCACTGATTAACGCAGAATGATACGACATTCATAAATGGAGAGATATAATTACTTGGAAAACTATCGTTCTCGATTTAAGAGAAGAAATAACTTCTACAATAAGAATAGAGACAGATAATTGTTGAACATAGTAATTCCATGGACAGTATCTGAAGATCGTAGGGGAAATGAATTATGAGAAACACTAGTTTGAATTTCGACAACAAAAAAAACTTGCCCAAGTAGCCCGGGAATATTGTTAAAAAATTATCGTTAGAATTGTACTCATCTTTTTTTTCCTTCTTCATGTTTACGTAATAAATTGAACTATTGGGAGAGCCATAAAAATTAAATTCATAACGGGGGTGAATTTGGAAAAAAGTTGATATTACTATACTCAGAAACATTTTAAAAAAGTATCCGAGTGTCCGTTCGTCAACGGTCAAAAAGTGACCAAACATCGACGTACTCCGTGAAGAATCAATTGACTTCGATGAAATTTTCAGTTTTCTATACCGATATTCACTGGCCCCAGAAATAAATATTTTTGGACGCTTAAGGACTTGAAATTTTCGTTATGGCAAGGCGATTACAATGGTTAATTATTTAATAATAAACCAAAATAAGGGAGAAGAGCTCTAGACAGAAGAGCTAGTTCATTATAAAATGGGCTATATTGTTAAAATATCTACAAAACCTACGACTAATTCTTAGCTACGCCTCAGAGCCACCAAATTCCGAGAAAGAAAAAAACGCTGCAAATGGTTGTACAGTGGTTTATTATTCCTTCGCTTCAATAAAATTTCAGAAGACTATCCATTTCAGATAGTCATATTTCAGAACATGTGTGAACATTTCAACCGAAAAACAGATTGGTAACTATCGGGGAATATTCCGTAGCAACTATTGTAATTTTAATCTATTTTATTTTTCTTAATTTCCAAATTAAAAACTAAATTTTTTGCCAAACGGTACAGCTGGAGAGAGTGTTTGACGACCATTCCAATGAGTATAGAACGATTTTTATAGCTCCAAGAAATCTCGAGTTATACCCACATGTCAAATTTCTGAAAATCTCCCAAATTCGACACAAAAGCTGTGATAACTCGAGAACCAATGAAGCTATCGACCCCGCAATGGTCTCATTCGATTCAGCGTCCAAAAATCTATATAATTTGATACCACGTACACCTTTTTCTGAAAAACCTTGGAAAATATGAATTTTCTCCCCCTCGAAACCTCCCAAAAATACCCTTAGAATTGAGCTAGCAAGTTGGTTCAAGAATTGGGCCGTCGTAGAACCGAGATTGATTTTTGGTGAAAATTTCAAAAATTTAGCTGTTCTGGTTTGGCCGGAAAAGTGTTGGCGTACGGCGTACGGCGGACAGACAGAATTTTTTTTATTGGATATTCGGATTCTGCATGCCTTGAAACGTGAAACATCAAATTTTGAGGGGGAGTTATAAAATTTTTTTTTCTTGGGCGATTACAATGGTTTATTATTGAATAATAAACCAAAACTGATTAACGGCAACAGAATTTGCACTTGCAGAATGCGATAGTCGTCCACAAATATTCACACAATACAAGGCCCAAGATGACTCACCGAGAAGAATAGTCAAGGACTGCGATTTTTCACGGAACCCAATCCCAAGTACCGTTTTCTTCGAGCAATTAACAGTTAAGACAAAACAATCATTCTACGACCGGAAAACGCGACTGGGGCAGATTGAGTTCTACCGGAGAGGAGGAAAAGAGAGAGTAGTAGGAGGACCTGTCCCTCCTTCCTCGTGCTTCCAGTACCAGATAACTCCAGGGCCCAGGTGAAAGTTATACAACAGGTTGATGAAGCTGACGAGGAGGCCGAGCTGAAGAAATTCGTTCGACAACTTTGGGAAAACTGAGCCGAAAATAGAATCAATTCGCGGCGAGGGCTATAACATTGAAACGAATACTGGCAACTTTTCATTGTGAAGTATATTTTACTAAGGAAAATTGCCGTCGTTTGGGATGGGAATGAATTTGAAATTCAGATGAGACAAGCGGTCTAGTATATAAAATCGTTCAAGCGAAATGAGAAATTAATTAATTAATAGGAGTAAAAAAGAAAATATATTGAATGTCTCTAATTGCAATAACAATAAATTAAACGGTAAAAAAACGGAAGTTATTATTGAAAAAAATATAGTGTTTATAGATCACTTAATCTCATGTTTGAGTCGCCTAACAGTTACTATCAATTATAAAATCGAAGAAATATTTATGTAGACCACATCAACGTTTGTAACCCAAATTTAGCAAAAATCGTACCATTTTGCTAGTCAGGAGACCAAAAAAACGATAACGCTTATTCAAAATTACGACCTAATTATTATATATATATTGCTTACTTAATAACGGCCACCAAGAATCTCTCAATAATATGAAAACCGTTTTCTTTTTACTTTCTTTAAAAATATTATTTTTCTCTTTCGTACTTGATTAATTGAATAATCATTTTTCTTATATTTTTTCGAGTGAGAAGAATTACTGAATTCGGAACGAGAGGAAAAATCTCTGAACAAAAAATACTGCAAATTTGCTCTACAATACTATGGGTATCAAACTATTATTGTTGTATTGTATTACTAGTGTGCCATTTATATTTGCACAATTATATTGTACTCTGCTGCATTATGAGTAATTTTTTGTTGATAAGCGTAACAGAATAAAAATCCAGCCAAGTGCAATATTTCAGCGTCGACTCACGATTCGACGTTTGAAGGCAATTTCGGTCTATTTTCATTAGTTTCGAAGCAGGAGAGCAGTATAGTAATTTGGCTTCTCTGACGAGTCTTACGTCAGCAAATGACTTTTCTTTTCTCATTATTTTTACACAGGTTGAGGTTATATTATGTCCTCGATTCTCCCTTTTATATTTATACACTTCACGTCCATCGAAAATATACGATATTTCCTGTTCAATTTAAAATAAACGGATGATGGCTGCTAGGATCAGTTATTGTTTTCCCATTGAGTTCGACTTCGTAATATAATTTTATCAATTTTAGATAACGATTGGATCCAAAAAATTGGCCGAACTAAAAGTTTTTCATTCTATTCATCAGAGGAGGATATTAACATTTTTTTGGACCATTTTGGGTCTCTATATTTCACGTTTAAACTAACAACTGCACGTCGAAGCGTGATTAATTAATCCTACAATAACTGTGAGTTTATCTCTGACTCAACGAATAACTAGAATTTTAAAGTAAATTTTCTACTAGGTATCCACAGAGCAGCTGAACAGACGTTTGGCACACCAACACAGACGTCAGTCGTTACGAACTTTTATTTACACCTTTCCATTCTTCGAAGGTGAAGGCCTAATTCTATTTGCCTTGGGTCGCAGTAATTCGATAAATCAATCGAGCCAATATAGCGACAAGGAAACTAATTTATACAACTTCGTAACCTTCTATCACCACAGACTCAATAGGAGACAATTTCAGCAAATAATTCGAAGCATTTTGACTTATTGTTCAACAATAAAACCATTGTAATCGCCCACGAAAAAACTACTACCCTTCCTTTGATGTTTTACGTTTCAAGGCAAGTAAAATCCGAATATCCAATTTGAAAAAATTCTGTCCGTCCGCCGTCAACTTTTCTGACGAAACTATAATAAATTCTGACTAAATTTAAATTTAAACTTAACTAAAATTAAAGCATTTTGAAAATTTCACCATAAATCAAACCTGGCCTGACATGGCTTAAAAGAAAAACGGAATTTAACCGCTTTAAAAGATAGAAGCTTCTTTTAAGGCCTTACAGACCGGACGATAACATTGTTGAAAACATTGTTATTAGCATTTTTCAGTAACTTTCCTTTCACACCGAACGCAACATTGTTGGCAACAATGTTGTCAACATTGGGCGAGGGATTGTTAATAACATTGTTATTTGCACTCGAAAAATGTTGATAACAATTCCTCCCTCGAAATGTTACTGGAAACATTGTTGGTAACATTTTCTGTAACATTGTTATTTTTTCCGTCAACATTGTTAGTAGCATTGTTGGCGACAGTGAGTTTTGTTATCGAGCCATGAGCGATAACAATCCGGCATTTTGTTGTGGCTTGTGCGGTCTTGTCAGGGTATTGTTGACGTGAGTGTTTCATAATGAACTGGGAAAGAGATGATATAATCAAGCTTATTGAAGAATATCGGAAGCCGAGATGTTTATGGGACGTACGAGGACAAGCAAAAGAAGAGTGATGCGTGGAAAGTGATCGGTGAGTCGATGAATCGTGAGTGGGTAGAAGTTGAAAAAAAAAATGAAAAGTTTGATTGGACAGTTCCAAAGAGAATTTAAGAAGTTTGAGGGATTCTTGGGCCAAGGAGCTGATGATGAAGAGTACTTGTTTACACTAAATGTTACTTTAAAAATGTCAACAACATTGTGGATAACATTGTTAGATAACTAGACCCAAATAAAACAGATGGAAGAATTGTTGGCAACAAAAAAGTTGACGACATTGTAGCCAACAATGTTGGTAACATATTTTCTAGATCATCTCATTTTGTTACCAACATTATTGTTATCAACATCTTATGTTAATAACATTTGTTTTCACTAACATTTGGTCTGTAAGCACCTTTAGATCATCGTTCTCTTTTAACTAGGGGTTTCCCATTTTTTCATTAACAATGAAAGGTCGCTATTTTGGCTTTAGTTAATATTAAGGGGCTGTAGCCCTTAAATTCTATAACCAACTCGCTACCTCAATTACAAGTGTATTTTTGAAGAGTGAACGAAAGAAAATTCGAATTTTCCACCTTTTTTTCAGAAAAAGGTGTGCTTGGTATCAATTTCTATAGATTTTTGCACGCTGAATCGAATGAAGACACCGCGGAGTCGATAGTTTAAATGGTTCTCAAGTTATCGCAGCTTTTATGTGGAATTTTCGAGATTTTAAAGCATTTAAGAATTTTCGGAGCTATAAAAATCGTTCAATGGTCGTTGGAATGCTCGTCAAACACTTTTCAGCTGTACCGCTAGGCGAAAAAAGCTTTTAATTTAAAAATTAAGGAAAATAAAAACGATTAAAATTACCATAGTTGTACGGAATTTTACCTTTAAAGTTATAAGGTGGAAACGTTCACAAATAATACGACAAGTTATCATCACGAATAGTCTTCAAGTCATTGACGAAGCAAAGGAATAATAAACCCGATAAAAGGAATAATAAATAAGGAATAAATAAAATAAATAATAACGTTATTGAATAATGCTTTGCCGTAACAGGATATTTGAATTTTAAAACCCCTAAGGGTTAATATTGCGACCGTTAATTAGCGACGAATTAGAAAGCATTTACCAAAATATCATCCGACAGAGGCGAAAGTTCGAAAGAGACCTCGCTACTTGAGAAGGATCGTAAAAAAGGTCACGCGGAAGGGTCGGTCATCTATCGTAGGCATATCATACGGACGTACGGACCTACACGACTACAACACGGCCTACCTCCCGCACAGACGGAACGCAATTGCGCAATCATGGTCAGTGGGCCATCGCAAAACGAAATTGTTCGCCCGTTCGGTTGAAGGATGATATAATAAAAATCGCGAGCAAGTAGAGCCGTGAAAAGCGAACCGAACAGAGTGAAACTGCTAATGGAAATTTCCAACCTCGTCACGATACGAGCTGCAGGTCACAAGGTAATCTCGTTCGAAATCGTATTCCCTTGTAAACCGAAGGATTTCGCCAATTTAACAACTCGCGTCAGTACGAATAAAACACCGAACTTTACGACAGATAAAATTCGAACGAAATATTGGCGAACCTAAGTTCCAGAAGGATGATTCGAACGAATAACGGAATCGCAGGAGACGAAGGCGGAACAGTCGAGCGAATCGAAGCCCACTCGCCGTTCAACGTTCGTATAAAACGTAATTATTCGGTACGCGATAATCCGCCGGCGATTCTAAGGGCGAAAATTCGTCGGGATTCGACCTGGAAAAATCCCGAGTTGCCCTTCAGAAAAATGGAGGCGACGAAGACGAGGAAATGCAGAGCTAGGTCCAGACCGAGGTGCGAAACCTTGCCAACGGGTGAAAAATCGTTTTCCAACTTACCAGCGAGCTATTTAGTCCGTCTTCGGGAACATTTTCCGTTTCCATCTTAATCATAATATCACGTTACAAGTTAAAAACATTAATACAAAATAATTTTTCGACTTTAAAACAGACAACAACACTTAGCGGAAAGTCAATACAACTTTACACTACACCCCGCAGTCACGGAACCACATCCACGGCACAGGATAAATGAAAATGATTACTCCGTGACGTCACTCGAAACCTCTCGTGCTCCTGACGTCCGCGAGATGGCGTTGGTAATAACGAGGATTTTTTTTTCAAATCGACTTGAGAATAAAATTCGAATAATTTCTTCTAAAAATAAATAATGATATTTGAATCGGGAAAATTGAGAAGTTATTGGAAATATAAGGGTTTTGAACTTGTCAAATGCTGTAGACGAAGGTCAGCTGAATGAGGTGTGAGAGCTGTTGGTTAATCGCAAGCTTATATCCTTACTCCTCCAACAAGAAACGGCAGAGCCAGTGTTGCCAAGTCTCCCCTTTTGGGGGAAAACTCCTTCAAAACTAAGACAAAATAACTATATCCCCTTTTCCCTAAATCCTCCCCCATTTCCGTGTTTGCTTTCTTTTCCCTTTTTTTAATGTGAAATGTAGAAAAAATTGAAATTTGGAAACTAAGTGATTTTTTTTATAATTGACTTGCTGACAAGTTGAGCAATGATTTTTATATTTGTGCTACCTATAAGCAAGGTAGATAGATTGAGGCGGTACGCTGGTAACTAAGGGCGATCCCCTCTCCAAATCGGTTGCTAAGGACGCTAAAACGTCACATTGAATCCCTCTCACGGGCGATAGCCTATTGCTGAACCTATTATTCGTTATTTTTCTATTGTGTATTAATTTATATGTTTTATGTTGCTGAATAAATTTGTCTTAAATCCTTAATTCTTAAATCCTCTCACTGACAAGTACATTTTGAACCCCTAGAGCACAGACCCGAGGCCCCTACCCATTACAAAATTAAACCCTTCTTCTACCTTTCTCTTTTATTTGGAGGGTTGAAATTCTACCTGTTGAAGGGAGAAGTCTTTCCTACCATAAAACACTCGTCAGTATTTCTTGAATTCCCCTCAAGCAAACTATGAAACTACTTATTAATTTACGAGTTTAAACTCTTTTTCATTGTTTGTGCGTGTTTTGTACTTTTTTCTCTTTATTTTCTGGTAAAAAAACAACTTTCCTGAAAACTGCAGGTTTTTATCTGTACTTATAGGAGAGTAAAAAATCAACAACTGATAAGTTTTGAAAAATTGCAGAGGTACCCCTTGGTTTTTTTGTGAAACATTTTTTGATTCCAATTTTGTTCAAATTTAGCATATTGATTGATTATGGTGTGTATTTCCATGATTATATGCTTCATTCTTTTGCCCTAGGTACATGAATGAAGAGAATGTGTAAAGTTGGAGAATGAGATTTTTTGGTGTACATTTTACCGATGTTGTTGAATACCGCATAAAATTTTGAAAAATGGATAGGTACACTACTCGGAGAAAATCTTAAGTTAAATTACCGTTCGTTCGGTCTATTCAAAAATCTGAATTAACGACTTTTGGTGAAGTAATCCACGATGAAAGTTACAAATCTTGAAGAACATCGAAAGTTGGAATGGTCATGTTGGCTATGACTTAGTCGAAAATTACAAACCTACTTTATAATACAAAAGATAAAATACCCACCAACTGCAAAAAAAAACAACGGAATACGTTACATCAAAAGTTGCATCTCTTCAAATTGACAACAAGTTGATAGAATCTTTTTGCAAAATGCGCATACTGCTGAGGATAAAATATTTAAATGCACAAAGGGCACAACAAAAATCCCTTGAACGATCCACTAATTTTCCAGATAGGAAGTATGAAAAAAAAAGAAAAATAATTACTGTTAAAAATAAAAGTTTATAATGAGTTTTCAAAAACAATTTTATTTATTTCCCACGTCACAATTATGTTTTGTTTCAATATTCCTAATATGTTTTAATAATAATGATTAATAATAATGTTCAAAAGTGAACTAGTTTACACTGGCATTGTTGTTTCCCTAATTTTTTTTTTTTTTAAATTCTGGTAAGTCTGACCATCTTGATTCATTTTTTGAAGGTTTATATCACCCTAACGTTATTTACCAATTATTATTTACGTAAATAACCAAAACGAGCATTAAAAGTTAAAATAAAATGCTCACAAAAATCAATAATCAGTTTTACTTGTGTATTAAGTAGGTGAAATCAATTCAATCTTCATTACCAAGTGGGACTTGGGATTCATTATGACGTCATACCCATTCGCACTTTTCATTGGCTACAGAGTTACCAGCGTACCTCCTATATCTATCTACCTTGACCTAAAAGAGGGCCCCAACTTCTCTTGATAGTAAAGTTATCATACAAACATGTAACCTGCTTTCACTATAGATACACAAAGTTGGCGTCTACGTGTTTTACTAAGTAGGGATAATTGCGACTGCAAGAATAATTGTTTTCTGAAATTCGATTTTTCAGGTTATATGGTGATTCTGATGTTATTCAAATTTTTAAACCTTAATTTATGTATTTCAATTTATTTCTTCATAATTGAACGCATTTGACGTACTTGACGCAATACGCATGAAACGCATTAGACGGACACATGTGAACC
Source organism: Tupiocoris notatus (assembly GCA_037159825.1). Taxonomy (NCBI): domain Eukaryota; kingdom Metazoa; phylum Arthropoda; class Insecta; order Hemiptera; family Miridae; genus Tupiocoris; species Tupiocoris notatus. Next base: position 593,162 of record JASJUZ010000259.1, on the reverse strand, counting down.
AAGAGTAATTGTTTTCTGAAATTCAATTTTTCAGGTTATATGGTGATTCTGATTTTATTCAAATTTTTAAACCTTATGTATTTCAATTTATTTCTTCATAATTGATTATACAGTGCGCTTCCCTCTCTTCAATGCAATTTTTATTAAATCTGCAAGTTTTTGCATGCATTTCAAATAAGACAACATTGCTCAACCGTCATTTGCCCAATTGATAATTTTATATTAATGGCTCTGTGTATTTCTCCCCTTTTTTTTGTTTAATAAAGACCAATTTTCCCCTTTTTCTGATCAAGGTTTCCCCCAAATCTCCGCTTGAGACCCAAGGTGTATAAATGTTCTAGTATAGATGTTCTAGTCACCTTGCTTGAGACCGGGCAACACTGGGCAGAGCCTGAAATTAGAACCAAGGTACCCAACAAGCCCCCATCTCATAGAGAATTTATTGGCCCATCATCTATACTCATTGGAATGGTCGTCAAACACTCACTCCAGCTGTATCGTTAGGCAATAAGTTTAGCTTTTAATTAGGAACTTAAGAAAAATAAAAATGATTAAAATTACAATAGTTGCTACGGAGTTTTCCCCTATAATTACCATCTGTTTTTCGGTGGGAACGTTCACAAATGTTCGGAATATTTAAAATGACAAATAAATGGATAGTCTTCTCAAATCAATATTGAAGCGAAATAATAATAAACCACTGTACAATCATTTGCAGCGTTTTTTATTGGATATTCGGATTCTACATGCCTTGAAACGTAAAACATCAAATTTGGGGGGGGGGGGGGGTTAGAAATTTTTTTTTCTTGGGCGATTACAATGGTTTAATATTGAATAATAAACCAAAAAACTATCATAATAGCAATTTTTCTACTCTGTTCAAACTTCACCATAATAATATCGAAACTCTTGAGAAGAATAATTCCGCAATATTCCTTGAAAATACCGAGTAAAAATGCTCTATTTATATTTGAGCCTGAGGAAGTATCGATCGCGATACCGTACAGGCGATAGCGGCGTCCGCTCGACTCCTTAGTCATTAGCATAGGCAAGGCCTGCAACTACAGCTGTGTATTGCGGGTACTGCTGTATTTCATTTGAAGGCGCACGTAACGATTTATTTCCCTCTGCTGACCGAGCGTTTCGGTCGAATTTTTGGGACAACGTAGATCCTCTTGAATATTTTTAAGGCTTTCATAAATTTGTAATTGTCGGTTTTTATTAATTATTTGGTGGCTAGAGGTAGAAAAACCTATCACAATAGCAATTTTTCCACTCTGTTCAAACTTCACCATAATAATATCGAAACTCTTGAGAAGAATAATTCCGCAATATTCCTTGAAAATACCGAGTAAAAATGCTCTATTTATATTTGAGACTGAGGAAAAATCGATAGCGATACCGTACAGGTGGAAAATCCTGACCAGCGTCCGATCGACGCCTTAATCATCGGCATAGGCAACGCTTGCAACTGCAGCTATGTATTGCGGGTACTGCTGTATTTCGTATGAAGGCGCACGTAACGATTTATTTCCCTCCGGTGACCCAGCGTTTCGGTCGAATTTAATATATTGGACAACGTGGATCCTCTTGAATATTTTTAAGACTTTTAGAAATTTTTAATTCTCGGTTTTTATTAATTATTTGGTGGCTAGAGGCAGAAAAAACCTATCATATGTAATTGTAATTTTTCTACATTTAGTTTCTTCGTTATAATTTCTTTTTTTCATAGATCAGTTGTTCGGTATTTAGCATATTTTTTGAAGCTTTGATGATCCTCAATTTTTCCTTTCATTGTTACCCATTTCGAATTAGTGTAAAATTTTCCGCAACCAATGTCTCTTGTGATTTTTGCCGACTCGGTCAATTCGCCTTGGAAAACGAACCAAACAATCATAGAACATGATTGTGATAATTATATCGAATTCGTAACAACCCTTACTAAGCTTTGAGGTCGCCCGTTGGCCAAATTGCAAGGCTGTCGCTTAACTCTGTGCAAACTTCACCATAATAATATCGAAACTCTTGAGAGGAATAATTCCTCAATATTTCTTGAAAATACCGATTAAATGCTCTATTTATATTTGAGCCTGAGGAAGTATCGATCGCGATACCGCAGAATCGGAAAATCCTGTCAGGCGTCCGCTCTACTCCTTAATCATCGGCATAGGCAACGCCTGCAACTGCAGCTATGTATTGCGGGTACTGCCGTATTTCATATGAAGGCGCACGTAACGATTAATTTCCCTCCGGTGACCCAGCGTTTCGGTCGAATTTAAATTTTTTGGACATCGTAGATCCTCGTGAATAATTTTAAGACTTTTAGAAATGTTTAATTCTCGGTTTTTAATAATTACTTGGTGGCTAGAGACAGAAAAAAAAACTATCATAATAGCAATTTTTCTACAATTAGTTTCTTCGTTATAATATACTTTTTTTTTCATACATCAGTTGTTCGGTATTTAGCATATTTTTTGAACCTTTAATGATCCTAAATTTTGGTTTATTATTCAATAATTAACCATTGTAATCGCCCTAGAAAAAAGTTTCTATAACCCCCCTCGAAATTTGATGTTTTACGTTTCAAGGCATGTAGAATCTGAATATCCAATAAAAAAATTATGTCTGTCCGCCGTCAACACTTTTCCGGCCAAACCATAATAGCTAAATTCTTGAAATTTTCACCAAAAATCAATCTCGGTCCTACGACGGACCAATTCCTTAACCAACTTGCTAGCTCAATTTTAAGGTTTATTTTGGGGGGTTTCGAGGGGGAGAAAATTCACATTTACCAGGGTTTTTTATAAAAATGTGTATTTGATATCAAATTATATAGATTTTTGGACGCTGAATCGAATGACCATCGCGGGGTCGATAGGTTCTCGAGTTATCGCAGCTTTTGTGTTGAATTTGGGAGATTTTCAGAAATTTGGCCTGAGGGTATAACTCGAGAGTTCTTGGAGCTATAAAAATCGTTCTATACTCATTGGAATGGTCGTGGAAAAATAGCAGTGCTTTCCAAGCATTCTGTTAATTGTGGGTTTTTGGCAAAATGGGAGAAGAAACTTCTCATTTTAAAAGCGAAAAGCGGTTTTCCTATTTGTTTTCGCTCTTGAATTTCGGAAGGAAATTGCGGATTGAATAAAAACAACTTTTCTTTTTTCGGCTAAATCATGGCTTCTATATGAAAAATATAAGAACCCCTAATGATTTTCATCTCATCTTCTTCGTAATTTCATACACTGGATCGGAATGGCAACACTCTCAATATATCATTTTTCTTAATTTTACAGTTATTATCACTTTTCTCCCTTACACCCACCAAATAATTTTATTCTCAACTTGCTCGAAATGTCGGAACAAAATTCTCAACAAAAATACTGCCTGGAGGTCACCTTTATACTGGAACGCTCAATCTGAACGCACCGACCATGAACACTCCTATAGTCTCTTCAATGCCACTACCCGATATGCTTCGTTTGGGGTAGTGTCCAGGTTCGCTCTGTTTTCATGAAGAACACACCTAATTATTTTGCTCGATTGGAGCAAGGGCTTTGCCCCTTAACACTTTCACTGAGGATCATCGATCGGAAAAATTCCTGTCAACCTGCGTTTTATACCAGCTAACATGAAACAAATTATCTCCTAGGTAACATTTATATTGTGAAAATTAATAGGTTTACACTTCCAGCCTCCCTGAGGATAAAACCTGAGTCAATAATTGGTCCCAGACCGTCGTAAATGTAAAAAAAAAAATGGAAGGATTCAGCTGCACTGATTCTGTTCATAAGCAAATTTTTGAATGTGTACTTGAAGCTAGTTAAAATAGATGACCCAAGCTATGTTCCAGTGTTTTAAATTCCTTTTTTGATTTCAGAGAGCGAGGGAGAAAAACTTCATGGTCCCTTCGGTCTCAAGGTCATAATAGAAAGGATTTTATAACACGGGTTTAGCAGCCCTGCGGCAATCAGGTCTTGGAAAATAAAAACAGCTGGCTCAATATAGTAATATGCATTCACCTTGTACGATATTAATATGAATAAAATAATTCTATAACGGGTAAGGTCGTTTTCAGAAAGCAATTAGTTCACAACTTGCAGTAATAAATTGAAATCGGGGTTTTTTGAATTGTCATCACAATGTATACAATAACAACCAATGAATTAAAATGTACTTTCCATGGATCACGTTCGTCGGGCGTCATTCTTTATTGAAAATTACACTAATATTAGAATGATAATGCCGAACGTTACTCAGTTGGGCTGATCGAGGTTAGTGAAGAATTCGATTCGATCGGCGAAGGGAAATCCTGAAATGGAAAACAAAGAATAATGAGAAAATTTGATATTTAAAAATGAGAAAAAATAGAAATTTATTAACATAACGAATATAATTTTGATGCCCTGAAGAGTGAAAGCGCCCGGCAAAATAATTAAATATCTGGATCGACAATTCACTCTGAAAATGAGGATTTGTACAGTAAAATTGCCTTACCCCAACGATCCGTCCATTATAGGATTGCTGTACAATTATGCTCATGGAAGATCTCCTGCTGCTCCGAGCTTTTTCGATATTATGCAAAACTCTCGGCGTCAACGACATTGACATCGCAGCTGGAAAAAATACGGCAATCGATCAGAAAAAAAACTATAGGAATAAGTGCACACTTGGAATCATGATAGAGCCAGGTCCAAGATTATACCGTTGGGGGAGACGCCTAGAGACAAAAACCAATTAAAGGGAATGTAGGAAAAGCGATGTGTTTTATCATATCTTGTTGAAATCAATGGTACAGAGTTGCTTCGTGAAGTGGATCAGCTTCAAAGCCCTTCGGATATGAGGGGAGCTAATACGATACTACAACTATTACTGCTACTATTGGTACTTACTATTGCTTAGTGCGAATTTTGTATTTAGACTTTTACAGGCCGCAAAAATCAATACATTAGAACACTTAAGGTCTTAAATGTTTGTTACAGCGCGTGAATAACGCCTGATTTTTATCATTGGTGTCACACACTGTATTTTCACATGATTAGAATTTTTCTTCTTTTTTTTGTTTTGTTTTTGGGTTCCCTTGCACTTAAAATGATCCAATGCACAGAATATTTCTGTATCGTTAAGCTCACACAATATATAACTCAGCGTTATTATTCTAATTCGAATCTTGGGTCTCCTGGCTAGTTTTACAGTAACAAAATTCTATTGTACTAACGATCCGGCCTTTGAATGAGTTTCTTGAGTTAATAAGTGGTTATACTCTAACCAGAATATTGGTTATATACTGTCTACTGACTCAAACATGGAAGTACTGTGTAATCTGAGCACACCATCCGTTTGAAAAGTGGTTTCGTTTACAGTTCAACTCTGCAAAATATTTTGCGAATACTTTGTCCCAAATATTTAGTCTGTTAGTTCCCAAGACGAGTGCGATATTTTGTTATAAAAATCATAATTCATTGAAGCAATTGTTATAAGGAATATAAACCATTGTAGAATCACATGTGTAAACAAGCATAAATTTTCAACTATTAGTGATGATAGTCGGTGGTTGCAACACGAACGAAAAATAAGTAGATATTCGCCAGTCCAAGACAAGTTTTGAACATCGAGGAGTAACGTTATAGTTTCTCCAGTACCTCCAAAATTTGATGAATACACCCCAAACGTTCACTTCTTGCTCTAGTACAAAAAAGTTGAAGTGACAATTTTTCAATAAACCGTTCTCTACACTTTTCAACTCAACCGCTTTTGTTTGAGGGTGATGAAATTAAAAACTGGCTTCAGTTCCACAACTATATCCAACCACTTTCCCATAGTTTGGCTTCAAACAACACAAACGAGCAGGAAAAGAGCAACGTGAATAGTGAAAAATTGAAAAGCACTTTCAAAAAACAAGCTCCAGTTCGCTATACTACCAGGCATATAGTTACTGTAAACAGTAAAACTCATTCTTGGTTCTGTGTTCCAAGTGAATTATACCCGAGTATTTCAGTACTAATAGTAAGAAGAAGGTTTGGAATTTATACATCGGAACTTATACTTACATCTAGGAGGGCGGATAGTGGAGTTTTCCAACGGAAGCAAGGTATCTATAAAAATGACAAAAAGATTGAGTAAGAGAAAATTAGAAGAAAATATAAATTTTAATCCAATCATTTACGAGGAAAAATTCAATAAAAACAACTTATAAATCTTCTTATGTTTATCGCATTCCTTATGATCCAGTGTCGAGGGGGAAAATAACTAGGCGGATTCTCCTTCTTTTTTTGCCGGGCCGAGCACTTTCGCCCCTTTGAGCATCCTCAGGGCGATGGAAAACAATTTGATGCTTGGCCAGGTAAAAATGTGGAGAATCAGTCGCCTAGATTTTTCTCGCCCTCAATACCAGAACAAGTCTTATATACATAGGTCCATCAGGTAACTACGACCCCCGACCAAGGTCGTAGGTACCTGATGGACCAATGTAGCTCTGAAGATGCCCGAATGGGCGAAAGATCTCGGCCAATAAAGAAAAGAATAGAGAAAGAGTCACCAAGTTCAGCTCCCCCTCGCCAAAGCAATCAAGTGGAAAATGCGACAAACGAGGTTTTATTTAGATTGATTTACCTTGAACCTCGTTTGTGTTTGTATATCTGAGCGGAGTGGCATATTGGCTCGAATCATCACTAACTATCACGTTGGGATTTGAAATCTGAGAGGTCCCACAGCTCCGAGATACGTTGACGCCAGTGTAACTGGAGCTTGAGTCGTTATCTAAAGTGTAAACATCTGTATCGGCGGAGATATTCCAAGGAGTCGAGGGCATTGGTGTCACAGCAGTGTTAGAGGGAGTTGCAGCCAATAGATCTATACCAGCTGACATGATCCAAGGTGTAGATTGCATTGGTGTAGTCCCTACATTAGAAGGTGTAACAGCCACAAGATCTAAAAAGTCGTGATTTTTATCGATTGCAGGCGTCCCTGAAAAAGAATCGTCTTATGTGAGTTTGTCGTTAGGAAAAATTGAGGACGCATAAGAGATAAAAGGTTATCTTTTTCATGCCACCGATGAAAATTCATAGGCCAACCTTATTTATTGGGTACCTTGTATATTTTGGTTGACAGTTGTCATGGTAGGAGATGTCTCGATTTTAGCAGGGGAACCAGAGGTGAAGTCGTTGATAGTCATGCATTGAAACTGTGCAATGACAGAATCGTTAAAACTGTCGCCATTTTGAACTGGTTCACGAATCGGTGAAGATAACAGGCTGGAAGGGTTTGGAGGTTTCGGTTCCGGCACTATGACCGTCACAATGTCTGGGCTCTCGATCTGAGTAGTCATTGCTTTCTTTTCTATATTCCAAATTAAATAAAAAAGATTATTCAAGAGGAACAACACTTAATTACTGTCATGTAATGTTGGCAACATTTGTGCCATATTTTTTGGCAAAGTTGGCCATTTTGCCAAATTCTACTGTCAACTACATCAACAAATTGATTTTTGATAGATCTTTTTCTCGAATACGAACCTATCAAATTCCTAAACGCTCAGAAGTAATGGATAGAAAATTGGAAGAATCGTTATTGAAATCTAACTTGAAACGAAATTTTCACCTTTTTTCTCAATTACTTTCGATTTTTCCACAATTTTATCGATCAGTACTATCCCAAGGATACGCATGATGATCAGTAGTTTCACTGTGATCCACACAGCATAATATAGATGACATAACCAATGTGACATAATTTCAGTTGCCAAGTTAATCTCCCTCTCATACCAATAACATGAATGCAATACCAACGTTGCCAACATAACACAACAATTAATATTATAAGAGCAGCGATATCGAGTCAAACTCACTAAGCAAGAATTGGCGGAAATTCGACTTAGCGGAATCGGCCGCCTTTCGAGCAGGTTTCAGCTGAACTGGACGGGCTACCACTTCATCTTTGTCAACCGGCGCGCACTCAGAGCCTGGCATTATCCAATTGTTGCTTTTCAACAATTCCAACCGCTCCACTTTTTTGTCAATAGATTCAACCTATTGGACATTTTTTTTGTTTAAAAAAAATGCATTGGAACGATGTTCCTTTGGAATAATTTACTACTATTAGGTTAACCTGTAAATTGCTAGCCTGATTGGAATAAATTTAACTAACCTGGAGTGCCATCATGCACCAAAATCCGTCCAAATCGTCTGGTCGGATGAGCGGCCTGGATGCTGATGGAGTTCCGTTCGCAACTTTGGGAGACCCGTTTGAACCATTTGGTGATACATAGTTAGCCACCGGGATTCGGCTTCTGATGCGAAACGATTTCGAACAATCTTCAACAAGATCTCGAAACTGCTTGAACTTAGACTTAACAAGCAGTCGGATGCCATTGGTGACGCAGCTAATTTCACCGATTATGTCTTCATTTAGCTCTGCCATAGTTTTCAAAGCTTCCCAACGATCAGCCAGGGCCACAAGACGATTCGTTTCTTCCAGGAGACGGTTCCTGGGAAATTATTTTCAACGTGAACAGGATGTGTATGAAAATATCGATCAATATACCCAACACACAAGCACCAAGGCCAAAAATTAAGAGGGCAAGATCTATTACGTCAATATGCACATCAATTATGAGTTGGCAAAAAATTTCACCCGAGCAATAGTAAAATATCGAAAAATGTTATATTGAAGTTGGTAAACTAAGAAAAATAACTCATGAAAAGGATTTTGAGTGGTCTTCTAGCCATGAAACTTGAAATGGTCGTGAAAAATTCTTTGCACGATGATCTCAGATGGAATCGTAGGAAAATTGGACCTTTTCTAACCAGGAGACCCAAAAACAGAAAAAAATGAGCCCAAAATAGGTTATTAACGCAGAAGTACGGTGTGCAAGACAAATTTTGTGAATGAGATCTTTCTCATAGCAAGGGGATTCAAAAATAAGAAAAAGTTCAAAGCTCATAAAAGAGCAGAAAATTCGAATTACATAAAAGTACGTTGTGGGACACCAACAATAAAAACCAAACGTGAAAATCGTTGCTGGAAAAGCCTTCTCGGCAAAACTATGTTTACTTTTCTGGGTAATAATAAAATAAAATAATGGTAAATGAAATAATGGTCAGATTAAGGTATTGAAATAATTCATAATATTTTGTTCATGATGAGACTAACCTATCACGAAACGGGGTCGGGTGTTATGCATGGAAAGGGAAGACAAAAGTAAACTTTTCTCGTTTTAAAGTCCTGTCCCCTACCCCAGTCAGGTTAGCAATTTCATTGTAAAAGGACTAAAGGCATCACTGGATAACTTATCATGTCATCAGTCAGAAAATGAATGAAGCGTGTACACGACATGGTAGCAAGAAAAATATGTACCACCATTTATTGTAAATAATCAACTAGATAAATGGTTGTCAACCTGTGAAACGTTGGGCCATTTTCCGGTTCAGGTAAGAAGGTGTAGACTGGAGTTGACGGCTTCTTTCCAACTAACGAACAGAAATGTAGAAAACAAGCTCAAACTACAGCAAAGCGTGAAACAATTGAATATTATCATTGAGTATGTTACAAACGTACATTATTCTAGGTTCAGATGACTTCTTAGTGAAATTAGATCACAGTACGATTTCCCTGAACTTTGTACATATTTATGTAAATCTGAACTGAAGAGTGAAACTCTGAACTATATAAAATGGGGTGTTTGCATGGGTCAGAGAATCCGCGTTTATTTTTAGTTATCGAAGTTTTATGGTCTAACAAGTAAATTGCCACTACTTGTTAAAAATTATTCGAGCCCGCAAGTTGGAAAAAGCGAACGGTCGATTTGAATCGCCTGGGTGATGACGTCAATCTTGGAGGTTGTGAAAAAGAATTAAAAAATGACCATTCCCTGAAAGAGAATGTCACTAAACTTGCAAATATTCATATTGTAAAAATTAACTTTTTCACGAGAATAAGGACAAAAGTATCGATCGGTTCTGTAACCGACTTGACCAGGCATTCGCTGAGAGGCCATCCAAGACTGCCGTTTCCTCAGCGGGCGAGCCCTTGTGAACTGCACCATTCTTTCGATTTTCAACAAACTTTTTCTTTAGAACTCATGCTTGTCCAACGGTTCCCTTAAATTTGATGTGATTTTCATATTTCAAAGGGCCTAATCAATCGGCAAAAAGTCATGCGAACCGACAAGCACTGTAGAATCAGCCAAGAGAAAAAGCATGACCGAATCTAGTATTATTTGTCGTTCTCCCTTTGCTGTGAAAATAGCAGAAATACAATCATAAGAATTTAGTAGTTTGCGACAAAAGAAAAATTTATTCTTTGAAAGGCCCTGACGAGAAGAGCGGGGAAAAAAAAGTGACCACCTTCAAGCCTCGAAAAGAAAAAGCACTGCTTCATATTTGAATAAAATCTAAGAATGACACAGTTCCCTGGCAAAAAATTAAATTGTTAACAAGTAAAGTTTGGAACGGGCTCACAAAGAAAATAAAATAATCCTCTGGGTAAAATAAAATCCTCTGGGCCAAAGGGTGGACCCTCTCTGGGAAAATAAAAATAAATCAGACCCGTTTGCGGATAACAAGAAAAATTAACCAAAATTATCGTCAAAATATCGACAATCAGTTTTTACCACATGGACGGTTCTGGAAAATTGGGAGGTAGAAAAAACGAACACTTGGGGAACACTACTTCTGGGGGCACGCAGGCGGTAAGTGATCTGCTGATCCGAATTCTTGGCCAGCAGGGCTGCAATCTCTCGTTATGTGTCTGCTTGCCGAAAAGAACATGATATTTATACTGAGCTGCATGTAGTTACTGCAGCACTAACTGCTACTAGGTAACAAGCGCCTACATATTACCAATTGCATATTGCCAGTAATCCCATTGGCTTCACATTGAACTCTTACTGATTAGAGTGAACTTGAATAAAATCGATGCAGCAAGCGACCAGAATTATTGAAATATCCCAAGTCTTACTTCTATTTGCAGGGGAGTTCCCAACCGTCTGCTGGCGATTTTCTTTTCCAGCGTTGGTTTGCAGGTTCTGTAATGCAAATATGATTAATTGTCAGCGAATTAATTGCGTTGGAACCCAGGTTTCCAATTGATAATTTATTTTGCAACAAATAAAGCGGATCGAATTAAATAAATTGAAAGAAGTTTGAAGAAGTGAGTCCCAAAGAAGTTGGCAGACGTGGAAATTCCAGAAAGTAATGGATCAAGATTAAGGGATTAAGTTTGTGTTGAAAACAGAGAAAATGAACAATGGGGTATTAGCATTAATTTTTGTTCAAAATTTCATGCTACACAGACAACTGAATGATGGCTCAAAAAGCTTGAAATCACATCTGAAATAATCAGGGTGTCAAGTGAAGTTTTTGACCTTGAAAAATGGCTCGAACCTAAGGCATTTATCTATGTAAGTCATTCTTTAGCCCTAGGGCTATAATGAATTGGATTTGGGGAGACTCTGCTGTCGGTCTGTAACTGATTCAATGACACCGATTTCCACCATCGAATCTAGTTCATTTTTTTACCTTCCAGAGGCAGATTGTTGGACGAGGTATACTTCAGGAGCTCAAGCAGTTTTAGTACTCTCGAGATATGCCAAATTTCAGAAAATCGCCCAAATTTTACACAAAAGCTGTGATAACTTGAGAACCAATATAGCTATCGACCCTGCGATGGTATAATTTGATTCAGCATCCAAAAATCTATAGAAATTTATACCAAAAACACTTGTTTCTGAAAAACGTTGGAAAATGCAAATTTTCTCCTCCACAAAACCCCCCCAAAAATACCCTTCAAATCGAGTAAAGATGGATGATCGACCCCTGTTATATATTCTGCAGTCGTGGATCAGGGTTAGGGTCTAGCAAATTGAAACGTATCTTTCACGGAGCTTTCGAATATTACATTTCCTTGCTTAGAAACAGTTCTACAGTGCGATCTAATGGTCAATATAGGAAATAGCAGTTTTGTCCATATTTAAAAATTTTACTTTGCAGGCATTACTTATAGGAAAATAACTATCATTAGAATTGTATTGCACTTATCCTTAACAATTTCTATAACTATTTTAAATATAACTATAGACAAAGCAAATAAAATTAAATCACAGCCAGACCTTTCAATTCAATTCAAACATTGGGACTAACTTTTTTAGGGATAGCACCTGTAGATCTAGGTTGGTTAGGCTGCTTCTGTGAACAGAAATCGGCAAATTTAAATAACAATTTTTTATATAGGATGAGAATGACAGGAAACTTCTAAACTTACATTTTCAATTATATTATTCAACGGACGTTCGCTCCTGTTTGATACCACCGATGATGCCAAAGATGAGGTTGATGAATACGTAGAATTCTGCCCAGAACCTGATCTTGTTCGTGATTCCTAGCAAGAGAAAAATTAATTTTCAATCAAATCTTGACTGATTGCGAGACTTGGATCTTCAACAAAATCAACCTTTTATTAGCACTTATAGTCAAATAGTAAGTATCACATTTTATCTCAATGAAATTTAACATTTATTCACCCGAGTACCAATGGAGGGGATGTTCAAATTCGACCGAAAAGGAGAGGCACCTAGAATACAGATCAACAGTCAGAAAGACGATCAATAATACAATGAATTTTTTACTATGTTCATAAGCTATCAGTAATCATAGAGAAAAATAATAATTCGCCGAAATTTTTCAATGTAAAATAAACTGACTAAATTAGACACACACGTATGGATTTTTATTAAGGAAACTTTTCACCTACCAGTGTGCCTTGCTCGAGCAAAGCGATTGAAGATTGGTTTGCCCTGAGAACCTTTCTGCTCTTGATTCATGATGTGTGGTATAACTATTGAAGAAAAAAAAATAAATGGATAAATTAATCAGAGATATTATGCATAATTTTATAAATAAGTAAAGTTGGGTTGATATAAATTAAGCTCAAAAACTGGCACTGGCTCTCTCGCTCAAAAAGTTAACTTTAAAAAAATTGTTAAGTCATTTAACCATGGGAATCTTGTGAAAATTTGAAGCGACTTTGAATATAGGCGGTTTTTTAGGGTCGAAACCGCCTGAAAACTATCTACTGGTCAACTTTACAATTGTTGGAGCTGTTTTGGGAAGACAGAAATTTGCAAGGACCACGAACAAAAGAAATAAAGTATGCAGAATCAATTATGGCAATGATACTAGAGCTCACTTTTATATCGGGGACGACTTAATCTGCACCAAGGGTCTCCACTCACTGAAATGACACCATAAGTTAACAAGAAGTAAGCATATCAGTAAATCTAATCAGCATTTTACATCATTGGAGTTTCTACGTCAGGATCTACGGTTGAGAGTATACACAAGCAAGGAAATAGTCGGCAATTTTCAAGATTAAGACCGATTTTGTTAGATTTTTGTGTAAAACCACCGTAATACGATGTAAATATCTTACCATCTAAATTCTGCTTGATATCTGCAAGTGAAGACTCCAAATTTTGCAGTTTTTCTGCAAAGAAAAATAAATGACGGGATAGCAGAGTTTAAAAATCGAATTTAACATCCAACAGACACATATTCAGCACCAAAGAAAGGACTTGAGCTGATGTCCCTTACCTTCAAGAACGTGAGCTAGATCTTTCAGTGGTTTCAACGCTTCAGATGCACTTGATCGTCTTTGAGCTCTTTTTGAAAAATCTGCACGACATAGACATTACACAGATGAAATTGTAGTAATCTATAGAGACGGTTTGATCCCATTCAGTTTAGAGGGACTTGCAAATTTATTATTTCAACCGGTCGGAAACTCAAAATGCTAAGAAGACTTTCCCATTGCTGAGGGTTGAAAGGTGAAGCTAGTGCCTGAAAATCATAAACGTGGTGCCAAGCACTCTAGCATAAATTGATAGCACTATTCTTAAAAGTCGGTGACTCGATCTCCGCAGCTCAATGAATACTAACAATGTAGTGTCTAAGTTCTCCACAAGAGCGCTCGGCACCACGTACAAGCAAAGTATTAGGACAACAAATAAAGCATACAGAACAGTAAAATTAGTTTCGAACTGAAGACGAAAAATCTCGAACTGACCGGTAGATTGGAGTGAACTAGCTCCTTGCGAAACTCGAAATGCTGATAGCGGGCGGCGACTTAAGAATATTTTCCACAACGATTTTCTTTGTAACAATGTTAGCATATCATTCGATGGTTATTGACAGCGCATGCGTTTATTAGTCAGAATGAATAATCAACCTCATTCTCATTATCAAGCAGGAAAAATAATATTTAAATTACTAGGTTCATCGCATGTTACGAAAAATGTAGAGTCGAACGTCAAGATCGTGAAAATAATTCGCAGCGGGAAATCAAGATTGAACCAGGCTCTTGGGTAATCACATTGAATAATAAATTATTACTACTCAATAATAAATTGTCATTCAGAACATTCCTTACGATAGTTAATTGTATTATACGGGCCCAATTCGATTCATGCAAACGGATATTATTTGCAACAATGGCATAAGCAATGCTTTATGACAATTCCCATTAACTGATTGAAACGGTTACTCGGTAAATAATTATCAATTTCGCACGCACATTTCACAGCAGGGGAAAGAGAAAGACTTGCTTCCATGAATCTAGAAATGCAAGCAGCACCATTGCAACATGCGACGATCACACGGCCAACTGAAACAACATTCACATTCTAAATTCAAGTAAGGCCACCCGAACCGAAACGTTAGTGACAGCGAAATTGAAAAGCATACCTTTGTAACGGAGTTTAGCTAGAAATTAAACCGTCTTCATTGGTACACGCCTAAAAACTTCGCACCAGAAATGTAACAGGTTTAGAGATAAAGCACTGCACGAAACGGCGGGGACCCGGTTGGTAACCGTCGTTTGCAGTGTTGCCAAAATCGCATGCGCAAACGACAATCACTTAAAAGCGAAAAATGCAGACACTGAATACAGAAAAAGTTCACTTTTTACATTCTATGAAGAAAAAATTAAAAATATAATCATTTTTAACTGGAAAAGCAATAAAAACGCATGAGCTTTTGCCCTCAAATGATCTAGGTAAAAATCGATCTACGTTCACAATCGATATATATTTTTATAGCATCGATTTTTCCCTAATTCGATATCAATAATTATTCGTTATTCTTCAATCTAAAAGAATAAATTAATAACCTACTTGAATATTTAGGGGTCAGTTTTACCAACTACTTCGCTTCGGGCAAAAGAAAAATATCTTGATTTTGCAACATTCGCATTATTTTACATTTTCAGAAATACTATCGATCTTTTAAGGGTAACTATCGATACACAAAACATCTCTGTGGATAACAGTTTATTCCCTCCCCATTACACCATTTTTTTGGAGGAATAATATTGTTTCTTGAAGCTCAAGTTCACGTGGTGCGCATTGTTTGCTGTTTCATTCGAACGAAGTTCTAGATTAGGCATATTGGATAGATTTGTGCCACTTTAATTTTGAAATGGCCAAAATCCGGAAACTGAAAAGACGGAAAACGTATAAATATAACGTGAACAGGAAGCGGTTGAAGAATCGTAAGAAGAGGATGCCCAAAATTCAGTGGTATGTACATGCATCGTGCTGAGAATTAGTTGTCTGTCATAATTATAGAAAAATAATACACTTAACTTGGAGAGCTCAAGTTGTGGCCATTAGCTCGGGCGTCCAATAAGATGTGTATTGATTTTGTTGTGTACGAGTGGATGTATTATTATACATCCATAGTAAATTAATAGGGGTATTCATGGTCGGTGTCGAGACGTCGAGAAAGTCGAGATTGATAAGGTTGCCATAGATACTTTCTCGACCGGACATGCGCAGTACTTCATTTCACTTCTCGATCGAGAAATCGAATTCGATCCAAAAAAGCGTCGAGAAATCCGTCGAGAAGTCGAGATTCGGCGTGTCCATGTAAACAATTGTAAACAAGCGAGACTCCGACTCACATTTCCACGATTTCCGATTTCCGATTTCCATTTTTCAACTGCAATCTCTTTCCGACTTTTTCTCGGCATGCTAACGGTCGATTAGGCACTTTTGGAAATTGAAAACCACGAAAAGCAATGCTCGAAGTGACGGACAAAACAAAAACAAATGGCGGCAACGGCTTCACTATCATTACATCGGACGATTAGATATTGTTGCCATAGAGCCCTTAACAGATTAGTCGATTTTTCGATCTCGACACGGGGGATCTTCATGGTACGCGCGGTTCTCGACTTCTCGATTTCTCGACATCTCGATCTCTCGACACCGACCATGAATACCCCTAATGTCTACTACTCGTCCACCCAGGAGACTTTCTTCTGAGCAGTCCCCGAGTGAAATGTTTGACGATATTGTAGGCTTATTGCCCATCGTATGACGACAGATTTTATTTTTCAGTGACGAATTAAAAGGTGAATGGGTTAAGACTGAAACGGCAAAAGAAAACCTGAGACAGATGGGATTGATTTACGACGCAAACACTGCTATCCAGATTCCTACCGATAAGGTTAGTATCAGTAATATTTTATTATTCTTTCCTCTGCGTGAACTTTTGTAATTATACGATTTAAGTAATTACTCGTCTACATTCCTCAGCCGGAAGAGTTGATGACCGTTGATACGAATTTGACCGCTCCAAAGAAGACCCATGTGGTTAAGGATCTTGAAGCCGAAGTGAGAGCTCCTCGAGTGAAGAAATTTCGCCTTCCCGAAAACCAGGTCCGCTGGTTGACCAAACTGATTGACAAATACGGCGACGACTACAGGGTAAATACTAGCCTATTGTCTACAAGTGCAATTACCACTTGAAAAGTTCAATTGCATGAATAGTTTTACTTGCCATAAAGAGTGCAGGGCTCAATTCTAGTGAAAATAACAAAGTTATTCTCTTGTCTAGAATGTTATCACTATTTTATGGTGTTACTTTTAATTTATTTGAATTTGTTTTAGGCGATGGCCTGCGATAGAAAGCTTAACCAGTTCCAAGAGACAGCTAAAAAGCTAAAACAGAAAGTCGCTGGATTTCAAAAGGTTCCAGAACAATGGAACGCGTATTTAGCTTCAAAACAACCGAAACCCATCAATGATGCAGAAATGGCTTCGGCTGATGCAAAATAAGTTTTTAATTTGTATATAATTATTAGTGTATAAAGTAAAGAATAAAATAAATTCCAGTTCACTTATCATTCATATTGTCCTTGTGGAATAAATCGTGGGATACTCTTGAAACGCAGTGAAAGCGCCAATCGTAAGAAGAGCGACAGACAAATGGTAGTTAAAAAAAAAAAAAAAAAGAAAAAGGTTAATTTGGGTTCTGTAAGTCAACCCTAAACTGACCTTGGGTGAATTTTATAATCTACCATAGAAAGGATCGGGTGTTTGTGTACAAAAAAAATGTATTTTCATTTGCGTTTATTTAAGATTTCACAATTGAGCAAAGCCATCACCATAAGCGAATTGTTAATGCGATTCATGAATTTAGAGTCTTTCCATTATCTCCCTTAGTAAGGTTAGCGCGTTCAACGGTAAAGCTAGAAAAAATCCCTTTTCACTACGCGAGAATTAATCAAAGGAAATATGAACACTTCTGTGGTTTGATCATTAACAGTCATATTTAATTAAAATGAAAAATTACTAAAGATGAGCTCTATATGAATTGAAAAGAGGAAATAATTTATTTGGTTTTAGCTACAGATGATTAAAAATGTCTGTAAATATTGAGATATTTTTGTCAATTATACGGTTGCAACGCGTGTGATCAGGGTTAAATAGGTTAATAAGCAATGATGTAAGCAGGGAGTCCGGTGGAAGTTGCAGGTGAATTTCGTCACTCAGCAATGATGGAGGGAGGCGAAATTTGATTGGTTCTTGAAAGTTGCTCCCCAAGAGCCGTACGAGTTAGAGCCGGAAGATTTACTCGGCTGAGCTGTTCCTTTGCTTTTGTTGGCAGCGCAAAGCGACTCGAAGCCAGCTTTCCTAAAGGCAGAAAATAATTTTTGCAAGGTCAATACAAAGATAAAAGTGCCACTTGAATTTTGAGTGAGCACCTTCAAATGAATATACTTTGATCATAGTCACCTGGCTTCAGCAGATCGTCCCGGCAACTCGTATTTGGGAGCCGGTTGGGCACATCCGCCTTGGACCATTTTTCCGTTAGTTTCCTCTACGAAGTTTTCAAACAACTAAAAATAGGATGATGGCTTTCCTCAATTGATGGAAATCTGTTAAGATGACGCTCAGTTTTCAATTTTTCTTCAGTTTCAGTTCGTTTATAGTCCGAAAGAGAGCGATGGCGACGACGTGAAAATAACCTCGGGAACAGGAGGGAACAGCTGCAAAACAAATCAAAACTGATTTTCCTTTCGTTGCATTTCTAGATGTCCGGGGGTTGTGAGGGGGGAGAAAAACCAGGCGACTCATTCTCCGATTCTTCATTGGCTGGCCGAGCACTTTCGCCCATTTGGGCATCTTCAGGGCGACGTGGAGCCATTGAGTCCACGGCCTGAAGACACCCGAATTGGCGAAAGCGCTCGGCATAATCAATGGAATCCCTCAAAAAATTATGGAGAGTTAGATCCCCTCAAAGATTGATAGTTAACTATTCATTACTAACAATGATGCAAATTAGGCAAAATAAAGAGAAAGTAAAATGTACCGGTGTAATTGTCTAGTGTATTCATTCAATTCATAAGGGATATTGTGTTAAATAACTTTCACTATTTAGTACACTTACTTTACGGCACGTTGTGGATGAGCGTGAGTATTGAAAGTTCTAAGTGACTTCCGGAGTTGCGAACTCGGCTAGCGTAGAGATTTTTACTGAGCCTACGCATTCAAAAATAAACGATTAGGAAAATTTCAATATTCCGATAAACGATTTATTACGGCGAAAATCAATCCAATAAATATCATCAGTTGAGTAAAGCAAGAGACGAATGAATACGAAATTTTGATTTGCCATTTTCACTCAAAAATCGAAAAGACGATTTTCTCATCAGAATTGGTTTCAAGAATTGAAAAGGCGCGGAATCGTTTAAATATTCTTTGTTTTCGGAAAATCCAGTCAATTTTCGTCGAACGGATTGTAAGTAATGAGAACGAAATTTCGAAGTCATAAATTTCGCTCGAGGAAAAAATGCGAAATCAGTAACGATTTTTCCTTGAAATCTTTCATTCCGTGCCGTCCTTTGACGTGGCTAGGACACGTCCTCATTCGTCGACTGCTATAACCAGTTCATGATGCAACGAAACTCGATCGGGGTGACATTCTGCTGATTATATTTTTCGAACGGTCGGTTATTGTTTAAGAATTCAACCGCACGTGCAGTCGTAACATTTGAAATGCAAATCGGTCTTAGGAAGAATTTACTTCCATACCGATGGGGAATAAGATGCGCAATCGAAACTGGTTATATAATTCGCTTTTGGCTCTATATCAAGGATACTAGACCGGTTCGCAAGAGCGGGAAAAAGCGGAAACGGACATTTTTAAATGTAAATTGAGCTAGGGGAAGAAACATTAGAATATTTAGGAAAGTCAAATTAAACATTGTGAAGTTTCTTATTTTCCCACTACAACCTAAACATTCCTATCAAAAATAGATTTATAACTTAGATAAGAAAGCTTTTATAACTTTTTACGGTGAAAATGCTAGATAATCTTGAAAAGTTGATAAATTCAAGCGTTGGTCAACGTGATATCCGTAATCAACCCTCTGAATAGCTAGAGCGAAGGTGCTTGGCGGTGTATAAAATTACCGTAGAGGAATATTTTTACAACGGAACAAAGCTTGAGCAATTTCTTCAACAATTATTAGAAAGCCAGTAAAACGTTGAATTTTCCATCTCAGATCACAGGAGTGCAGACTAAATGTAATCGGGCGTCTAAAATTAGCAGTGAAGTCGCCAATTTTTTCGTTTGTAAGGCACAAAATAAATAGGCAGTATAAAATTGATGGAAAAAATTATTAAATTAATTTGAAAAAATACAATCAACCAATTAAATACGGAATTATTGGCGAGTGAAGTTCAAAGTAGAAGGCTTTTGATTGAATATAATTTCTAGAAAAAAAAACTTCACAGGTTTCTTGACTGAAACATTTGCCCTGGCTGAATAATTCCCATTTATAAGTCACAGATTCGTGTTCAGAAAATTTCGATTTTTTTTTTTTTTTTGAAAATTGACCGAAAATTTGACATCGACTCGCCACATAAATACACATACCACAACAATTGAATTCCAACAAAAAGAGTCCTAAAAAGTTTTTTTCTTACTCCCCAATCTTCCTTTTTTTAAATTTATTTTTTGATTTTTTTTTTTAAGACCCAACCAATTTCCAATTTTATAAGTGTAATTTGGCAAATGAATTGTTTTGCTCTCATTAAGTTGAAAAGCTAGATAATTTCGTTCCATTTCGAAAAAATATTATTTTTCAAACGTTTATACGTCTTGTAATCCTTCCTCTGATTACTAAAAAAAGTCTAAAAATGCAACCAGATTTTCAGCTTTCCTATGGTATAGAAGAAAAATTTAAATAGGTGACGAAGACTCCGTATGAATGCAAAAAAATAGTTTGTGGGGGAAATCGGAGGTTCACGCTGTAGCGGCCTGTTTAATGTACTTTTTTTGTCACGAATTTAATTCTTTCAGAACCAATTGAACAACGAATAATTTTCACCAATCGAATAAACGTCAGTTCAATGATAAAAAATCCTCTATTTAGAAGTCAATCTCAGTTCAACATACGGAAACACTAAACCACAAAAAGCTCTCAGAAGCTACTATTTTCTCTGCGTCGTACAGTTTTCGTCATCTATAGCTTAAATTTACTGCGAGGTGATTTTGCTAAACTTGTCAAACTTCTGTGAAAAAACCATGAAATAATTAACTGAAACTTAATATAATAATATGACTGAAACAAAACGTTATGTCATGAATTCGGTCGGGCATAAGAACCGAGCCAGTTCAAAGGTTACTCATCAAGTTATAAATTACCTGAGCGTCGGCAGATATTTATCCGTCGTTGAGTACGCGATTCTCCTCATCGACACATGCAATGGAATTCAGATTTTGAATAAAAGAGAAAATTGCTTTTAGAGCGTACGGAGAGCTGTTCCGAACTTCACTAGGGTCAAGCGAGAAATGCGAAGTATCGCGAGTTAAATGTGAGAATTGTATTGAGTGGGGACAGTTGAAAAACTGGTCCGCGATCATGTCTCCGGTGGCTGATAACTTGTTTACCAATATAAGTTGCCTCGTCCTATTCTGTCGAGGTCACGGCACCTTCCTCCTTTTTATTTCAGAAATCAGGATGTACAAATTCGTAGGAAAAAAAGATGAGGTTAACTAGCTGGAAATTGTATATCGCTTCAGTAGCACCTTGAAAATTTCTATCAATCCGTAGACCATAATTTTACGTCGTCGCTGAAATTTTACTTCTTTGTAATTCTTCCAAAAAAAAATTTTTTTTTTATCTGAAAAAAACAGTTTTTTTTTACTTTTAAACATATACCAACAATAAAAAAATTAACCAATTTTTCCCATAAAGAAAACTTTTTTAAGAATTTTATTCATCTTGGGCGTTCATAGAATTGCAAAGGTCTCTATTGAGTAAGACCTGCAACTATTTCCGAATCGCCGCTTCAACTCCTCAGCTTAATCGACCAGCGATAAGAAGGTTACATGGTTGCAAAGTATTGTAACACAATAGAGCGTCAAGTCGAGAGAACAATAGGCGTGGTTATGTTAAAAATAAATACTTATATTTTATCATATAGGTAACGAATAATATACAATAGATTACAATACGAGGTGGATAGAAAATTTCAACGAGAAAAGCCCAGGCGGAATGTTCAACGTGCTTCTTACAGGTGATTATAACAGTGCTTCTAGCCGAACCAATCGGAGAAGAAAGATGTCGCTGAAAGGGATGCGGATTTGGAGCTATCGGTTTCGTTGATTTGCTTGCCGAGTTTGACAGCTTTGGGTTTGATGATGTGCAGCGGCCGATTCGAAGGGTTCGCCAGAGGCAGAGATGGAAACCAAACGGAAGGCGCAGATTTGCTAAGTGCCAGTATGCAAGGTGCGTCGGCAATCTTCAAACTGACGTTGTCCTCGGCCAAAGCGAAAGACGTGGTGAACATGCCTTGAGTCCTGTGAATTGCCTCTTTGACTTTGGTTCGAATCAGCGGCGAATACACTTCCAAATCGATTGGGTCGATGACGGCTTCGAGCTGAGCAATTTTGGCGTGGCAAGTGGACGCTAGTTCTTTATTCGTAAGGGGGACGTACAAAGTTGACAGGTATCTTAGGTCAAAAAGGCCTTGAAGTGATTCGGACGGACAAAGGAACGTAGAAGGGTCGTAAGTGTCGAACATTGACGGGAGCAGTTTTTGAGTGACGCTTTCGCTGATAAGCCGAGGAAGATGGGCTCGAGATAAGTCGGTCATTATTGAATGAAGAGTAGATTGCAGGTTTAAACTCGGTGCCGAAGGTACTTTCAGCTGAGATTTCCTCTCTTCGTCCTCTTCAATCCAAGAGATGTCCCATTGCGGAATGACCGCCAGCAAATCCGCATAAGTTCTCCCCGAGTTCGCCATTTGCTCCAAATGAGTCGCCCGCATTCGACTGACGGCTCGCTTTTCCCACAAACCCCAGCAGAACATGCTCTCGGAGTTTAACAGCAATTTCACATCGTGCCAGGTGTTGCCTTTCGTTTCACCGAGTGTCAAACATTTCTGCAACATCGGACACAAGTCAGGAACAGCTTGGAGGAATCTCGCGATCAGCGAAAGCTTACTTTCGCTCATCTCTTCTCGAACGACGACTTCTCTCACGAACTCTTTGAGTTTCAAAATCATATTCTGACACATGCTCTGCTGGTGGTTTTTCAATTCGATCGATTCAACTGACAATATGTCCTCCGAGTTGTAAAAGCTGGCGAGATCTTTGTAAAATTCGCTCAACTGATTATCGAACGCGCTACAGATTGCGGCCACTTGGGGTATAATCGCTTTCGATTTTAAAAGAAGATTATTCGAACAGTTACCGCGCGTTTCCATATCATCGTCGGACTCTTTCCAAATGAACCATCGCAGATCGATGTGAGACCTGGACGAATCTTCGCTCGCCAAAGCTCTGTCGATTCTCATGGTCACATCTTTGTACATACTATCGCATATAACAAATATTAATTTTTTCGTCCTTTCTGCAAGAATCGGCTTGTAAAGCCCGTCCCATAGTTTGAATCGACGTTCAACGTTGAACGCTTCAGTCAACGAATCCCATTCGACTTCAGAAGAAGAATAGCTGTTTTTGAGAGTATTCAACTCTTGGAAACTGTTCACTTTGCCGAGTAGGATTGTTCCTTTTTCGATGACAAGAGCTTTGACCGATTCTAACCAAGCGGCCACTTTGGTTTCAATAGTTGAAGTGGGCAGGTGATTCCTCGTAGAAGAAGTAAGTTTGAAACTAGTTATTATCGGAGGCAAAAATTCAGTCGCCACTGTGCGCTCTAGAAGATTAACCGGAGAATGATTACGACTCAAAGAGTTCAACAAATGTAACACCAAACCGCTTCCGGTGCTGGGTTGGCTGAGGAAGCATGACTTGAGAGTTGAAAGCGTGTTAACGATGCACAAAGAGCTTGCTAATATTGTATCGTGAGCGGTTTGATTTTCATCCAACGAACTGCAAATAGCTTCCATTCTGAGCGTTAGGAACCTTTCGAGGACGCAGATGTTTTGAAGTAAATGGATCGAAGCGAGACAAACGGCAGCTGTTCGATGTTCGACATCCACAGTCTTCAAATCGACCTCGGCAGAAGAGACGATCGTGTTGGGGAAGTGCGCTAAAGCTCGCCAGAGGTCTTCTAGGACAGCTAGTCTTGGGATGTATTCTTTGTAGCGCTTATCCACATGGAAACTCGTCTTTACATGTCGGCCAAGTAAGAACAGTTCAGCTGCTCTCAAATAATCCTTATCGCTCACTGCGCTCCATATTACTTCAGGAAGTTGAACTAGGATAGATATTTGAGCAACAATTGCGTCCTCGACGGGATCGCTAAATAATTGCGTTGTTCCGCCGTCAGCGAAATTGCCAAACGTCAAGCTCTGATGCTTCCTTTGCGCTTGGACCAAAGATGTACTTATATCATTTACGCCGCTTATCACCTGCGTTGACAGGTTTTTCATCTCTTTTATCTTATCGGCAGCTTCGATCAAGTCTCTATATCGCTCTCCGACAAGCGTTCGCAGTTCTTCTTTCTTCTGTTCGATCTCATGATCAATACTTCTCAGTAATTGTTCAATTTCACCGATGCTCCTCTCCTCGAACTGCTTGTCCACGTCAATATTCTGAAGCTGCCCGGACATCTTGCTATCAATGGTTAGCGAGTGACGTCACAGCGGAATCAGGTGAGTCATCTCGCTCTTGCGAATGGAATATAGTGACCTGAAACAGAGAAAAAATTATAATTTTAGTACGCTACAAAGGATTTACTCGAACTTGACCCTTTCTACCCTAAACGCGCCCTACCACCCCGAGGCCACCCTCCCAACGCTTGAGCCACCCACACATTTTAACACCAATCTGTTTAAGAAAAATCCCGTTTTTTGTTGAATCAATAACATCGGAAGAAAATATTGATAACATCGGAAAAAATTAGCGATAACATCAGAATTTGCACATCGACATAAAAATATGTAATATCGGAACCAAAATGTTTATATTTGATATCTCATAGGAAGAAGAATATGTAAGAGAAATATTCTACGGACGAACGGAGCATGATGACAACGTCCTTCATCCACATAGACTGGACTGAATTCTTTGCACCCTTAAAAGTTACCCAGAAAGCTCTAATTGGTGTCCAATTGGTTGTCTCTGTAGAGACTGTCATTGACCCAAAAGGTTATGATCGATTATGCCACCAATACACAGGCCTCATTAAGAAAATAACAGTCGGATATTCTTGTCACCGTGTTGATGCT
Organism: Tupiocoris notatus; assembly: GCA_037159825.1. Lineage (NCBI taxonomy): Eukaryota > Metazoa > Arthropoda > Insecta > Hemiptera > Miridae > Tupiocoris > Tupiocoris notatus. The sequence goes on along the minus strand of JASJUZ010000259.1, from coordinate 568,183 downwards.
GTTTCGACATCAAAGCGATTTACGGTGATAATTATTTATATTTCATCTTTTCCTTCTCGTCGCATTTTTTGATGTCCAGGGGTTGTGAGGGGGAGAAAAACCAGGCGACTCATTTCCAATTCTTTATTAGCTGGCCGAGCACTTTCGCCCAATCGGGCATCCTCAGAGCGACGTGGAGCCATAGGGTCCAGCTAATAAATAATTGGAGAATGAGCCGCCTGGTTTTCTCCCCCTCACAACCCCTGTACATTTATTATTCAGTTCCTAATTTGAAGCATGACGTGTTGTCAACATGTGATATACTGAACGGTTTGGATATAGGTCTTTTATTAACTTCTGTAATCAGATCTCGAGCGATGAAACTGGACTAGTACTGTTAAAAACAGATACATACAGTAGAATTTAAGACGCTTTCAGCTAAAGGCTAGCCATTATTCGAAATAACTTCCGATTATTTGGATAAGGGAAAGCCCAAAAATAATTAACACTGTCGTACCTAATGGAAATACTTGCTTCATCAGATAGGTCTCCACACCGTTTTGTGTGTCATTCAATTCATTCAAGCTTGCACTTATCGAACTCGAAATTTAAACCTGATAGACGAAATAAAATCAATATCAATAAGCCACGTAGCAAAATTACGGAGGAAATTTAGGATACACGTACAGTAACCAAAACAAAAATGATTACATATCACCGAAATTCGGGGTGTTCCTGAAAGTCTTGTTTCAAAAATTGTTGACCGTAAAGAGCATAACAATTTATTTAATTCATTCTTCAAATTTGAACGGTTTAAGATCAAATTCTTTCATTTTATGCGTTTTTAAATTTTTTATAGCGTTCAATTCTACTCATAAATTGTCTAAATTACAACGATTATCAATATCATCACTGTCTTTTATCGTTTTCAATAAAAATCGTAATACGTCTGGCATAGCTATATTGCAGCAATCAGCTGGTTATCGAGAAGCCATATTGAATTTTCTTTTCACATAATTTTGCTGATAACTATTGCGTTCATTGTGAAAAAAGGTCGATTTTCACTGATCAACTGCTGAAGCGTAAGTACTTATGAAGTTGAACATAATAATAATGCTTAATTAAGGTGTCAGTACTTAGAATGTATTGTAGCTTGTTTTAAGTCAACAATAGAAAAATACGCGTTTCTCGGTACCTGCTATTAATGTCAAAAAGTTCGATTACTACTTCGAATTTAGCTGTGTAATTATTTTGATTCATTATTCGGTAAAAATGTTTAGCTCAACTTGAAATCGCCTATTCCAGTTATGAGGGTTTTCTATAGAATTTTCTCGATTCTCTTAGCAGTACTAAACAGATTGAGTTCAAGTGCTTATTATCGATCCATGTTTCAGATCATGAAGCTCTCCCCGGTCAATCATGCTAGCGGTTTCGGCAACCTGGGAGTCTACATTCGAGGTAATGCTTTGCTTTCCACAGTTAAATTTTTTTTTTTTTTTTTTTTTTTTTTTTTTTTTTTTTTTTTTTTTTTAAAGAAAAAAACCTGTACGTAGGTACAACTCGACGAGAACGACTCTCCCACCATGTGGTTTTATAATCGTTCGTGGACACTGCAACTTCCTAGTAGATCTATTGTATTCGCTGCACGATTGGGCATGCTGTACGCCTGAAAAGCGAACAGGTCATAAATACCCTATTTCAAGATGAGCAGGGTTTCTCGTCGAGAAACTGCATTCTACATCTTAAAGAGGTCAGATCCCAAAGGTCCCTAGGCTAGTGGTATCGTCTCTCCTAGCTCCCGAGGTGTTTTTGTAGCCCCCTCTTTTTTTTTAATTAATAATAAGCCATTGTAATTTGTGATCGCCCTAGAAAAAATTTTTGCTGCCCCTCAAAATTTGATGTTTTGCGTTACGAAGCATGTAGAATCCAAATATCCAATAAAAACGCTCCAACTGATCGTACAGTGGTTTATTATTCCTTTGCTTCAATAATGATTGAGAACCAATAAAGCTATCGACGCCGCGATGGTCATATTCGATTCAGCGTCCAACAATCTATTGAAATTAATATTAAATACACGTTTTTCTGAAAAATGTTAGAAAATAGGAATTTTCTCCCCCTCAAGACTCGCCAAAAATTCCCTGTAAAATTGTGCTAGCCATTGATTGAAGAGTTGAGCCATTGTCAGTCCAAAATTGATTTTCGGTGAAAATTTCAAGAATTTAGCTTTCATAGTTTTGTCAGAAAAGTGTTGCCGGCGGACAGACAGAATTTTTTTAATTGGATATTTGGATACTACATGCCTTGAAACGCAGTACATTCCCGCGATCAGGAAAATAAATTAGCTTTTTTCTATTTTAATAAGAATTTCTATCAGATATTTGAAGTCCACGTCTCCGCCGAATTTCATGAACATTTGACTCATCAACCCATTTTTCAGTTTTGCACAACCTGTCTTCAATCTATGCAAAGTAGTGCTAATGTGAATTTGCGTAGAAGGGCCACATAGGTACAGGTATAGGTAGTGTCGCACTTGGTTTTGTATTGTTTTTATCCCTGATTTTTATGATGATATATTGAGGAAAAAAGAATATGGAGGTAAAAAATAAATAAACTAGGAATATAGGGCCCTGTATATTTCTCTTTTTTTTAATTTTTAACCACCCATTTTCCATCTTTTTTTGTCAAGGCCTTGTTCTGGCAACACTGATTGTAGTGGTCAAAAAATGCAGTGTTATGGCTCCTCGCCAGAATTCCCTTGTACTCACGGTATTCTGTGAGAATCTCTGATTTTTTTCTTCTTCACAATTTGTGAGAAAGCGTGCTTTTATTTTATTTCGAAATTCTTGTATTTTATAGGCGTGGTGATGTACAGATTGAGCCCATTCGAGCAGAGGGCTTTTGCCGGCGCTTCGAACTTTATTCCCAAAACGCTCCGGAGGATCAGGGGCAATGCGATTTACATGGGACCACGTAAGTTGAATTGTGGACTAGGATCATAAATATTCTGAATATTAAAGTCATAAATAATTTGCTCTTCTTTTTCGTTCCAGCTCTCATCCTCGGCTACATCCTCTTTTCTGAAGTCGAGAAGAGGTATCACCATTTGTGCCGTAAGAATCCCGATGACTTCGCCAACGATAAGTAAAAATTACAGCTGTCAGTCACTCAATCTAGTTATTTAAAATCCGTTCTCTCGTTGAAATATTAGCTTCCACAATGTGCATATTACCGAAATTCAATTGTTAATAAAATCTCATTATTCGGCCAAATTGAAATTTTTACCCTGTATTCCTATTTAAAATGGAGCCATTTCAAAAATGGTTGAATAATTAATTTGTTATGCTAACCGACAGTGTTTTTTTCCCACTGATAAAACAGATTAGACTGTTATTATTGAATTAGTAATATTTCCTGTGGATTTTTTAGCAAGCATCTACAATTGCTGAATCCTGCTCTGTTCCGGGCGAACTGAGTGATAACTTTTGCGAAATAACTTATTACTACTATCCATGTCACTACCCAAATCATGCTGAACAAACTCCATGATGGTCATCTGGGAATTACTATTATATCAGCTGACATTGAAAGTCTGGTCGAGTCCTGTCCTGTGCGTCCAACAATCTTCTAATCGGAACAAACCACTTCTGACTGCTGAATTTACCAAGTATCCTTGGTATTCGAGAAATATTCAAGATAATTTAATACATCCAAACTGAATCGACTGACCGTTTAGAGCATAATTGAAGCAAGCAAACCCAAATATTCGCTACCTACTGCGTTCCTGAAAAAGGGCTCACAGATGGCAGAATTTCAGTCGATTGACGCTCAGACTTGCAAGATTTTTTCGAGAGACATTTTTGCTCGCTACCAGCAGCCCTCAATTTCATCAGGCGAATGTTGCAGCTGAGACTAGGGTGAAAATAGCACTAATCAAAAACAATTATACCAATATTCTTCTCTTTTCCTTCTCTAATAATAAATAGTAATAAATAAATAGTAAAGTAATAAATAAAAATATAAAAAATAAATAAAGTAATAAATAAATTTAACCATCAACCAACTCAATTTAAATTTAATAAAATATAATAACAAATAAAAATAATTAACAAAAATATTAATAAAATGATAATATATAATATAATATTATGATTAAATAATATTCATTGTTAATTCAATTTCAGTCCTCTGGGCCGGATACTGAGTTCATATTTAGTAGGACATCACCATAGAAAATATCTCGTAACTACAAAAGACTTTTGAAGTATCAAGGCCTAATTCCATTGGCGATGAATCAGACATGGGATAGGTTTATGTAAACCACAGGTATCCAATAGAGCCGAAAGCGGTAACAAATTTTATTTCACAATTTCGTTCTTCGACTTGTTTCCTAAACATAACATCAATTAACGAAACATCGTTGCTGTTCATCAAATAAATACACTTGTCTGGAGGTTAAGGAATTTGAAAATATACGTAGGTAATCGCTCTTAGGAAATGGAGAGGCTCTGGCTTGAAAATAGGTCTAGGAATGATTTAAGTGCGCGGAAAAGTGGTATCAGAAGACATTTAGGCTGACTAGCTTTCCTAGTAGGAAATTCGAGTAAATACAGATTTTATCGCTTATTAGTTTTAAAGCTTATTTTATTCTCGATTGCCGAACTGATGCCGGTGCGTTTTCTAAGCGAATGAAACCAGCACTCTGCCAATTTCAAGCAAGGCTAACGCTATTTCGTAGCTCATTTATGTCGACTGAGAATTGACGTTAGATTATTGCAGAGAGCGCAAATAAGTGTTTCGAGCTGCATTGAAATATTGTCCGCGATATTCTGGAACAGTTGGAGAGTTTTTGTTCTTTGCGTGTTCCTGTGGAATAAGTGTCAAGTGTTCGTTTAATTGTAAAATACGGAGGGAACTTTACATTCAAGATTGGTTAGCATTTGAAAAAAAACGCCTAAAGAACAAAAACTCTTTATTATATAGCTAATTAATTTTCGTTTATTGTTTATCGAAACATTCGAAATGTTAGTGAAATACAGGAAACTATTAGAGCCCTCATTACATCAGTTGTGTGCCTGATTTTTTATTTATTTTTTTTATTATTTTTTTTTTTCAACAAACCTTACATTGACATCGAGTTTAACTGGGAGGTCGGGGTATAATTTTCCTTGCGATTACAATTCGTTCAAAACATCTCTCAAAGCCGTAAAAATATTCAACGGTTTCAGCAACAGAAAAATGTGCAATTATAGTTTCGGCGTGGATTTTTTTCCAAAGCCGTACACATAGACCGTTATTCAATTAAATTCTACGTACCTTCGAAAATCGGTTATTTTGATTATCAACAATTCCCTTTTCGACTCAGTTCAGTCTCTACGATGTTAATGAAAATCTCCTCGTCCGTTCCGCTATTACAAGCGTAAAAAATCTTGCTCCTGGAAAAACAAAGTTTCGAAAAATTGCCAGCGACCAACTCGCTAGTCGATCTTTGACGTATTTTTGTCATTCTCATGAAATTCTATTTTCACCCTCTAGTATAAAGTGCCTACAAAAAATATTGGAAATTTTTTATATATCGCAGTTTAACATTTTTCTCGTATTTCTTAAAGCTACTTGTCTTTTTTTCTTGATTTTTTTTCTCTCTCATCTTATTAAATCGTTAAATTTTTCTACATCCGCTAGGTAGTATATATTTTTTTGTTATTTTTTCGTCTTTTTCCTTTTTAGTTATATATAAAGGTGAAGAGTGAGGAATTTCGTTAGGAAAATGGTACATTGCAGTAGAAATTTGGATGCGATATTAATATCTATTTGATAAACGTTTTTGTTTTCATTTTCCGTTCGAAATTTTCATTCAACGTTAGCAGAATAGAAAGTTCGAACGTTCGACAAATTTTCAACAAAAAATTATTCAAGTTTAAGGAAAAAATTATCTCCTATGTGAGAGAAACGCTGCACGAACAAGCCGTAGTAAAGTTAGGCTAACTGGCGCTAAGGCTCGGTAAATCGCTCTACGAAAGCCGCAATAGTTCGAACCGCGGAGGTTTCTCCGAATTGTCAAAAGTTGGAGAAAAATAAGCGCTCTTGACTTTACGCGAGGATATGTTATTTAAAAACTGGGAAAAACGTGGGGAACAAATCTACAAATCGCCACTTTCGGCGTTTCGCAGCGAATGCTTTTTTAACCTAGTTTGTCTTCTTTTTTATTTAAAAAAAAAAGTTGTCCTTTTTACTTCGTTACTTCGGGTTTTCTTACCGCCGGCGCAGTATTAGCTCTTTAACCGACTGAGCAGTGTTCGATGCAGTATGAAAAATGATTTTCAAACGTGAAAATATCTTATAGTAGAAGGAAGCTCGAAACGAATAATTTTTCTTCAGTAATAGAGGAAAAATCAACTGATGGGATTCAGTTGTAATTTGTTTCAATGTGCGTCTGAAAACCTTATCATTAGGCCTTTCAGGTGAAGAGGTCGCGAGCAAAAAACGTGCTCGAATTTAGACGCGTGTGAATATTTTTTTTTTTTACTCGACGGGGAAAAATTTAACGTACCGGAAAAAAATTGAATGAAAGATAGTCGATCGATGATATACATTTTAGCTAGACATAAAATAAATCTGCTAGCCAATACAAATATAAAAAAAAAATTAGCGACGTTATTAAAAACTTTTTTTTTAAAATAATAAGTCCAAACATACTCAGACGTTGTAATGCAAATTTAGTTCTTATTGAATTTTTCCAGAATTTAGTCGTCGTCATTCTTAAAAGTTCGGTATAATAAAATAGAATGACTAGAAAAAATATTTAAATTCACTCAAATTGTATCGTTTGTCAACCCCTTAGTATTGAACTTAATTGGAATTTATCGAAACCAAAATGAAATAAAAGGGTAAATAAATAATACCGTTCGTCAGTCAATTCAAATTAAACAAATTAATCATATTCTATTAATAAAAAAATGCCGCGTTTATTTTTCTAATCAAATTTTGATAATATTTGACAAATTACTGGTACGATAAATAAATGACGTCAACCGATGAAATTAAAACCAATTCATCGAAGGAACAAAAACCGTGAAACATTAAATCTAACTAATTGAATATTTTATTAAAAAGTTCTCTCCGATAAAAAACAGTTTAATTTAAAACGTACCAAAAAAAAAAAAATACTAGCGAATACTGCAAAATGAAATGTTCGAACGCACAAAAAAACGACAAAAATGAACTTGAACTAATTCAATTTTATCGTCGCCGAATAAAATTAATCGAACCTATTCTGATTGATCAAATATCGTGCGATCTTCATGACCTTTCGAGCTCGAAGCGATTCACCATTTGAATCCTAATCGAAAATCGTTCGCCACGGGAGCCGAAATTTTTCCTCTTCACCGGCATTTTCCCAAAATGATCCTCCTAATTTTCGAACAACGGATGAAAAACGATATCAAATTCGCACCAGGGTTAGCAACATCTTCAATTTCCACGCCAGTATCTACATCCGTTAACGAATCTATATTTATATACAGTATTGTTCTTCTGCTATCTACAGGAAAGCGGAAAACTTGAAATAAGGGGAAGTTTCCTTTTTTGGAATGGCTCGCTTTTAATTGGTCCATTGCGCCCATTTTACAATTCCACCGAATAGCCACACATAGGATGTGTTAGTCGCTATCGAATAAAACCTAATGCCAAAGACGTGCAGCTAAATATTTGAATACGTTAGATTTTGGGGTAGAATTTTTTTTACGTGATTGCAAATTTGCCCGATCACTTGATTTTATAAACTTTTCGGACGGACGGTTTTCCCTCTGGCCGAATGGACGTTCCTTCTGAAGAATTTACATTAGCATATTTTTTTAAAGAGGAAAACTATATAAAATCACTTCGACGATTGAAAAACAAGCAGATCGGGCGGAGGAGAAATTGAAAAAAAAAATCATTTCCGCCAGACGCACGAATTTTTATTTTAATAATTGTCAGTATTGTCTGGCTATTTTACTGATATTAATCGAAACTATCCCTTAATTTCAAGTTTGCTCGAAAAATTCAACTGCTCTTATTACGGCTATCAAAAAGATTTTTGTTTTCTTTTTATGATGGAGCTCACAAACGAACGATGTTTTTTTTTTTCTTTTCATTAGGGGATATATATCACAGACTTCACCGCTAACCCAAGTCCAAAATATTTTCTCACGCTTACGAATGTGGATTTGATTATTTTCAAACTTCGTCCGATCGCCAATTGTCTCACTAGAATGTCTCTCGACCTCTACGAAAATGATGCCCCCTTCGAATACTAGAAGAACATGAACTAATCTAAGTTTAATTTATGAAAATCAACCTGTCAATTCGCAGGCTATTAATCTCGAAGACTGAAACTCTCCTAATTAGTTCAATTCTCCCCCTGACCGCTAGAATTTCCAATTACAACCTTTTATGATAGTAATAGCTTTAGCTGATACAATTTTCGCACCTACCGAACTCGTTCTTTTTGAGCAAACTTTCAGCCTTGTAGCAAAAATCGTGGAAGTTCGATATTAAGCTAAATAATGCGAAATACGGAGAATGTGAAATCTTACGAGTGAGAAGATATGAAACATCGTGTTCGGGAGCAACATTTTTCTTCAAGCGAGGCCAAGTTTGTTTTTTATAAATACAGCGGAAACTCAAATGAAGGCTGAGTGTCCCAGTTGGCGTTAATTTCGACGAGGTGTGCAAGAACATTTTTTTTAATCATAAATGATCGCCTTATGAGAAAAATTTGTCCAGGTTTTGAGAGCCGGATGAGATAGGAATGTTTTATTTTGACAGCGATAAATAAGTAAATTGAAGAAAGAACGAACGCCAAAATTCTGTTTATAGAATCCCTAATCGAAATTTAGTAGAATATTTAGGGAATTTTTGATTCGAGCTCGATGATTTTCTAATCGATGAAATTTTGTCGATTTTTATACTCAAAAATAAGATGAAAATTAGAAAAGTACTGCCATAGGAATAAATCACCTCGGATTTTCATCTAAGGTAATTTCTAATTGTTTGATCAAAAATAACAATTCAAACATAATGACTCACTTTTCATTACCGCCACTCCCTCAATAAATGGCTTTTCTAGAATTCAGCTCATTGTGAACAATTGCGGAAAATGAAATTTTTTCTTGCACACCCCTCAAGCAATAAGCGTGATTTTCGCCGAGATGACCCGGAGCAACTGTCTCAGCAATGCTATCTAGATTTTGCTGGAACTAAACGTGTTTCGAACCGAACTGGGCCACCACTTCAAACTACCTCGCACATCAAGTTCTGCAATTAATCTTGAAATTTACTCCACTCCATTTCCTGTCCCTCGGTCTTTTTCCAAGTCCTTTTTCTCGAGGTTATCTTCTTCTTTGCTTTCTTCGACTTCTTTCTCCTCGGTGGAATTCGCTTCTTTCTCGGACGCCACGTCGTTCACGTAGAAAACAGCCCTGGTCGACGAGTAGCTCTTGACGTAGCCGAGCTTATGGTAAAGACCGAGCGAGGCGTCGTTTTCTGGCCGAATCATCACAAAGGGAATATATCCCCTTGAGCGAACTTTATTGGTTAGCGCTTGGGCCAAATGGATGCCGAAACCCTTGCGACGGAATTCTGGCCGTGTCTGCATCGAGAACATGGCTCCGTAGTAACTCTGCATCATCCACGCTGCTAGTTCACCTGTAACGAGAGTTTGAAGATAGTTAAGAATCGGTTCCACAGTACTTTGTCTTTCACTTTGTGTCTCATAGAAATTAGTTGTAATTAAATCTTCGAGAAGAGGCTCATGGTTAAAAAACTACTGTCCGGCTTCAGTGCTGGAAGAACTATTTCCCTGATGAGGCCCAATTGAGGAAAGCGCTCGAAAGAAATAAGTGAATATTGATTTGTATCTTGGACCATTTAAACATCCAGACACATTAGCTTCTAAAGTTCGGACCTTTCGAAAAAACTCCATAAGCAGGTAGTTTGGTTATGAGTCGCGAAAAGACTTCGACGGATTCCATTTCTCTGGCTGGATACAGGTTGTGAATAATGCTGGCATGTTCCGGCCTCAGCTCTCGCACTTCGCAGTCGACACCTTGCATCCTGAAAACAGAAGAAGAATTCAATCACTCTCAAATACCCTGAAGATGACTGGGCTTCCAGTCAGTCTGAAGAGCTAGTAATCGCATCTGTGATTTTTGCAATCGAGTGAGTAGCCTGAAACTGGATTATTTGCTGGGTTAAGTAGGAAATTTTACCGGTATATTTGTTACACATGTTGGGATTGGTGCTGATCTGATGGGCATACAAATAGAATGCAATCTATAAAGCTTTTCTATGGAAGCTACTGCAAGATCCGCAAAGTTCCCGCTTTTGTGGTATGTTACCATTTTCAAAATGTCATACTGGTGTATATTTCATCAGTGATCCCGAGCAAGAGGAGACATTATCACTTTCATTACCATTTCAGAGGTGTTGGAGAGGTAAGGGAGTAACCAGGTAAGGATATTCTTCCAATGGAGCTGGCCAAAAGAACCTGACCAAACCAGGTCCTCCCCTCTTTGGCTCATGTAGGAGGCAGTGTGGTTCCACATATGCTTATTTTTCTTCAGACCTAGGTGATTACAGTGAAAGTAGAATTTCTGTTCTGGCCTGAAGAAAACAGACACCTAGCATACTGTACACCCTACTTCACTGGAGACTATTCATGTTACAAGTGGGGTCTGGTCTGATAACATTTGAATCTCTTCATTTTTCTTCCAGTTGTGGATCTTAAGAACAAGAAAAATATGTTCGGTTGGTTGTCGTCGCATTTGTCGTAGTAGAGGGGCTGTCAGGGGGAGAAAAACCAGGCGACTTATTCTCCAGATCTTGCTGGCTGTGGCAGATGGCTGTGGACCTCATGGTTCCACGTCGCCCTGAAGATGCCCGAATGGGGGAAAGTGCTCGGCCAGCCATTAAAAATCTGGAGAATAAGTCGCCTGGTTTTTCTCCCCCTCAGAAGCCCTCTACTAAGAAAAATATGGTGCAACTTCTCACGTCCGCGGATGTCCTTCTTCGAACGTTTTCTAGGCCTGGTGGACAGGTCCGTGCGACCTTCTTTAAAAAGCCTAACCCACTTGAAAACATGTTACATTACCTCAGGTCCGTAAGTGCCCACAAGCTGACAATGGATTTTGGAAGCATATTCGTGACGCATAGTCAGGAACTTGATGGACTGGATAACTGGTGGAGGAAACAGCACCTTCAGAGGTTGACGGAAACTGCTTCTGCGGCGCCATTTCTCAACTGACTGACACGGGGTTGGGCGATAGAGAAAGGTTACGAACCCCTCTACAAGCAGGTATGCCACTCATAACGAAAAAAAATTCCCTGCGACCTTCAGGAGACTTCTAACCTTACTTTCTGGATATCCTTCGTAGCACTAAGAAACAATCTGTTGCATGTATTTTCTCCTTCGCCAAACTGAATCTGGCTTCCTCGCTCGGCTTCACTTGTTGGCTCAATGCAATTCTAAATACACTCGAATATAGAAAATTAAAAACATTTCAAGTTCTCGATATTGGTTTGACTTACTCGCCAAGCTGAACATCCTCGGGCGGCGGTTCCCTCAACACGTAGATGTCGCAATGCGTCCGTTCCACTCGTCCGACGCACGGCCACTGCGCGATTGTTTCAATGATCTCCGAATGCGTGAAATTCAAGAAGAACGTCTTGGACCAATCAATGAGGACGTCCTCTGTCCGCAAGAGCTCTAGCGTGTCCATCCTTTCGGGCGGGCAGAACACAGTGAAGCTTTCGTTCATCAGGCCTAATGGCTGGAAATGTGAAACGGCGATTTTTAGAAAATAAAGACCAGGGTTTTAATAGGATGGTTCATTCAAAATATGGAAAGTAGTGTGGGAATTTATTGTGGAATTCCTATCCTGCTTGTGGAAATCGTATTTCTTTGTTTCGTTTCGTGTCTTCAACTCGAGTTGGGCTCAGATAAGCTATCTCAGAGTAAAATTATATCATTAATTGGATTTCTCCTATGGAAAGAGGCTAGTTGGCATTTAGTAACAATAAAATCTGCACAAGTTGCGTAAATCTGATCTGAGACACATTTACCCGATGGCGACGATCTCTCCAAAAATATTCAGCAACCTTGTGGTTGTATCATTTGAAGTACATCAAACTAATTTTCATGAGTAACCCTTCCTGCCGTTTACATCGTTTGTATAATTATTCCAGCAACCAAGTCAGCATTTTGAAATTTAATATCAAAGGACAGGCAAGAAAATACTCTGTCTTCGCACTAATTTGTGCCCGTAAGTCGTTACAAAACAGTAAATAAATAAATCTAAAAAAAAGCTATAATTATTTTGAACATTTTTCTCATCCATTCAAAGTGATGGAAAATTTTCGCATCCATAATTAATACACACATTATTTATTACAGTATTTTAGTCCATTGCGTTTAAATTTTAATAAAACACGCAACGCACTAAAAACGCTCTAAAATCCTGGCCGAAATGAAAATATTCTCCTAATGCCCTCTCCGAGCGATTTTGTTCCGTTTTTCATTTTCCCTCGACCGCGGGAGCAGAGGAAAATTAAAAATTTTTTAGTAAACATATCAAGATGTAATCGCGTGATTTTTTCAACACTTGGAAGGAATGTAAGTGGTTCAAAAAATCGGTTTGGGCTATTTTGTTTGAAAGCGCGTGTCATTTGAGCATTTACGAATGTTAATAAGAACATCAACTAGACCGCTGGAAAGATAAAATCTTGACTTACTTTGTACTGCTCTTTTTTTTTGTTTTTTCTTTTTTTTTAATATTGAAACAATGCTTTTTAAATGGATCACTTTCTAAGATTAATATAATTTTCTTTTTGCTGAGCTTTCCCGTGGATTGAACCTTAATTTTAATTAAGGATAGGAAATTTAACGTTTTTTCAACTTTTATTTATTTTATTTATTTTTTATTTTTTTATAGCATTCTCGAATTCACGTTCTCAAATTCATCATTACATACAAAAATTAGCAGAAAAACATAGGTCGAAACGAAAAAAGCGTTAAACAAAAACTGTCAAGATATAACCGGGTCCGAAAATTTGTTGAAAGACATTCTCGATCAGAAATTACGTTGTCGAAAAAAAGTTGCACGGCGAAAGTTTTTCGTTTATATTTTTAATCGTTCAAAGGATTTTTTTTTCTTTTTTTAGCCGTTTCAACTAGGTACTAACGGAACGATAATGGAATTCTTCCGACTCCGCATAATGACAGGTGCCGATTAAATATTTAACTCTTCGCGCCAACAGTGGAAACGTTGACGGGGAGGAAAAATAACACGAAATTCGCAACATGAAAAAGTGTATCCTGATATAAAGGTGCCGTGTTGTGTACGGCGTCGAGGTTGGCCTGGTTCGGGTTTCGTGATGTCGTGCCGTTAAGTTTTCATCTGCAGAAACCCCGGCGCCGCCGATTTCTCCGTCTCTTTCCAACTTACTGTTTACGTATAGGTCTCTACAGTTTCCAGTCCCGGTCGACCCTTAACTTCACCCTTGACTCGATGAGAAAGCGGTGGCTTTGAGCCATTAGAATTTCCTCTCCCAACAATCCCCGCTACCTGCCAGCTGTTCCGTAATAAGTGGCCTAGACTTATTTTTTCAGAGATGTTTACTTATTCTTTCCATAGTAGGAAAGATTTTTCTTTTTTTTAATCAGAGGAAAAAATCTGTTGGGTACAGTCTGGCTTCGTATAATAGATGCATTTTAAGTCAGGCAGATTTAGTATATATCTAGAAATGCTAAATTAATCTTCGAAAATTAATGTAACGCCTAAACGTGAAGCTTAATTTATTCTAACGACGGCGGAGAATGATTGCTATTTTAAAATCATAAAAATACTAAAAACATCGAACAGATTTTCAAAGAAAAAATAATAATTTTTGGACAGAGGTTTTTCAAGTCAAACGTTTTCAAATCAATGGCATTTCCGACAATTATTTCGAATTTTTCCACACCCAACACGAATATTTTTGTTGACATATTTTACCTCAATACTGAATTTTTCACTTCAACAATGAAAAATGCCAAACTATTGAAATTGTATTACTAAAAATTCCGAATTTTCTCCTTCAGATGCTAATTCACACCAACTTTTCACTCGTATCAATAATTTTTCCACTTCAAATTAATATACATATTTTTAATTTTAAAAAAAATCAGGATTTTTTCAATTTGGAGATTTTTAGCTTCATACTCAAATATTTACAGATTTCAAAAAATAATTCTCCGTCAAATAATTTTTTTCGGGCTAACTTTACGCTAATTACGTACGTACAGAGTTTACGAGTGATTTCCCGAGCCGAAAATTATTCGAAGGTTTTCATCCGCGAAATGATCAGTTGACGTTGAAATTTTCTCGAATGAAAACACCCGATTTTTCTTTTACCTACTTTTTAGTACTTAAATGCTTTCTTCAAATTTTTCCATAAGAACAATTTTACACGAACTTTTAAAATACAAGAAAAGAAAAAGAATGAAAGAAAAGTAGAGGGAAGAGTGGAATGTGCAATCAATATAGATCGCTCCCAAAAATCTGATTTGCCTGTGGTGCTTTTGTAAACAATTTATCATTCCATATTTCAAAAAAAAACTTCAATTGCCAGTCTCTTTTTAAAAATTTCTTCATTTTAATTTTTTTTAAATCGCGTCGTTCTGAGGCCGAGATTGATTTTTGATGAAAATTTCAAAAATGGAGCTATTAGTTTGGCCGGAAAAGCGTTGATGGCGGACAGACAGATTTTTTTTCGACTCGGCGATTACAATAATAACAAACAATAATAATAATAATAATAAACAATAAACCAAAATGCTTTTCTCCTCGGTCAAAACATCGCATTTCCTAACTTGGCGGAGCGTTGGACAAATTCGCGGGATTTAGCTCGAGACGGAGCACCGCTAAGGGCGCGAATTCCTCGACTCAGCCGAACCACGGCTGTCCTTGACGAGGCCTCTGAGGCGGCCCGCACTGCACCAACCCCCGCCCTGACGCCCCTGCTCAGGTTTGCCACCCCGAGAGTAAATTCAACCCATTCACTTCGAGTTACGAGGGGCGAAAATAATATCTCGAAACTTTTTGGCTCGCTCAATGAGAAATTGGATAACTAGACCACACGATCAGTTGCACTAGACGAGAAAATACCGAATCTGGTTATGCTCGTTGGCAATGTAGAAAATAAGGGGTGGATAAAATAATAAATTTTTATTCTTCGTTGTTGAGGTTGAGGGGGAGAAAACCATGGCGACTTGTTCTCCTGTTTTTTATTATCAGCCTGCCAAGCACTTTCGCCCCTTCGGGCATCATCAGGGCTTGGTAGCACCATTACAAGGTAACCACGGCCCCCGAAAAAATTTAGGTACTGGCAACGAGGAAAGGCCAAGGGCCAATTTTTTAAATAGTACTTTTCACTCATTACTTAGCACAGTTCCCGTTCCTTTGTGTTTTTTATGCCGATCCATGGAAAAATGAAGGGTGAAAAGTGCTGAACTGAGTCGCGCTGGTTTTGGTTAAAGCCGAAAGAATGTTACCGATAAATTTTTAAACCGTTGATGCGATCCTCGAGAAACAATTGTCGAGCACAAAATGGTTTCTGGACGTATTAATTATTCAATAAAAAACCATTAATCGCCAAAAAAAAAAAAAAATCCAACACTTCCTTGCTACGGTTGCGACTTTGCTCTCGGATGAGCCTGCTGAGGTTCGTTGACGTGTTGAAACATGATCATGTTCCGATGGTGGTTGGGTAGTGATGCTCTTTGTCCGAGCGCAGTTCAGTGTTCAGTCAGTTTCAGTTCCGTGCGAGTCCGCGTTCCTGTGTTCCCTGTCGTAGTGCGTTTTCGTCGAGTTGGTGAAGAATTGGATTTCCACGACGAGGTGAGTCGTTTTATTTGTAGTTTTTGTTTTTGGTCGCATCGTATTTTTGGACGCGAACAATTTTCGTTTTCTCTCAGCGTAGGTCGGACTTTCATTTTAATGAACTTCTTACAACTTAAAGAGAAGACTTTTTATTATTATAGTGAGCCCTACCCGGCGCTTACACTCTCAAAATTTATATACATATTTATACATATTATAATGATGAAAATTACAATACTTGCAACGGAGTTTTCCCCTATGGTTACCTCTGTTTTTCGGTGGGAACTTTCACAAAAGGTCGGAATAATTACAATCACAAACGGATCGTCTTCTTAAATCGTTATTTGAAGCGAAGGAATAATGAACCACTGTACAATCATTTGCAGCGTTTTTTTATTTTTTTAACCGACTTCAAAAAAGGAAGGGGATACTATGGTTGACTTGCGGTTTTTTTTTGTTGGTTTTTTCGGTATGTGTTGTCCGATGGCGTTCAGCTCCTGTACGTCCGATCGGGTTACTTTTTTTTTTGTTTGAAAGGGTTACTATCCAGGTAGGTCCCATAATTTTTTCAATTGATTCCATCCAGTAGTTACGTCCCCAGACGCGGAGAAACGCCGGAAAACGTGATTTTCGCGAGAAAAGGAAGTTTTGACTTTGCAAGCTCATAACTTCTAGAATAATTGCTCGATTGTTTTGTTTCTGGTGTCATTTTGTTCATAATTTATCTGCCTACAAGAGCCTAGCTCCAATTTTTTGTTCGGTATTCTCATATGGCGTGTAGAGAAGAAAGTGTAACTAAAAACGTGATGCCAATTTTCACTTTTTTGAGGTTTTTCGAGCACCGTTCCCAACCACGTCGAGAAAAAAATATGAACACTATAATTGCACTTGGAAGTACTTATTTTCTTTGCAACATCAATTCAGTACAGAACAGCATTTTATTTTTTAACAAGTGAGACCTTTGAACTTGATTATTGAAAAATAAACGTTCTGAACAATCGATATTAACTTGTTTATGGGGGAGATGATTCAATTACAAAATGAACACAAAAATAAAATACAAAAAATTAATGCAAAAAAAAAAATTCAAAAAGTGAATACAAAAATAAAATAATAAAAAAGAGTTTTTAGGTTTTCCCTCCATTTTTGTCAATGTTTGATTTTTCTAATGTTTCAACTTTCAGCCATTATTGGTTTTTCGAGTGAACGAAAGTGATACGTTTTGGGCGAATCGCAATTTTTTCCGATTCTTCCAAAAATCAGCTATTTAATCCCTGGTATGGTACAGCATATTTGAAATTTTCAACCCTATAGCTGTCTCGAAGGTCGAACAAAAAATAGAAAGCTCCAAAAATCGTCGAGTTCTTTGCTACGTCAATTTTGAGTGGTTTAAGGAGGGAATTATCTGACTCCCAAAACCCGAACAATTTCTATATAGCTCATTTCGTCCCCTAACTATTGTTCCGAGCCTTTAAATAACTAGGGGCTGAGCGCCCCTGGCGGCTTCGCCGCCCAACCCCCTTCTCGGGGGGCTGCGCCCCCTTCAGCTATCGCCCGGCGCGCGGCACGTCGGAGGGGCTGCGCCCCTCCTCCCGTGCCTTATATCATTTGTTGGGGGGTAGTGTCCTTGTCACTACTATATAATTATATAGGTAGGTAGTGGTTTATTGTTTGTGTATGGAGAGTGGGAATCTACAGTTGTTATCATTATTAGTTGCAATAATGTAGTTGCAATAATTTGATATGTGGGTGGAGTGGATTGCATTGTACTTAGTTTAATAAAGTATTGGGTTTTTCAACTGGAGCAAATTGTAGCAGAGGTAGGCAGTCCAACTTACAAGTTTTCCAAGATTTGTAACTTGCACAGTGGATAACTCTGACAAAAAGTCGTCAATTCAAATGTTTGAGTTCCAAAAGATAGGTATTGTTCTCATTTTCCTAATGTAATGTACCTACCTATTCATTTTCAACCGTTTTTGCGTTATTCAACCATATTAGTAGACTATACACGAAAACATCACATTTTTCAACTTTTAACCTTATTTTCATCTATTTAGCGCAAAAGAAACAAAGAATGAAGCATATATTATTGATATACACATCATCAAATATCATTATGCTGAATTTGAGCCAAATCCAAACCAAAAAATTTTTCGCGAAAAATCCAAAGGGTACCCCTGCGATTTTTATTAACCGATCAGTTGACGATTTTTTACTCCTCTCTCGATAAAGATAAAAATCTGAAATTTTCAGGAAAGTTGTATCTTACCAAGATGTATATTCGTGATTTTTTTCAATTCTTGGAAAAATCTGCAAGTGGTCCAAAAAAATCAGTTTTTGAAAGCTCGAAAATTGACCTTTAACCGTGCTTTTCGGAGTCAAAATCCATGTGAATCCATTGTTTTATTATGCAGGAGCCTTCATTTGAACGCCCTACACACGTACAGATCAAAAAATTCGGTGAAAAAAATGTAAACAGCGCCACAGAAATTATTCTCGTTAAACCGGCCGAAATATCGAGCTCCGCTGGCATCGGTAAGGGTGAAGAATTAAACTTTTGTTTCTACGTGTTTTCGAAAACTATTCTTATAGGAAATTGAACGCTGAGTCCGAATTTGACGTCAAAACAACGGAAATTTGACGTCAACTTTCAGTTTTTCCCAATTTTATAATATTACACCGTTATGTTTTTCAACTTTAAACCTATTTTTCATCAATTTAGTGCAAAAGAAACAAAGAATGAACTATATATTATTGATATACACATCATCAACTATCAATATGCTGAATTTGAGCGAAATCGAAATCAAAAAAGTTTTCACAAAAAACTCTAGGGGTACCCCTGCGATTTTTTTGTACCGATCAGTTAACGATTTTTTACTCCTCTCTCGATAAAGATAAAAATCTGAAATTTTCAGGAAAGTTTTATCTTACCAAGATGTATTTTTGTGATTTTTTTCAATTCTTGGAAAAATCTGCAAATAGTCCGAAAAAATAGGTTTTTGAAAGCTCGAAAATTGGACTTTAACTGTGATTTTCGGGGTCGAAATTTACGTGAATCAATTGTTTTATTATGCAGGAGTCTTCATTTGAACGTCTTATACACGTACATATCAAAAAATTCGGTGAAAAAAATTTAAACAGCGCCACAGAAATTATTTTCAGTAAATCGAGTTTTTCACCGGCTTCGCTGGCATCGGCGGAGTGGAAATTAAACTTACGTTATTAAGCGATTTTGAAAGCTATTCTCATAGAAAATTTAACGCTGAATCCGAATTTGACGTCAAAACGACGGAAATTTGACGACAATTATTACTTTTTTCCAGTTTTAGTACTACACCGTTTCTACGTTTTCCAACTTAGAAAATTCGTTGCAAATACTTTAAGGGCTGTTCGATATTATTTTATTACTCATTCTTATAGGGAAATGGATTTTTTTAACCGACCATTTAACGAATTTTTACTCGATGAATTAAAAATTGAACGATTTGATGAATTAATGATTCCTACAGGACGTAGAACACAACGTAGAACCGTAGCGGATGAACGTCGTGTTTTCTACACTTATTCTATCACTCATATTATTCTCTAATTATTCAACCAGTTTACCGTGCATGTTTGGCCGGGGAAGTGGAGGATGATGGGGTCTTCAGGCCATGATTTGGCGACGTAGAAGTGGAAATCCCAAACACGGTCCCTCAAGTAGGTTACTATCGTCTGGTGGAACTGAAAATAAGAAAAATACATCTCAGTTGAAGAATAGAAAAAAATTACGGACGGTTCAAAACGATAGTGTTTCTTCTTTTTTCGGATTTCGGGACTGGTGGTTAAAACAGCAAGATAATAATCTCCGGTAGGCCTTTTTAAACAACAATCGTTAGAAATATATTTGACACGCAAAAAAAATTGATAAATACAAAAATTGTATTTTTACAATCCAGAAAAGCAAAGACAGCGATGAAATGAACGGAACTGTCAATTTTTCAGAACATTTCGGTTGAGACAGCGTTTTTACTACATTTATTTCAGAGAATAATTCCCATTGAAGCCCTTTCTTTCACTGAAATTACACCGCCACGCTTTGCGAATTGAGAATACGTCCTACGTTTGACATTCTCCCAATAAAATATGCACAATAAAATATTTCTCGTTATTTTTTAAAACTAGAAGCTTCTTAAAAACTATTGATTTTCGTACGGAAGAAATTTGCATGCAAAAGTATAATAAAAAAAAAATTGAAAAAATACAACTGTGGACGATTTTTTTGACGATTGGATTTTTAGATATCTGTAGATGTCTAATTTTGCCATCGCTGATTTTACTTATTGCTTCGGTATACAAGCGAGCATAAATATGAGAAATTCTAGCGATTACGCCATACCTTGAGGGAATAAGGAAGGAAGGTGGCGAGGAACTCCTGAATGGCCGGTAAATCCTCCTCGGGCACCAGGCGGAAATTCCTCCCTTCCCCGGCCACTTCCATCTCTGGAACAAAATTCATCAATCGATTTATTGCGGTTTGAACATTAATATTTTTCTCGGACAATAAATGGTTTTTCCGTTGTTTTTTCTTCTAAATTGATTTTTTTTTCATGCAGTATCAAATAGCTAAAAGTCAAGTTTCAGACTTCAAAATTTTAATTGTCGTGCGAATGAAAATTATTGATTATGGTGTTACGGTCAATACCAAATTTTTCTGACCACCGGTCATTTTCTTCCGCCACATGCAGGGAATTCATGTTGAGCCGAGAGACTAATAATTTTCGTTTTTCCAAGAACATGAAATGTATCACCGTCGAAAATGGCCAACGGTTTCATCCATTTCGCTCTCTAAATCTTGAAAGCTCGGCTCTTTTTAAAATCTGTTTCTCTCCCTATCAAACGTTTCTTTGACTTGAAAAACACGCACTAACGAGTGGTCCCATCACGCGCATTTACCCGCCCTATTATTTTATTTCCGTCCTCTCTCTTGGCTGATTTAAAAAACGATGGCCGAGGTGGAAAAAAACAAGCCATTTCTGTTCCGTTGGAACTCAGCCGATATTTCTAGGGTTCCCCGTTTTCCTAGTAATAGAAAAAGAGGAACTAAGTGTTTTAGTAGTATATGTATTTTATATTTATTTATAGTATATTTACAAGAAATGAAAAAACATTTCTTAGGATATTGCCTATTAAAATTCGATTTATTTCTTCGAGTCGCCAAATATTGACGTTACGAAAGAGTACAGTATTCCATTCCAATTTATTTTCTGGCGCATAAAATTCGGGGGGTTGCATTGAAATTTTTTACGGGATGAGAGAACAATGCCGAATTTCAGAAACCGAGTCAAATTGCAACTAATTACTAATAATTACTATCTCAAATGGATAATATTCTTAAATCATTATTGAAGCGATTTTTTACAATCACTTTGATTGCAATACATGAAAAACTGTTGAATTTATTTTATTCTTTACTGAGGTAGGATAACTTTTGTCACTCTTGGACCTCAGACACACGTTCAGAAAGGGTTTCTGAGTACCATTTAATGTCTTCCAAATTTACACCCGATGACGAATTTTCGGACGAACCCAATAATTAACATTACTTCTGAACCATGGAAGTTGAAACTCATTGATCGAAGACGACTATTTTTCTTCAACCGTAACATTTTTAATACATTTTTGTCGCATGATGAGTATAAAAAAAAAGTACAACGTTATTCTCTAGTTGATTACAATACTTTACTTCGCTGGCTTGCCATTCATCTGATAAGTCTGCTGACAAAGCACTTGATAGTCGACAGGTTTTAATATTAGACGAAATGTAATATACGCATATTAAAAAGGTATTCAAACCATCCGTGTCTGAAGGTGACCTCATAAAAACTGCTTAGGCTGAATAAACTTGCTTGAGTGTCTTACTATTTTCTACACCTGGTGAAAATAAATTAAATAATTAAATAAAAAAATTGACCGTATTTGAAAATTGAAGGAAATCAGAGTTTAGGCGCTCTTAAAAAATGTCATTATTACCATTTACAACCGGAGAAGTTGTCGGAGGCTCACGCATTTTTTTTTTAATGTATATTGTATTTTTTCTAGTGTAGATACCTAGAATTTATACTTGATACAATTTAAAAAATATATAAATAAATTATTAAAAATGGAAAAACTTGAAAAAGTAACTTATGGGGAGAGGAATTATTTTTGAAAATCAATCGATCTATCATCCAGGAAAGTAGGGCGCTTAATGCCATTTTATCACAAAATATTTTCGAAGCAAGTTATATTTGTTCTATTAAAAGACCCAAGTTCGAGTAGGGTCTGAGGATGAGTTTTATTGTTTTCCATGGAAATTCAACTGCTAGATGAGGCCCATCGTTCTTATCAACAGATTTGAGAATACCAACATTCTCATCATTGTTCTTCTTTTCCTTGTCGTCGAATTTCTTGATGTCCATGGGGTGTGAGGGGCAGGCTAATCATTTTCCGATTCTTTTTTGCTGGCCGAGCACTTTCGCTCGTACGGGCATCTTCAGGTCTAGCCATAGCCGTGACATAAAAATGTCAAAACTAGTCGTTATAAAAAAACAATTAATTAAATTATAAATTGATGTTTTAACGCTTAGAAATTTATTACGGATTTTCCCAAGTATTTGAGCGACCAACTAGCGAAACTAATTTTCACATTCCGAATACCGTCTCTCTCTCTCTCTCTCTCTCTCTCTCGAGGTTAATAAACTTTAAACCGCTAGCATTCTGCCGGCAGACAGCGTTAAACACGAGCGTATTGATTTCGGTCTGAGCGGCAGACGCGAGTCGAGGGAGGTTACCCCCGCGTCCTTTTCTGGCTTCCGATCTTTTTCACCGGTCGAAATGACAACGAAACTTTTTATAAATTGTCAACAAATATTGTTTTTTTTTTTTATCTAATTAAAACAGAGAAAAAATTAATCGTTCCGAGACGCGGTTTAAATAATTAAAGACCGGAAGTTAGATTCTGTCGGATTTCGGCGGCGAGACGACAAAAAGGAAATGCCTCTACGCTGACTCACCGGATCGGAGTCAGCAATTTGATGATATATTTTTAACGTCATCTTTTATCTTATAAATCTGGCTACAGCGAGTGAACATTTATCAGCTCTAGCTTCATTTGAATTTCGAGCTATGTAATTTTCCCACAATCGATTCGCTCATGTCGCGTGTCCGACAGTGGAAATTAGATTTTCCTCCCCATTTTTCCACCCGGCAAATCGCTGTCGAATGCTGAAAATGGGTTGAATCGCGTGAAACGTATTTTTGAATTGTCGAACCGTTTTTTGCAATTAACGAACTTGGACATAGCGAAAAAAAGTTTTCCATAACGCGGCGAACTTCAAAAATCTGATTTTTTTCATGACACCGGCATTTTGTGACTTAAAAAAAAAACACACGGAAAACCATTCTCATAAAGAAAAACGGTGCAAACGATTGAACAGTGGTTTATTATTCCTTCGCTTCAATAATGATTTAAGAAGACTATCCATCTGTGATTGTAATTATTCCGAACATTTGTGAACGTTCCCACCGAAAAACAGATGGTAACTATGGGGGAAAACTCCGTAGCAACTATTGTAATTTTGATCATTTTTATTTTTCTTAATTTCTAAATTAAAATCTGAATTTTTCGCCTTACAGTATAATTGAAGAGAGTGTTTGATGAGTATAGAACGATTTTTATAGCTCGAAGAACTCTCGAGTTATACCGTCACGTCAAATTTCTGAAAATCTCCCAAATTCTACACTAAAGCTGCGATAACTCGAGAACCAATAAAGCTATCGACCCTACGATGATCTTATTCGATTCAGCGTCCAAAAATCTACAGAAATTTATACCAAACACACGTTTTTCTGAAAACCCTCGGAAAATATGAATTTTCTCTCCCATAAAACACTCCAAAAAATACCCTTAAAATTGAGCTAGCAATGTGGGTCAAGAATTGGGCCGTCGTAGGACCAAGATTGATTTTTATAAGAATTTCAAGATTGTAGCTATTATAGTTTGGCCGGAAAAGTGTTGACGGCGGACGGACAGGATTTTTTTATTGGATATTCGGATTCTACAAGCCTTGCAACATAAAACATCAAATTTTAGGGGGTTAGAAATTTTTTTTTTTGGGTGATTGCAATGGTTTATTATTGAATTATAAACGAAAATGGAACAACTGCCCTGAAAAACCAAAGCTGTAAATTTGGGATAATTAATTCAGAATTATTTAAGACGACACAGATTTGGCATTTAACTTCTTAAGTATTTAGTAGGAATATGAAATTAATTCTGAGGTCGATTTCAACTACCTGCAATCGACAGAAGTAAAATTAAGCCTAGACGATTTAGATTTGTTTAAAAGTTGAACTCTTCTGAGAATAGCTTCGTTTCAGGCATAAAACTGTTGGGAATCAAAGTACGTCTTGAAACGGGCAAAAATGATAGTCTCAAATGAAAGAAGCTCAGAAAATGGGCAGCATTAATGCGTCTAAAAATGACGAAAAATGCTTAAAGCCTTTTAATATTGTAGAAAATTGCTAATATTAATACCAATGATAAAATTAAATTATTTGTTACGAAACAGTAATAAAATTATGCATAGAAACAAATCGATTCGTCTATTAAAAATGTACAGTTCCTTAGAACTCGACAATAATTTACATAAAATGATAAATCGCCTCAATTTAATTAATCCTTATTTTCGAGTTATGTAATTCAACTTCAATTCAAGTGAAAAATTAAAACGAATATTTAACAAATTGGACAAATTATTAAAAATAATTAATTACCAACCAATAAAATTAATCGAAAATGGCGGAGTAAGAAATTGATCGTTTATTGTAATAAACACGTGAAATATTTTTTTTTAAACGTGAATTTTTCAGTCAATCTTTTTACCTTCAGGGAATTAGGACAATATATTGTTCGCAAAATTGGTAAATTATTGCTAAGGCTTAATTAATAGCTTTACATTATTAATGGGTATAATTGAATTAGGCCCTTAAATTCAAATTGGAAAAATATGGCTTAAAATTCATCTCGTCTAATTCTTTGATTGGAAGTAAATCGATTAATATTAAAGATACGTGATTATTCAGAAGTTTCGTTATAAAACTTTCGACGAAAATTATCGAATTATTAAAATTATTTATACTAAATTGACGTATCGACTCGTCAACATCTGAGAGTAAGTTATAGAAAGTATTTATTGGTTTTTCGACCGGTTTACGTTCAACATTATCGCCTACTTTCCTGAATTATTACGGAACTATAATATTGTTGGTATTTATTTTATTTTATCCCGACTTTATCTGATAGAATATTCGAACGGTGAAGGATATCTACTTTTCAAAGTTCAATAAATATAATTTTTAATTCATTTTTTCGCCGGTGAAATATTTACGTTATTGTGTTGCTATTATCTGAATTATGCTATTGTCTGTTGCTAGAGCATCTGCACGTCTAGTGTCGGCGAGGGTAGAAGTTAACGAGGGTTTCGAGCTAACGGGGGTTGCTCACCTGACGAACGAACAAAAGGAGAGAAAGGGGCTCTGCGGGGCGGGCGGGGTCGGTGGCGGGGGCCCTCCGGGGGCGGGGGTTGTCGGACGCAGCTACTGGGGCGGCGGTGGCGGCTGCTGGTCCTCCACGCGCTGCGGCGGATGGGGCCTCGCACACGTCCGTTCCTCACTCGCGCGCGGGGTGGCCACTCGCGTCCGTTGGCGTCACGTATCAAACTGAAGATGCGAAGGGGCGGATGGCGCCACGGGCCGCCTCCGGACTTCCCCCATTTTTTCAACCCTTGCTCCCAATCGATTAGTGCAAATCGATCGTTGCTCGCGTAATATATCGATTCTGAGGTAAATCAATGTTGGGGCGTTCTCCGGCTGATAGATTCGAGGTTGATGAATTTCAATTGAATCGAATGATAACCTCATTCGGCTAGTTAAATCAGACATTATGACCTCTTATGTTTTTTTCTGTTTCCCATTATTTTATTCAGTTTGAGTTAAATTTCTTAGATATGTGCGGAGAATCGTCATTATCAGCGTCCTCTAGCGATCAGCGTTTTTCGCCCAATCGTCATAAAAATAGGATGTGTCTTGAACAAACAAAGTGTTTACTTAATTACGTCTCCTAAAAATAGAATAATAAAAATTTAACACCCATCACCTAAGAGCTATATTCATTTTCAAGGTCCAAACTTGAAAAATAACGTTCCAGAACACGCTGTTACATAAAAATCAATGACTATCACGAGGATTTTACGACTTTTACACGTCAGAAGTAAATTTAGAATGGAATATCAACTACATTACACAAGAAGTTCGTCATCCTTTTACACCTTACACAGAGATCCTCCTGATTGGGAAAAAATTTTAATTAATTTTCCGCCTCATTCGTTTTTACTGATTAGATGGTAATCTCTAAAAAAACTACCTTCGCCATTGATAATGGCTTGAATCGACGTTTGAACTATCGAACGTTAATCGATTGTCACTTACTATCGAGTAGAGCAGGCCCTCCCCTATTTAGACCTGCAAGGGCGACACCCTTCCTATTATCTTACCTCCGCATCCCTAGGGGCTACCAACAGAAAATCCCATCGCCCCTTTTATATTATTTACCTACCTTATATTGCTATCTACTGACTGAATAGGTCTCTTAAAAACGCTTGTACTGCACTAACTTTGAAAATAACTTATTAATAAAATTTTCTCCTCACGAAAAAAATACGTAATTAATAATTTATAAAATAATTTCAATAATGAAGCGGGAAAATGAAGGATACAAAATGTTTCTAGGTAGTATATCATTTGAAATTTGTTCTTAAGATACATAAGAGAAAGGCATAAAATGCATGTAATTTGAATTCTTAGCTATTGCATTATAGCCTTAATTATTTTCATGATATAAATGTATATATTTATTATTATTATTATTATTATATTTATTTATTTTTTATTTATTTATTTATTTTATTTTTTTTTTTTTTGCTTGAATAGAACTAGTGATTTGTTTATTTTTTTCTTGTATCTGCTGTCAAAATCTACACACGGATTTTTTCTACGGACTTTTTTAAAAAACTACGGAAATCCAGTGTTTTTCGACGGAAAACCCGTGAATTCGATCTGGCAACTCTACGCTTTAATAGTCAACTCATTTATATTGAACGGCCGGCAGATAGTCATAAAAGAGGTCGTCGCTTCCTGCGATGAATTTCGAAGAATTCAATAGAAGTAGAGGACTATCTAATGGAAGAAAGGTACACCGCGATAGCACGTCGCATTTCGTCCTTCCCGTGATGAAATAAGGAACAGATAGTGGCGGAAATTCGATAACGTTTCCATAGCGGAATTTAACGTCGCTCATTTTTTTTCTCGTCGCAGATAAAAAGCGAGTGTTGCACGCATTATCAGCAATGTCCTTTAATAGAAATTAAGCGACCATTTTTTGCCATATGAGTTCCAGTTAGATTAGTACCTTCTATTGTCCTATACTCGCGTAGGGAGAGCGTTGAACTCATTGATTAGAGGGTACTGCGTAAGTTAGAACAACGAGGATAATCAGGAGTGGACTTTGGTAAAATTTACTCCGTAGGTTTCCAAAGGTTATTGAATTCTCTTCCTGAATAATATCACCGCTATTTTGGCACTATTTGACAACATCGTTCGAATAAATGCCATTTTAATTAGTTAGAAAATATTTTTAATATTTTTCTCCCACTGATGAGAATAGAGCCAAACAAAAACAAAAAAGTATCAAAATCTTCATTATTTTTTTAGGAAAACAACATCTAGTTAAAATGTCGTGTGGGAGTTTTTAAAAATTTTATTTATTAATTTTTTCTTAATTAATTACTTTTTTTTAGCTAAGTATAATGCTAGATTTTTAAAACTCTTTTCAGCATAATTTATTTCTTATCCTTTTGTTTTTTTTTCTTGTGTACAAAAAAATATTCAAACTGACAAAAAAATAATAATTATGATGTATGAAATAATCTTAATATATATGAAATAAAAATAATGGTTTTCGAAATGTGGAAGGATTCGACATTTTAACGGAGTATTTCGCGGTTAGAAACTGCAAAAATTAATAGCTTTTCTGTTCGACAGGCATTTACAGTATGTAAATGTCGATCGTTTCGGAAACCTTAGCGCATGGCTGGAGAAATAATTTTCTTAGCGTTAGAACCCGGCTTCGAAGAATATGAGTAGATTAAATTTCGTTTAAAACCGATTTCGAAAGGGCTAAAGGTTAATTGTATTTGAAACTAACAGAAAATTCGAAGACATAGTAAGAAATGAGAATTTTTTATTTATTACTTTTTTATACAAAAATAGCGCTTTTAAATATTTCTCTATATAAAAATATTTTCTTAAATACTTCTTACCAGATATCTTCAGACAACGTTTTGCCGTAGAAACTAAAGTATTTGTTCTTCTTTTGGTTTATTATTCAATAATAAACCATTGTACCTAATCGCCCAAGAAAAAAAATTGTATAACCTCCCCTCAAAATTTGATGTTATACGTTTCAAGGCATGTAGAATCCGAATATCCAATAAAAAAAATTCTGTCTGTCCGCCGTACGCCGTCAACGCTTTTCTTTATTTTGTCAATTAAAAAATATGCTAGATTTTTTAAAATCCTTTTCAGTATAATTTATTTTTTACCTTACCACCTATTTGTTACCTTGGTGACAATTCGTCGTGATGCTCCTGTTGGCTTGTATTTTCAATTCTGCGGGCGCGGCGCTCGTTTGAGCCCCGATTTTTTTTTTTGTAAACGAGGGTAATTGACATCGCCTTCGGTGCGGGTACCAGGTCCTCCGGATGACAGGCAGGTATTCTGTTCTCCGGTCATCCACGCCGATAAATTGCCGCTGAAGAGAAGCTATTGCGAAATATGACTCTGATAAAACGTTCATCGGGAAGTTGAATAGGAAAGATGACATTCATTCGTGTGGGTGGAGGTGTTTTCATGGTTTTTGTTTGATAAAGTATTGGGTTATTCAAGTTGTGCAAAGTTTTAGCCGAGATAGGCTGTCCAACTTTTAAGTTTTCCAAGATTTTCAACTTGCACGGTGGATAATTTGAACAAAAAGTCGTCAATTCAGATGTTTGAATATACCAAAAGATAGGTAATTTAACTGTCCACATTTTCCCCATGTAACGTACCTATCCATTTTTCAACCGTTTTTGCGTTATTCAACCATATTAGTAGAAAAACATCACATTTTTCAACTTTAAACCTTCTTTTCATCTATTTAGCGCAAAAGAAACAAAGAATGAAGCATATATTATTGATATACACATCATCAACTATTATTATGCCGAATTTGAGCGAAATCTATTCCAAAAAATTTTTCGCGAAAAATCCAAGGGGGACCCCTGCGATTTTTTTCAACCGATCAGTTAACGATTTTTTACTCCTCTCTCGATAAAGATAAAAATCTGAAATTTTCAGGAAAGTTGTATCTTACCAAGATGTATTTTTGTGATTTTTTTCAATTCTTGGAAAAATCTGCAAATGGTCCAAAAAAATCAGTTTTTGAAAGCTCGAAAATTGACCTTCAACTGCGCTTTTCGGGGTCAAAATTCATGTGAATCAATTGTTTTATTATGCAGGAGCCTTCATTTGAACGCCTTACACACGTACATAGCAAAAAATTTGGCGAAAAAAATTTAAACAGCGCCACAGAAATTATTTTCAGTAAATCGAGTTTTTCACCGGCTCCGCTGGCATCGGCGGAGTGGAAATCAAACTTACGTTATTAAGCGATTTTGAAAGCTATTCTCATAGAAAATTTAACGCTGAATCCGAATTTGACGTCAAAACGACGGAAATTTGACGACAACTATTACTTTTTCCCAGTTTTAGTACTACACCGTTTCTACGTTTTCCAACTTTGAAAATTCGTTGCTAATACTTTAAGGGCTGTTCGATATTATTTTATTACTCATTCTTATAGGGAAATGGAAGTAGAATTAGAATTTGAAGTAAAACCAATCGAATTCAGACAATTGATAATGTTTTTGAATTTTTTCACTTTTCATACTTTTAGAGTTTTAAATTTAGAATTTTTTTTCGGCACGTTCAAGAATTTTGAAAAATAGGTTCTGTGTGGGTAAATTGAAGAAATTTGATTTAGAATCGATTAAAAATTAAAAAATGACGAAATGATGCGTTTTCGTTTTTCTTCGAGCGCGAATAGCTCCCCATAAATATATAACCAAATTTTAAGATTTTGGTAGCTCTTTCTCGCCCCCGAGTAATATACCTACCTATGTAAAAGTATACGGTACCAAAATGTACAGCTCCAATCTGAATATTCTGAGTCAAACGCGAATTTCTACGGAAAAACGTTTTCCGGAAGAGGTATCATTTTACATTAACCTCCTCCAAGAAAAATCCAAGGCCTAAATCGAAAATTTTATTGCCGTATCATTTTCAACCAAATTGACGAATTCGGTACAAAATTAATTTTATCTTTCGATAAGTTCGGTCGGGTCGAGAGCGTTTTTTTTTCGTACCGGATTTTTCAAGTTCCGACTTTGGATCGACATAGCTCCGCGGAAATCAGAGTAATCGTACCTATCCGAATGACAAAAATGTTCAAAATTTATCTGGCTACAACCTTGCAACGCGTTATATATACTTTATTATTGATGCAGCGTATTTTATCCGGAGTCAATTCACTAAATTCACTACCAAATACGCTTCAGCTCGGGTCTCAATTCTGAAAAAGAATTGTTGCTGCTAAAAAAAAAAAAAATTCGTATAACTTTATAGCCCTTGAACGAAAAGATGGCGCCAGTCACGTCTAATTTATTAATTTCAAATTGAATAGCATGTCAACATTATTTGAAAAAAAATCTGAGGGACCGATTTTTGAAAAAAACAAAAAAAGAAGGGATTAATATGCATCATAGCTACGCTCTTTATTATTGATTCACGAACCAACTTTTGGCTAATAAATAAAATAATCGATTTCTCAGATTTCAGAACCCTGTTCGATAATATCGCCCAGCTTTGGCCTTTTTTTCTCGTTCTTTACAAAGTTATCTGTTCATTATTTCATAACGAAAATAAGGTAAGGAAAGTTGCGGCTCTAGGTCGAATTAACACCTTCACAAAAGAGAGTTCACCGAGCTATCGGTTTATCAGCGAACGAGGAAATCGTTGAAGATTACAGCGGAAACTCGTGTTGCTTTTGCTGAATCGTTGCATTGGATAATCGGCCGATTCATTAACTGCGGATATATAGCCAAATTTTGATGAAATTGAATAGAATTGTTTTCCAAATTTATTTCCAGCTGAATCAAAGTTCTTAGATCCAATAAATTTTTTCAACTGGAAGATTCTTGGTTCCTGTTGAAATCGTTCCAAAAACCCGCTAACTCGTTTTTTTATTATTATTTTAATTTCCAATATTTTCCGATCCGTATTTTTTCCCTAATTGTTTCGGTGTTGAAAGTGTTTCCGCATTATTTTGTTTTTGATCAGTTAAAAAATAATTTATTTTTAACGTTTTGTACACAAATTGTAATTAGATTTTTAATAATATTTAATCCTCTATTTTCCTGGTGAGCAGCAAACCTAAAGCGCTGCAAATAATTGTACAGTGATTTATTATTCCTACGCTTCAATAATGATTTAAAAAGACCTCCTTAAGAAATTCCTTTTTTCCAAAAGTTTTCAGAAAAAGCTTCATTTGGCATCAATTTCTATCGATTTTTGGACGCTGAATTTAATGAGACCGTTGCGGAGTCGATAGCAATATTGGTTTTCGAGTTATCGCAGCTTTTGTGTCAAATTTGGGCGATTTTCGGAAATTCTGCATGAGGGTTACTCGAGAGTTCTAGGAGTTATAAACATCGTTCTATAATCGGTTTTTTAATTTTTTTATTATTTTTTTATTTTTATTTTTTTTTTAGCTGTATTGTTAGACGAAAAATTTAGCTTTTAATTCGGAAATTAAGAAAAATAAATAGTTGCTACGGGGTTTTCCCTTATAGTTACCAATCTGTTCTCCGGAGAGAACGTTCACTAATTTTCGGAATAATTACTCTCATTAATAATCTTCTAAGGTATAATAAACCACTGTTTTCTTGTGCGATTACAATGCTTTACTATTAATAATAAACCAAAAAGTACCTAAACAGTCGGTTTGAAATTTATCGGGATAAATGAAACTCGTTATTTTTCAATAGTTTTTATTCGGCAATGAAAATTGCGAATGCGTGCCCGCTCAGGGCGAGCACGTCGACGACGCAGTTAACGTCGGCGAAACAAGCATTTTACCAGCCAATTACCAGTAATACGTCATTAATAAGTTCTTGGTATCCGAAGCTCATACTGTCAGGTAACTTATCTTGGTCCCATATTTACAAAATCCCCCCTTCCCGACGGGAATGCGACAATACCTCGATTCTAATCACAACCAATCGGTTACATCGGTAGAAAGACGAATTGCACAGAACGACCCGATATTCAAAACGCGATATTGAATGAAATAGGCTAATCGAAAAGGAGAGAAAAAATACAATCGCCAATAATACGTAACATTGCGTAAATAAGTAACCATGTCTTAGCACGTATAAGTCTGCACATTTTATATATAAATAAATTCATGAGCGGGTTCCCTGTCATTTATCGTAGCGGCGAGTGCTACGCGTACATCGATTGCGTCGGTTCGAGATTCTCTTGGTAGAGGGAGTTATTGTTCTGTTCCAGATCTCCCGCAGACGTGTTGCTGCTGCTATCGGCGCAGTCAACAAATCTGTCGAAGAAGAAAAAAATGTAGAAGAAAAAAAATGTTTACAAACAAATACATAAATCAATAGGTGTAGAGAAAAGGTAATTTTTGCTACTTTTGGGCCGTTTATACAATGAAGGAGCTATTTATCGACCACTGCTGCTCTTAAATGGTTTAAATTACATAAAATGACTACATTTTGCTATTTTTCGTCTATGTCAACACAAAGGTTTCTTGTGTAAAGCTTTTTGAAGTTTGACATTCAGCTTAGAAATTTTTTTTTTTTCAATTTTTGACCGTGGATTACAGTATAAAAAAACAATCTATATCCAAATAATATTTTTTTTCATCGTAGAAAATATTTCTTTTTTATCCAATTTTCAGAAAAAGTGGTCCGTTTTGGGAGAAGAACTATAATCTTCAAATTTAAACTGATTTGTTTTATCAATAGATTCACTATTCCACACTTAGCAGGAACGGTATTTTTTCGGTCTGTGATGGTCCGACCGGTTATAACTATGAAAACTCAAGTATTTTAATAATTGAACTAATGCTGGCATATTTCAGTATTAAGTGAATAATTAGAAATAACTACCTGCTAAGCTTACGAAGAAATTCAGTCGAGCTTGAAATATTTATCCATTTCTTCAATCAGTCCTAATCTTATAATTCATTCTCATTTGATAATGATCTAAAAATGTTCAACTTACGTGTAAGGTTTTTCGTCGCCTCTCATTTCGCAGATGACGTTGGTCAGAGCCATTATATAATTTTTAGCGAGCGTTAACGTTTCTATTTTGGATAATTTCCTCTCCATCTTGACGTGTGGTATGACTTCCCTCAATTGCTGCGGACAGATGGAAAAAACGTGTAAGTGGAAAGCAGTCATGAATAGGACCTAACCCATTATGGAAATTGTTGATAGTATTGTAGCCAATATAACGTCTAATAATTACAAGAAATCGTACGTATTCATAATAGGAAACGCAATGAAATTTACATCTTCAAATACCCGAATTCGGAACATTCGAAGAACGGAGTTAGAAAAAAATCCGTTGGAAAAGTATAATTTTCAATTAAAAAAATATCTTATTTTTGGTCGCTTTAATTTTTGTTTCCACCATTCTTTCCACCACGACTATTGGGTCAAAAATTGTTTAAATTGTCCCAGTTTCTCAATCAATCGTATGTACCCAAGGATTTTTGACTTTCTCTTCAAGCCGCTCTAGCTCTATATAGATTGGATATATAGATTGAATGTCCCGATAACGTGTCCCGGTTTTGCTCGAACAGAGGGGAGTGCATATCCGTGTCCTCGTACATCCGTGTCCAATGCTAAACGGTACCTATAAGCTTTTTTTACGAAAAGACATTCCTAAGGCAACGGGGTCTAAACTAAAAACCAAGTCGTTTTCTGCCTTTGTACATCGATTTATTGGACACCGATATTTCCATTTTCTTTCTTTAATCGTGCCTTCAAATATTCGCGCCCAAAAGGAAGGTTTTGTACTGTCGTATATTCGTGTCCTCAGTTATCCGATCTCTAAGCGCTAACTAGATAGCTCTCTGGACCCGGATAACTATGGTTCTTGGGGTATATTCCATTGAATAAATATAAAATAATTTTTCTTTTATGGTGCCATATACTTAATTTACCGTTATGGTATTTTTATTTTTTATTTTATTTTTTTTTATTTTTTTTTTTTTGTTGTAATTTCTTATATTTCTTACTTAGCATAAACTTTCTTTTCATTCACTTTATTTTTATTTTTTATTGCTAGTTCAAAAAATCTCTGGAAGCGGGTAATTGAGGGCACCTATATACACACCCCATACTTACTTCAAATGCATCGTTGAGGCTGTGCATGCGCATGCGCTCCCGCTCGTTGGACTCGAGCCGTCGCAAATTCCGCTCGCGAGCCGACAGTCCCTGTTTGCGCCTGCGCAGTGCTCCGCTTCCGCCTTGTCCGGAACCGCCGACGTTCGCTCCGCAACTCGACGTCGGCGACGTGGGCGAGTTGGCGGCGCATCGTCTTTTACCGCCTTTGCTTCCGCTGCTGCTACTGTAGCGCTCTTGGCCGCCATCTTCGGATAAATCCGAGTCCGTATCTGTTAACGATGATTAATGTTAATTAATTAACATCGGTCGCCAAAATTATTTGAACGCTCAAGGTCAAGGAATGAAATGATGAAATGAATTCATGCTAAATTTCATATAATTAAATTGATATACAGAAATGGTAATATATTATTATGATTATCAACTCACTTTAGGCATATTTATGTTCCTGGACCTTTCTCTGTATTTAATTCTGTTCTTACCTAAACTTATGTAATTGGGCCTGTCCCGTGTTATTATAATAAATAAAATAAAAAATAAAATAAATTATGATGGGTTTTCATCTCCAATGGAACTGATCCAACATGATAAACGAAGACAAGGCAAAGACG
Source organism: Tupiocoris notatus (assembly GCA_037159825.1). Taxonomy (NCBI): domain Eukaryota; kingdom Metazoa; phylum Arthropoda; class Insecta; order Hemiptera; family Miridae; genus Tupiocoris; species Tupiocoris notatus. The sequence goes on along the minus strand of JASJUZ010000259.1, from coordinate 533,086 downwards.
TTTCACTGTGAATGAAGGTGGATTTATTTTCAATAATTTCATCGTCCATAGAATTATTTCGTCTGTTCGTCATTTTTTGTATAATTCAACAAGGTTTAAAAAGGGGGAAACAATATCCACAACATATCCTAAGTAATCCTCTGAGTAGAGGTGATATTCCATAGAAATCCATTATATCTACCTTTACCTGAACGTTTCGCACGCCTACTCCTAGAGCGCTCTGCTCACTTTCTGAGTCTGTACGTCGTTTGTTTGTCCGTCTGTCATTGCGTCCGTCTGTCTATGGTCACTGTGACAAATATCGCCACATCTACCGGAAAAAATCTAGAAATTTGATGAAATATTTTTTATATTTAATATTAATTAGAACGCTCGAGGTATTTAAATGTTTGTAACGATGAGTGATGTGTAACGAGTTTTTTTATTTTGAAATTAGTTATACCTGTTACCGACTTAAACATGGAAGTAGTGTGTGATCTATGCACATCACTGGTTTCAATTTTTTTAATTTTTTAAAAATTATTATTATTTTTTTTTTTCTACTACTATGTTGGCGATTACAGTCCTTAAAAATGAATTTGATCCTCCCAATATCATGAAATGTTTTGTGCGGAGGAGCACGATTTTGGTTTATTATTCAATAATAAACAATTGTAATCACTCAAGAAAAAATTTCCAAACCCTCGACCCTTCATAATTTATTGTTTTACGCTTTCAAGCATGTGGAGTCCGAATATCCTATTTCAAAAAATTCAGTCAGTCCGCCGTCAACACCAGTCACACCTATAAAATTCTATAATAATAAATAAATACTAGATAAATTCTATAATTCGTTCTATATTTGTTGGTATGCTCGTCAAACACTTTCATATAACGGTCCCGTTAGGCAAAAATTAAGCTTTTTTATTATATTTTATTAGCTTCTTTTTAGCTTTTTTGTTTTGAGCTTATTTAGAGTTTTATTTAGCTTTTTTTATGTGTGTTTTTTTTTTTTTTTTTAGTGGGAACATTTTAACGGAATAATTACTATCACAAATTGATCGTCTTTTCACATCATTATTGAAGCAGAGGGAGGAATGAAAAATCATTGAACAATAATTTAGTTTTCTACGATCACACGCCGTGTTTCCGCGTTACTCGCATTTTCCCCATTTTTTCATCCGCAAAAAAATTCTCATTTTCCACTAAAAAAATCTGCCACCGACTGCGGGTAGTAGAATTCTCATTTATAATATTCGGCGAGGTTCTCCATTTTTTTCCCCTCACATACGTCGACGACCGCAAGTTGACAACGGTTACTGGCGGTTGTGTAATAATTTTCCCCGCTCTTGCGCTATTAGGCGTTGCACTTGCTGTTGGGCAATTTTCTCCAATGGCTTTCCTCATAAAAATCAATCCGTTTCACTTGAAAGCTTCACGCTGCGCTCGCTTGGATTGCGATGCTCTCGCCTTCCCTTCACTGGAATGGGCCAGTCGAATCGGCAGGGCAAGTCGCCAAAAAAGCGCTCTCACGCCTGTAACAAGCCTTGCGGCCAACGTAAACCCGACACGACTCGCCAAGTTCCACTGTTCGCTTCAACTCGCTTCGAACGGAGATCGCCAATTACAAGAATGAAAATCTCGCTTTTGTTACGGCGTCCGACTTGAATTTACGGTTCAAACATTTTGTGATTGTAATCATTCCGAACTTTTGCGAACGTTCCTACCGAAAAAACAGATGGTAACTATAGAGGAAAACTCGGAAGCAACTATTGTAATTTTAATCATTTTTATTTTTCTTAATTTCCTAATTAAAAGCTAAATTTATTTCCTAACGATACAGCTGGAGAGTGTTTGACGACCATTCCAATGAGTATAGAACGATTTTTATAGATCCAAGAACTCTCGAGTTTTTCCCTCATGTCAAATTTCCCAAATTCGGCACTAAAGCTGCGATAACTCGAGAACCAATAAAGCTATCGACCCCGCGATGGTCTCATTCGATTCAGCGTCCAAAAATCTATACAATTTGATATCAAATACACATTTTTCTGTAAAACCTTGGAAAATATGAATTTTCTCCCCCTCAAAACCCCCCAAAAATACCCTTAAAATTGAGCTAGCAACGTGGTTCAAGAATTGGGCCATAGTCAGGCCAAGATTGATTTTTGGTGAAAATGTCAAGAATTTAGCTTTTACATTTTCGTCAGAAAAGTGTTGACGGCGTACGGCGGACGGACAGAATTTTTTTTATTGGATATTCGAATTCTACATGCCTTTGAGGGGGTTAGAAATTTTTTTTCTCGGGCAATGGTCTATTATTGAATAATAAACCAAAAGGTGAAGTTTCACCAGTTTTCTCTTTGGGCTCATTTTTTCCTTACCGCTGTACAGGGAAAAAATCAGATGTGGCACTTTCCTTATAGGAAAATTCGAGATCTTTCCAACAGTGTACTTTGATTCGAGTTGAATCGAAAAATGATGGCGCTACAGCCATTTCAGTGAGTATAATTACAAAAAACACAAAAGTACCAAAAAACCGGTTTTCGGATATCTAAGCTTAAGATTTGTAAGAAATAAGTTGTAAACTATTCTCTCGATTAAAAAAAAATTAGACCCGTTATATATTGAAAAATATGATCACTTTATTCGCTCTCATCTACAATCGCTCTCATTATTAAATAGTTGAAGAATTTCCTCGCGTATTTCTCGCTACAGTTGTGAAAATTTCAGCTCCGTGCGTCAATGCTCGAAAACTATTCAAACATAATAGTAAGAGCAGATGGCCATGTTTATGCAGGTGATCGAGTTGTTTTTATTCGACGTCCTCGCGAGTCAACCTTGTCGACGATTGTTGATCAACTTAACAAAAGGCGCCGAACAATAATTTATAATGGCCTGTTGAGCGCATTTCAACCGAACTGAGCAACTTGTTTTTCCCTGAGGTTTTGTACGCGCGTTTATTCCATTTTCCGGAGTTCGTCCTCTTTTTCCGTTACCCAATGACTGAATTGAAATATAGTTTATTTTTTACAAATTAAAAATAGGCCCGTAAAGCTAGAAATCCTTCAGCAATTAGTATAAGTTCCAAAACCTGTTCTTCAATAACGTTATAAGGATTTTTCTTTTCAGCCTTATGATAGAACAAAACCTCTATTTTATTTTCCGAGCCAAATTTTTATTTTCTCACAGTTTTCGCATCATACGGCCTCGTGGCTATAAGTTTGCTGAATATTTTTTAAAATACAAAAAGTGTGTGAACAGAATATTGAATTTTGAGGAAGTCTAGAATGGCTTTGGCGATTACAGTGGTTTAATCTATTGTAAATTCCGTTACTCAAAAATATTTTTAAAAAACCACTTTTCCATTTATCGTATTTTTTAAATTATAAAAAGTTAAAATGAAAAAAAATATTTTCACAATCAAAAACGATCTTGTCGTATTCGAATTTTTTTTATAGAATTCAGAACAAAAGAGAAATTAAAAAAGAATACATTTCTTGCAATTGATTGAAATTTGACGAAGACTATTGTTGGCTAAATAAAATTATGAGCGATTTATTGAATCAAAAGTTGCATCATCGCCGTCTTGAGAAACCGCCTGTTTTTTCTTCTTGGAACGTTTCATTTGAAGAGCCGTTCCACAGACAATTCATGTTTTTTTCTTCCTTTTTTGTCGACGGTCGCCGAAAAACGTTGACTGATTGCATTCTATAATCGTTGGTCACTGAATTGGTTTTAATTTTGTAATCTCAAGGATTAAAAGGTTCTTTAAATATAGCTTCAATGAAAATTACATTGATTTATTGGATTTAAACGCTCAGTGAGGATCAGCTTACAGATCGTAATACAGCCTACGATAATAATTATGTTTCCAACTTTAAAACGAATTATAGTGCATCAGGATGAGAAACGGCCAAAATCCATTCAACGATTTCCTTGTTCTACATTTTTTATTTATTATTATTATTTTATTTTTTATTTATTTTTTAATTTTTTTTTTTTTTTTTTTTTTTTTTTTTTTTGAGCAATTTTATAAAGCTACATCTCCTGCCCTAATTTATTATCAGGACGTTCTTGAACTTACCGACTACTTTGATTGAAGGTGACGAGGCTCCGTTGTGGTATGGCGCGCTCATCGCTGTGTTCTCGTCATCTTCGGACGGAACGCAGTTCCAAATTTCTGGCGTCCGTCCAACCTCGGGACTACCGGGGAGAAGGACGTCGCAGGATCTCATCCTGTCGAAGAAAAAAAATTCAGGTGAGATAAATTTTTTTTTATTTACATGTTTACGTAGTAATTGAAGTATTGTGATCGTCTGAAAAATCGAATTGAGAACAAAGGCGAATTTTGAGGAAATTTTCACCATACTAGGCTCAGTAATACTACTAATGTAATAATAATACTGTACAGTACTATATTCGGAGACACTCTGTGGTCAAAAACGTCATAAATCTCCGTAAAAAATGTATGAAACTCGATGAAATTTTCAGTGTTTTCCAAGCACGAGTGCACAATCGTAAATGTGCAAAATTGACCATTTCCGGATTATGGGTAACACACAGTACTTCCGAGATATAACCGTTCAAGTTTTTTACTGTTTCGAATTTTACCGGTTATAAGAGACGATATTTTTAAACGTTTGTGGACTCAAAATGTTCATTATGATGCTTGATTTTTGTATATTGGTTCCCACACCGTACCTCCACGATAAGAGATTTTCACAACTGCGTATATTTTGCATATTGATTTTTACAGGCCGCAAAAATCAATATATTTGAACGGTCAGGATCTTGAAATGAATATTGAACGAAAACTGATTTTTATCAAGTGGGTCACATATAGTACTTCTGCGCTATTCGCACGTTGAATACTTTTGATTTTTACATATTGCAAAAATGAAAATATTTGAACGCTGGGGGACTTGAAATTTTTCTCTGTCAGGCAAAAGTCGCTGGGTTTTTATTGTTTGTCACACACCGTGCTTCCTCGTAATTCGCATTTTCAGTTATTTTATTCGTGCACTTTTGTTTATTTGGGATTTTCTGGGAAAACTTAATTTATTCAGTTCACGTATGAAAAACATCGAAATCTAATATTTCCTATGTCTAGCCTATTTTGAACTATTTAGCTAGGAATTGTACCGTAGTTCTTAATTAAGAAAAGGCCATCGGATTGCTATTTACTCGAATGGCCGTCACGAGGTAGTTCTATCTCATTAGTCTCCAACTAGCCGCAGACGATGCGTCTCGGTTTCGTCTGCCGTTGTCTGGCTCTACATTCTCGATCTCCTTCCGCTCCTGAGTTGGCCGAGTTACGTAGCCGATGGAAGGAGCGGCCTCGAGTAGGCCAGACAAGGTAGGGCAATAGCAATGGTTGTCTGAGGTCAGAAAGTTCACTATTTGCAGGTTAGTCGTATTTTTCGAAAGAAGGAAAAAGCGTACTGAACTAGCAAACGGGTGAATTTATTCAGTAGCGTTTATATTTCCCGTTGAAGTTTATTGATCACGTAGAAATTTCGAAGATAAATAAAAAAAAAAATTTAATTAAAAAATAAAGTAATAGGAATAAACTATTAAAAATGGCAAAAAACACAACACGGGTTTGTTCTGAGTTTTTAATATTAATTTAATGAAACATGCTTTTTCTGTCGTGTTTCCAGTGCAATACAACGTATAGCTACTATTTTGACTATAACGAAATTCTTCCTCATTCATGAATAATATAGGTACCTATGAAATGTGATTGGGCTAACATACGTTAAAACGTAGAATCCAAATATAAAAAAAAAAATTCTATCTGTAACGCTTCAACACTTCAAAGAAAAATATTACAGCTTAATTCTCTAAATTTTCACCCAAAAAAAAACCTTTCTCGATCTGGAAATCGCTTAGTTCTTTAGCCGAATCGCTATCTCAATTCTATGGGTATTTTAGGGGGGTTTTGAGGAGGGAATTATTATTCCAACGCTTTTCCGACAAAGGTGCAATAGGTTTTTTCACGCTGATTCGAATGAAACCAAAGTGGGGACGATATCTTTAATGGTTTCCAAGCTAGAACAGCTTTAGTGCAGAAATTTGGAGATTTTGAGAAATTTCGCATAAGGATATAACACGAGAATTTTCGGCGCTGAAACATATATGCTATCATTATGTGAATAATTTCCCTTTTACTTTTATAATTATGAAAAATAAAAATGTGTTCCCTCATAGTTATCAAACTGTTGTTCTGAAAAACGTTCACAAAACAAACGTTCGGAATAGCTGCTACGATCTCATAATTGATGCAAAAAATTATAAACCACTGGTTTTTTTTTTTTTTGAAGATTTGGATTTTTTTTTTGGAAGTTGGGGGAAGTAGGTAGGTACCTAAGTATAATGATTATTGAATATCACATTTGGTTTAAAATTTCATTCGAATTAACCCCGTAGGCACCTTTAGCATAATTTTTGAATCGCTTTTTCCCCACTCGAATCCCCAAATCGAATTTAATATTTTTTTGAATATTTCGTGATTATCTGGCGCGCATTCTACGCTTAGGCGAAGCTCGCTCGAGATTGAATAAGGTGGAGTTAGGTAGAAAGTACCTCGTATGATATTTAGAGTACGTCCTTGGCATGGCGGGGGAGCAAACCCGCTAGGTCGAGTCCGGGTAACAGTGGAGGGGTACTCCGATTGTAGAAGGTTACATCATATCCCAGTCATGCCAGAAGATCTCATACTAACCGTTCCAGGAGTGTACAGTTACGGCCCCCGTAACCTCTATACGTTCACTTGGTCGGCTCTTTAAACACTCCTATCAATCCTCAGCTAGCTTTTAACTGCCAATTTCATCACGAGTCGAAGGAAAAGTTATGAGACGATATCTATAGCGTGTCATTTGAAGGGCTTTCCGACCGTGTCCGTTCTTTCCGTCGGTCGGAGCGAAAACTCAAAAAAAAAAAAAAAAAAAAAAAAAAAAAAAAAAAAATCACTTGATGACTTGAAACTTGAACCAAACGGTGCGAATTAACGTGAAGAAAACAATTCGTAGATTGATGTTAAACCTGGTTAATTAGAATTAAATTGGTTCGATCATTCTTATATACATTCAATAATATATAGTCCAGGGGAAAAAAGTTTAATTCCCCGGGATGATTCCCATATAAATTACAAAAATATAATCCATTTTACGAACAGGATTCTTCGTCTGCCAATTTAAATCTGCTATAGAACTGGTGACCGTTTGAAAGCGAACGAAATTTCATATCCTTCCATACATTCCAAAATGGATTAAAACCTGTAACGTAAATCTTCGCACCAAAAAAGTCATTATTCGTCTGTCGATCAAATGCCTTTCTAAAACTCTCGGCCTTCGATTGGCTGACCAAGCTTTCCATCCTGGAAAGTGATTATATATTTTTTTAATTTATGAGGGAATATTCTCCCGGAATGAGAACACTTTAGTCTTGACTTCTGATGTCGAATGTAGATACACAATATTCGCACATTACATTCACGTTCGAAAGGATAGGTAGATGATGGCCGCTTTAAATTTGTCCCAATAATTTAGATTTGAAGAGCACTTTTTTTCTTTCTTTTTTTACTTAAACTTGAAAAACGTCCATTATTTTTTTTATATGAAAAATACATCGGTAAATTGAAGCGAACAAAAGTCTACGTCGATTAAAAAAAAAAAAAAAAAAAAAAACGAGAGAAACCAAAATTTGGCCAAAAGGTGACTTGTAGTGAAAATTTAGTGTATTTCTGGCGCATCACTAAACATGAAATCTTTCGAGTGTAGTTATTTTATTTCCTCGGGCAAATACAATATGGCATTTTTTCTTATATTCGATTTCATCATTAGAACCTAAAAGTTTCTGTGTAACATAGAGTAAAAAATTTAGGATTTTTTGTGAGTTGTAGGAAAAATCTGAAGGAGCTTGACAGAATGTGATTCGTGGTTGTATTCCCCTGGACGAGACAGGACTGTTATTCAACCAACTCGCCCTCTATACGCAGTGAAGCTTGTCACTATCCCCAGTTGTTCGTTCTTCTCACCGATAGCATTTTCTTTATAAAATAATATCCCAATTACATTCTTCAAAAGAACACCTAAACTAACCTGTCGGAGAAAATTCTCGATTTTTTGGTATTATCTTTTTGTTAAAAGATGTTTGAGATGAAAGGTCAAAAGAAAAAGAATGATGAAAGATGGTTCATTTTCATAGGAATCGAAAAATTTTTGCGCTGAAGTGAGAGGTCTGAGATGCATAGAACGAGGGGAAAAAGATAATTATCCAATCTTGACTTCATCGAAACTCAGGATAGTTTTTTTTATTATTTTTTTTTATTGATAATTTGTGACAACTTTTGACGGCTGACAGTATTTTATTTCATTTGTTTACCATTTTAATTGAACCAACTTTTATTACCTGATTTTTCTAATTTATAACTGAGTTTAATTAGGCGATGTTTTTTCTTGAATATAATTACAATGAAGTAAAAATTATAAAATATTATTGTAATATATAATAGCTATAGTTCTAAAAATAATAGGCGGGAATCTACTTCAACATCACTTTCAAAACTCAATAAAGTAATTTTTTTCTTTACCAAGGAGCAGTGCAACATAAAATTAAAGTAGCCTAAAATATAATCCGGGTTTTCAACGAACTATGTAAAATTTCAGCATCATGTGATCACTTGTTTGATCGGAAAGGAGTAACAAACAAACAGAAAGACATCTTTTTGCTTTCAAATACGAGTACATGAGGTTAATTTTTTTCTTACAATATTTTTCAAGTTATTGTTCAAATTCGAAGACTTCATCATTTTCACTGTTCGACAATATTTTAAGGCTTACCGAATAATTACCGTTTTTTAACAAACGATTTTTTGTTACCGAATAATCATTGATTTCAATTGCGTTTCACAATCTACAGTTTTTTCATTAAATCGAAGTTTTCTCGATAATCGTTAACTGTCAATCAGAATTTTCAGGAGTAGTTTTTCAAGTTAGTTTCAGAAGTTAAATATTTTTTTAATAATCAGTACTTTTACAAATCAACAGTTGTTCACTGGGTAAGATGAGTTTTTACTTTTTAACTGCTAATCCATATTCTGTGAAGTTTAAATATTTTTATAGTCTTGGATAAGTTACTAAAATTTCATTTTTTGACAATATTTCAAATGTATTTTGTTGACAAACTACCTCACGTATTTTAATTAATTTTTTTTTTTAAAGTTTTTGACCATTTTTTATTTTTTCAGCCCGAGGTTACTTAATTGAGTATTTACGCAGAGGTTTCTTAACGATTAACTCGATAGCTTTTTTTACTATCGGAAGAAGCGAGTTATATACATATTCCATCAAGGGGTACATAATAAAACCGCTATTAGAAAATTCTCAAGTTGGCATTTTAAATTGATTTTTCCCCTGTTTAGTTATGTAGAACTTTTTTCTGTTTTGTAACCGGAAAATCGAAACTTTCATGCGGTGTCAGCAGTGTAGATTTATGGACAAATGTTCAACATGAATTATTGATAAGTAATTGAAAAGAGAGAGGAAAAAGACAGACAGTAAATTGTCAAGATATTGCAGCTCTCAAGACTCGAGAGCTGCAATGTCCAAGCGGCTTTCATGGTGATTACCTCTTCTAGCATCTATCCAGAGTCTCATGTCAGGACACGCGATATACTATTTACCTATCTTAATAAATATGCAAAAAAATGCCACTTTTTCCTCACCTTCCCTCGAATGAAATCATGTCGATCATTCCAACTTCGAATTCTTCGTCACATTTTTAGTCGTGTGGCATTTCCTCGCTATAAATATTTCTCCATGCGCGCTCGAAAGAAAAATCTCGTTGTTTTCTAATTCCCAAGGTCTTCTGGCGACCTTTGAGAATACCAAGGCATAAGCAAGGACAAACGCGACAATGACACTAGAAATGCGTTTCGATTTTGTTATCACAACGTTAGTCAAAACAGTTCTTGACCGATCTTGACCTTAAAGTAGAGGGAATTTTCGCTTATTCGACAAAAGAAGGCGTCGGATTGTTGAGTTTCTCGGGAAACGTACAAGAACAAAAATTTCGTGTAGACTATTTATTTACTTTATTTATTTATTTACAAAGTATACGGGCGAACCCAATAACAGAAATTATTTTTCATACAAAAAGTTTCGTAGAGAGGAGAAAGAGAGAGAGAAAAAAAATACAGAAAATAAGAAAGAGTCGACCACAAGTCATGGCAAAGAGCAACCAATAGTCATCAAATTGAGCCAAATTAAATGCTCTTGAATTATTCCGTTAACGGAGATCTCTAGCACGGTTCACCACGTTTTTCTGATTCAATTCTGAAGTCCTAGTTAGCCCAGTAAAACCCGCGAAAAATGCCGTACGTCAACAAAAATAACGTATTCGATTTTAAAAAGGTCTTCTTTTATGGGTGAGGAGCACGAATCCGAAGAAATCCAATTTTTCCAGTTTTTGGGTTATAACTTCAAAATGACGCATTATTCAGAAAATGTTGTACTATCTTGTTTTGAAGAGCGTTAAATTCTGCTTCGAAACTTTTTTTATTTGTTAAAATCGGCCCAGCCGTTTCGCCGGTTCGATTTTTTAAAAATGACAGTGTTTTTACCGCTTTTGGCAAAATTTGTTCACGTGACATTTAGGTATGCACTGTAATTCGAAAAAAGCTGTTCCAATCGAAAAACGTCATTGAATCAAACTTGTTCAGAGTTTAATTTTACAAAGTCGAGTGAACCCATCGAAAAAGTTAGTTACTTCCTGGTTACACGATACATGTTGAGTTTTTCAATGTGTGCAAGAAGTTGGTAAATGCGTAGACTGTTAGCAAACCTATTTTCATAGCGCGGTAAAAAATATTGCATTTTCTTTGAAAAATCCTGCCAGAAACGAATTTTATCAGTAATTTCCCCAATCAAAATAATCAGCCCAGTCATATTAAAAAAAAAATGCCCGAACGCTTCAATTGCGGCGAATGTGTTTTTTTTTAACATTTGCTCGGGCCGTTCTGGATTGTAGGATTGCAGATTTACAACCCTCAAATATGTAGAAAACTTGAGTTAACGCAAAAAAATTGTAAAAAAATTTTCAGTTTTTTTTTCCTTTTTTTTTGACGAAAAAAGCTTTTGCAAAAGCATCCTGACAAAAAAAAAAGAAAAAAAAACACGATTGGACAACTTTTTAATTAGATGAAATTTGCTTCAATTCGAGTAGTAAGGGATGACAGTAGTCCTGCTGCGAAAAAGAGCGATTTTTCAAAAAAGTCATTAAAATTTTAAAACTAGAAGAATTTTCCCCCGTTCCGACTCTTTGGAACCAGCTCATGCAAAAAAATCTTCATCACCGCGACGACACCTAGACAAGAATATTCTTCTGAAAAATTCCAACTCTAACCTTTGTACAATTAATAAATTTCCCCTATGCAGCGCAATTTTTCCAATTCGGGAATAAAAACGGATTGTGATTCCACTATAAATAAATATGATCTTACTCGAAGTATGAGTTTTGGAGGCCGACGTTAGTTGTATAGTCGATAGCGGGTCAAGGTGGCTCCGAGGCTCCACGCTGCCCTGGATTCCCTCACTCTCCTCTCGCTCTCTCATCAAGGACCCTTTCACTTCGAGCTTCAGGCTCGACGGTGGCGAAAAATCGAAAGCCAACATGAATGTATTACTATGACATTTTTCCGAATGAGAAAATCTTAGACGAATACAAATAGAGTGCGCAAAACTCCTGGAATCGATTCTACAATTAATTTCTGATCTAAAATGTCCCTTGAGAGTACTTCCATGTTGTCAAATCCGAGTCGGCAAATACTGAAAAATCATATAAAATTTATTCAATGGACACATTAAAATAGGTAGACCAATATACCTCCAACGATGAATTAAATTTGAGTATTTACTTCTTATCCTCGATTATATTCTACTAGAAGGATCCCATTTTAAGTTCTGTTGAAATTCAACAAAAATTGGCGTGAGCTTCGCTCAAATATCTTATGTATTTAGGACAAATCTCGTGAAAATTGGACCATTTTAATTTCCAGCCAGAGAATCCAAAAACAGATCACGTAAAATGTGGTAGAATTAACTAACAATTAATACCTTTGTTCGTTCAAATTGATTGACTTTTCCGGCCTGTAAAAACCGAAGTACAAAAAGGCAGAAATTGCGAAAATAGCTCATAATGACGAAGTACGGTGTGTGACCCCAATAGTAAAGATCTAATGTCATCTGCCTGCTAAAAAGAACACTTTAATACCTTATTGCCTCTTAAAATATTTATTCCTATGGCCTGTCAAAGTCAAAATAGCAAGAGCATTGATGTTTCTCGGCATTAAATGCGTTATCCAAATGTCTTTTTTTGGGAGAAAATTTACTGAGAATAACATCGAATTTGGTTGATTTTTACGATGATGATTGTACGTATCGAGATTTTTTTTCAGCTTTTCAGAAAATTATTTCTAGGTAAGGCTCTTTTTTGATCAATTTCAACCCTCAATGGAAAAAATTGAATGAAGAGAAAATTGAAAATGTAATCGAGAACGCTCTAAGTTGTTAATTTATTTTCTCATTATTCGATTGAGAGTGTTTTAGGGCGAACATTTATAAAAAAGAGAGCTGCTAAAAAAAAGAAGAAAAAAAGGAATAATATTAATAAATATTTAAAAAAATTATAACCAAAAATTGAGGAAGAATTGGCATTTCAGGAGAAAAAGGTTGTCAAACCCTGTAGACTATGAGATAGAAGCTAAATATTTTTTAAATATTCGTCGACTTCGTAGAATAACGCAGAAGAATGTGAAGAAAGAAGATTTCGTCGGTGTTTTGAGAACTGTTGACCGATGACTATTAAAACATCTTCGGTTTCAAATGACAGCTCCGATTACGAGTAGTAATTTTGAACCGATAGCACGACAGTAACATCCAATAGGCCAATAAATGCCGTCAGTTGTGTTTCTTTGCTAAAATCAACTTCATTTTTCTAATTATCTTCGCAGGTTTTACATTTCTTCATATTTTTCAAGTATTTGTGTCATGAAGCCGTTTCTGTACTTAGGAATATTTGGTAGAAAAAAAATCGAAAAAAAGTTACACCATAATATTCGCGAAATATTCGAACTTTAATAATCACTTGACTTTCATTAATCCAACTTTATTGGCTTCTTTTCCTTGGAAAATTAGGATTTCATAAGATACGACCTGATAATCACAAATCGCGACGGATTTGCCTCGCCCGGTGGAAAAAAAAACTACTTTGCGAAAGTTTTCCAACTGTGTCGACGGAATCAGGACAGAGGGACACGGAACGGTTGCTTTCATCAACTGAATTCAAAATCGTTCGGTTCTGCTTGTCCGCGAGACACGCGTTGACTTATGTTCTCAAAAAAAAAAAAAAAAATAAATAAATAAAAAATAATAATTAAAATAATAATAAGATTGAGAAACTGGGGCTGGGTAATCAAATTTGATCATAGAGACTTGAATTAGAGACAAACTCGTCGTGTGGAAAAATCTTTTGCTTCTTATGCCGTTTTTTTTTTTTTTTTTTTTTTTGAGGGGAATTTTGGCCTGTTTTTTTGCAAATAACTTTTGAAAGGGCTATCAAATTTCTACAATTTGGTATATTTGAATATACATTTATGGTATGTTTCCGCGGAGCTATTATCGCTCGAAGAAAACCAAAAACAAATTTTTTACCAAAAAGTGGTGTACATCTCGGCAACAAAAAACAATCCGTGTCTTTTTTTTATTTTTAGTCGATTCTAAATGAAATTCCCTCTATTTGCTTCCACAAAACCTATTTTTTCAAAATTCCCGAACGTGGCGAAAAAAAATTTTAAAGTTGATAATCGGTGTAATATTAAAATTGGGAAAAACTGAAAGTTGACGTCAAATTTCCGTTGTTTTGACGTCAAATTCGGAACCTGGAATTTTTCGTGAAGAATTTTTTGATTTCGATTTCGCTCAAATTCAGCATAATGATAGTTGATGATGTGTATATCAATAATATATAGTTCATTCTTTGTTTCTTTTGCACTAAATTGATGAAAAATAGGTTTAAAGTTGAAAAATATAACAACGGTGTAATATTAAAATTGGGAAAAACTGAAAGTTGACGTCAATTTCCGCTGTTTTGATGTCAAATTCGGATTCAGCGTCCAATTTCCTATAAGAATAGTTTTCGAAAACACTTAGAAACAAAAGTTAATTTCTTCACCCTTACCGATGCCAGCGGAGCTCGATATTTCGGCCGGTTCACAGAAAATAATTTCTGTGGCGCTGTTTAAATTTTTTTCACCGAATTTTTTGATATGTACGTGTGTAAGGCGTTCAAATGAAGGCTCCTGCATAATAAAACAATTGATTCACATGAATTTTGACTCCGAAAAGCACGGTTAAAGGTCAATTTTCGAGCTTTCAAAAACTGATTTTTTTGGACCACTTGCAGATTTTTCCAAGAATTGAAAAAAATCACAAATATACATCTTGGTAAGATACATCTTTCCTGAAATTTTCAGATTTTTATCTATATCGAAAGTCGAGTAAAAAATCCTGAACTGATCGGTACAAGAAAATCGCAGGGGTACCCCTGGAATTTTTCGTGATAACTTTTTTGATTTCGATTTCGCTCAAATTCAGCATATTGATAGTTGATGATGTGTATATCAATAATATATAGTTCATTCTTTGTTTCTTATGCGCTAAATTGATGAAAAGAAGGTTTGAAGTTAAAAAATGTGATGTTTTCGTGTATAGTCTACTAATATTGTTGAATAACGCACAAACGGTTGGAAAATCGATTGGTACATTACATGAGGAAAATGTGGACAGTTAAATTACCTAACTTTTGGTATATTCAAACATCTAAATTGACGACTTTTTGTCAAAGTTATCCTCTGTGCAAGTAACAAATCTTGGAAACAAGTTATACAGCTTTCTTGAAATGGAAGGTTAAATATTTCTGGGTTGTCGTTGATTAAACGAACTTGTTGAACTATTTGAGATTTCTTAGACCCAAACGTACTGCATTTGGAAACTTGTGGGTGTATTATGATCATGTTTCTCGTTACCAGACTGCCGACAGGCAAAAAGCGCGTGAACAGGCGTCTAATTAATAATAAACATATTACACATAGTTCAACAACAAATAATTAACATTTGAACGCAACGGTCGAATTTACATAAAAATAAGCTATTTTATAACTTCAATTTTTTTTTCATCCATAAAATGTAACTGGATCGAAAAATTCTTGACAAAAATTATCAAGGATCTGAATTTATTTTAATGAAATCAAAGTTATCAGATTTTCGGCCAAAACTGAACAAAGTTGACATTTTCAAAGAAGAATTTTTTTTTAACAAAAAAAAATCTAGTATCTTGCCTTTTTTTCCAGTATTCCCCAGTATTTTTTATGTTAAATATTAAGTTAAATAAAATACGTCCCGGTTAATGCTGCCTCTTTTTGACAATTTATTAGATCAAAGTTCCTTGCGATTTTTGCTAGGGTATTTTTTCTATTATTTGTAGCACTTTTCTTCCCACCCTTTTTCGTGATTAGCGCTTATGAGTAAACAGATATTCTTTAGTAGGCAAGTGCTATATACCTATATATTTTTTTTTTTCAAATTATTAAGGTACCTATTTAATTTGTCTCTATAATTATTATACAATCCTATACCATTACTCTTACGTTTAAGTAGTACTAGTTCACTCCCATTCACATTCGGAACTGACGTAAAGACCGAAAGAACGCTTAAAACTCGACGAATTACTCCCTCGAATATTATTCGAGTGTTCTCGTCTGGCGCAATAGTTTTTCTACATCTTGCTTCATTTCAAAGCCGTAAATTCTTAGGTCTTTTATAGTATGACTCGCTTGTCTAGGTCCGTTGCTCGTAGAATGTTCTTCTCGAAGGGGAAAAACAACTTTCCCTCTTTAAAGCTATTATCATCGAGATCGGTGCCGATGACGTCAGAGAATCGTTAGTTTAGTGTGTCACTCGGAACGCTATTACATTCCGAAATCTTCGGATGCGAGATTGAGTCGAGAATAGAACGAAATATAATTTTCACAGGTTAATTTTTTCACACGTATTTTTAGAGTTTTGAAATAGTTATTACATTTTCAAACCGGAAATTTATCTTTTGTGCTACTATAAACAAGTCAATTCTTTTTTAATTCGACTTCATTGCATTTTTTAATTCAATTCTTTCATAAAATGTACTGTTTTAAACCTCTTATTTACCTTATCTGTTCATCAATCAGTTTATCGAGTTATTCGGCCATTTTTCATTCAACTCAAATCATAATATATAATAGGTATAATATTATATTCATTCAACTTAAATCGCAATTTATTTTCCCTTGATTTATTCAAATTTACATTATTTTATTGCTTCTATAAAGAAATATAGAATACTGGATCTATTGAGCTCTCGTCAATTCCTCAAGCTACTCAGCTCGTTGCACTTTCCTGTTATTGAGCTTTCGCGCTAATGAACTCTTGCTAGCGAGCTCTAATTTATTGTGCTCTTAGCTATTGAGCTCTAGTGCTGCTGTTATATTCCGGCCTAATAATTTTCACACTTCACATTGTCAGAAAAAATAAATCGATCAGCCGTATTTTTTGGTGTTTTGGAGTAGGTATATTCCATTTTCAAATCAGGTGAGAAATATGCGCGAAAATTCATTTTTTGGGCTATGATTAATTTCATATTTTTTAACGCGATTTTTAAATTTAATTCTTTCGTGAAATGTACTTGAAAAATGTATGTTGAATTTTCTTCATAATTCAGTTTGTTGAGTTTTTTGTTTCGATCAATTCAATTTGAACCGCATTTTATTTTGCCTGGAATTGATTCATGATTATTAGATTTCATTAGCTAATTTCTCGCTTCCATTAAAATGATATAGAAATATGATATATTCAAAAGATGAAACCTGTTATAAAATATAGAAATGTGAAATATGAGATATTAAATATGAAACATTACAACATCAAAAACGAAATAAATGAAAGCAAATTATGAAACAATGTTTCAATTTCCAAAGTTAAATAATCGCGCGCATTTGGTGTTTTGAACTAGGTATTCAATTTTCAAATTAGAAGACAGCAATTCAAGTGGAAATCAAATTTTTGGGGTACTAATACTTAAAACGGAACTGCGAAAAAATCTCACGGGAACCTGATTTCACTCGAAAAGCTGACTTTTTTCTTATTTAAACGTATTTTCTTACTTTGAACCGTATTTTACCATCCGAATCATAAACACCATCCAACTTCGTGCTCGTGTTAGTTATTAATTATAAACGTTATGGCCGTTCTAGTGTAATTGAGTTGAAACCGCGAAAAATCTTGTAAACTGAAAAAAAATCAGGAAATCAGGAGATTAAAAAAAAAATTAATTTCCCAGAGGTTTTCAATTACAATTTTTTACACCGCGAAAAAATAATAACTTACTCATCTACTGGTCTTTAAAATAATTACTCATCTACTGGTCTTCAAATATTTAAAATTCGCCCTAATTTTTTTTTTTAAATTGTTTCTAATTAATATTTAAAAAAAAATTGAATAGAAAAATTGGATTTGTTCAATTATTGAGATACATTACAGATGTTATGGAAATTCATTAACTGCCATTACATTATGCGAGCAACCAAAGTGCTACGAGCCGTTTTTAAAATAATCAATAAAATTGTAAAAACCGAGTTTATCCGCTTTCTATCGCAGTTACGATATCTGTTCTTTGGACGCTTGTTTTCCACGAATCCTCTCCAGAAATTAATTTTTCGCTCTTCGGTTTGGCCGATTGTTGTCTTTCTGCCGGCCACTCGAGCACGTGAGTTTGGTAAACAAAATTTTATAGAGAGCGGCGACCTTCATCGCAACGGCAACAATCGCGATCAAGCGTTTGCTTCTCGGGCCAAATTGGAAATGAAATATTTTCATAACAGTCACGTACCGCATATTATCGTTCTCGAATCACCGCTATTTTACGACTCGACCAC
This sequence comes from Tupiocoris notatus, assembly GCA_037159825.1. NCBI lineage: Eukaryota > Metazoa > Arthropoda > Insecta > Hemiptera > Miridae > Tupiocoris > Tupiocoris notatus. The sequence goes on along the minus strand of JASJUZ010000259.1, from coordinate 515,079 downwards.
GTACGATCGCGTTTTATCTCAGTTCCAGTTCTGCAGAAGGATTTATATCGGCGGAAAATCGTCCGTTCCGAGGTCAATTTCGAGTGCCGCGTTTGAAAATTTATTGTCACCGAATTCAATCCGGCCCAAGCGAAACTATTTGTGGCAAATTGTTAATCGGCGAAAATCGACATAGTTCGTACATTATAGCGGTCGCAGATCGAAATATTCACTGTTCGGGGAAAATTTGTTGAAACTAGCGTGGCTAAGAAAATAATTATAATAGATACAACTTTCAGACAAATGACGGGGTTCATTGGGGAAATTTTAAAAATTCGGACATTTTGAGAAAATAACAGAAACTGAGGAAAACTTTAGGGAGGAGATGCAAAAAAATTGGATTAACTCCTGACATGATTCAGGAGAGAAAATTTTTTGAGAAATTCTTTTAACCGGTGTCGAATGTCGGGTATTAAAAATGGAGTCATAAATGGGAGAGAATTGGGCTAATGATTCGGCAATTGTAAGAACGATAAAACTGGGAAAAATGGCAATGTTACAAAATATCGACTTTATTGAACAATTGAAAATGTAGGTGACATTATTTTTCTCTGGTTTGTAACTTGAAAATTTGATAATGTTGAAATTCTAGTTTGGATTTCCGTTCTCCACATTGTCTCCGTATTGTTATTTTAATCATTTTTATTTTTCTTAATTTCCAAATTAAAACCTAAATTTTTTGCCTAACGGTACAGCTAGAGAGAGTGTTTGACGACCATTCCAATGAGTATAGAACGATTTTTATAGCTCTATAGTTATCTAGAAGAACTCTCGAGTTAAGCCCTCATGTCAAATTTCTGAAAATCTCCCAAATTCGGCACAAAAGCTGCGATAACTCGAGAACCAATAAAGCTATCGACCCCGCGATGGTCTTATTCGATTCAGCGTCCAATAATCAATATAATTTAATACCAAATACACATTTTTCTGAAAAACCCTGGAAAATATGGGTTTTCTCCCCTCAAAACTCCTTAAAAATATCCTTAAAATGGAGCTAGCAATTTGGTTCAAGAATTGGGCAGTCGTAGGACCGAGATTGATTTTTGGTGAACATTTCAAGAACTTAGCTATTATAGTTTGGCCGGAAAAGTGTTGACGGGGTACGGCGGACTGACAGAATTTTATTTATTGGATTGAGGATTTATTTCTTTATTTATACTTATTGGATTTTTGATTGGAGAATTTTTTCTCGGGCGATTACAATGGTTTATTATTCAATAATAAACCAAAAATCCATAAAAAAAAAAAAAAAATACTACAAAATATTCTCTTTCGATCATTTTTTTATGCAATTTTTATTTATTTATTTATTTTTTTTTTTTTTTTGTGAGGAAAAAAGAGAAAACTGTTTATCATTTGGATGAATTCAGTTGAGCTGGATTCGGCAGAGGCCTTCTGAATATAACGGTGCGTTACGTGGAGTATTTGAGCGGCGTTCAAGTCTAACGGGAGCGGGAACAGGATAGAATCGGATCAGATCGAGACCAAGCGGAGGATTGGGCTTGGCGTCGAGAAAAAGAAGGAGAGGACCTTTGAAATGTCAAGGATGCTAACCTGGGCCCATAACCTAACCTACACTGGACTCGATGGAAGCCGGAGAGAGCCGACAACGTTTGCTGTCGATGGAAAAATTAACGTAGTCGCTCGACATTCAACAGGAATCTCGAATTTGAGCTGCAATGCTCGGGTGCTAAGGAGAATTCGTTCCTTTGAAGCTATTGTCATTTCTGGATCCTTTCATAGTTTTCTAGCCTTCGTTAAAATAATTCATTTATTCGTTGAAGTAATTGACTGTAGTAGTTGAAATCATTCTATGGTTTAATTTTTTTAATCCATTCGCTGTAGTTTTTACGCAATTTTTTCATAAAATGTACTTTATGAATTTATTTAGTTAACTAATCTAAAAACAAATTAACATAATTCAGTTGAGCATTTTTTTACATTTTTTTTTTGCAATTTATTATTCAACTTGAATCACTTCTTAATTTGACTTGAATTTATTCTAACATACATTGGATTATTTTGTTGCTTCTATTGAAAAATATAGAATAAATGATCTACATTCAAGCCAATTAAAGCTATTCAGCTCATATCACTCTTGACTATTGAGCACTTGTGCTAAGCTCTCCTGCTCAGAAATCTTTTGCGATTGAGCTGCAAGTTTTTGATGGTTTCAAAAATAATCAGGCACTCAAAAACCATAGCTACCACTTAAAGGTGACGGTTGTGTTTGATTACATTTGAAAAACAATGAGTCTTAGATGTTTCCAAAATTGCCGTTTTCACGACCTCGCTGTGCATCTAAGTTGCCGTAAACCATCAACTTGCTGAAACGGCTCGACTTTCATTATTACAGTCGCCTGCGTAAACCGTGCTTCAACTCTTATCAGTTCTCAAATTTTGCATTTTGCAATGTCTCAAAAAAAAAAAAAAAAAAAAAAAAAAACACCTAGCTCCTTGCTCCAGATAAATTGGATTCTCATGCGTATTTCTGGGGCTAAGGAGTGCCCCCTGGGCAAATTGAATACCGCGAGACGCCTTCGGGCGATATTGCAAATTTTTAAAGCTCGAGGGCTCTCGCTGGAAAAAATCAAACCCGTTCTCGCTAATGGGACGGAGTCAACTTCTTATGCAGATGAATATCGAATGTCGAGTATAAATTTTTTCGTGTTGCAAGAAGTGTTGCACAATTTAGTTGTTTTCACGTTGAAAAAATCAGAGCGGTTATTCGAACGGTAAAAAATGAGGTGTCGGAGTTTGACCGAAGACTTGACAATTTTATTTTGCGATTCGATTATTTCTAGTGTTGAAATTTGATCGGGAAAACGATTTCAATTATTTTTTACTTATTACACTGACGTTCAAGCTAGTTAATAGAAAGTTTTCTGATTGAAGTTCACGTCTCGTGAGTGGACTTAATTTTGGCAGAATTTAATTTTCTTTTCTATCGACTGGAGTATAATTTTCTATTGTGAAAATTATGAGGTTTTATGACAACAGGTTCTGATAAAATCGCCTTCAGACGCTTTTCCCTCTCACAATCATCCCATGATTTTCTGATCGATTGTCAACTTTCCAAACTCCACAACTGAAGAACTTCTCCAATTTTACAAGCTTTGATCGACTTGTTGACTTGTTTTCGAAAATTTGCGAGTTCCCATCGATCTATTCCGCAAACTTCAAACGATTTTCCGGCGATATCTTATCGAATTAGGAGACGACGATTTAGGAAGACGAGAGCGGTCATATCTGAGCCAATTATCGCCGCATAGCAAAAACAGCTTCTCCGTCGATTGTGATTTACACAATTCCGACGACAGTTCCTCGGTACCGGGAAATCCGCCGGGCACGTGAGCCATTTGTGTTGCTCGTGTACCGAGTTTCGACCGTGGAAACAACAGGAAACCGTCATAAACACATCACTAATAAGTTTCGTTCTATTTTTGTCGTCTAGTATTGATTCAACGGAGTCAACTTCACCGAAAATATTATTGTCTTTACGGTTTTATACGTGTATATGTTTTCTGAGGCGTTGAAGCCGAATTCGAAGGGAGGAAATATCAGAGAAAATCTTCAAAACTTCAGTTTTTTTTTTTTTTCAAATTTTAGCTTATGTTTCGTTTCGGAAACTTTTTTAGCAATAGATAAAATTCCATACAAAATTATTATTATTTTTTCAAAATAAGGCGTTTATGAAAAAAACCAGCCCTAACTTTTTTCGAAGAAGAAATAATTACAAACGTAAATGTAATTTTGTTTTAATAAAAAAAGTGATGGGTAGTTGTAAAATAAATAAAATGTGATGAATAAGACCACCGATTCAAGTTCAACTCTAATTAAAACAATTTTCGCTATGATTTTTCGCTCGAAATTTTTATCACTCACAAATTTAAATAAACGCATTAAAATTGATCGAGACAACCGCTATCAATTTTTCCCAATAAAATTTTCGCTCGTGAATCGACAATTGTATGGAAGTTATTATCGAATTATTTCTTTCTCGATAATGTTACACCAATTGTTGGAACCAGTTGTTCGCGTAATTTAAATTGCCACGTTGACAAGAATACAATAGGTTCGAGGTGATTTTTACGACGTCTAATTAAATTGAATACTTCTCACCGAACAATGATGACAGCACGTAATAAAAATGAAATAAAAAAAAGAAACGCGTTAAAATTGAAAGATTAGCTGTAAAAACAGGATTCACTTAACAGCGAACATTCGACAATTCAAACTGGCCTTTTTAACCTTTATTGTAGAGGCGAATTATTGTTCAGCTGCAAGTTTTTGTAAATAAAAACCGTTTTTATCTAATATGGTAGCCTTCGAAAGTTAATGTTGATTTTAGAATTTTTTCTGCAGGTTCAAAAATGACTAGTTGGAGTAATGAGAAATAAGTTTTCGAGAAATAATAAGCCGGTCTTTTCTCACGCCTCCTTTTATAACTCGACATGTTCGTGAAAAATATTTTCCAGGATTCTCAGAGTTAGGTTGGCAAGCTTGAAATGCTCGCTATCTTCTCTGACGAATCGGCGGAAAGGAACTCGGGTGAAAGGTAGATTCAAGTTCTTTCCGAAGGTAGAAAGGTGGTATACCTGAAGTATAGCGCAGTTGATACATTCCATCCCAATGCGGCGAGATTTCTCTTTTTATTCGGCATAAAATCGCGTTTCAACTATCAAAACTACAATATCAGAGCAGTTCTATTGTTACAATAAAAGCGATTTATGATTCGGTCGATTTAATACCTATAAAACCGTCGGACGGTAACTAAAATGACAAACGCTCGCTGCGGGTGAAAATTCGACTCTTGGAAATAATTTCGAAAGAAAACTCGACCTTTGAAAATTTCTTTTGATAATTTCAACATCGTAAGTCAAAAGAGGAAATGAAGCGTTAAAAGATCATTTCTTACCATAGAAGACAATGATCGAAGAATTTTTAAACTCATACTAAAAGTAAAACGTTAAAAGCTGCTTCCAGAGTATTAATGGAATTCATTCAATCAATTGTTGAGAAAATGGAAAATTTGGATCCTGTGGGAGAATTCGTTTACTTTTGAGTCGTTTCACAAATAATCAGTAACCCTATAATGCTAAATCCAATTATCATTCAATTTTCCTGCTAAATAAAACTATCGTGTTTTTTTGCTTTTTGAAAATTGCTGATAAAAATTAAAAACTGGATAAATTTATATTGAATTGAAATTTGAATTATTTGAGATTAAATCGTGATATTAGGTTCGTAGTATTTTGCTATAAATCGACGTGAATTTTTAAATACAATAGCTGGAAAATATAATGTATATAAAAAATATATATTAAAGAATCGAATATAAAATTATATTTATATCAGGAGTCAAATATAAAATTATATTTTTGTCAAGAGTCAAAAATAAAATTATATTTATATCAAGAGTCAAATATAAAATTATATTTATATCAAGAGTCAAATATAAAATTATATTTATATCAAGAGTCAAATATAAAATTATATTTATATCAAGAGTCAAATATAAAATTATATTTATATCAAGAGTCAAATATAAAATTATATTTATATCAAGAGTTAAATATAAAATTATACTTTATATTAAGAGTCAAATATAAAATTATATTTATATCAGGACTCAAATTTAAAGTTATATTCATATCAAGAGTCAAATATAAAATTATATTTATGTATATTATAAAGAATAAATTATTAAATTATTTTTATATAGGTATATTATGAAAATAAATTATAAATATATAGAAAAAAGGCACCTACTTGAAATATTTGGTTGGTGATCTCATGAATATTTTATAAGCATTTTGATATTGATGCATCTTGACTATATCCTTGATTTATATAAGAGCGGAGAGGCATGACGGTTTAAAAACAAATACAAGGAGGTTAAAAAAAAATAATCTGGAGAAGACTCTCGAGCGTTAGATGGAATGATGTGATGCCTATAAAGAAACGTATGACGTAAAACTAATTAAATAATATTCCACCATTCGAAAAAGCTATAATGGTTGAATAATATTGAGGCAGGTCCGGCTATGAGCCCGAGCGGAATGTCATATTCGAATATTGAAGGTTAGAAAGTATGCTTTTTCTTTGTGAAAAAAATCCGCACACTCCTTTCACATTGTAGACGTTTGAGTGATGTAATTGACTGGAGAATAATTTCTTTTTCAATGCTGCAAAATTTTCTCTGAGCTCACATCTCAATATTACTTGTCTGTTGACGTAATTTGAGTTTTAGAACCTATTATACTTATTATGTACTGGCAGTTTTTTCAGTCAAAAAGCATTCACTTGCTCAAGTTGAGTTGTTTCTCATAATTAAATTTATTAAACTATTTCCCTTTGTAAATTTTTTTAAATTAAGATAGTGGCCAAGGACTTGGCTCATAGTTTCTAATAAGTTTGTAGGTCAAAACGTTCGTAAGAGTTTTGATTAGGTAGCAGAACACACGTGGCGGTCTTTCCAAATCACGTTAAAAGCAAAAAATAAAATAATAAACCAGTGTTTTTTTTTTTTTTTTTTTTTTTTTTTTTTTTTTTTTTTTTTTTTTTTTTTTTTTGTGGCGTTGTTAATTGTTTGTCTTCGATTCTTTTCTCATGTGTCTGAATTTTTTTTCTAAAATAGCTAAAGTGTTAAACTAGAGGTACTTTTATTCAATGTACGAGCGAATCGGTTTCAAAGATTATACATTTATTCGCACTTTTTCCTAGTGAAACCCGGAGTCATTGTAATTTCAAACATTTTCCTTAGTGCGTTTGACGAGTGCGAGAAGCGAAAACAATCGACTCCTGACAATAACAGATTATATATAGACGATAACTTCAAGGCTATCAGTTTTCCCGATGATATTCTAATACAGGTATTCCTTTTGGAAAAATATGCCTCGAAACATTTTGTCGCTCTATTTGTTCGATCGAAATTGGCCTTGGAAAAATAGAAAGGCGGGGTTTTTATTGGCATTTTATTTATTTATTAATTTTTTGTTGGCAATACTATAGGAACTACGCAATCTTAAAATGCCACATTTACTCAAATATTTTCGTTTTGTATTTTTAAATTGTATAACCGGTTCTTGGTGTGGGAAACACTGCAAAATATTGCTGTTGTATATTATTCCTTAATGTCTTCGATTTAACTCCGCTGCAGGAAGATCATTTACTTATCTAAACCAAACTAAATTTTCGGACGTATTGCGATTGCTTAATACCTAACTAAAAGAACTAACTCCTGATTTTTAATCATTTTTCTACGCCCTAAATCAATATTTCAAAGAAGTTGGCAAACATATGACGATGGTAACCAATTAGAACGATAAAAGCTCCTAAATCTTTCACGATAGAAAGCACTAAAAATTTTCATAATCATCATCTCAAAATTGCCTTTGAAAAGGTTCAATAACTACAGAACTGCTAAAGCTACAGAACCCGTTACGATCTCGTTCGATTTGGAGTCTTAACTATTAAAATTAATAACAAACCATGTGAGAAACATTGGAAATGAAACATTTCCTCATTTTCAAAACCAATGAAACCTTCCTAAAATTGAGCTATTGCTCCAACTGAAGAATTGAACCATTAATGGCCGAAAAATGCGATTAAAAAACATCATTTCTTCGAGTACAGCCTGACTACAAACAAATTCATGAAATCAAAAATTTCACGTATAGTTTTTTTTAACTGAAAAAAAAAAATTCTTCTCTACGAATGACACAGTGTACACTGACTAGGGGAAGATTCGCTGGTGGCAACATAGAATTTTTCCTGCTCATTCCACGTCAATTAGGTCTTTGAAAGCTTGGTAGATTTTTCTAAAATGGGAATTCTTTTAATTTTGAATTCATCCGAGCGGAATCACATACATTAAAACCCCATTACAGTAAATCGTCACCTTTCTCTTCCTATTTACGACAGGTGGAATGGATTTTAAATCAACTGCGAGCTGATGACGTCTACGAGGTCGATTGCCGAGGTTTATTGTCAAATTTGTATAATTAGCTTTTCCGGGCCAAAAGTTAGGGACCGTATTAGAAAATGCTCGACGGCGATTTTTGACAAACAAGCCATATAAAAAGCTCATTTAAAAGCCATTTCAGTTTAAGGATTTTTTTTATGAAAGTAACGTATGAATGACAAAATGTTGTTATAATGCCGTGGTTTTCTCCTTCGCAAAATTTGCTACGAGTTCATCGCAAGTTCAAAGCAAATGGCGTTTTTTCAGAGTTACGATTTGATTTTCGAAAAGTCTCAAGTATTTTAAATCGTTGTTTGGAGTGTTGAAATCGATGTACTTTTTCACGTTGAATCGAACCTTTTATTTATTTATTAATTTTTTTTTTGCATTTAAAAATTAATACTATCATGATGAGAAATTCAACCGTAAAACGGTACTACTGTACTCATCGAAAGTTCGTGTGAAGTAATGCTGCATGGCTGACTTATATGTACGCATAAAGTGTAGAATCAATAAACGTGTACCTAGTAAAAAAAAAAAGAAAAAAAAGTCATTCTATTATATTTAAAATAAAATTTACTCCACTTTGTGAAATCCGTGAACAAATTCCACTTGAATTTCGTGGCAATTTTCTCCAATTTCCCACGTTACGACTGTCTTCCTCACCTGTATCGCCCTGTTTTTCGTGTCTTCAGTTTCTTCGAATTTCACTCCGTGTAATAAAAACCTTCGAATATTCCAAATCCACCACCGCGCGTCTTTTCGCGTTGTCTCCAAAAATGAAAATCGCACGGACGCTGTCAAACACCAACTCGAATATCAGTCAAACCGAGCCGACTCAAGAGCGGAACTGAAAACGAAACCGAAACCGACGCGCGGCCGAAGTGAAATTGACCGACGGTGGGGACTGAGCTTCAAGCGGGGGCGGATTGCGGTGGGAAAAGCGAACGTGGAACGGGGAATGTGTTCCTCGAAGAACCGGCAGAACCTGAGTCCGGAATCGTATCCTGGAGGGGAACCGGCCTTCAGACTCTGCGAGTCACGAAATCGAAATTTTATTCCATCGTCTAAAATAATACGGACAATGGAGAAAAAAATTAATGACGAAAAATTATGCACAAAAAAGATCAGCAAAATAGGAAAATATTTGCGTTAAAAAGGAATCAATAAAAAACCATCCGCTTAATAATATATGTTTCTAACGAACAATTAATCTTTTATAAATAATCAGTTAAAAATAAGAAGGAATTGGAAATTGTCCTCCCACTTATTAATATTTATAAATATATTTATTATTTTGGTATATCTATCTCTGTATAGATAAATATTGTAAATTATAAAATATCTCTTAGACAATTGGGTTTAATAATAACTATCTTTTTTGGGTACCCCAGGTAGCTTTTTTCATATGGTTTGTCATGCTTTTTTAAGGCTTTATTGTTTCTTTAGTTTTACCTTATACTTTTTCTTGTTTTTTTTTTGTTTTTTTTTAATCTCTAGATTATCTTTATAAATTTTTTTTGAGCTTGGTATCTTTTTTCTTGCGTATATTCCGTATATTTGTATTCTTCTATTAGTCACGGATCAGTTTTTGTAGGTTTACACCCTTTTAATTATGAGTTTACCTTCTTGTTGAAGTTTCAAAGCTGATTGCTATCTACGGTTTACAAGACCATTATTTTTTAAACTACTAAAACTCATTTATTATTTAAATGTAAATAATTTTATTTTATTTCTTTTTTTAACTAGTATACCAAATATTCCCATTTACGACTTGAAGTTAACATTAAGGGAAATCTCTTTAGCAAAATATATCGTATTTACTTAATTTAAATTATTTTTATTTTATTTTATTTTACCAGATTATTTTATATTAATTATATTAAGCGATAAACCGTTTAATTTTCATCGGTTTTTATTCATTTTTTTTATATCTGGATTCAAATAATTATTTCTGTCGACTGTTTCGCAATTTTTTTTAAAGTTGTTAAAACTCGCCCAAATATACCTCAGTGGAATACAATTCTACGGAAACGTTCCAATTTTTATTCCCGTGAGAAATTCATTGAAGAAAATTGGCTTTCTCAATTATCAATTAGCTTATTAGATACTTTTTGAACAATAGGGTTTTCAAATCTCCGCCTTTTCTGTTTGGAAAGGAAGCCTCGAAGAGCCTTGAGAGAGAAGAGGCTATCCGGAAGTGAAGGTCTCCTCGAGTCCGAATCAAAATTTACGACTTCGGCAACTTTCGCTCCCATCTTACAAGTTCTTTTTGCTTTATCCCCTCGACGCCCGAAACGACAGTTTCTCCAAATACGTTCTCCCGAATTTTGCATGATTTTCAATTTTTAAATGCTAAGTGTCGTTTCGAACGAAATTTTCACCCGTTTAATTCACGAAACATGACATACGATCAACTCGAGTGAAGTTTTGATATCGATACACATTTTTTTTTAGTTATTTTTTAGTTAGTTTAGTTAGTTATTTTAGTTATTTTTAAACAGTATTTTTTTTTGTCATAATAATTCAAATTTATCATTATTTTTGGGTGGTTCAAACCAAGTGTAAAGTTTTAATCGTACTCCTAGACAGTGCACAAAGTTTCCTTTTTTTCCATTAATTGATTTCTTTTCGAGAGAAACGTGGCGGCCAACTTATTTTTAAACCACGTTTTGAGTTGATCACAAAAGTCAAGTTTTTTCCACGCGTAAACGTACCAACAAGACGCAAAACTTGATAACCATAAACACGATTTTTAACATTTCATACATTGCCCTACACAAAATCGTGAATAATTACTTCCTACTCCCTCGCCAAAACACTTTAAATTTTAAACCAGCGTAAAAACAATTTGCTTGGAACGTTTAAAAAATAACAAACCAAGTGGTGTGTGTATAGATCACACAGAATTTTCATAGTTGAGTCGGTAACAGATGTAACCAACTATAGAATCAAAAATTTGTGCAAAGGCCGCAACTTTAGTTACCAACTGCTAAAAAACTAGCCAGAAGACCCAAAAATATAAAAACGCACAAATTCGGTAGATAAGTGCAATATGTGAGCCTAACAATACAAGCCAAGTACATATTGTCAAATGAGATCATTTTTATATCAACGACACCTCAAAATGTGTCACCAGTCCGTAATTTACAAACATTTAAAAACCCTCAAAAGTACATTGAACATTCAAATACCTGGAGTTTTTCAGCCTGTAAAAATCAAAGTACAAAATATGCACGAGTGAAAAAAGCTCATAACGTGGAAGTACGGTGTGTGACCCAATGGACAAAAATTAAGCGTCATCTGCTCGCCGTAACGAACATTTTAAAACCTCAAACGTTGAAAAATATTTCCTCTTATAGCCTGTAAAAATCAAAATTGAAAAAAAAAGTTGACCGGTTATATTTCGAATGTACAATGTGTTATCCAAAATTTAATAAATGCTAATTTTGCTCATTCACTTGGACAACTTTCCTGAAAATTGCGTTTGAGTTTCATTGGTTTTTCAGGAAGATATATATGGCGATTAATGTCACTTGGTGATTACAGACATATATATACAGACAATTTTTCAGAAAGTGATTCTAAGTACCGTGAAAATTTCTTCCAATAGGACCTAGGTACGCTCTGAATTTGGCTTTTCAGACGATCACAATACTTACATTTACTACCTATGTAAATATGGAAGTTAAACCAACAGTTTTTTGTCTACAATAAAAATCTTATAAAATGAAAGCAATTACTGAATAAATATGAAGTTTTTTAATAAGAAGACTTTGAATTTTATGAATGGGAAATGATTACATTTTCAGCTATAATAACGATCGTCGAATCACTATCAAGTATCTATAAAAACGTATTATGTCTGCCACAGTTAAGAGCGCACCGGCAACCGAGAAACCGCTCATTTTGTGGCAACACTGCTTTCTTGATTACCAACAATGAACTCATCTAGAAATGTTGAGTTTGTTTAGGTGGTTGTTTGTTACACATTATTTAAATGTTGAGTTGAATTACATTTTATAAATAACATTTCGTGCGAAATAAATGTTCATCTGCATCTTAGGTTGAATAACTAGCCGTGGAAGGAAGGATTAATCTGAAAATCGAATAAATGTTCGTTACCGACTAGAGCCCGCCCGTTAGCTGCTTCGATTCCGCTATGTACATCAAACAGGTAAATTTCTTTATAATTGTCGCAATTTGAGTTCCGCTGAGCCGGTATTTTATACCTAACAGCTGCTCTGGAATAGTTACAGTGCATCTTGCATAGTAATAACGTACCTAGTTTCTTAATAAGGCGCCAAGCTTTCTCGCCCCGAATATTGGCGCTAATATTTAGAATCGGTACATTTTAAGTGTAATTGCCTATAATAATAGTTCTGGGTTATTTTACCTAATGGGAATTTTCGAAATCATAATACTTAAATTTATAAAAAGGACAAATCCAGGACGCTCATTCAAAAATCACACTGTAATATTAGTCGTTCTATTGTGTTGAGAGTTCAAAGGAAAACTTTATGTACTTGCTTTTGCAAAATTATTGAGAAAATGTGTGGCCTGGTTAGGTTTTATAATTTTCAAATGAATAAGCTTGAATACAAATTAACTTTGCCATTTGAAGTGAAAGTAAGATAATTCTCACTTAATAAAAATAAAAAAATATCGCGCAGTAATTAAAAATCACAATTCAATCTGTTGGTGACGACCCTTTATATAATTATTTAAGCAATTTCGCTCCGACTCTTTCTTATTGTCTTACATTGGCCCAGAACTCTTATATATCATTATGATCTTCGAGCTATTTTTCAATATTGGAGTATTCAAAATCGACCTTTTCCCTATATTTTAATAGGTGAAATTCAATTTTCTACTGGTAAATGGGCGGGCGAAATTTGACTTGATAAGTTAACAGAAGGGAGAAACCAGATTGGGACTAAGAATACGACTAGAATAGGAATCAGCTATGAACCGTTTCAACGAACAATGACTTGAATTATCAGTTACCTATAGTAATATGTAATATATTATATTATTAATATATCAAATATAATATTTTTTATTATGTTATATTACTATTATTATTTTAATATAAATATTGTGTATATTTGTATTATATTTGATATAATCTAATAATTTCTAAAATCAATAAGCATCTATTCTGTTTTCGTTTGAAAACTTTTCTTTTCAACTGAATTCCGAAAGAAGGAGGTTGATTCGCCGTTTTCCCCGCTTGTTTTTGTTGAAACGACTCAATGTGAGGAAATAATTGGAGGGAAAAGGCTTGAATGAGAAAACTGAAAAAATTAATTTAGCCGTAAAAAAAGAGGACGTGCGCTTCGAAAGAAGAAGTCTGGTAATCCAGGTTCTTGATTATTTGAAATACTAGATTGGATGCTTGAGCTTAAGCTTGTAAGAAATTTACGATTGGGAAAAGTGCATAATTATTGCGCTGATGCCTGTGACGCTCCTGTTTTTTAGCAAAAGAAAGACCAATTATGTCCTTTATCTCCATTTCTTCACTTTAATCCCAGAATAGGGATTTCCAAACTAATTTAAAAAATTGACGGTTCTTCAAAGTCCTGCTGTTTTAACTGTAAAACGCATATAGATTTTGGTTATTGTTTACTTTATTATGATATTTAAATATTATTTTTTTCACTTTCTCTCTGCTTTAGGTGATCATCCATGGGTTCAAAAGCTACAGGGAGCAAACGGTCGTCGAACCTTTCGACCGCGGGCACAACGTTGTCGGTGAGTGTGTGCACATTTTAGACGTCTTTCATCAGACAACCTACGCTCAACTTAAAGTTAACGTTTTTCTACTAAAATATGAATGATAAAAATCCCAATTATTGACACGAAAAATTCAAAATAAAATAAAAAAATATATAATAAAATTCAAAAGTTCAAAAATAAAAATATCAAAAAAATAAAAATTCCAATTATTGACGCGAAAACATTTTTTAATATTTTTTTTTTAGTAAATGAGAGCTTTATTTGTATTAAAAAAATACAATTTCAATTATTTCAACAATATTATTTTTGTGAATTAATAACAACATGGAACGTGGGGGGGAGGTGATGTCCATTGACACCTTTTTTTCGCTTGCTGCGTTCCGATTTTTTAACAGATCTTTCCTCTTCAATAGGCTAATTTTTCCTGAGCAAATTGTTCGAATGAGTTTTCTGTATTTAGTCAGCGTTTAGAGAATTTCTGCCAAAAATTGAAAACAATTTTTCTCGCCAGTTATTGGCACGAAAATCCAGTGACTGGGGAGATTGGATTTTTAATGTCATTATCGATGAAAAGAGAAACACGTAAAACATGTTATAATAATTGTACCTTCGCATTTCTTGCGACGACAAGGAAAAAGAGTTTTAATTAGGTAATTTAGAAAAATGAAAATTACAACATTTTTGCAATGGAGTTTCCTCTTATAGTTACCAATCTGTTGTTCGGTAGAAACGTTCACAGATGTTTGGAATACAAACAACTAATAGTACACTACTGTACAATCATTTGCAGCGTTTTTATTATCATTTATTGATTTTTTTTTTAAATTTCAAGTTGAAGACGCTATACTTAACTGGTGCTGTGTCAATAATTGGAGGTCTTTATCGTTCTTATAACAAAAAATCTAATTAAATAAACTTTTACAGCATCGCATTGCTTTTTTTTTGTTGATTCCTTTTTTTCTAATTCCGTCTGAATGATAACGTTCCAATTTTCATTTTTTCCAGTCGGGAGAAACGGCTCCGGGAAAAGTAATTTCTTCTACGGTGAGTATATCAACTTTTTATGCCGATTTGTATTTTATTTTGTTTCATTGAAATCATTGGGGTTTGTATTGTTTTGCAGCCATCCAGTTCGTATTGAGCGATGAGTTTTCTCATCTGCGACCCGAGCAAAGACAGGCCTTGCTCCACGAAGGTACCGGCCCAAGAGTTGTGACTGCTTATGTTGAAATAATTTTCGACAATTCTGACAACCGTTTGCCTGTAAGTATAATTTATTTCACAATATAATTTATCTTTACGTGACACGATGTTTCTTGTAATACTTTGTCAGCTTCCCAATCGACAAAAATGGTGATTACAGATTGACAAAGAAGAATGCGTTCTTCGGCGAGTAATCGGCGCCAAGAAGGATCAATATTTTCTCAACAAGAAACTTGTACCTCGAACAGACGTGATGAACTTGCTGGAGTCCGCCGGGTTTTCTCGTTCCAACCCGTACTATATTGTTAAACAGGGAAAAGTAAGAGTTTTTAATTTTTCAAATTGAACATGCAATATATATCTCGTCTTGGTTTGCGAACGATTAAATTCTCGCCATTTCAGATCAATCAAATCGCAACAGCACCGGATTCCCATAGGCTGAAACTGCTTCGTGAAGTCGCCGGCACTAGGGTTTATGATGAAAGGAAGGAAGAGTCTAATTCGATTCTAAAAGGTTTGTTTGTCCTTTCCAAGGTCACTGTTAACGTTGAAAATTCATCACTCTAGATTCACCAGCAATGAAGTCCAGAAATGTTATTCCCCTTGCTTTTTATATTATTACTGATTTTTTTTTTCATTCCCCTGTGCAAAAAACTTTGATTCTGCGCTCATAAATTTGGTAAATATGTTTACCTCTGATACATCGTTATTGCTTTCAGAAACCGAGGGGAAGTTGGATAAAATCGATGAATTCCTACGAACGATTGAAGAGCGCTTGAAGACTCTTGAAGAGGAAAAAGAGGAATTGAAAGAGTACCAGAAGTGGGACAAGATGCGAAGATCACTCGAGTATTGTATTCACGATCGGGATTTGAAAGAAAACAAAAAAAAACTGGAGGAGGTAACATTTTTCAATTTTTTTTTTTTTTATCATCTAGTTTTAACTTTCTCCTTGTTATATTTATTGGGTATTATAATTTTACATTTCAGCTCGAGCAAAGGATCAGCAATTATGACGAAGTGCAGAAAAAGCTCGCTTCCGAACTGAAAAACGCCCAAGATTCGGCAAAAGTGTCGGCGAAGAAATTGAAAGACACAAAACGCGAAGTGCAAGTCGCCAAAGAAGAACGTGAAACGCTCAGCGTTGAACAACAGCAATTGCTTAAAGATAAGACAAAACTCGAACTGACAATCAAGGATTTGACAGACGAAGTGCAAGGCGACGATAAAAGCAAGGTCTTTGAAAAATAGCTGTTGAAAAGGAGAGAGTAAAAAAGGCCGAGGATGTTTTTTAGAAGTTTAAAAATATAAAATTTGATTTTCGCAGCATCGGGCCGAACAGGAGTTGGTCAAGTTGAATGAAACAATCGCATTGAGGGAAGCTGAACTTGAAGAACTCAAGCCAAAGTATGAAGCTCAGAAACGGAAAGAAGAAGATTGCAACCGAGAGTGAGTAAAAAATTTGAGATTTTGAAATATTAGATAATAGGAATTTATTGAATTATATTTTCCACATCCCTTCGCCCCATTCATGCAATTCGAGTCATAGGAACCTGATTGACCATTGATGCTTTAATTGGGATAGAGTTAATGAAATAAAATGGAAATTGTGGAGAACCAGTCGCCAAATCTGCCTCTGCTTTTTTACAAAAAATTTCTAAATATGCAAGAACAAAAAGAAGATGGATTTCTATTTTTTACTTCAGTTTTGTTCTTGTATTGATTCTTATAATGGTTTCTTTGGACCAGGGCTTTGCAAATAATTTTCTTTTATATGCCTACTACTTTCACCCATGTAAGCGTGTATTTATTGTTGCTACACGGACTGAAGCCTGTTTCTTTTTGAAATTGACTTCATTTAAGATAATTAGACATCTAGAAAAATGGTGATAATTCTAAAAAACCTCTCATGTTTTAGGTTGGCACTCAAAGAACAGAAACGTAAGGAGCTGTATGCGAAGCAGGGACGCGGCAACCAATTCACATCTCGGAGCGACAGAGATCAGTGGATCGAACGTGAGCTGAAGTAAGCTTCTTATTTTATCACAATATTAAACCCAGCATAGTACTCATATAGTTTTCCCTTGCCACTAACGTCAGACGTCGGGATAAAGATGTATCTAGAGTGAGTTGTCTAGATAATCGTGAGTGGCTGTTCGATGTAGGATTGAGTGTCTCATAACAGTAGTGTTGGCAATGTGAATGAAAATAGTACTGCGTAAGGTTTGGGTGATGCTTCATAAGTCTGTCTATTAATTATTGATTTATGAGCTGGTGCTGAATACAAAGCTAAGATGAGCATAGAAGTTGCTAAGGCAGAACAGCTGCGGAGGAAAGGACTGGGATTTTTGAATGTTCAAAGAAGGATTGCAACGGATTTGGTGAAGTTATTAATTCCTTACAATGTTGGTTCCCTTAATTTTTGACTGTTATCAGTGCCAAATGATCTCATTTCGAATCATTAGCAAAGTATCAATTCCAAAATACCCTGAATCAAAAAGACGTATTGATCTCTTTAGTAGTATTGCAATTTTGCCTATTTTTGCTCATGCTTTACGGTGGCGTGTTTCTGGAGAAGTGGAATGCATATACTCTGAAACTTGATCGAGTTACATTTTGATTGATGATTATATCGTCGTCGTAAAACAATAACATTAATTAGGTAGGTAGTTTTGCAGTTTTGACAGTATTCTGCAGGTATGGTGTTATAATCAGTGTAGTTTATGCAATTGAGGTGTCCTTATTATGTTAAAAATGGACCAAATCACCGTCCTCTGTAGCTTAAGACGTTCAAAAACCCATCTTCTATTAAGACATCCATGATATCCTTTGAGGAACATTTCACATCATAAGTCAACTAAACTCCAATATCTTATCTCTTCCATTGCTAACCTAAATTTTGAAATTAGGTCGTTGAACAAGCAGATCAAGGACAAATCGGAACACAGAGAGCGCCTCGCTGAAGATTTGAAAAAAGACGGTGAAAAACAGGTCCAGCTCGAGAAGAAAATATCGGTAATTGCTTTAAAATATTTTGAATTTTTAATATAATATCATGCATTGTGAGCTGTTCAACATATTTCGCCGATGATTATTTTAATTCGGGCGACCCCGTCTCTAGGAACAAACGACTGAGCTGGAACGGCAAAGGATAGCCATTGACGATTACAACAAACAGCATTATGAACAGAAGAAATTGAAAGATCAGCATCAAAGTTCGAGGAAGTTGGTATTTTATTTGGAAATATAGTTCAAATATATAATGCATTTGATGATAACTTCTGTTATTGTAATTGATGCATACTCTGATAGCAAGTTACTTTTTTATGATAACAGCTGTAATTTTCCAACTCGATCGCATTAGATTCATTGAGTCTTATTCTCTCTTTTTTCCCATTCCAGCGAGTTGTGGAGGAAGGAAAATCAATTGCAGCATACTCTGACCTCACTGAAAGAAGAATTGGGCAAAGCCGACCAAGCCTTACGTAGTATGGCTGGCAAAGTAAGCGTAATCTAACTAACAACGCTTTATTAGTTTCAGAATTTGGAATTAGGTGTAGAAATGAAGCCGCAGTTGACCAAACTCGGTAGTGTGAACGTGTGATAAGAACTGAAGAAGTATTAACATAAATTAGGTGTATTTGTATCATCTTATCAGGATTAATGTAGCTAGTAGACAATTAGTCCTTTGCTGTGCAAGACATCAATTAGCTTAGAAAAATTTAAGAATTGAAAATTACCACGGTATTGTCATTTTTGTGCAGCCCATTTTAAACGGCCGTGACAGTGTGCGGAAAGTGTTGGAAACGTTTAGACAGAGAGGCGGAAGTTACAAGGAACTTGCAGAATGCTATTTTGGTCAAGTGATTGAAAACTTTGACTGCGACCCTTCAATTCACACCGCCGTTGAAGTAACAGCTGGTAACAGGTACTTTTCTCACTTTAATTTCGTTTCTTCAATCGAAGGATCTATATAAAAACAGTTGACCTCATTTCAAAAGAAATGAAGCGTTGGGACATTTTTGAAATTAGTTTCATAGCTTTAATATTCTTAAATGCTCTCTTTAGTGAGCAAAAGCCCATGAAAATGTAATATTGACTCTCTCTATTCTATTCCCAGGTTATTCTATCACATCGTCGAATCAGACAGTATTGGCACGCAAATTTTGAAAGAAATCAACCGTCAAAACCTTCCAGGTGAAGTGACCTTTATGCCGAGGAATCGATTGACAGTCAAAGATCAACGGTATCCATCGTCTGACGTGAGTACACGTTTTATGGTGGTTTATCAAACCATACAAATCTTCTATGGTGAAATTCTTACAGTTTTGCCAAACAGTGCTGCCATATTTCCCAATTTCGTTCACAACTTCAACCCAACCCAATTGACTACTTTTTAAAACCTTAGTTCGAATCAAATAAACTATGTCACTTTGCAAAATAATTTTCAATATAAAAGTAACATGTAATTTTCAAGGTAGAAGCTGATAAATTCTTTCTTGCAAAGGTAATAATTTTTTTTTGGCCAACCAGTTCAGAGTGGTGGGGTGTGTTGAAATGAGCAGATTACACCTGCACTAAATGGAAGTAAAACGAGCCCGAGTTATCATAATTTTTGTCACTGCAAATTTTTGATGAAGGCAAAGGTACTTAACATTGATGGCGATGGTCAATCAACTCTTTATAAAAATAAAAAATCATAAAAATCGTTCTCTTTTCTCCATATTATTATTCATAATATTCTTCAATCAGTTCTACTTTAATCTTCAAAAATTGTCTCGTTAAGTTATGATTCATGATTTAACTTTGTTTTCAACAGTTGCAATAATTTACCACCAATTTGTGATTTCCTGTTATTAATAATGTAACCCTAGAGTGATTATTGGCTTTTCATGAAGAGGTTTATGTTGAAAATAAGGTGGCATGAAACAGTAATAATTTATTGGACTACAGCAACGATTCATAAGTATGTGCATTATTGAAAAATGTTTATTTAGTTCCAAATAGATATTGCGAAAATATGGCAAAATAAGTCTCCAATGTTAGCTCAAGAATGACGCATGTTACATCGTAATTATACCTACTTAATTAAAATGAATCATCCGGTCGAATATCCACCTACAATCATCTTTGACCACAAATTAATATGAATAGCCTTCGCCCAATTTACCTCTTTCTCAACAGAAATTCTCACCCATCAGATCACGCAATCACAATTATCCAGGAAAGAAGAGATATCATTGAACCGTAACAAATATTCGAACTGAAAACTGATAAGGGTCGGTTTCAAGGCCGTTTTCAACTTATTAACCTATGAGTGGCCTCACCGAGGTGCTAATGGGAGGTTCTGGGCCGGTTGCAGTTGTGGCAATCGCTGTGATCAATCGCTGACACTGGTTCAAGAAACACGTTTTCTGAGCTATTGTCATTTAGCATCGCTGTCAAAGTTGATCGTGGTTCGAGAAACAGTAATTGTTTATAGTTCCTAAAAATTGACTTAACTGCTCACAGATTTCGGGGCGGTCTGACTTGACAAGTGCGTCGATCCGACCAGTTTGTTCGTTTTCAGTTTTACTGTCGCAATCTGCACCATTCGGGTTTCTCATTAAAAGCTGAACTATATAAAATCGTTATTTTCCGGGAGCAATTATGGACACAGAACGTAACAGCGATAATGATAATCTTGATGGTGTAGTGTTGGATTCCGATTAAGAAAAGTTCATAATGATAATCTGCAAATTTGTTTCAGAATGCGATCGCAATGGTGAGCAAGCTGACGTACGAAGTGAAATTCGACAAAGCCATGAAATACATTTTCGGGAAGACTTTGATCTGCCGAAATTTGGAAGTGGCGACTGACATGTCAAAACAGTACAATTTAGATTGCATAACGATTGACGGCGATCAGGTAATCTCCTGCAGATTCTACAGATTCCTAGTTAGTTTTCCTGCTCCGTTTATGAATTCCTACATGCTCCGGCTAATTTTCAGGTCTCCTCAAAAGGAACACTAACGGGAGGATACTTCAAGAACATGCGGTCCAAGTTGGAAATCCAGAAAAATCGTACCGAACTTCAGAACCAGATTAAAGAGGCCGAAACGGAACTGATCCAATTGCGAGACCAGCTGAGCACTACTGAAACGTCGATTACTCAAATTGTCTCCGACATGCAGCGGACGGAGACGAAGAACAGTAAAGCGAAGTAGGTCGTATTTTCGATTAAACATGAATATTCTAGAGTTGAAGTGGAAAGCGAGGCTTATTCTCTGACGTTTAATATTGTTTACAGCTTGATGTCGAAGGTTTTGAGTAAATTATGCAACTTTTTCTCTGATTATAATACTTATAATGCTAGATCGAGCGCTTTCACCACTGTTCCTGCTATTAATTGTAATAGAACCAAATAATCTATACAGACAGAAAACAAAACTGCTGATTGATCGGTATAGCAGTGAAATTATTTTATAGACCTAGATCTTTCTGTTGAAAGTAGCGTATTCGGAAAAAGTGGTTCCTTGAATTCCTACCTACCTAATCGGAGCTCCTTGATATAAAAAAAAACGCTGCAAATGATTGTACCTACAGTGGTTTATTATTATTTCGCTTCAATATTGATTTAAGAAGACCATCCACTTGTCATTTTAAATATTCCGAACATTTGTGAACGTTCCCACCGAAAAACAGATGGTAACTATAGGGGAAAACTCCGTAGCAACTATTGTAATTTTAATCATTTTTATTTTTCTTAATTTCCTAATTAAAAACTAAATTCTTTGCCTAACGGTACAGCTGGAGAGAGTGTTTGACGACCATTCCAATGAGTATAGAACGATTTTTATAGCTCCAAGAACTCTCGAGTTATACCCTCATGTCAAATTTCTGAAAATCTCCCGAATTTGGCACAAAAGCTGCGATAACTCGAGAACCAATAAAGCTATCGACCCGGCGATGGTCTCATTCGATTCAGCGTCCAAAAATCTATATAATTTGATACCACGTACACATTTTTCTGAAAAACCTTGGAAAATATGATTTTTCTCCCCCTCAAAACCCCCCAAAAATACCCTTAAAATTGAGCTAGCAAGTTGGTTCAAGAATTGGGCCGTCGTAGGACCGAGATTGATTTTTGGTGAAAATTTCAAATTTTTAGCTCTTACAGTTTGGCCGGAAAACTGCTAACGGCGTACGGCGGACGGACAGAAATTTTTTTATTGGATATTCGGATTCTACATGCCTTGAAACGTAAAACATCAAATTTTGAGGGGGTTAGAAATTTTTTTTTCTTGGGCGATTACAATGGTTTATTATTGAATAATAAACCAAAATTTAATGATAATAATAATAACACATTACAAATTTTAAATTAAATGATATGGCGTCAAAACTATCTTGCAATCGTTTCACCACGTTAGGTTTGAAGAAAAAAATTAAAATTGATTGATCCAACCTGGGGAAGCGACACAGCGATCTCGTGGATTCACCGAAATGTTAAAACGTTGAGCTTGATGTGGCAAAAAATGGTCTCAACAGAGCCGATTGGTGCAAGGGTAACTTGATCGACGATGTATCTCTATTTTTATAGGATTTGGATTGTCGTAGTTTGAGGTTGTGTTATCTGGTGAAGAATAAAATTATAGTTCACAGAATACTATAGTAATACCTAAGGAAGGCATCCTGTCATGTTAACGGGTGAAACTGTTTTGTAGCACTGTCTATACCTCAGTTACCAAAACTAACGGGATAGTACAAAGTTGACGGCAACTCTTGGAGGTCAGGATGAAATGAATAATCCTACTCCGAATCAGCTAGCACTGGAGCAAGATGATATCTCACTCATTATTTCACTCCGTCATTGACGTTCACAGCAACCTGTAGGAAATCTGTTGACGTATTATGGTAATAAAACGGTGACGCCGGAAGTGTTTGGTCTGTATGTTTATGGATCGTATGAGATTTCAATTCCATGAATGGGATTTGGAGCTATGCAGAACTCTGCTCTCAAACGTTGGCCTCTCCCGAAACGTCTGTCGCATGTCCAGTTTCTTTTCTCATATTTATTGGTGACGTAATGTCCTGCATTGTCTTTGAATTCCTGACAAGGTCGAGGGAATTAACAGAAACTTGTATTGCTTGAAAGAAATTAATCTGCGAATCCAGCCGAGCTGGATGAATCAACCGGTTTACACTAAAAGGGAGGTAGTCTACGTAATGCGGGTTGAAGTAAAATAAAAATTTAAGCGAAATTAAATGAATAGTTGCCTAATTATTTTTCTAGCGCTTTGGAAATCAATAATGAAAAAAATGAAAGAAAATATCCAAAAATTGGGGTTGTAGATGGAGGTGATTTCAAGATGTCAAAAATAAACGTTTCGCTGGTATAAACTCAGTGAATAATCTTTTCATTTTGTTCACATTTTAAAGTTGATGTTACAATAATATGATACATATAATTTGAAGGCATATTTGAGACATTTTTTATATTATTTATGTTTGTTTATTGTTGATGGTACTTTCGCTCGCCCCTTTGTGCATATCTAAGGGATTTAGAACCCCTAGTTATCTACAGCTATTCTATTCGGACGAATTGCCCATCTTGTCTCCCACTCAACCCTCGAATAGTGTGGCAATGGGAAGAAGAAGGTTCATTTTAGTTTATAGTCTCCATAAACTAGACACACGCGTTGGCTGTTAAGGTTCGTGTAAAAAATTATTTTTCATCTTTCCTCATTGTTCGTTCTGATCGTTTCAGGGGTTACTTCGATAAGCTGAAAGGTGATATCAGACTGATGAAAGAAGAGTTGGCATCGATTGAAAGATACAGAGCACCCAAAGAACGCTCACTTGCTCAATGCATTTCGAATTTGGAAGCCATGCAGAGCACTAAGCAAGGGCTCGAATCAGAGCTTCATCAGGTTCGTTGATGAAGTAATATTAGAATGTCACTCGTGGCTTTATTTGGACGCATTTGGAAGTTAATTATTTTACCGCTAGATACACAATTTTTCTGCCGATTAAAATCATTGCGGTTATTTTTTCTTGCCTATCAAACATTAACGGTTTTTTTCTATTTATTCGTTGTTAGGAACTGCTCGAACAATTGTCGGCCGTCGACCAAAGAGAAATGGACAAGCTGAACGACGATATTCGTCGGCTGACACAGGAGAACAAATCGGCCTTTTCGACGAGGATGAAATTGGAAGCTGACAAGAACAAATTGGAAAATCTTCTCACGAACAATCTGATCCGCCGTAAGGACGAATTGATTCAGGTAAATGCCCTGGTATTTTTTATGATTATTATTTATTCATCCTGCAGCTTGTAATTTTATCATTTCATTTGTTCTACGTTAAAAAAAGCTCTGAAATTCACGAAATCTACATTTATTGAGATAGAAAAAATTGCCACCCTTTTCAACACAAGATTCTTGGTTTTGTCAGGCTCTTCAAGAAATTTCCGTCGAAGAGAGGAAAAGAACTTTGGACAACAGTCGTCTCGAACTTCAAGGGATTGAGAAGCGGTTGGAAAAACTGAACAGGGATTTCAAACTGTGCGAGAAGAAAGTGCAAGAAGCAGTAAAGAGGGTAGGTATCATTTATAGAAGTTTTACAACCTTATAATCAAAATCTTCAGTCATTACACTGATTTCCGGTTTCCAGCAAAAAAGCGAACAGGACGAATTGGAAAGATGGCGAATCAAGGAAAAAGAAGCGCAGGAAAAGAGAGACGCCGACACAAAGGATTTGTCAAAAGTGGCCACCAAACAGCAAATGCTACAGCAGAAGATTCAAGAGTGCACCCAGAAAATTCAGGAGCTCGGCTCGATGCCGTCGCCTGAAATGGTCAACAAATACATGTCGTACACTTCGAAAAATGTAATTTTAAAAAACTAATCGTTGGCAGTCTCACCTATTTTTGATATACCTAGTGTTTATTTTCATCAGTTTAAGGAAATTGGATTTCTTGTCAAGTTTTCAATCGCTTGAATCTTTGCTCTTACTAGCTTACTTATTTCTTCAGCTTTTCAAAGAGTTGGAAAAAGCCAACAGCCATCTAAAAAAATACAGCCACGTGAACAAAAAAGCGCTCGACCAGTTTATGAGCTTCTCCGACCAGAAAGAGAAACTGATGAAACGAAAAGAAGAATTGGACCGCGGGTGAGTCACCTTCCTAAGTGTTACAGTTTGCTTACATCTTGAATCGCTTTCTATTTTTACCAGTACCAATTTTCTGTTTCAGGGACGAAAAAATCAAAGAACTGATGGTCGTTTTGGAGCAGAGGAAATGCGAGGCGATTCAGTTCATGTTCAAACAAGTGTCAATGTATTTTTCACAAGTTTTCAAAGAGCTCGTACCCGGCGGACACGCTCAGCTTGTCATGAAAACAACCGACGGTGACGAACACTTAGACCATAACCCTGTAAGTATTCATAAAAGGAAGAAAAAAAAAACAATTCAGTGATTAACTTCGCATTCGCGTTGCTATAAAATTGAAACAAACGTTAGAAAGCACATAAAAATGTCTAATTCTGTTGCGGACTTGTACGCAACCATATTTACATCAAGGAGCCTTTTGCCAATCACCTCCACCAAGAAGGGTATTGGAAACCATTGTTATTGGCTTTTGCTTCCTTCCAGGATTTGGATTCCGACCAGTTCTCAGGTGTCATGATCCGTGTGTCCTTCAACGGCCATGGGGAGATGAGAGAAATGAACCAGCTGTCTGGCGGTCAGAAGTCGCTTGTCGCCCTTGCCCTCATTTTCGCTATTCAAAAGTGTGACCCTGCCCCGTTCTATCTATTTGATGAAATTGACCAGGTGAGATTTTAAAATTTGCAAAAAATTCTCTTCTTGTCATATTTCTGTCGTTTTGGCTTAAGGCGAGACTCGCCCTTTTTGGAGTGAGGATGAGGAGATGAAACCTGAAAAAAACTAATTGAGAATGGGGAATGAGTGGCAGTAGGTTTGTCCCCCTCAAATTCACACTGACATATTGTGCGACGGTTGAAACGGTAAGAAATCCTGCCCCACATTATTCAAAACTTTCACTCCTCCAGGCATCGTCTGAAGGTTTATACAATTAATAAGGAAACTTGCTCTTTCTTCGCTTTTACCTTGATCTCTTCATTGTCGAGCAGCCAATCTTTCTAATTCAATATTTTCCCATCGTTTTCAGGCTTTGGATGCCCAGCACAGAAAAGCTGTGGCAGACATGATCCACAAAATGTCGGCCGATGCACAATTCATCACGACCACTTTCCGACCTGAATTGCTCCAGCATGCAAACAAATTCTACGGTGTTAAATTCCGAAATAAGGTGAGTCTAAAATTTGATTGGGTAGTTCTACTAATTTTCAGTTTGTTTTATAAACTTTATTATTATACCTTGATTTACTTCTAATGTGTAGGTCAGCCACGTCGAGTGTGTTACAAGAGAGGAAGCGTACGATTTTGTCGAAGATGACACGACCCATGCATAAAGCCTCCGAATTCTATTTAATATATTTTGCTATCCTAAAAGCTATTATGTAAACTTAAGCTTGTTAATAATAAAACTGATAATTATAATTAATGGTAGTACGTTTTGGTAAGATATTTTACGTTCGGTTGTATCCTTATATGCCGTTGAATAAATTGTAATTTTTAAACTTATTTACCCTAATGACTTTTCTATGGAGAAACAAGTTTATTTATGGGTTTACAGGCGAGCTAAAAACCAAACTGAAATAAATATATGTATGTTTATTTGTGTACTAATATTTTATAGAAGCGCTTCTGTTTAATCAGATTGAATCGTCGTCGAATTATCAATTCTTTACTTTCAACTGGTTGATTAATCGAAATCCCTGTTCTACGTTCTCGTATTTAACATAGACCTGAAATCTAATGACAGGTCAGGCTTTACCAACTAATGAAAAGTTTCCTCTCAATTAGCGTTCTGTGGAAAAAGGTAAATGTTAAATGATAAATTTAACTTAGGCTTCCGTTATACCGATGTATGAATTACTTCTTGTTTTGATAGTCGCTTAATATCTTCTAGTGAGCTTGAGAAGGAAAAAACCAAGGCTATTCTTTCTCCTATGCTTTATGAGGAGGTGTTTATGGTTGGACCTCATTGAATCCGCAATGCAGCCTACAGTCGGTATTCATCTGAATGGCCTAAGCGTTAGTGTGCACTCGGAGTTCGTCCAATAATGAGTTGGCAGCTCTGATGCCTGGCTTTTGGGAAAGAAGTCGGAGGGGAAATTCCCTCCTCCGAACCTCAGATAGTGTAATCGTTATGGTCTTATGAGTTTTGGTGTGGGTTAATTATGATAAGATTTGTTTTGGACCCCTCTCAAAATTTGATGCTTCACATTTCAAGGCATGTAGGATCCGAATATCCAATAAAAAAAATTCTGTCCGTCCGCCGTACGCTGTCAACACTTTTCTGACAAAACTATAGTAGCTAGATTTTTGAAATTTTCACCAAAAATTAATCTTGGACTGACAGTGGCTCAACTCTTTAGCCAAAATGCTACCTCAATTTTAAGAGTATTTTTGTGGGGGAGAAAATTCGTATTTTTCAAAGTTTATCAGAAAAAGGTGTATTTGGTATCAATTTCTATAGATTTTTCGACGCTGAATCGAATGAGACTATCGTAGGATCGATAGCTTTATTTGTTCTCGAGTTATTGCATCTTTTGTGTCGAATTTGGGATATTTTCACACTGAATGGTCGTCGAACACTCTTCAGCTGACCGTTAGGCAAAAAAGTTAGCTTTTAATTTGGAAATTAAGAAAAATAAAAATGATTAAAATTACAATAGTTGCTACCGAGTTTTCCTCTATAGTTACCAATCTGTTTCCCGATGGTAACGTTCTCAAGTGTTCGGAATAATTACTATCACAAATGGTTAGTCTTTTTAAATCATTATTGAAGCGAACGAATAATAAACCTCAGTATTATCAATTGCACACTTTAAACCAGTTATAGAATCCATTTTGGTTTATTATCAATAATAAACCATTTTAATCGCCCAAGAAAAAAAATTCTAACCCTCCCCCCCCCTCTAAATTTGATGTTTTACGTTTCAAGGCATGTAGAATCCGAATATCCAATAAAAAAAATTCTGTCCGTCCGCCGTACGCAGTTTTCCGGCCTAGCTAAATTCTTGAAATTTTCACCAAAAATCAATCTCGGTCCTACGACGGCCCAATTCTTGAACCAACTTGCTAGCTCAATTTTAAGGGTATTTTTGGGCGGTTTTGAGGGGGAGGAAATTCATGTTTTTCAGGAAAAGGTGTGTTTGGTATCAATTTCTATAGATTTTTCGATAGCTTCATTTGTTCTCGAGTTATTGCATCTTTTGTGTCAAATTTGGGATATTTTCATTGTCATTTGTCTTCTTGGATCATTATTGAAGCGAACGAATAATAAACCTCAGTACTATCAATTGCAGCGTTTTTCCATCGAGCTCAATTTAACCAGTTATAGAAATCCATTTTTCCTCTCCTGGGAAATCGAATTTGTAATTTATATACCCAATTTGGCAGGCGGGTGAATTCAGTATCGATGAACCTTATGCTTCTCGTCGGCGCCTGCTTGAATTGGCCTACTATTCCATTCGATTCGTTTCCATTCATTCGTCCGCCTCGGTTGGTAGCAAAAGGGCGGCTCGCCGCCTCCCGGGGGACGCCGTTGGCGACCCTGGTCCCGCCTTCGTCCCCTTCCGTGCGGACTCGTCTTTTCTCGGCTCGGAGGCGGCCGCTCAGCCCAACGCCCTCGTCCAGTGGTTCCGTGTGCCCCTGCAGAGATGGACGTCGGCGGCGCGTACGGCGCTGGAAAGGCAGGAGCAGCATTCGACCCTATACTATTCGCGAAACGGCCTCAAGTCATCGTCAAAGCCGTCTGCCTCGTAAGTATGGAATTTCGACTTTTCCAATTTGGAGGTGCTGTTCGGAATATATTTTCGACAAAATGTCTTCAAGAGAGCTCGGCCGATTCGCACTCCCGAAGGGGGCGGGTTCTATTGATTTTAACACTGTCGATTTCAAACCCTTTAACGTTCGGCTCTTCATCTTTCTCTCATTTAGGCCGTTTTTCGTACGTCGGAATTTATTTCAGTCGATGAATTTCGAGCCGGGCGAAACGCGGGGTTGATTCTGCCGAATTTGAGATGAAGCCGTTTGAAATTATCGATCGACCCCTAAAATACGGAAGTAGGACATCGCTGAGGGCACTCGGTTTATTCACAAATGCCCGACCAGAACTATGCATCGCCCCCTACAACTAGGTTTAAATTCGTATTATTATTTTCTTATTTTCGTATTATTATTTTCTTTTTTCGTATTATTATTTTCTTATTTCTCTTATTTTCATCACGGCCATCAAGTCGGCTGCGCTCCGAATAGCCTGAATAACTTTAATCCGTGACCACAGACTATTTTTTTTTTCACTTTTTATTTTACTTTATTTTTTTTAGCAAGCTGTATCGAATAAATTATTATGTTTAATTCTTTGTTTGTTTTTTTAATTACGATCACCGGCCAGATATCACGTTAAGTTTGTAAATTGAGCACCTAAATTGCTCGTACCAAATAAATAAATAAATTAGTTTTGTTTGATTTTATACCGATTCAACCCTTAGAAACGGAATCGAAGTGTTATAACATGAAGAAGTGACTGAAAAAAAGGAAGAATCGCGTGGAATGGAAATGTGGAATTGTCAAAATTGATTGTATATTTTATTAAAAATAATTTCAAATTGCACTTCTTGTAGTAAAGCGTTAAATTTATTTTCTATTCTGATATATGAGTTAGGTTCGATCAGAATTCCATTCCTTTGTGTAAATCGGAGCCAATTTCCAATACTTCCAATTCAATGAAAGGATATAGAGCTTCGTTGATAAATTATCATGCAAAACGCGGGAGTCATGAAAATAGATTTATATCCAAATTGTAGATAGTATTTTTTAGGCTCAAAATCACCTATTTTTTAGTGAGCTCTCCTATATTAACTGTTAGAACCAATAAGTTGACCAATATTCAATCACCTATTAAAACCCTCCTTAATCATCGAAAATTGATTAATTTTTCCTTCAATATTTTCAACAAAAAATCCAAACTCGATTTATATATGTACTCAATTTATATGTTTTTTATAAATGGACTCAATTTATATGTGTTTTTTCATTGTTATGAATAATTAAATTTTATGTTTTTATTTTTATTGTTATGAATAATTAAATTATTGCCACGAGCTTCAAGTCTATATTAAGTGGGCGTAGGAGGAGCGTTATCCGCCCTTGACGACCCTTTTTAACGAGTGGGAGTCGCTCGGGTGTCGGCTTTTCAAGTGGAAATTGAAAATTACTTCGGGCCATAAACCGCAAGCGGAATGTTCGCCATTTTCAACGCAACTTTGTTCCATTGATGAGGAAAGTTGTGCTGCCGGCGAAGTTGACTTGCCGTTGGCACATTCTGATTCGCTGAAATTGTGTCAATTATTGTATAAAATTGAAAAAAGTAGATTTATTCATTTATTTTTGATATGATTATTTTTTCTATCTTCGATTTTATTCATAATTGCTGCAATAGTATCCTTAAATTTTAACGGAATAATCGTTTCTTTTTTCTCCTTTTTTTTCAAGGAAAATTTCCTTTTTTCTTTTTTTTCTAATTTTTTTTAAACCGAGTTTCAATTGTTAATCTAGAAAAAAACTATTATAAAAAACGTAAATGCCTATCAGGTTACAATCCCAAATTAATCGAATTTTGCAGAGCTTCGAACGTTGGAAATCTCTACCTAAAGCGGATTTCCTTCTCCTTTCAACATTTACCTCCCCATTTATATCGAATCGTGGTGCCATGAATTTCCGACCGCTGAAAAAGCATTCGATTTCAGTCGCGGTCGAGTTAAAGGAACGGGATACAAAGTGACGAAGCTAATTACAGAGCTGCTTAGTATGCTAAGCGTCGCATTTCCAAGTATGAACTCGCATTCGTTGCAAAACGGCCGGCGAAGTTTCGAAATGACAAAATAAACTTTTGACCGCCGGTTTAACTATTAGGATTTTTTTTTATACAAAATTTTGTAACGAAGAAAAGTAACATTTTTTTAAAAATCTCCGCATTTACAGTATTTTCTTCTTTTTTTCTGTCTTTATTTTAATTCAGACGCCTCCAATGATTCTTGGAAAAACTAATCTCGTCGAATTTTTGAAACTTCACGTTGTTTCGATTCCCTGTGGCGGATATTATTTTTATTTGAATCTACTTTTCACAAAGGAGGAGGTCTTCACCTTTGAAAATGACTCATCACCAAGAATCTTGTATATTCAAAGGAAACCCACGTTTTTAGAAAATAAAGTAGGCTCGTCTTTCGCGCTGTTTCATCGATTAAATCTCAATTTTACGAGATTCTCTTTCGGATAATTTCAATATTATTGCCATCTTTTGACCTCTGACGTGCGGACAATGTCCCTTCTATTAATGGTCCTCATATTGTTTCAGCTTTTCGGCATCATAGTTTTCGGCTGCATCTCTTCAGGGGGATGGTTCTACTCGCAGAGCGAAGGCAAACAGATCTGCCTATACAATCGGAAGGCCTCGCCTTGCCATTACGGCGAAGCCATCGGTCTCCTAGCGTTCTTCGCCTCGATCGGCTTCCTCGGCGGCGAGTACCTTTTCGGGCAAATGTCTTCTGTCAAGACAAGGAAACACTACGTCCTCATCGACCTCGGCTTCTCCGGCAAGTACTCATCTATTTTTCATCGATCGTCCAACAATACCTATTATGAGATGGATAAAAATCTGAAATAGTAATTGCGTCTTATCAGAATACGTTAGGGTGAATTCATCAAATTGTTGAAAAAAAGAAAAAAAAGTAAGAAAAATTGTTTGAACTGATAGGAAAACAAACTGAGGTCCATAAAAATATATTCTTCTCCAGGTGGTTGCATTACTTCTTTTTGTAGGTTGAGGGGGAGAAAAACGAGGCGACCTCTTCTCCATTTTTTATTATTCAGCCGAGTACTTTCGCCCGTTCGGGCTTCTTCAGGGCGTTATAGGACCAAGGCCATAGTTACCATTGGTCCTATAACGCCCTGAAGAAGCCCGAACGGGCGAAAGTACTCGGCTGAATAACAAAAAATCGAGAAGAGGTCGCCTCGTTTTTCTCCCCCTCAACCTACAAAAATAAAAATATATATTGCTCCCTTATTATGTCATGTAAAACTAATTTTCTATCATTTTGGGAAAGTTCTTGCTAAGTACTTCCAAGTGCAATAATGTTAATTTTTTTTCTGGACGTGGTTGGGGCTGATGCTCGAAAAACGTCAAAAATGTGAAAATCCGCATCACGTTTTTCGTTAAACTTTCTTCTCTACACGCCATAACAGAATGCCGAACGAAAATTAGAGCTAGGCCCTTATAGGCGGATAAATGATGAACAAAATGACATGAAAAACAAAACAATCGAGCAATTTTTCTAGAAGTTATAAGCTCGCAAAGTCAAAACTTGCTGTTTCCGTGAAAATCAAATATAGTAATATATAGTAGTATATAAACGTAGATATAGGATGAACTCAATTTAAAAAAAATTATGGGACCTACCTGGATAGTAACCCTTTCAAACAAAAAAAAAGTAACCCGATCGTACTTACAGGAGCTGAACTCCAGCAGACAAGACGTACAGGGAAAAAACCCTCAAGTCAACCATAGTAACCTCTTCCTTTTGAAGTCGGTTAATTAGCTTTAACTCAGCTTAACGTGGTCAAAACTTCTGGGCCGATTGAGATTCATAGAGAGTTGAGAAAATAAGTCACAAATTTTGGACCCAGTCGAGTTGAAAAAGTAGAAAAATGTTATTGATTTTTTTGGCTAAAAACTAAGACAATTTGAGAAACTAAGAAAATTTAGAAAAATTCAAACTAATCTGGTTTATCATTCAATAATAAATTATTGTAATCGCACAAGAAAAAAAATTATCTAACTCCTCTCCCCTTCAAAATTTGACGTTATATATATCAGCGCATGAATATGCCGAATGTCCAATGAGATTTCGCCGCAATGATATAACTTGAGAATTTCTGAAGCTATTAAAATCGTTCTGTACTCATTTAAGCTCGTCTTTAAGCTCTATCTTTAGGCCAATAATTTAACTTGTAATTAGATGATTAGGAAAAATAAAATGATAAAAATAACAATAATTGCAAAAGAGTTAGCTATTTTTTTATTTGTATTTTTTTTTTTAGTGTAGTTGCTCACAGAAATGTTCGAACAAGTTATTATCACAAATGGATGGTATTCTTAAATCATACTAGATGCAAGGGAACTATAAACTACTAAACTACTGTTCAATCATTAGCAGCTTTTGCAGATTTATTTATTATTTTATTTTTTTTTTTTTAGTCGAACTTAGTTTTTGATCTTAGTCGAACTTTTGGCCGAATAAGCTATTAAAACAAATAACTTGATACATGATCAGCATTTGAACTCCTTGTGATTCTCTTCAATAATATTAAGTTTCCTTCTTTAATGGAATAAATTGCCGGATGGAAAATGACCGAATTCGATACACGAATTTCGTCAAATCCAATAACCCCAAGACAACTGTCGATCGATCCGTTCTAAATGGGCCGAGTTTCAAGGGGTCATTTGACACTTAAGAGCTATCGTTGACTTTCGAGTGGAAGTCCATTATCAACTTGGTACGTTTCACCGCTGTATATTGAGGAAACTTGAACGAAAAATAAATTAGGTTCTAAGATGCGATTATTTATTAAAAGAATGAACAGTAGAATGCCAATTACCTGCTGAAGAAGAAAATATTGAGCTCAAATAGTTATTTAGTGCTGCTGAGACAGCAGAGCATTAACACCCACTTGGATAAATGAATCAGGCTTTATGGGCGAGTCAACTGGTTTTAAAAAGTCCAGATTTGTCTCCCGCGGATTTCCATCGATTGATTTTTAATTGAAACCGCACGCGTATCCAACTCCAGTGGAAACCCGAGAGCAACTAATTGATAAAAAATAAGCAAGTCTCGTTCTGCAGTGAGAAACTTGGGGTGAGAAACTTGATGATTTCCTGAAGCGTATCCGCATTCACACTGAATGAGAGAATCCGAACCAAATTTCAGAAATTCGCCAAACGTTTGTGCATTAAAATGGAGTTATTTGGCCTTCAAAACCATGATATTTATTGAAAATTTAACGCCGAATTCAAATCTTCTAACGAGAATGCTATGACTAACGTAGTTTTTTTTCTACAAGCATAAATAGTCCAAAAAACGTGATTTTGAAATAATTATTTTAGTAATACGGCCTAAAAAGTATCTAATTTTAGTCGAATCAATACCAAATTTGGATCACGTAAACTAGACTCAAATTTGAACAATTTAAGTTTAAAAACTATGGAAAAACAGTTTTCGTTTGGAAGTTATGAGGTCTCAAACACAGGTTCATTAAAACATCGATTGCTGCCTTATTATGCCACCTAAACTTGATTTTTTACCATCGTTAGAAAGCTCTAGCTAAGTGCTTTCAAGTGCAATAGTGTTCATATTTTTTTCTCGACGTGGTTGGGAACGGTGCTCGAAAAACCTCAAAAAAGTGAAAATCGGCATCACGTTTTTTGTTACACTTTCTTCTCTACACGCTATATTAGAATGCCGAACGAAAAATTAAAGCTAGGCCCTTGTAGGCAGATAAATTATGAACAAAATGACACCAGAAACAAAACAATCGAGCAAGTATTCTAGAAGTTATAAGCTTGCAAAGTCAAAACTTCCTTTTTTCGCGAAAATCACGTTTTCTGGCGTTTCTCCGCGTCTGGAGACGTAACTACTGGATGGACTCAATTGAAAAAATTATGGGACCTACCTGGATAGTAACCCTTTCAAACAAAAAAAAAAGTAACCCGATCGGACGTACAGGAGCTGAACGCCGGTGGACAACACATACCGAAAAAAAAATCCCGCAAGACAACCATAGTAACCTCCTCCTTGTTTGAAGTCGGTTAAAAATAAGCAAGTCTCGTTCTGCAGTGAGAAACTTGGGGTAATTTTGAGTGATTGCGTACTAGGAATAAACACGCTGCAAATTATAGTATAGTCTTTGTTTCCATCATGGTTTGGGAAGACCGTCCACTTATAGTGCAATGTCCTTGGCAACGATCGTAATTTTTTTTTTAATTCCTGAGTAATTTAATTAAAATTAATTGCCTAACGATTCAGCTGAAGAGAGTGTTTGAAAAGCTTTCCAACGAGTGTAGAACGATTTTTATAGCACCACAAATGATCGAATTCCATCGTGCCAAATATCTCAAAATCCCGAAAATTTCACAGAAACGCTGCGACAATTCGAGAACTGTTAACGCTATCGTCTCCGTTATGTTCTCATTCGATTCAGCGTCTGAAAATCTATAGAACCATGTACACCTGTGTTGGAAAAACGTTGGAAAATACGTATTCCCCCTCCTCAAAGCCTCACAAAAAATACCCTAAATATTGAGGTTGCGGTTGGCTAAAAAATTTACTCATGATCAATAATGATTTTCGGTGAAAATGTCAAGAATTTAGCTATTGTAATTTCCTCTTTGAAGATGACAATCTTACCTCTGAACGCCCTGTAGTCAATAGACAATAAAATCAGGGACTGATGATAAGAATTGAATGCGCTTACACGCCATGTTTTTTTTCCTCGTTCAGGTTTCTGGGCCTTGATGTATTTCATCGGTTTCTGCTATTTGGCCAACCAATGGAGCAATACCACTTTGGATGAGGACATGCAAACCAACGCCTCTACCTCAGACGTTTCTTCCGCAATCGTATTCTCGTTTTTCTCAGTATTCTCCTGGGTAATGATTTTCGAAATATTTTCCCCTGAAGTTGCGTCGAATTGATTTAATTTTACACTGCAGCGAGCTCGGTTAATGGAATGAAAATTTTGTTTAGGCTGGATCAGCATGGCTCGCTTATCAGAGGTACCTTCAAGGCAATAACGCGATGTTCGCCAGCGATTTCGCCGGAGAAGGTCAAATGGGAGCAGCGGCATATTCGTCTTATTCACAGGACGACCAACCGTACCAAGATCCACCATTTTCCAACCAGCAAGGTGCGTAGTATATCATAAATTTGAAACTCATGGCACCAAATATCAAAACCTGCCAACGCTCACATTTCTGTCCCTGCGGTTTTTAATTTAGAAGACAATTAACGTGTAAAACTTTTTTCCCACCTCAATAAATTTGTAGGTATTCGAGTTTATGATTATACAAGAGAGTTGAGGGGTTGATAAAACTAAAATCGACGCGACCGAATAAATTTTGAAGAAAAAAATCTTCTTTGTGGGAACGTTGTAGGGAGAACATGAGAATTAAATAGTTCTAAGCCGTAAATACACGCTCAATGGCTCTACGAAGTCCTGAAAATACTCTGCAGAAAATAAAAGTAACAGTGAACAAGCCGCCGTATTTTGTTTTCGTCCCACAATAAAAGAACTTGGCAAAGAAAACCGTAGAAAAAATTTCTTGGTTAATTATTCAACTAGGGGCTGAGCGCCCCTGGCGGCTTTGCCGCTCAACCATCTGTTGGGGGGGGGGCACTCCTGTGGCGCGGCCCCTCCTGCCGTGCCTTACAATTAGTTGAGGTGTTGTCCGTGTCACTACTTATAATATTATATAGAGTAGTTTATTATTTGAGTATGGAAAGTGGGAATGTATAGATATTATTATTAGTAGTTGCTATAATTTGTATGTAGGTGGTGGGTATTGCATTGTACTTAGTATCATAATATTGGGTTTTTCAACTTGGGCAAAGTTGTAGCAGAATTAGACACAAAAACTCTAAGTTTTCCAAAATTTGTAACTTGCACAGAGGATAACTCAGACAAAATTCGTCAATTCAGATGTTTGAATATACCAAAAGATAGGTAATTTAACTGTCCAAATTTTCCCCATGCAATGTACCTATCCATTTTTCAACTGTTTTTGCGTTATTCAACAATATTAGTAGACTATACACGAAAACATGACATTTTTCAACTTTAAACGTTCTTTTCATCTATTTAGTGCAAAAGAAACAAAGAATGAACCATATATTATTGATATACACATCATCAACTATCATTATGCTGAATTTGAGCCAAATCCAAACCAAAAATTTTTTCGCGAAAAATCCAAGGGGGACCCCTGCGATTTTTTTCAACCGATCAGTTAACGATTTTTTACTCCTCTCTCAATACAGATAAAAATCTGAAATTTTCAGGAAAGTTGTATCTTATCGAGATGTATTTTTGTGATTTTTTTTATTTCTCGGAAAAATCTGCAAATGGTCCAAAAAAATCAGTTTTTGAAAGCTCGAAAATAGACCTTCAATCGCGCTTTTCGGGGTCAAAATTCATCTGAATCAATTGTTTTATTATGCAGGAGTCTTCATTTGAACGCCTTACACACGTACATAGCAAAAAATTTGGTGAAAAAAATTTAAACAGAGCCAGGGAAATTAATTTCCGTAAATCGAGTGTTTCACCGGCCGAATTTTCGAGCTCCGCTAGGTGAAAGATTAAATTTATTGTTTTTAAGCGAATTTGAAAGCTATTCTTATCTTATAGGAAATTTAACGCTGAATCCGAATTTGACGTCAAAACGACGGAAATTCGACGGCAATGATCAGTTTTTTATATTTTTAGTGTTACACTACTTGTATGTTTTTCTACTTTGAAAATTCGTTACAGTTCTGTTCAAATTTGATTAATTAATGATTCCTACAGGAAATCAAAGGTAGAATTCGAATTTAAAGTGAAAACAATCAAATTCTGACAATTAATAATATGTTTTGAATTTTTTTCGATTTGCGTACTTTTGAAGTTTCAACTTTGCAAATTTTTTTCGTCACGTTCGCGAATTTGGAGAAAATATAGGTGCAGTGTGGCTAATTGTGAAAATTGAATTTAGAATCGATTAAAAATAAAAAGAGTGATTATTTTTTGTTTTCGAGATA
Organism: Tupiocoris notatus; assembly: GCA_037159825.1. Classification (NCBI taxonomy): domain Eukaryota; kingdom Metazoa; phylum Arthropoda; class Insecta; order Hemiptera; family Miridae; genus Tupiocoris; species Tupiocoris notatus. The sequence goes on along the minus strand of JASJUZ010000259.1, from coordinate 477,149 downwards.
TATTCCACTTTATGGTAAAAAAACGTGTTTCGACTTTTCCTCAATAGCGAATAGCTCCGCATACATAAAAATAAATTCAAGTATACCGAACTGTAGGATTTTGATAGCTCTTTCTCGCCTCTGCGTAATATAGGTCCTATTTTAACTAAAACTAAACCCCAAATAACTCTAAAAATATTTCTATGTTCGTTTTTATATTCTTCAATCACCTCTATAATCTTAGAATATTCGCTCGTAAAATCATGCTGCATGACCAGATGCTACGGTAAATATTTAATTTTATTATAGCTAAAAATTATTTTAATGTCGACAGAGGGAGGTGGAGAATATCCTGCTCCAACATACTAACACGGCTAGTCAGTTGAGCCCAGGCATCAAATCATTTCAACGTCGCCAACGAATCTAAACCACGGTGACAACCTCAACATCCGCATGATAATTGTATAAATCGAATTTCCTTTTCGAAAAGAAAGAAAAAAAAAATTGTATAAAATAACAGAAATTCATATTATATTTCCCGCGAAAAGCTTGGCCAACGTAACGCATTTCGAGTCGCATTCTAGTCGATGTCTATCGCGAAAAATGCCTGCTCCCGAAGCTAAGAGCTTTGACGTCTGTGAAATTGATTTTTCGTTCAGTTGAGACTTTAATTTGGGGCTAGAAATACTCATAGTTTGTACACACTCTTGTACTGTAAACAATGTATATTCTTTTCACGGTGAAAAGCGTAATTCGTGGGGCCTGAAGGAGTCATTATCATTAGTAGATTTTGAGATTGTTAACTTGTTCGTAGGTTTTAACGATTAAAAAAAAACAAGAAAAAAACTAAGTGGTAAAAAAATACTATAGACGAAGCTTTACGTAAATGAAGATGTGCTTTACTCATTGAAACCCCCTTAAACCCCTCGTTGAGGTTTCTATATTGCATTCTAGTTAAAAGATTCGACAATATGAGATTTAAAAATGTATTTTGTTCCCGCTGAATTCCTAGTGGTATAGGACGAATTTTTGGTGTGTAGGTAGATATTGAGGAAATGAATACGCAAGTAAATTCGTGTGAGATACAGTATGCTCTTAATAGGGCTCGATTTTTATTTCGTTCTGAACAGAAACGCGTTTTTTACTATGGTGCAGCTACAGTAGAAATAAGAAGGGCAATCTATTCGACTATTCGGTATAAATTAAAATTTAGCGTGCGTTCTTATGTAATATCTAAATAGACGGCATTAAGCAAAAGGGAACCAATCCACAGTCTTGAAAATTTCTGGAAAGAACTAGGTCGTCCCTGCATTCAGCAAAAAATATTTAGGTGAATAGCTCAGTATGGCTAAAAAAGACGATAGAAAAAAACACGAATCTCTAGCGGATGATTCAATTTCAGTAAAAAGAACCGCTCAGCTACGTCAGATAAGGTTTTTGTGCTCCCCTGACTACGAATTCGAAGATGATAAAGAAATACTGTGATGAACGGAGTGTCCTGTTATTTTTATTTTTACGTATTTTTAATAATATCAATGTTTGGTACCAACAAGTACAAAGATGAGAAAAAACTAAAAAATAAAAAATAAAAATAAAAAATAAAACAATTCGGTATAAGCAAAAAACTGGGAAGATTGTAGCGTTTGGCACTATTGATTGAATATTCCATTGCGCAGTGGAAGCTTGCTGGGCCCATAACCTATAAGATCAGACCTATAAGATCAATCTCATGTTAATGAGTTAATTATTCAAGATTTTCCTTTTTCCAAGATTTATCTTTGATTTCGCTCTTCGTCACCTTGTATTGATAGTTACCACCTAACTAGTCACAAGGAGGGCATTGAAAGTAATTTTAATTTTATTAACACTTGAATACGAGTTGAGTCAATAAATTATTTGAAAAAATGAAGAATAAAATATTTTCATTAGCTTTATTGACTTTCTTCTTAGTAATATTGAACCTTAATGGTGTCTTCTTGGTTTTGAAACTTAATGGTGTCGAAATATCAAACCACTCGATGTAGTTCCTGTTTGCAAAATAGTAATGAGCTGATCGAAAAATTGTAAAAAGAATCGGACCTCGTTAATGCTTCTTGTCAGTAATATGTCGATATTATTGATTCTCCAAGGCATGGAATAGATGTGGAATGTCAGTACCTTTTAGAAAAACACAGCAGTATACTCAAAGGGTGTTAGGTTGAATTATAAGTGCAACTAGACTTTCGGTCCATTTTACTCAAAACCGATCCCACGTGCATTGGTTCCCTTTTGCTTAATGTTAATGTTATCTTCATTGTAAAATGGTACCAAAATATTGTAATTTTGTTCGATTCTAGGGAGTATCCATTGTCGGCCAATATAAAATGTTACAAGTTTGACGCGTGCTGTATGTGTTATAAATGGGCGCAACAGGATTGTATAGCTTTTGTAATATAATGGAATCTGGCGCCTGTCATCGGAGCTAAACAATATTTTATGAACGCTACAGTGAGGCATAAATTGAGAAAACTTTCAAGACGGTTGGATGAGTACTTCACGATATTCATGAACCTATGATTCTATTACAGAATCAGGTAGAATGTGAATTTTCATTTTACCTCATTTCGACGAACCGACGACTTCTTTTTTCAATAAATTGCGATAGTATTGACCTATTTTGTGGCTTGTAAACTTAGAATGAAAGTAATACAGAGGAAGGGTGATCATATACTTTTGCCGAAGAATGCTTTAATTTATGGTTTTTCTTTAGCGTTATAATACTCTTGTATGTGATACCAGTCTACATAATATTATGTGGATATCCTGATTATATTAGTAATTGGCCTAGCCTTTGTTAGGTATCGGTATTTTCATGATCGTTCGGGTAATTAACGATGAAATGTCAAAGGATCGAGCGGTTTCATCGAGCTGGGAAGAGAGTAGACCGATTTTCGCAAAACCATGACGCATATTTGGCGTCATTCGCCTGGTGGGAAGATATTTTATGACACAACATATGCGTCATCCGCACTGAAAGTGTTAATAGCTTTAAAAAAAAAATTGCGAAAAAAACCCAAAAAAAAATGGCGGCGGTAGATTCAAATTAAACTAACAAATTACAGGAGATATTCAGTAGTTCAAGTATCTGACCGCAGTATTGCCTCATCTGATATAGAATATCAAACAGCTCCATTAGCATCCAGCTGTTTGCCCCAGATGAATCAATTTCCTTATTAACCATGTTTCTGCTATATCTGCACCATATAAAAAATCATTTTACGGTTGATTTTCGGGTTGTAATCATCGTAGGTGTAAATTATCCAAATCAATCGTCACTCTATTCAAATTACTATGAATGAGGCGCATAGAGTTGTCATTAATGGAGGTGCATCAAAATAGTATAAACCTCCCTAAGGCGAGTAAGCAATATTTATTTTTCAATGTTCTTTTCGTTACCAATGTAATTTTTGAGTGCAATAAAATTATTTCGATTTAACCCCGACGCATTATGGATTTTACCCGACAGCCATGGACAGAAAGAGCAGTGTCACCAACATAAGAAAATACATTTTTGTGAAACTTCGCTACGAATATATTGGAAGATATTTTGCAGCAACATAGCTCTGAGTGTACTTGAACGTTTTGATGAATTTCTTCCATTAACCGTATCAGTTACTTTTCCCAAAACTGATTTTTCGAAAAAATCGTTGATGAGAAAATTATCATTTCAAGCGCTGGTCGTTAATGGGATAATTTCAAAAAACTAATCTTGGGACGTCGATATATTTAGACAACAAACAATTTCGCCGTTCGATTCGGCCTATTTTTAGTTCGATGACGAAACACAAACATTGCACTACAAATTTATTACACCATAAACAGTCCACCATTTCCCTTGCTAATTCACTTAACAAATATACTTAATTTTATCTCCAACCCCTTTGCGTAAAAATAAATTAAATTACCGTTGCCAGAATTAAAGTCGCAATACAAAGAAGTCAGTAGTTTTCCAAAAGTTTCACCCGGCTGATTGGAACAAGTTGTATTTCAGAAATAGATGATCCGCGCGTCGGCTGGATTCTGTTCGTGAGGGCAGTACGGGCATTTAAGCCTGGAAATTAAGATGAGAAATATAGTATTACACAGTTGCATTGATAGACAATAAAACACAATAATACAGTATTTTCAAAGCAAACTCTTCCCCGGTAATTTATAAGTATTCGAATTCGTGATTTTCCAGCCGGTTTTGGCCAACGATCCCTTGAATAATGCCAAATTGTTTTTATTTTCATTGAAATTTACCATGTCCTTCAATATTTATTCAAATTAAGGCTCTTATCTATTGATCGATAGTTACAATAAATTATAATGAAGACTTCAAAATGATGACTTTGAAATATGGAGTCTTCAGCACAATGTAGATCGATAATGAGCTATGTAACCTCCAATACTAGTGTTTGTAACCAATCCCCCATTTTTTTACTGCTGTGTTTTACAGCCTAAAGAATGCAGTTTAATTTTTTTTTGTATTTTAAATTGAATTTTTTTAGTTGGAATTATTTTATTTAATTTAGAATTGCGAAAGTGCTCGGCCAGCCAATAAAGTATCGGAGAATGAGCCTGGTTTTTCTCCCCTCACAACCCCTGGAGATAAAAAAAATGCGACGACAAGGAAAAGAAGAAAAATATCGATATTTTGATATATTTTTTTATAGATTGCTACAAGAAGCTCCACCAGTTTATTGTCTATGGCGTTTGGCTCCACCATTTTTGGACGTTTTGGGCATTTTTTGGATCGGCTGTCAGTGCATTTGCAAACCAGTTGTTTTTTTAGATTTAACGCATTCTATCGCCTCCTCCGAAAGTTGTAAGCGCCATCTAGACTGCAGTAAACACCAACAAGGGCAGAGTTTCCATTCAAATTTCGGCAATATCATCAGGTGGATATAGATATATCTACTATGCAAAAGTCTTCGAAGTGCTTAAATCGTATCTCGAACTTCTGTATCTCACAAAGATCAATTGGTGTAAGTGATTCGATCCTCTACAGGTTATCACACAACATTGGAGCAGAAAAGTGTAATATTCCTTCTTGATTATGTGATACTTTATATGGGTAGACCTTTGTGTGTTGCAGATTCAAATGCTCAACAGGTTGCCCCTCATAGAACAATTATTTGTATTATTGAGTCATTAAAGAATTTGCCTAACAGGATGCTAAAAATTGATTTTCTTTCTACTAACGTTCAGAGTGATATTCAAGTTTTTTAAAAGCCAGATCGAGAGTTTGAGCTTTTAAATCCAGACCCAAGTAACGTCACTTCTCTATTAATGCTAGGAGCTCTATCAAAAAATTGATCAAAATGTTCGAAAAATTATCTAAAGTCATCGAAGAAATTATTTCCTGGCGTAAAGGGAATTTTAGTTCTACTGTTATTTTCTTGCTTAACTATTTGCTCACAAATCGACTCCGAATTTATCCTTGTATCTCGAAATAGGCCTTCTAGCTGTTTGGTACGGTTAATCGTCAAAACAGGCAAAGCGGACCCTATTATTTCAGTTCTCAGAAATGCTATAATTTTTTCATACAGTGTTTTCAAATCAATATCAAAAAGCTGCGCTGTAATTTCTATTTCTTCCTCAAACCCTCAGATATATTGGGCCAGAAATCAACGAGAATACGTTTTTTGTGACCCAAGGAGACCTAACAGAATTATCGTGCTGGGCCGGAATCGCATCAGATTAATATGCCTGTAATTGCTGGCGTAAATTAATTAAGAAAAATTCCATACTCACTTGTTCCCTTGGGCCAGTTTGCCGAGAGCGTCGCGCGAGATAACATGGCCGCACACGAGACGCATAGGTGGATTGCTTTCGGTTGATTGCTGTTTCAAAATTGGACACGCGAAGATTGAGTGGAATCGCTTGTCGTCACCCAAATCGATCTCGATCTGCGGCGAAACCAAAAAAATTCACAATCGCGAAACATAAAATTGCACATTGAGAACAAGAAGAGGGGGAACTGGGTGAAAAATAGGGTCTACTTGAAATTAAAAGGCCCTCGGGTAAAAAACACAAGATTTTATTCAAAATCGACACATTTTGTAAAATTCAATACAAAGCAAAAAAATGTCGTTTACGGGGGAACATTGGTTTTTCATATTGTAAATGATTTAGAAAGTTGTATACTGATGAATTTCGAAATTTCGTTTGGATCGGAAGGATTACTCCCGCTAAGTCGAGCTACAACGGTTCCAAGAGAAATTTTCAAAAATTCGATTGGAAAAAACCTTTTGATCCAAAAAAGAATAAAAATAATACCCTTTTTTTACGTTTGTATTTTTTAATAAATAAAACGACGATTTTTCAGGCAATTTTTTTTTTTTTTTTTGCTAGCTTTTGCACAATAATTTGTAAACGGAACACTTTTACTAGGATATTATACTCGGAGGTGAGAAAGAGCTAAGATGGTCCCCAGGGGAGTTCTTGGTTCCAACGTTTCTTTTACCGTTAGACTGAAAATAACTCGAAAAAATCAGAGTTGTTTTTATATTTTCCATAGATTCTAAATTAAATTTCCAATACAAGCCGAACATGGCGAAATAATTATTCAAAGTAGAATTTTCACAAAAGGAAAATTCGTAATAATTTTCCAAATTAGAATCCTCACAATAGAAAAAAATCTCACCCCATTCGCATGGATCTTCTTTGAATTGCACGAGCGTCCTAGTTATTAGTCTAGCCATTATCTATGAGCCGCTGATTATGAGCATTTTCCCCGTGGAAATATTCTTGGCTAAAAACCTCGTCTATCATTCAGAATTAAAGAAAATTAATTCGCTTCACTCGCACCCCAATGAAGACAGTCCAACTGCACTGATTGACAGTATAAACGAATGAGAGGTTCGATGTATATACTCACAGGAAGTTCGTCTTTGCCAGTCCATATACCGCTAACTTGTCTCTGCTGCATGACCTGCTTTATATTGAGCAACGCAGGCAGTGCGATGCAGCCGGCATTGATGCTGAAACGGCAAATTGATCAAAAATTATTACAACGAAGCAAAAAATGGTACGATAACCGCAACCGATAAAAACATCTTTGAAAAGCAAAAATAATCTAAAGCTTGAGTAATAAAGCTTAATTGCAAGTATTCAAATATGATTCTTCTTCGTTGTTGGGGTTGAGGGGGAGAAAACCAAAGCGACTTGTTCTCCAGTTTTTCATTTTCAGCCTGCCTAGCACTTTCGCCCCTTCGGGCACCATCAGGGCTTTGTAGCACCATTAGAAGGTATCCACGGCCGTGGATACTAGTGCTAGGCAGGCTGAAAATAAAAACCAGGAGAACAAGTCGCCTTGGTTTTCTCCCCCTCAATCCCAACAACGAAGAATGATCGATGCAACCAAACTACAACAAAAAAAAAGATTTTTCGTTGGCATTGACGTCATATTCGTCTAGTTTCCTCAGTCAGAACGCCGAGCTGTGCACTTGGGAAATATTATTGCCATTTTTCCGAGGTTAATAATAGATAAATCGTAGTTTCGACGATTTTTGGGACGAAGGTGTGTTTGAAATCAATTTTTCATTTTGGAATGCTGAATCGAATGAGACCAGAACGGAGCACCTAATATACTATCTACATTTGCAATACGTGTTATCTTTCTACAATACACCGAGCCCTATCATTCACTATTCCCTACATATTTATACAAACCGCTCATTTAAAAAAATTAGTTCGTACAGAAAACTACACTTACCAAATGGACAGAGGAGATTCGACGGAAAGGCCTAGCAGAGCGCAGGCGTCTTTAGTGAACGTGTCAAGGATATCGGCCCAAAGCGAGGGCTGCACAAGGTGAGCATAAGGTGAACGGGCAACACCCTGAGCCAGGTACAACAGCATACCCATCAACATTTGAATATCTGAAAAGGAATCCCGTCGTTGTTAGAATTTTTTTTTTTTCTTAAAGATGATGATATAGAAGAAAAATGTATGACAACATCCGACTTATGGCTGCATTTCGACGAAGATAGCAGCAATCAGGGAAGCAGTACACTTCTGAAACTTGGTACTCGTTTCACATTAAATGGTTACTAGAAGAAGAAGATGCCCGAATGGGCGAAAGTGCTCGGCCAGCCATTAAAAATCTGGAGAATAAGTCGCCTGGTTTTTCTCCCCCTCACAACCCCTCCTCAACTAGAAGAAGAAGTGTTTTTCATTGCTTGAATCCCGACTAGTCACAGAAATAAATAATTTAAGGAACCTCGGCGCATTTAAAACCTTTCAGCACCAGCGAAATGAAGATATTCTCGTATTTTAAGGACACTTCTCACTTCTCCGCCCCGCTTAACACAGCATCTAATACCAAGCAGCTCAAGAGCGATTTATAATTATCGTCTTCAAGACATGAAAGACCCTCGATTTCACGTTCATGTCAATATCAGACTCAAAATGTGCAAAATCGGAAATGCTATAGTATTTTACTATAACTGTAAGCAAGTGAACCTTTTTCGTGTGTTGCGACGAATTTACTAAGGTGAGCTCTAGCGTAGGCAATGGCTTCGCTTTGGCCGCTAGTGCCTTTCTCGATCAACCCGATGAATCTCAACTGATGCAGTTTGAATTCCAGAGATGAGTTCTGCAAGAGAATAATAAATAAACTAGGTATTAGATACAGACAAAAAGCAATGAGAGGAGGTTAATAAGGTTGAGGGCGTTCGTAAGTCTGTGAGTATCTCAAAAACTCCGTTGTTTATCAGCAATCACAACAGGTATTGGGATAATCATTTTGGCAAATGCTACAGCAACATTTTATCCACATTTTCACTTTTTTTAATTTTCATTTATTTATTTCTCTAGACCTCGGAAAAATATTTAAAATCAGCGCTAGAAAAAAGTACTTTACAAAATGTCTTCTGAAGAACCTCTCGCCCTTTGGTGAGAGGTCTAAACCAACAATACTCGTATGCTCTTTTTTAAATAAAAAATTTAAAAAAAAAAGCACTTCCTTAAACTTTTTTATAAGCCGGGACCTTGTAGGATGTTCTTTCTAGCGCAAGTGCAGTGTTATTCTCGCGGTTCCATGTCTAGTGTTTCGATATGCCTTCAAACAGATAGCTACATCAATTAGACAACCTTTCGATACTGGACGATTGTGAGAGCACCACAAAATCGAGAATTACCATTTTGCGATCAATTTTAAGTCAACTGATTGGTTTAAGAATTTTTTGCAGGATTGTAATTAAAAAATGGCCCTGGGGGCAAATACCTGTGCCAAGGTACCCTCCCGCCTTTGGAATTTAATCTATTTATTATAAAAATCGTTCATTAAAAATCGTTGACCAAAATTCAGCGTAAAATAAAAACTCAAAAATGTTTCTCTTAGAAAAGTTGATCTTTTTGAGAAACTGTATTTTTGTAATCAATGGTTGTAGAGAAATTATTTTGCACTCAAATTGCAGTAAATTTATTATATTATAATTTTAAAAAAATAGAAGCTTTCCCAATAAAATCTGTTGTTTATAAGATACTGACAGAAAACAGAAAGAAGGGCGAACATTTCCAGAAAACAGCGCAACAGCGGAGCAACAGAGGTCCAGGTGTCTGAGTCCAGGCGTTGCCAGATCAACTCTAAGCCACCCGCTCAAGCAGGAGGGATTATGGAAGAAGGGTGGAGAGACTGCAAGAGCAGTCAAACGCCCCACTAAACGGGACAACAACTTAAAGTGGAGTTTTGGGATTTAACAGGAGTTCTAAAGTTGGCCTAGAAAACTGAACAAGCTTTGAGACGTATTTTTCTGCCTACAGCCCGAGAAATCTACAGAAAACCTCCCAAAACACATTTTTGCATCTCCTTCACTCAAATGGTGATTGGTATTTTTTTTTTTAAATTCTAGTAGAGGTCCAAAATTTGCAGAAAACCTCCAAAAAACGAGAGCCCAACGCCCTTAACAAACAAAAGATCATAATATATTTTTTTCTCATGACAACTATAATATAAAATCACCTGTTTCTCCAGCGCAGCTCGATGTTTCTCGGCCCAGTTGAGAGCGGGGTCAAGATTTTTCTCTTTCAACGATTCTAAAATTTCGTTCAGCTCGGCAAACGGCTCTTTCCCGCTTACGCTGTCCAAATTCGCTTCCTGGACGATAAATACAACTCAAACACTGACTCCGTTTAAACTAACGCATTTTCGAGATAGCAAAATGACTCACTTCGGCCAAAATATCGGCTATATCCAGAGAACCTTGTCTGTAAAAATGTTGGCATATGACTCTATTGAGCATGGTGACTTTCTCAGGGCTGGAGAACACTTCTTCTCTACTGGTGGAAGAAAAGTCTGCGACGAAGTTCTGAAAATTCATTACGAATCTCTCGTTTTGCAATTTCCATCGTGAAAATAAGATGAAATAAGTCACAGTTAACAAGTAAAAACTCAAAATGAGACAATTTTGACTCATCGGTGTAAAATTTGATTTTGATTATAGCTATAAATACAAATTGTTAGCTCCTAAAGAAACGCAGCATAACTTTTTTTCATAGTTAGAAAGCACTTACTCTGTCGATGGCCTTCCCAACTTTGGACACTGTTGAGTGGAGATCGCGATGCTCGGCTGCCAAACGGCCGGCCGTCTCTTTGGCCTTTCCCATCGCTTGGTTCACTATGCTGATCTGGTTCGGCGTCAGCTCATGGCCTTCTGGACCTGTTCAGCCAAAATAATAACTCATTAGACGAAAGAAGTACATATTTATGTTCATTTTTAATAAAAAATCAATCGTACATCGTCCAAATTGTTAATAAAGACAGCAATAAATATTACAGCAATGATATACCGGCGATACGGAGAGTAGACTGCCAAAAATAAAATAAATGAAAGCCTTAGTGAACTGATCAATGAATACCTCCGTTGAATCTTCAAGTTTGTAGAAGATTTGATTTATTTTACTCGCAGAAGAGAGTTAGGACCATAAGGCCCTCTCTTTCGCCAAGCTTTTGGATAATATATTTCCTTTTGAAAAAGCTGGCACTTTAATATTCTTAAGTGAATCGAAAAAAACACTCGCTTGTCTACTGGTCTACATTATAACCCAATGGTAAATGTCAAAACCCATTTACTCTATTTTTTTTCGTTTATTATTCAATAATAAACCATTGTAATCGCAAAGAAAAAACTTTCATCATTCGTATGTTATCCCTTCGCTTCAATAATGATTTACGAAGATTATCCATACCTATGTGATAGTAATTTCCACAAAAACATTTGGTAACTATAGGTGAAAACTTCCTAGTAACTATTGTAATTGTAATAATTTTTATTTTTCTCAATTTTTCAAGTAAAAAGATACATTTTTCGCCTAACGGTGTAGTTGAAGAGAGTATTTGACCACCATTACAACGAGTAAAGAACGATTTTTATAACTCCAAGAACTCTTGAGTTATACCCTCTTGCTGAAAATATCCCAAATTTAACACGAAACCTGCAATAACTCGATAACCAATAAAGCTATCAACTCCGAGGTCTCGTTCGATTCATTGTTCAACAGTCTACAGAAATTGATAACAAATACATTTTTTCCTGCAAAACGTTGGAAAATATAAATTTTCTTCCCCTGCAAATATGCCCTTGAAATTGAGGTAGCGATTTGGGGAAAGAATTGAGCCGTTGTCAGGCCAAGATTGATTTTTGGTGAAAATTTCCAGATTTTAGCTTTTATAGTTTTGTCAGAAGAGTGTTGACGGCGTACGGCAGACAGATATAATTTTTTTGGTTCATTATCAATTATAAACCACTGTAATTGCCCAAGAAAAAAATTCTAATTCCCTCAAAATGTGATGATTTACGTTTCAAGGTAGAATATGAATGTGCAATAAAAAAAATTCTGTCGGTCCGCCGTACGCTGTAACATTTATCTGACGAAACTATAAAAGCTAAATTTTTGACATTTTCATCTTGGTCTCACAACAGCTCAATTCTTTAACCCAATCAATACCTCGATTTTAAGGATATTTTTTGGGGGGTTTTGAGGGGGAGAAAATTCGTAATCTCCAACGTTTCTCAGAAAAAGATGTTTTTTGGTATAAATTTCCATTGATTTTTGGCCGCTGAATCGAATGAGACCATCGCGGGGTCGATAGCTTTATTGGTTCTCGAGTTATGGCAGCTTTTGTGTTAAATTTAGGAGATTATCAGAAATTTGGCAAGAGTGTATAACTGATAATGAACCAAAAAAATTATGTCTGTCCGCCGTACGCCGTCAACACTTATCTGACATAACTATAAAAGCTAAATTCTTGAAATTTTAACCAAAAATCATTCTTGGCCTGACAACGGCTCAATTCTTTCCCCAAATCGCTACTTTAATTTTAAGGGTATTTTTGGGGGGTTTTGAGGGGGAGAAAATTCGTAATTTCCAAGGTTTTTCAGAATTTCTATAGATTTTTGAACGATGAATCGAACAAGACCATCGTGGGGTCGATATCTTTATTGGTTCTCGAGTTATCAAAGTTTTTGTGTTGAATTTGGGAGATCTTCTGAACGAGGGTACAGCTCGAGAGTTCTTGGGGCTATAAAATCGTTCAAAATCGTTGGAATGGTCGTCAAAAACTCTCTTCAACTGCACTGTTAGGCGAAAAATTTAGCTTTTAATTTGGAAACGAAGAAAAAAATTTAAAAAAATTACAATCGTTGCTACAGAGTTTTCTCCAATCGTTACCAATCTGTTTTTCGGCGGGAACGTTCACAGATATTTATTACCGTAAATGGGTAACCCTCCTAAATCATTATTCTAGCGAAGGAATTATAAACCACTATACAATCATTTGCAGCGTTTTTCGATTTATTGAAAATGCCTGTGCCAGCTGTTCGAGCAAAAGACACGTCAAATTCGTAGTACCGCTGATTGACGACTAAAAAAATACATAATAATGGCCGATCTTTAATTTATTGTCCATTTACCTTCCCAAGATACCCTAAATGTTTGAACTAGAACTAAAAGCAATCGACAGTCTATCTCATTCGTAATTCAGCATAAATCTCGTCTAGAGCTAGTTCCATCGTTTCAGAACTCAACGCACTAACGGCGATAACAATTACTATGACTTTTTCTTCTCCAGGTGGTCGTATTCCTTCTTTCTGCAGGTTGAGGGGGAGAGTAACGAGACGACCTCTTCTCCATTTTTTTTCTTTTTATTACGCCGAGTACTTTCGCCCGTTCGGGCTTCTTCAGGGCATTATAGGACCTATAGGCATGATTGGTCCTATAATGCCCTGAAGAAGCCCGAACGGGCGAAAGTACTCGGCGTAATAAAAAGAAAAAAATGGAGAAGAGGTCGTCTCGTTACTCTCCCCCTCAACCTGCAGAAAGAATTACTATGACGATATAGGAAAAAAATTAACTATATCAATCTTACAATCGGCCAGTTCATTCTTCAGCGACTCGATGAGACTCGTGAGATCTCTAAGCGTTCGGGATGCGTGATCTTTGATGCTGCCAAACTTGTTCAGGACCTTGTCGACTTCCCGTTCGACGGCTATGCAGGCTTCCATTGGCGCGATTGATTAAACGGAGGAAGAAGTCGAATGTTCGATTTAAAATGGAGCGAATCGGCCGTCTTTGCAATAACGAATACAAAATCACTAATACGAGAAATCGTTCACAATGGAATAATATTTTCAATGTTTAGTCTAGTCTAGAACAAGAGCGTTATCAATATAATCAGCAGTTAGATGGCCGGCTATAGTTTCGTGCGAGACAGAATTATCTTTTTCAATTTTTGAGACTAACTCGTGTTAATAACAGTTTTATCATTTAAATATATATAATGACGAGAACAATATCTGTTTCGTGAAGCACTTGAGAATATTTTGCAAAAAAAATTTGTTCTAGTGAAAAAAAATTTAACATAGAGCTTGCGAGCGTTTATGATCGCTTTTGGAATCGATAATCGTCTCTTTACTTGTTTTCATCGGTCACAATCGATACGAAAAGCGAAAATGAATATTTTTCGTTGAAGGGATTTTCTATCAGCGAAATTCTTCGACCGTTTCAAAACATAATGTGTATAAAAAAAATTTAAAATTTAATATAATTCGTAAAGATTAAAGTAAAAATTAGAATAATTGAAAAACTGTAATTCGATCGTGAGCTGAAAAGAATTGTCTAGCTTTTACTTCAATAGAAGGAAACTCAAATCGAAAATCTGCAAAATATTTTGACAGTTTACTCAGTGAGTAAAACACTCAAAGCTCTAGAGCTTAAGAGCAGTCTTGCTCTACAAATAAATTACAAAGAGGACTATTGGACCGTTCACACGAGAATTCAAACGGCTCTTAAATGAGAGTCCCTAACGACTAGAAACGAATACCTGTCGGCTTTGGGCTTTTGAAAATCTCAAGAGAGCCGTCGAGCTCGAAAACCATAGAAAAAGAGCCAACTGAACTGAAGCCATGGAGCCCTATAGCTAAGCTTTCGCGAGAGCAAATAACAAGGCTCTTGGAAAACAAGGAGTCCAACTGACGTTTCGTTTAGGAGCTTCAAAAGGCTTTCATTTGAGAGCTACGTAAAACGGGCTTGATACGGTTCAGCTCATCGGACGATTGGCTTCGCAAAGTGAAACAAGAGCCGCTTCGGAGCTCAGTTGAAGGCTCTCGCTCTCAGTCTGAACGCTCTAATCTATTTCCGTGCATTTTGCCGTGACAGTCTTTTCGCGAGTTGTACTGCTTCGGATGAAAAAGCACAAAAGCACAAAGTGAACTGTTTTTGATCGATATTTTATTTTTTAAATAAAGAACTTTTGATTGTTTTCAAAGGTTTCTAGAGAAGTGATAAATAATTTACCCGAAAGCGTTTTCCTTGCCGAAAAATAATAAAGCGAATTTTTTTGTTGGTAATTTCAATTTCTGAAACAATATAAACGATCAATCGATTCGTCTCGCTATCTGTCATTCCTCCCATCGATATTCCTTCCTCACGACTACTACGTAGTACAACAGCTGATTTCTGCTGTTTATTGTTGTTTGTCAAGTTTCGATGCTCAAGTGCCATACGATTGTCGAGTTTCGTTTTCCGATCGAAGCCTTTTCCTTTTCAGATTCCTGACAATTTCAAATTTCTAAGCGAACAAGCCAAAACCTATAAGTATGTCGGTTGATATTTCTATCTTTGAAACGACTCATTGCTATATGAGACTAACCTACTTTCACTGATTCGAATAAAAATGCTCCTTCTTTATATTGTTTTCGATAATTGCCGATTATCGCTCGTTCGTAGCGACCGTTTTGATTTTCCTCTTCGTTATCGCTATTTTTTCCTTTCCAGAAATCTGTCACGCTTGACGTCCAATTTTTGGATATGGGGCGCATATTTTTGGAGCATTTGGGAGGCGCGAGGCTATTTTCGTGCGCCAGTTGTGACGCCAATTTGACAAACAGAGGCGAATTGATAAGCACTCGATTCACCGGAGCAACGGGAAGAGCTTTCCTATTCAACAAAGTGGTCAACATCAAGTGCAGGTAATGTCAATTACTCGTTATGCAACGATGGAATTTCCTAAGAGAAAACGCTGCAAATGATTGTACAGTGGTTTATCATTCTTTCGCCTCAATATTGTTTTAAGAAGACTATCCATTTGTCATTTTAAATATTCCGAACATTTTTTAACGTTCCCACCGAAAAACAGATGGTAACTATAGGGGAAAACTCCGTAGCAACTATTGTAATTTTTATCATTTTTATTTTTCTTAATTTCCTAATTAAAAGCTAAACCTATTGCCTAACGATACAGCTGGAGAGAGTGTTTGACGACCTTTCCAATGAGTATAGAACGATTTTTATAGCTCCAAGAACTCTCGAGTTATACCCTCATGTCAAATTTCTGAAAATCTCCCGAATTCGGCACAAAAGCTGCGATAACTCGCGAACCAATAAAGCTATCGACCTGGCGATGGTCTCATTCGATTCAGCGTCCAAAAATCTATATGATTTGATACCACGTACACATTTATCTGAAAAACCTTGGAAAATATGAATTTTATAGCCTGTAAAATTCGAAACAGACAAAACTTTGAACGGTTATATCCCGGAAGTACTGGGTGTTATCCAAAATGGCTAATTTGGCACATTTACTTGGAAAATCATTCTCTGAAAATTTCATCGAGTTTCGTTCATTTTTCACGGAGATATGACGATCTATGTCTTTTTTTACCTCAGAGACTTGTTCAGAAAGTGTTTCTGAGTATAGTAGTGTAAAAATTGCTTCCAAATTCATCTCCGTTCTGAATTCTATTTAGGCGAACAATACTGAATATAATTTGTGTTGCAGCAAAGTCCAAGATCGAGTCATGCTAACAGGGCGGCACATGGTTCGCGACGTTTCGTGTAAAAACTGCAGCGCCAAACTCGGCTGGATCTACGAGTTCGCAACCGAAGAAAACCAACGCTACAAAGAAGGACGCGTAATTTTGGAGCGAGCGCTCATCACAGAAAGCGACGGCATCGACGAGCGAATCCACGACGACAATTGAAATTCGCGTCGAATTAACTGACATTTTCCCTCTTGTTTCTGAAAACTGCTCAGGGACCTTTCTCAACGAACGTGTCCGGTCTACGGCTGCCAGTGCTTTTGTGCGCGTGGTAAAAATACATAGATAAGAATGTAATTTAAAACGTTCGTCATACTATGTGTAATGTCGCGTGATAGCGTCCAAATATTCAGATATAATACCAGAGATGATCGCATTTTTTGCTTACGATCTATAGCTAAGTTCAATCGATGACAAGGCGTTATTAACTGGAAATGTGCGAGTCTATTCATATTTTGTCGGTGTATGGAACTAGAGAAAGGCTTTCATTCTTGTTGAAATCAATGACACTCGGTCGCTGTAGTTTCACCATTTCCCAGTGACCATTTCGAGAAGATGTTGTATAAAAAAATATTTGGTGAACTTAATGCGTAGGACTTCCATGTGGCCTTGAATATGCGAGTATCGCCCATGATAAGAATATCGGCCATTTCCTGTTTCTCTGGCTATAAAGCTTGATTTATGTGGCAATTGAAAACGCAGAAACAGCGTGCTGCGATTTAATTTCTCAACATAAGTTGCATGGGTTCGGATTAACCGAAAGCACTCCGCTCTTCAAGTGACTCAAATGACTATTTATTCCTCCATTATTTTATATTGTGAACTTTTGTTGGTTATCGACTGAAAAAGCATCCACCAGAGGTCTCTGGTGGTTCTAAAAAAATCCTATACTTAACCAGTTTTCAGTGACATGGCGACTTTATCTCAGCCATTTGATGCAGCGTTCTCAAAATCGTTCCACTAACGACGCTAACATTCTTACTTTGAATTAGAACCCCTATTTATTGTAGATTCGGATTCTGCGCAAAATTTTATGAAAAATGGTCCCCTGTTCGATTTTTTGAGGAGCGGAAACGTTCGCAATTTTTGCACTAAAGTAGTAAAACTTGGAAAATATCGGTTCGAAATGCTGTAGAACTTCTGAGATAAACTTTTCCACTTAAAATAACTGTTCAAAGTGACTCCTCCTTGGACCACAATTTTATCTGCTCTGGGAGAAAATTAATTATTACTGTATTTCGTATCAATTTCTATAGATTTTCGGACGCTGAAAAAGGAGACCATCGCAGGGCCGATAGCTTTAAATGGTGCTCGAGTTTTTGTTAAGAATTATAACATTGGCATGATTCGAGAATTTTTGGAGCTATAAAAATTGTTCTATGCTCGTCAAACACTCCCTTGAGCTGTACCGTTAGGTGAAAAATTCAACTTATAATTTGAAAATTAAGAAAAATAAAAATTATCAAAATTGCCATAATTGCTACGGAGTTGTTTTCTTTATAGTAACCAATCTATTAGGTGGAAACTTTTACAAATGTTCAACAAGTTATTATCACAAATGGATGCTCTTTTCATACCATTATTGAAACAAAGGAAATAAATCACTGTACCATCATTTGCAGCGTTTTTTCCATGAAATTTTGCGTAGAATTCGAATCTGCAATAAAACATTAACACTAAGAAACGATCATTCTTATTTTAAATGAGAACCCCCATTCGTTTAAAATAAGAATGTAAGTGTCTTTGCAAGCGTTGGCAAACCCTGGCCATTTTTGAGATCCTTGAAGAAAAAAAAAAATAGAAGAATGGAAAAAAGCGATTTTTCACTCCAAAATTAACGATTTCGGCGACACTATTTACAATCTCACATATGTTTACTTACTGACGCCTTCGGTGAACTGTGAGATTATTTCGAAAACCGTCAATTTCAATCCTCGAGGTTTGGACGGTTTCATTCAATGAAAATTCCTAATAAACTCTTTGAATTTGCCAACTGAAAATTCCCACGACCTTTTTACCAGCGAGCTGTGGACTAGCGGATTTTCATCGTCGACTAAATTAACTTATTAATGTATCGATTGTAAGTTTTTGTACATAAATGTCATCTTTTCTAAAATGTTATAGCAATTTGTAACGCTCTAGAGGTATTCACATCGATTTACGGTTGAATGGAGAGTGCGCGAAGGTCTGGAAATTTCTTTCGCTTAGTTCTGGCCATTTTCCTCGCGGCTTATTATATTTTAAGTGATCTCTCTACGTCTTTCCAGCCTTGTAAATTCGATTAATACATCGATTCAAGCCAAGGAGATAGAAAGTTGCCAAGCGCTCGAATGACATTGAAGGGCCCGATGAATTCAGGGCTATATTACTGTAAAATATTCTTTCCCTTGTGCAATTATCGTTCTTATTTTTCGACATTCATAGCAAGCTTGTAGGTTCCTTTCTTTTTTGTGTGTGTGTCTTAACGTGTGAAAATTCGGGACAAATGAAATAAAATTTTAATTTTTCACCCGTCTTTTTTAATTGACCCGTTCATCTAGTGATGTGTCGGAGACGTGCAAGCTGGGAAAACTTGTCTCGAGGCGATGGAAACCAACTGCAATTCACTAGTTTATTTTAATGGCAAGTAATAAATAATGCGCAACGATAAACAATTTTTACAACGCTAACTACGCCAGCGACATAACGACGGAATAAAAATACGCCAACAAACGTAATAACTAATGCAACCTAACTCGAAGTGGAAAAACTCGTGGAAGGGGAAAAATACTTAATCGATGGAAAATATATGACAGTCGATTTTTTCCTCAGAGGTTTTCGATTAATACGAGAAAGGAAAGAGACGAGTTCTTGCAGTTTAAGGGATTCATGCTGGATTTGATTTCATGGATTTTGGCTTGGAGATAGATTTGGCGTTAAAAAGAGTTAAGGTCATAATCGATGGCTAGTCAATTGGTAGTAGGTGAAATTACTTATTTGAGGAAGATCCCATTTATTCGATCTGATTCAAATCTATTTATATACTTGAATCTGAAAAGAGAAAAAACTATCAGCAATCTCATTTTTTTCAGCTTTGATAGAGAAAAATGATTTGACTCCCGTAAAGAAAAAACTCGCTCTGCCATTTTCGCGTTGTACTAGTACACGCTACAACATTCCTCAAATTACCTACGGATTAATTTGTTTTTAACTGCTGTTACTGAAAAAAAATTTCGACATTCGTTGCCATTTTCGACCGAGGGGAGAAAAATCGTCAAAAACATAGAATGGCACATGGTGCTATCCTTCAATACTGATAACACGTAATAGAAAAGAAAAAAAATCACAAACACGAATAAATAATTGCCGCTTCGCGTTGACTATAAACAATACTACGATTACATCATTGAGTAAATAAATTCTATAGAAACATATAAGAAAAACAGTAACTACAATAATACAAATTGTGGAAAACATTGGAACGATTCTACCACAAAAAAAAAAAAAAAAAAAAAAATGCTCACTACGACTAAAAGGGAATGAATAAAATAAAAGCATATTTTACAATTAGAGGCACATTGGTGTATTAGATTCACAATTTGTTTCCCCGATTGCAAAAACGTTTTGTACTCTCTTGGTTCCAACGGTTCGGAATATCTGGAAAAAATCTGCCCTGCACTAAAACATATGAAACGCCGGCAGTTTAGGATAAGCAATCTAAGAAAAATATATACAAAGAAATATGGTCGCAGAGAGGTAGTAGGTATTTTTATTTTAAAAAATAGCAAAAGAGCCTGAAAATTGGAGAGTTGGAAATTGGTTTTAACTTGGTGAGAAGGCAGATAATTGAAACAGTCACAGTCAAGCCTCTCTCCTACGTGTTCTACGACGAATTTCCGACGAAAAGTGTCCTACAAAATTTTTGTTCATTTAACTTGAAATACCAATTTTTCAATTTTGGAATTATCTTCCGTCTTTTCAACCTTATTGAAATTCATAACTTCCTATATTCAACACTACTAAAACTCACAAGAAACACAAACTACGAAGCTCAACATTCTCAAATAGAAATATGTGTACTGCCAAGAAACACGAAGGGATACACCTAATTTTCACTATTCCCACTCCTGCTTTGTTCTTACAACAATGTATCCACTGAATAAAAGCAGCTTGTATTTCCTCTTTTCAATATCAGGTAACAAATCCAATAAGTGGTTTTCTCCATACAAGAGCAAGACTGATGATCGAAGGTCACGCTTGTCCACTAATAAAATATTCCCCATAATCGACAGATACGAGGTTTTCTTTTTCAGGCTCTGATGCAATTATTCATTAAATTAAAATCAATAAAGGCGACAGCGATACGTGTTGGGATTTTTTGGCAATTTTATTTCAGAGTTCAGTCAGAGAAATATGAAGTGTTGAGTGCACCATTGGACCACCGTTGTTAACTAAATTTACCTGAAATTGAGCTCCAGGTTCAATTTGACCGATCCACCATTCAAAGACATTTGAAAAAAATATTCCCTTTTGATTAATCAAAGAACTCCAAGGTCAACAAAGGTTGATTTTGAACGAGCTCGTAAATGACAAAATCCCGATGCGAGTTCCTAAGATCTCATCGGGCGAGAGTTAAAAAACTAAGGAATATTCACCGTACTTCTTAAAAATGCATCGTAATATTGGCATCATTGTGTTCTGCTTATAATTAGATAATTTTCTCAAGTGAAAACTGTGTAAAACTCTAATAGACAAAATACGTCAATATTTTTTCCGCGTGGAAAATTTCTCTGCTAAAAATAAAAACTCGTCATGAGTTCAACGTCGATATAAAATAGATATTTCCTAAGGTACGAATGCCAACAATCAGATATGTTTACACGAGTAATTTTCCCTCAGGCGTACCATAATTGACACGATTAGGCGATGCAGTGAAAATATACGCTCTCAACGAATTACTCGCCTAATGTTTTCATTATGACGTAATTTACCCTAGCGGTACCTTAAATATTGGATAACAATTAAAACTTAACAATTCACCACGGAGATCATTCGGCAACTCAGCCGATTTGATGTGCAATTAGTTTGCGATCGGAAGTGATAGGTTGTAGATCAACCGACGGATGTCAACGGATTGGGAGCGGGCATTGGTCGTGACGTCATTTCGTGCGACCTGCAAGCAATAAAAAAAAACGCTTGATTTCTAACCGACTTGAAAAACAGGAGGTTACTCGCGTCGACTTTTTTTTTTTTTTTTTGTTTTTCAGTGTTTTGTCCGCCAGCATTTTACTCATGTAGGTCCAATTGGGTTGTATTGGGTACACTGTTTGAAAGGGTAATTATCGAGTTTAAAGGTAATTAAATTGAATTCATCCAGTAATTACAGCCCCAGATTCAGAGAAATGCTGGGAAACGTGATTTTTGGAGGGAAAAGGCCACTTATGACTTTGCAAGCTTATAACTTCTAGAAAAAGAGCCCAATCTGAATGTTTTTGACGTAATTTTGTTCATAATCTATCTACCTGTAAGTCGGTAGATAAACTTTTTGATAAGATTTCTAATATGACTTGTAGAAAATAAAATGTAACAAAAAAGAGACACGGATTTTCAATTTTTTTGAGTCGATTTCTCAAAACAGAACAAGCTTGACAAAATTTAGTTTGGCGAGGTGAAGGTGAAACATTCGTGAAGCTTTTACATTATGATTACGTTATGTGAGAAAGCGAGTCAAGAGAAAGCGCTAGTGACAACTTTCAAAATGAGATAACACCCTGTTTTGCAGCATAACCTCTATACCACCATTTTAGACTGTAAATGACAGTTATCTGCTTTGATTCCACAGTTAACTCTCTCAGGGCCTGGCGTACAATTGAGCAGCGGTCATACGCTCTCTCCCTTGCCCACGCTCACTCGTTTAACTGAGAAACGTTCATTATTTGACGAGCGAGTCCTTGGCAATAGTGATTCCGAAATCAGCTGTTTAAATGAGTGTCGTTGATTAGCCATACCATCAGCGCAGCATGTCATTGACTTGACGTAGGGCAAATATTTTTATCAAGACACGAATCTAATATTTACCGGAAGATAGACGAAGACGAGGTCGAACGGGACCAAGAAACGAGGAAATTGTCGCCACGCTGAGACGCTCGGGCGGATTCGGCAACGGCCCTCATCATCTCCGACGGCCAAAGCATGCTTCTTAGGCAGTGGAAGATAAATCTGGAACGTAGTTGTTAAACTTTAGGGAAAAACGTTTTACTGAAATATCAATTTTCAAACCAACAATTAATTAATTAACTATTGAACGAAATTTTCTTCAATTAAACTTCAAAAAAAGGCCAGATTAATTTTAGATTATTCTAATTACTAATAAAGCACTCACAAAATCCTGTAGGAAAAAACTTACCTAGGGAGCAGGGCGACGACTGTTGATAACAATATGACGAAATAATATTGAGCGTCGAAGACTGTGGTTTTCGCGAGCGAAGTATTCGCAGGTAAGTTCCAACACTGCATGCAAACCAGATTGTAGAAGATGAAAAACGCGTAGAACGCGCCAATAGAGAGAACTAGAGCGCCGACGTGGAGTATTGTCTGGGAAAAGATGATGCGAAACAGGTAAACTAAAATAAATTAGAGGGAAGTTATTTGGAAGAGAAAACTCGAGAAACTTACCCATGATCTCGTCTCAAGAGCCGCTTGGCCGAGCATGGCGAACATGCAGCAACTTGTGACGACAAAACCGAACTCCCAGATACCCATTTCTGAATCCATGTAGGTCTGGAAAAAAGTTGGATAATATCATGTTGACGGGGAAAAAAACGAGGGGACATGCTGATCTAATTCCTTCACATTGCGGTTATAGCTGGAATTAATGCAGCCGCAAAGGAGCTCAAAAAAAATTCATGATTTAATTTATACGGCAAAAGTAGCACAGTAAACACATATAAGAACCTTGTATGCTTTATTCAACCAACTTACAGCGACAGAGATGTAAAAAATCGCCAAACTCTGGTATGCTGAGTCAAATATTACAAGCCAAAAACTGTGCGCCTGATAAGCTTTCCCTAAACGACCGTATTCGTACAAGGCAGGCCTTGAGGACAGCAGGTGTTCAGGTGCATGTCGATCGTAGACACCTAGAGAATAAAGGCGCAAAAAATATACAAAAAAGAAAGAAGATTTATACTCCAATCAAATTCACAACTTTAATTTTATTTTATCAGTAATTACCTATAGCAAATGGGGGAAGCGACGTGAAGAATAGGTTGTACAGCATATGAAACATTTGATCAACCATTACCGTGCCCGAGAAGCCGCAGTACAGTTGATACCAGAATATCAGAAAGACGAAGGTCTGTAAAAGAAAAATAGGAAAGGACAGCTTTAACAAATAGTTTCTCAAGAAATAAATGGGGAAAACCCATGGGCCCTTCGGGCATAGGGTTAAAAGAAATGTCTGCAAGCGCAAAAATATTATCAACCGAACGTCTGGGCTACTTGCAGTTTTCAACTTGGTTCTCTTAGATTTTTTTTAAATAGTGAAGGTCGCCGTAGTCATAAAGTCACTCACGATAACACTGACCAGCTTGCGCAATAAGATTCTACTTTACTAGAAGTATACTTTACTATATACTTACAACATTTTTATAAAAGAAGTACAGGACCATGTTGGACAGCCGATGGTAGGCCCAGTGCCCGTGAACGAGAAGAAGAGGTTTTAGGAACTTGAACCGAGCTATTGAGAAATCAGACGCCATAACCGCCTGCATACCTTCCTGGCCCGAGATGCCGATCCCGACGTCGGCTGCTTGAATCATAGAAACATCGTTTGCCCCGTCGCCTGTTCAAAATCATTGAATGAATTAGTGTTTGCGAACTTGGAAGGTTGTCGGCTTCTTGGAAGCGCAGCGGTTATTGCATGCAGAAAATGGAAATAAGAAAAAATACCTATGGCAAGAGTTCGCATTCGAAAACGTTCTTTGACCACTTTGACAATATAAGCTTTCTGCAGAGGTGTCACCCGACAGCAGAGAACGGCAACACAGTGTTTAGTTAGCTCAAGGAATGATTGCGTTAGGCCAGACCTTGGGTCAAGTATGAATCTGTAAAAACAAAAAGTGATAACATCAGACAAACCATTCTTCGAATTTTTTTTTTTTGTTTTTTTTTGCTGAATGAGAATTTTTGCTTATTCGGGCAATGTGATATGGTATTCACAACAGCAAAAAAATAAAAAAATAAAATAAAATAAAAAATGAAAATTGTTTTTTAGCTATCTCGAACAAAATATTGGAAAGATACCGATAGATTTTCATGCAATGCAGGTAGTGAAGTGTTGTCTCAATTACTTACGTAAGTGTTTTCCCATCAATTATCACAGCTTTGGGTCGTAAGGCTTTGGCAGGACGTGCGGAGGAAGCTGGATTTCCACTTCTGTCAAAAAAGTAAATTAGTCAGCCTCAGTAATTTTAGAATGAGAATAAAATATATACCCAATGGCTATAGCCCTAAAATCAAGAAAATGGGAAGTAATTGCTATGCCGTCTGGCCATTTTTATCTTTATGAATGAAGAGCCATTAAATTTAGTTGCATGAAGAGCCAAAAATGTAGTCATATAAAGTGCCACTAAAGCTCTCTTTCCAATCCCGCGCACGTTACCCGGTGCAACTCAAATTTTCTCCGCTCATTTTACACGCCAAGTATTCCTGTACAAAGTTCTGACCTTGGACCGATCCGGTCGAGCTCTTCTTTGTAGAAATGAATGGCTGCTTCTGCTGAATGTTTCGAACGAGCTGCTAGCCGAAGCGTTTCCATCGAAGGAGTGAAAAGACCAGAGGCCAGGGCGACATTGGTAGCCGTTTCAACTTTGTCGCCGGTCAAAAGCCAAACGACAATGCCGGCTACTCGAAGGCATTTAAGCGTCTCCGGAACACCTTCTTGGAGCCGATCTTCGATTCCTGTGCCCCCTAGAATAATTGTAAAAATTACATTTTAACAACTTTTTTTTTTTTTTTTTTGAAGTAAGTATGATGATAAACTCAGTTACCAATTAGAGTCAACCCCGACTCAACAGAGGCGTACGCCTGTTTCACGGCTAGTGCTGATTGGCTGTGCAGGGCCATCTCTAAATTCATTCGAATCTCGGGCCAGATTTCTTCAGGGATGATCCTCGAAGCTATTACCAAAACGCGAAGCCCTTGACTCGAATACCAGTCGATTTGTTCTTCTGTTACACCTACAAAAATTCAAGACATCAAGTCCAATCCAACATGAAACAAACTGAATCAAACGCTCTCTTCATATGGAGGCAAAATAAGAAAAAACTCACTTTCAGCTGACGGGTTGACGAGGCGGGGAAATATGGCTGAGTCAGCGCCTTTCGTGTAAACTACAATCTCATTGGTCACAGGTTTTCTAACTATCACAGACATACACTTCCTCGAAGAGTCAAACGGAAGCACTTTCAGTATCTCGAATTCGATTATATTCTCTCCTGTAACAAGATTGATTGTTCCAATAAAAATGCTGCAATTTTTACAGGCCCCAAAAATTAATATATAGTCAATAAATGTGTACGTTTAAGGTCATGAAATGTTTTCTAGTTGAATGAATAGTCTTTAAGGACAGGATCACATACCATACTTCTGTGTTATCCAAATATTGTTTGTATTTTGAATGTTTAGGGGCTCCTAAAATCAATAAAATTATTTGAACGCTCGAGTCTCGCCGATGACGCCTTCAGGGCAGGTTATACATTTTAGGGTGACCTTGCTATAAAAATTCTCACATTTTACAAAACTTGACTCGTATTGTCAGGCTCACATACTGCACTTTTGCGGTATTTTTTTCTCATTTTTCTAAATTCTTCTTCTCCTGGCTAGTTTTTCAATAACAGTTGTACTGTAACGTTGCGGCCTTTGTACGAGTCGCTTGATTTCATAATTGGTTATGCTTGTTACCGACTCAAACATGGAAGTACTCAGGGATCTATGCACATCAAAGGTTTTCTTGAGTTCTTATAAGAGTAAAATTTACAAACCAGGTAAGGACACGATGGCTTTGCTCGGGGTTCGTTTCATCAGCCGGCAGTTGTAAATATAAGCCATTTGTACCAAAGCGAGCTCGTCAGGGCTTTCTGCCTCGAAAATTGGTCTCGAGCCTTCCGAAGAGGTCTTAGGCGACTTTCCTGCCAACAAACATAGACTCGCATAAAGACAACGCCAGTCTTTTTTTTTCAATTATTTTATTAGGCACATTTCTGTAAAAATAATTCTACATACCATTTTTCGTCTTCTTGAAAAACATCGACGGGACATTGAGCAGGCGGGGGCGAATAGGTGAAGATTTGGGCTGAGTGGTAGGCGAACTCTCAGCTGACGATGAGATCGGAGACAATGTCGGCTTCATTCGAGGTCTAAGTGAAGTTGGCCTGAAGAGAAAATAATCGAGAGCAAAGTTAAAATGATTACACACCTTTTTGGATTCAAAAGCTTGTAATAGATGTATATAACCCATATAAAACATCGACGGGGCATTGAGCAGGAGAAAATTTCTCAATTTATAATATCGCTTAGATTTTTCATAATTGAAATGGGTTAAAACTTTAAATGTAGAATTCAACACTTACCGGACCGGCTCTTTCAGAGAGGGAAGAGGGGGGAAAAATGGTGGCTCCGGAGGAGGCGTTGGAGTTCTAGATTCTTCTATCAAACGATGATAAGTCATTTGTGGTTGCAACTGATTCGCAAGCATTGATTCATCTTCAACCACACCGCTAGAGTTCATCTGTAATAAAATAAAAATAAAAATGAAAATGAATTCTCTTCTAAATTAAAGACGTTTTGGAACACACATAGAACTTAATACTCACTGTATCAACGTGAGGATGAGCTGCGACGACCACAGTATTGCACAGAGCAAGTGCGAGCAAGAATTCCTTCACTTTTTGAGACTGAGGAGAATCAGTGTCAGCCATATGTTCAAGAAGTTTTGAATTCGGTGTCAGTTGCATGCTCATGGACTCATCCTATGAGCAAAAACATTAACTTTTATACTTGGCAAAAGTTTTCTGTTGACTGAAATTGACAGGGACTTTGCATCGATTTTTTATTCCGAGGGCTAGAGAACCGCATTTTCAAACAAGCTCACCTTGATTGAGCGAGCCGATGGATGGTTATAGTCGACGCCGCCGATTGTACATCTTCGGAAAATCATCTTGTTCTCGGTAAGAGTGCCCGTTTTGTCAGAAAAGATGTACTGAATCTGCAAAATGAGGATAGCAATTATTCTACATAGTTGAGAAGGTTGTTTCCAAACGACTAAGAGACCATTATTGTCAAAATTTACCCTAACAGGGCATTTGGGGCCCAGTTCACAAAAATCAAATTCGAACGTTAAGTGCTCTATCCCCTTTAATCAAGAATCATTCAGTTTTACTTCAAAAGGTACTATATTTATCACGGAGTAGCAGGACTATCCGTTTTGGTTCAAAAAAGCACTATTCATTATTTAATCCAAGCTATTTCTGAAGGTTTTTAACGATTTAAACCAAATTTTTAAATTTTCTGACATCAACTTCAATAGTGAGAATGTTGACAGCCCTGAGTAAACCTTTGGAGGGATTTCTATTTACTTTAAATACACCAACCACAGGTGATAAACATGGTTCTGTGTATTTTGTAGAGTCTAACTAAATCACCTTCATTTTTCATCAATTGCTCATGTTCGGCTGGACATATTAGGTCATGACATAATTTATTAGATTGTGAGATTGGTAGACCTTTGATGGTAAAATCGTATTGACAGTAGAAAACGATTTTTTCCAAAGCTACTATATCTACATTGTTTGGCGTCAAAAAGTAATAAAAGCCACGTTTGATTCCAAAAATTAATATCTATATTAAATTTTGAAATTTCATAGCTCTACCTGCACTGACTGACGTTTCAAAATACTTTGCTTATTTTTCCTAAATTTTTAACACTAGTTAAAAATAGAATACTTTTTTAAAAGAGTTTTTTAACATAGGGCAAGTTTTTAGCTGCTAATGGCTTCGAAGTCTTCTCATTTGACCAAAACATTAGCTTTCGTAAACAAGCTATTCATTTATACTTTTATTACCATTGCTCGCGTTGTAGAATGTAACATACCTGGCCAAGCTGTTCGGTAATATTCAAAGCTCGACATTCAATACGCCTGTTTGATTCGCCATCGTAAAGCTCAATATTATTATTGATATGGTAGACCTGGAGCAGTTTGGCCATTTCTATGGTGACGTAGAGCGAAAGCGGGATCATAGTCTGCGCAAAAAATATGCTCATGTGGTGACAAAGATATAGAGGAGGCTCTATTGATCAGTAAATGTAACCAGAGGGTATTAAACGGTGGAGTATTGAGTCACAGAATAGAATAATAGTATGTATAAAGTATTAAACTTTCTTTCTTATGGAGTTATTTGGGGAGTAGTTACTTCTTGAATCCTAGGCTCGATAAAAATTTTCAACATTACAGATATCTACATATATAAATTTCACCTAAAGGCTTTTATATACCTGAAGAATGATGACGAAAGTCCAAAAATTGAGGAACGCTTCGAACGAATCGTTGGACGCGGTATTTGTGATAAATGGCACGTCCGGCAGGCCTTGGTACAGATCTAGCGACAATTTGGACCCGATGGAGCCGAGAAGGCAAAGGAATATTAGCATCACGACACACCAGATGACATCACGATTCATCAGTTTCTCCAAAGAAGAACGTTTGTATCGGGGGCCGGAATTGTTTAGCATCGCCTTAGTCTCGTGTCCTGTAATTAGAAAATGATCCTCAAAAATTGAAATGTCAAAAAAAGATGAGCTTGAAGCAAGTTCGCTACATACCAGCGTAAACGACAATGCCTTCGACAAAATCGGTGTTCTTGATGACGGAATCTCGAAGGAGGAGGTTCTCTGTAGAGACTGGAGTAACAGCACCTTCACTGTCGACGATTGACCCGTGGAAATGGTAAAGTTTGGTCGTCGGAGGATCAACCTCGACAATGCTGTGGAAATCAGATGGCCTCCAATTTCGACCCTTGGAAGCAGAAGAAATTTTTTTTTAAAAGATCCAATGAAAATGTTATTAGATGAACGATTTCAATGTATTAGGGCATTTTACAAATGGTTGAACGGATGAAATGCAACAGTTTCAAAGAGAACATTGAGGAATATTAAACATTGACAAATAATTCTACAATCATCACTATTTTTTTATTGAGTACTTTCGCCCATTTGGGCCTTATCAACATTAGGCTTTGTAGAACAATCAGATTTCTACGAGATAGAGGTAATAACTAATAGTATTTCAAAGTATTCCATCGTCGAACAAAAAATGTCCTAAAAATTTGGACGAATTTAAATAAAAAGTATCATTGACTTTAATAATATAAATTAATTTTAAATTAAATGAATTAATTTTAATTAGGTACCTATTCAATAAAACATTATTAGCGAATATCATTTTTGCTGATTTTAGCTTCAAAATGTAGAAGGCTCAATTAAGGTTCAAGCTGAACCTTATCATAACCTATCATCATCATCAGAAAAAAACATTAGACCCTTCATATTTAAAACAAAAATGAAAATGAAACGCTAAATAACAATTAGACAACAAAATAATACATAACCACTAAAAAATTCAATAACTTTTGATTTAACAGTTATAAGATTGATGTGAAATTCAGATTGCAGAGATTTATAAAGCAATCGCATCTAGGTAATATATATATTTAAAAAAGGAAAATAACAAGTATCTATAAAAAATTATATGCCAGAAATCGATGAATAATTTTCACCACATAATGAACGACTGGACCGATTGGAAATTCCCGAACATCAAAAATTCAAAACACGAACTACTCGATTATTCAAACATAATTTCGTTTCCACCCCTTCAGCAGCAAAAAATAAACAATTTTCGACTGCAAAAAATTTTTGATCACGTTTTAATTACAAACTCGAATTTAATTTGGAGATAAATAGTAGAACTACCTTTTCGACGAATCCATGAGGTACATTTCGCAATTTAAGGTTAGACTCGCCGTCCAAGTTGCAAGTATCGAGGTAGCAAGTTCCATGGTCGTCGGAAGTTCTGAGGAGAAGGACGTCCGCAGGTACGACCTCGTTGTTTGACAGGTGAACAATGTCTCCAACTCGAACTTCCTTCCATGTGATCTTCTTGTATCGTTCCTCGCCCCTGTAAGGTTCACAACCAAGTTAGGAGAGCAAACGGGAAACAAGCCTGTAATTAATGGCACGGCTGACAATTGAACCAAACGATCGATCCTTTGGAAGAGGGTCAGATAGCGTCACCTACTTGGGAAAGTCACCTTAAAAATCACGCTGCTGAAACGCAGTGAAAAGCTTAACTTACATTATTCAATACTAAATTCATAATAAACAATCGATCACTTCCTTTTTTATACACTCGTTTTATCATTTATGTCAAAAGCCGACGAGGATTCGTAATAATAATAATAATTATTATAGTAATAGTAATAATAATAATACACTTGCTTAATTTTACTATTTGAGTATCTTCGAATTATTTTTATAAATCAACGCCTAAGCTAGGACTGGAAATAATTGAGTTGATGAGGGTGACTATAATAAGAAAGTCCCTATCCAATAATACGGTATCATTATTATCTTTTTTTTTCATGACGATTTATTTTACTACTTCATTATTCAAAATCCACATCTGATCCATCCAAAATCCACAAAATCAACATTTGAACGCTGTAACTCAAAAACGGCTTTTCGAATCGACGAATTTCATATGATCAAAGTTGTTCAGAATCCAATTTTGCAAAGAAGAGCCGCGTTCTAACACACCGAAAAAAATTATTACGCACTGTTTTATAAGAAACAACGCTACAAGCATCGCCCTTGCTTGAAAAACCGCGTTTTTCTGCACATTTTTGCCTGTAGCTGCTACTTGTTAGCTGATCCTGTCAGTTTTTTCCACACATTGAAAACCAATGTCTTCGAGTGTGACAGATGCCACTACGTTTTATTAATCCATCGGGAGTGCTAATTTTCATCATCCACTTGTACAAAAAAAAAAGTTTAGCTCGAGAACATTTTTTGAGCCCACAAAAGTTCAGCCTTTTTCGTCAATCGCAAAACTAGGGCCGCTAACCCGAAACAAACCTTTTAAGGCGAACCAATTGATTAATTTATCATCGGGTTATAATTTTCATTTCATTATCTTCAATAATATAATACTGGATGATTAATTATAGTGATAAGGCGGCGTTAGAACTCAAGAGACTGTCTTAACATTTCAATTGAGATAAGTCGATCCGAAACAAAATCTCGTTGTTGAATCTAAACATTTACTGCCGCGACAGATCCTTTTAAAACTAAAATAAATCTTCAATAACTCATTTGTACGGTCTGAATATTAATATTATTTTTTATTAATAAAAATGAGGCAGTTAAGAAATTTCCCGCATCTCGAATGAACTTGGCTTATTAATATTACGCCAGAAATTTGACACTGATCCAAAAATGTTAATTAATCAACTATATATATTGAAGATAATGGTAGCCGCAAATTAATCGAGAATATCCTACTTGGAACCTTGAAACACCAGTTATTAATCTTAACGGACAATTAAACGTTGTTTCTCAACTACCGTTTCGATTATTTCATTCTTAACCTTGCATAATGATAAAATTGCTGAAAACCGATTGAAACCCATCAACTACAAAAGAACCGTTAATGAACAGCAGAGGAAATAACAGGTGAATAAAATATCCTCTAGAAGGATGTCTATTGGATAAGCCCGTTAGGTTTTAAAGCACTATAATTAAATAGTAATTGAATTATAATTATAATCGGACAAGACTCACCCATCGTAGACGCGACAGGTCGAATTGTTGATTCGTTTATCGCTCGCGTGACGCCTCCGATCTTCGAACAGGTCTTTGACGCCAGTTACACCTAATACGAAAAGCACAGGAATCATGGCGACCTCTTTGCCGAAAGCGTTTATAGAGGGCACCCAGTTCAGCAAAACGATACCGATAAAATACAAATTGGCGACGCGGTGGAATTGTTCGATGAGGTTTTTGATTAGAAAATTAAATAGCGTATATTTTGTGGTCCGAATTTTATTTGTGCCCGGATTAGGGTTTGCCCTAGGTGGGACGATATGATTTGGCACAACGGTGCGCGACCGAACTTCGACGCCGTCGGATTTTGTTTTTTTGCGCAGTATAAACGAGATAAGCATATCGATCCACGTCGGCGGTGCATTTTGTCTAAGAGTGTAGATAGAATCTGTGCGCGATGCTTGACGAGTATGGCCTTTCCCAGAGGAACCGTGTTGCTGGGCGGTGGCCTCTTCTCGATGACCCGGGGGAAGGATGAAATCAGTCTTTGACGACACACGGTTGTGCCCTTTAACGAAGCCGCCATCTTCTTCCGCCCCGATCTGCAACAGAAAAAATTGCCAATAGAATAAATTGAGCAAAATGAGCTGGAATTCGTAGCACGGTGAAATCTCAGAGGTTTCACAAAGAGGAATGAAATGACGTGAGGGCCGATTTAGGAACGCAATGAAAACTATGGGTTTTCATTAGTGATCTCTTCGATATAAAAGCTGTTTGCAGTATGAAAGGAATAGAGGTTGAATAAGGAACGTGTTTGGGAAGCAGTAACATCATTTGGATGCCCGGCCACTTCTGATTCTCGCCCACTCACTGCGGAGATCATAAGTCTCACCAAAAGCTGCCTTATATTTTGCAGTAATGCCAACTTAGAGTTGCCACTTAGCGAGCAAGACCTAACGTTGACTGTTGCATGAAAAATTGCAAGGGGAAACTTTGGTTTGTGGGTTTAACTGGCGAGTCAGAGAACTGGAAGGAAAAGTTTACCGAGTGATAAAGTGATCGATTGTGTTCGAGTCTGCGGCAAAAGCCAAAATTTCGGTTGCCAATCAGAAGGCAAAATGAATAAGACGTGCGCCTGCGAACTCTGCTTAAGATTCCCTATGAATCGTATAAGCAATCATACTACTCTCTAGGGTCATCTCCGATCCCCGATTCGATTTCATTTGCATGGAATGAAATGAAATGAACATGGGTTTGAACTAATAAATCGAACGCACATTTTGGGGATACTCAGCTTCGCAAACCTCTACCCAGCCATTCTAGTTTGAGCTAATAGTCTTTTAAAGTTTATTCCTATATCATACTCAAGGTATCGACTTATTTCCTTACTGTGAGGCAGCAGAGCAAAAAAGGAACTGAACGTGGAGCCAGCTATACGCGCAAGATCCCGATCCTTGCTAAGAGACTCCATGGCCGACACCAGTTCCATCCGTCGTTTTCCTATCTCAACAAAGTCCTGGCTCAGCCATAACGCAGATTCGCCAATATCCTCAAAAAAGGATGCTAGCTGATCATACCAATTATACCGACTTTCTAAACCTGAATCCGAGAGTTCTAGCAAACGCTGAAAACAAAGCTTTGGAAGCCTACGATCATCCATTTTAACTAGTTTCAAATACCAAGTAATGGCGGATTTGAAAACTTGGCACTTAACATGGCCAAGGCCTAGCTCTTGACGAATAAAATAGTCAGGTGTGTTCCTTGAGAGGAATAAAGCCGATTTAGCTGTGCGTACCTGAACCTTTTCAAGTACATCCACATGGTCAAGACCCCAAATCTCGGCTGCGTATAGTGCGGTCGATTGCGCGGTAGCATTCAAAACCTTGAGCCAAGAGCTCAAAAGGCTATTTCTTAACCTGTACACAAGACTATGCACCGATTTCATTTTCATTATTTTGCCAACAGCTAATGCTTCAGTCGCATATGACACTACATGTTCATACGACGCTTTCAATTTCTTGCATACAACAGTCTACAAAACCATGAGTAACCTAACATAAATACATAGTGAAGCCTTCCTGTACTTTAAGTCATAAACGGGCTCAGCTAATCATAAAACGCAACGAGAATCGATTTGATGGCCAAGACTTGATAGTTGATAGTCAAGGTTTCGCTGACAGTAATGTGATGTGGCTCGGTAAGCACTTGTTATCCATAGATTCGTTATTATACTGACAAATAGTACAAAACCCACAAAAGGACAACAAAGTCGATAAAATTACGCTCTGTTAAGGCCTTTACAGACCGGACGATAACATTGTTGAAAACATTGTTATTAGCATTTTTCAGTAACTTTCCTTTCACACCGAACGCAACATTGTTGGCAACAATGTTATCAACATAGGGCGAGGAATTGTTAATAACATTGTTACGGCACTTGAAAAATGTTGATAACAATTCCTCCCCCGAAATGTTACTGGAAACATTGTTGGCAACATTTTCTGTAACATTATTTTTTCTGTAGGTTGAGGGGGAGAAAAACGAGGCGACCTCTTCTCCATTTTTTATTCAGCCGAGTACTTTCGCGATTGTTATTTTTTCCGTCAACATTGTTAGTAACATTGTTGGCGACACAGAGTTTTGTTATCGAGCCATGAGCGATAACAAACTGGCATTTGTGACTAACATTGTTAGAGAACTAGACCCAAATAAAACAGACGGAAGAATTGTTGGCAACAAAAAAGTTGACCACATTGTTGGCAACAAAAAAGTTGATGACATTGTTGGCAACAAAAAAGTTGACGACATTGTTGCCAACAATGTGGATAACATATTTTCTAGATCATCTCATTTTGTTACAAACATTATTGTTATCAAGATCTTAAGGTGCTTACAGACCAAATGTTAGTGAAAACAATTGTTATTAACATAACATTTTGATAACAATAATGTTTGTAACAAAACGAGGTGATCTAGAAAATATGTTACCAACATTGTTGGCAACAATGTCGTCAACTTTTTTGTTGCCAACAATTCTTCCGTCTGTTTTATTTGGGTCTAGTTCTCTAACAATGTTATCCACAATGTTAGTCACAAAGGCCGGTTTGTTATCGCTCATGGCTCGATAACAAAACTCGGTGTCGCCAACAATGTTACTAACAATGTTGACGGAAAAAATAACAATGATACAGAAAATGTTGCCAACAATGTTTCCAGTAACATTTCGGGGGAGGAATTGTTATCAACATTTTTCAAGTGCCGTAACAATGTTATTAACAATTCCTCGCCCGATGTTGATAACATTGTTGCCAACAATGTTGCGTTCGGTGTGAAAGGAAAATTACTGAAAAATGCTAATAACAATGTTTTCAACAATGTTATCGTCCGGTCTGTAAAGGCCTTTATGTTAATAACATTTGTTTTCACTAACATTTGGTCTGTAAGCACCTTTATACCTCCCAATACTTTGCTGCCATGTTCATCGGAACACTGCCTTTACAGTGGCAATACGACAGATGACAATTCAATAGTTTAATTGCGAGTAAAGGCCGTTGATCCGTCTAATTGAAGAATGTTTGCCATCGGGACGACCTACAAAAACCGACGCGATCCAGTTATTGACAAATGGCTACAATCGCAAGCTATTTTCGACCTACCCTTGACCGTCAGCGCGCGATATTTTTCTCAATTTTCGCTTCCGTTTACCTGGCCATGGGACGCTGCTCGCTGATGTGTCCGTCGAAGGGCCGACGGCCGAGACAGCGGAGCAATGGGCATATTCCCCCCAGCGCTCACACTCCTCGTGTGCCTCCTGTGAAGTGGCTCCGAATCTGCCATCCTCGACCATCTGAAAAATCAGCGGGCAAAAAACGACGACTCAGCAATAAGCTATCAACAATGATGACGAAACAAAGGAAACGTGAAATTTCTGCCACCTGGAAAGGTCGCATTGTTGATAGAACGTTTCGAAATACAATTAAATCGGCGCTCACTATTTATCAGCTGGAAGATCGACGACGTTTTGTCTCCATCCGCCGCGGGCTTGATGACAGAGGAAAAATTCAATTCCACTCAGCGACGCGATTCCGTTAGAAGAGCCTGGAAAGTAGAGCCTTATTCGAGCACTCGAGCGTAACCTTCGGAAAACGTCATCCTCAGTAAACTGAGCAATGTGAGCAAGAGGACACTACAGAAGATTGGGAAACTTCGCCTTGACTCCGCAGAATCTCGATGAACAACTAGCGCTACTGTCGGGCACGTTATCAAAACGCTGACAGACGAATGATAAAATTTTCATGTTTGCCAAGTTGATTTTTTTTTAGTTTTCTTCTTACGCATTATTATCACCTAATTTGAAGGTGAAAAAAATTTCTGATCTTTAGCTGCCTTAAGTCCTAAATTATTGCGTTATCATAAACTAGTTCAGGCCAGTAATGTACTATTAACTGATGAATTGGTCCAAAATGAAGATTCATATTAGTCAACAATTTTAATCATTCTGACAAGAGAGGAAAAATGAACTCGGACAACAGCGAGGGATCTGTGTTTAAATTTTAGAGGGGAATAGTTCTTAATTGAATAAAGTTGGAGGAAATTTTCAAAATCAATTTAATTTCAATATTGTTCCAACAATGAATGAATTCACGATCAGTTCATTTTTTTTCTACCGATCTTGAATTATGAACGGGGTCACGTTTTTTCATCCATTCAACGCCAAAATTGAACCAAAGCCATAGCTGATTACTCTCCGGCAAACTCAGCTATTCATTTCCAGTTTCCTTGCAATTATTTTCACCTAAAAACTCCTCTTTTTACTTGCTCACATGGCTATCAAAATTTGTTATCTTCTTGAAGTGCGATTCCTCAATTAATTATGGAACGTGATTTATATAAAGAGTTCCTTTCAAGCCTTCTTCTAAATAGCCAAATTCCCTTAAATTGACAGATGCCCTTCTACGTACTTCTTAGCAATTACAACAGTCGATGGGGTCACAGGTTAGATTGAAACATAAATAAAAAAACATTGCAGTTAAAAGATATATTACGCCGTAAGGAGTAAAATAGTAAAAACTCATTGAACACAATGACATTATGGCACAATAAAATTGCAATAAATGCACGAGTGACGTTCAAAAAGAAGGATTGATCTGCTGTGTAGGAGCAGAGACTCTTTGTATGCGACCTGTCGCTTCATCCAGGCCGACGGCAATTTGACGCACGTATTGTGATGTTTCCGCAAGACAACGAACCAAAGGACTCATCTGAAAGAATTAAAATCGACGTTTATCATGAAAAGTTTACAGTCGGTTTGGAGAACCGACTTTCTTCAACTGAAGTCAGGAGAATTTACACTAAAATTTGATAATTTGGTCAATTTGATGTTGTTAAAAAAAAAATCAAATAATAATAATAATATAAATATAAATAAATAAATGGAGCCACATTTTTAAACTGAAACTCAACATCTCTCGGACTGAAAATGGTCAACAGCAATTGATGTATCCCAACAGAAATCCGTCGTTTTCCTACTAAACTGGAAGTTTTTCGATTAAAAAAATATCGATTTATTTTCAAAAAAAATATCTTAAAGCAAAAGAAGCGTTTATAAAAAAATAATAAAATAGGCGTTTTCTGACAGATTTGTAATTTCTTCATTGAAAATCAATGTTTTTAAACTGAAATCAAATACATCAACTAAGCGACATTTTTAACCGATATTTTCGAGTTTTCAACTAAAATTAGACGTTTATAAACTAAAACGTTAAGTTGAAAAATCGTAAATTTTCAAACTGAATTTTATAGGTAGACACGTTCATTTTAAAACATCAAGACTCCCTTCTCGGGGTTAAAATAGCCAATATGGAATGAATATTTCCTTACGTTGGTAAAATTTGGAGGCGGCCACGGTTTAAAGCTCAAACTGTTCAGTTCGGCTCTGCAGTCAGACGCAATCCTTTGCATTCCTTCCTCTATCAGCCGTTTCAATCCATCCTTGGGATCGACCGCGTGCGAGTCTGAGACATTTCTAGATCTGTGAAGCAAACATGCATCAAAATTCAGCAACTCTTAAAGTTAAATCAGATTGTTTTAGCTAATGAAAAGTTATACGAAAAAACCTTCGATACGTACGAACTGTGAGCTCCTCTGGTGGTTTTATTCATTATAGAACTGTTGAAACTGTCTCCAAAACATTCGACTGGAGCGGTGGTTTCATTTTGAGCCGAGGTATCTGCATCTTGGTTTAGTGAATATTTTCGCGAACTTTTGGAACGGAAAGATGTAGTAGCAGGTGTAGCAGTATTATCTTTTGAACAACACATTCCATCTTGTCTTTCATGATGATCCCATGCGCAACGATCTCCTGAAAGATTACAAACGGTTACTTTAATACAGAAATTAATCCAGATTTTCACACTTCAGAAGAAAACTTTTGTACCTTGACAGCAATGGACGATTCGGCTTTTGGAGCAGTGTGATGATGAGCATTGCATGGCGGAGCAACAAGCAGGAGAAGGCACAACAATTATGTACGGGACTTGCAGGCAACCTTGACAGATGCGAGTGCGATCCGAGCATCCCTTATTAGTCTCAAGGGACCGTTCAGTTTGCGACTGCTTTGAAACGTTCGAAACTGTCGTTTCTTGGAAACGAATTCCATCATGCACGTCTCCATCAAAACCATGCTTTGGAAGATGGAACGAATCTAGATAATCCGCACTTTGCTGGCATTGACCAAATCGTGAGGCCTTGTAGCTATTTTTCCGTGAGCTTGATTCACCAATAGCTCCAGTATCATCAACTTCCTCGTTCCTAAAGTAGCTTGGAGTCTTTGGTTCGTTGAATCTAATAAGAGAACTAGTAGTCGGACTAGATGTTTCATTTGGGCTCCAGAAGTTCGATTTCAAAGCAATGCGGTCGTATTTAGAGCCACTGGCCGATTGAGCGACCTTACTCGAATCAGAATTGTCTTGAAGTCGAGGAAGCGCCACATGTTTCAAGTAATAGCGTGAATTCAAGAGTGTATCGTCTCTCAATGGATCAGATGCAACTGAGGATTTCCTCAAATGAATAATGTCGTCCAGATCACTTTTAGACCGTTGAATTTGAGGAGGATGTGCACTCGCAACTCTGTTCGTGCGTTTCTGGAGCAACACTTCACGCTGCCACCGTTCCACCTAAAATACAATGTTAATATGTTTAAAAAATTTTTTTATTAAAGATTATAAACTTATCAGAATATGCTGCAGAGTAAAGATGGAGAAAACCCATACAATTCATTCTTCATACTTTTTCCACTGATCACGCACTTTCACGATAGAACTCATTTATAATACCTTCGAAAGAGACAAATTCTCCGGAGTCTGATGCTTGTCTATATTTTTCAGATAGCGGTCGTCTATTCCACCTGATGGCGATTTAGAAGACAGCAGTGGAATATCAGCACTACTAGGCAATGCAGGAAGACGTTCTCTGTTCAAGTGATGGCCGGATTCGTCAAATTTCAAAGAATTCCAAAACGCGTGGCGTTTGAAATTGAAGAAATGCTTGCTCGTAGTGTCAAGATGGCTATGCTTCCAGTGCCATCCATCCCCAGACGACTCGTTGTCCGACGGCTGATTTTCCTTTTGGCAGCAGTCGCAGTGGGATTCGCATTTGAGCCTCAGTTCGAAAATTTTATTTTCAGCATCGGCGCAACGAAGACGAAGACCGCGGTTGGATTCTTTCAGTTCATTTATGAGAATGTCTTTGGACTTGAGTTCATCGGCGAGATCTTTGCCAGGTGCTTTTGGATCTTCATCAGCGGAGAAGCTGCTTTCGCTCCGAACATACCCGGAATCTTTGCACACCGAAGTGAGAGTTTCATTGGAGTAAGATTCATTTTTTTGATCGGCCACTTCTGCAAAACAAGAACAAAAAGTTTGCCAGTGAAAGATAAAATTATTACATGACTGAACTGCAATGTTGAAAATGAATTAGAAAAACCTGCGCTCTTCATGAAAGGAAGCTCATGTCCTTCGAAGGCATCTAATATTTCAAGGAGGCCACACGGAGCACAACGTACTTTTTGGTTCAGCCATAGAAGCAAGCATTGTATTCGATACATGGACGTCATACCCTGAGCTTTTTTCATGGGCTCGATTCGATGATGTTAATTATTCACACATTAGCATCGCTATTTTGGATACAGGCTACGATACACATTGTAATTA
Organism: Tupiocoris notatus; assembly: GCA_037159825.1. NCBI lineage: Eukaryota > Metazoa > Arthropoda > Insecta > Hemiptera > Miridae > Tupiocoris > Tupiocoris notatus. The sequence goes on along the minus strand of JASJUZ010000259.1, from coordinate 436,761 downwards.
TTGTAATATTCTTACATAGAAAAAATTGAGATTTTTTCTTCTTTTCCTTGTCGTCGCATTTTTTGATGCCCGAGAGGTGCGAGGGGGAGAAAAACCAGGCGACTCATTCTCCGATACTTCACTGGATGCCCGAACGGGCGAAAGTGCTAGGCCAGCCAATAAATAATTGGAGAATTAGTCGCCTCGTTTTTCTCCCCCTCACATCTAGACGGGCATAACAAAATGAAGATAATATTAAGTAAAAAACAATTATCAAACGCCTAGGATTTGGTCATTATACCTAACAAGAATCAAAGACTGCATTTTGTTTAAGAAAAACGAGTGTTCTATTATGTTCTTCCCTTTAAAACTTATCTTGAAAAAGCGAAGGAACCAACAAAGCGGAGCGGACGGTTGTAATTTTAGTTACCTAATTATGTTTGGAACTTTACTGGTTAAAAAACTCACCAGGGACTGCGTTGAAGGACGACACATCCAATAGAGAGACTGAGCGGCGGCTATTTCTAGCTCTTCGTCGCTCGGGATGCTTCAACTTTGTCCTGATTGGCGATGAAGTAGCGACCGGATCGTCGAACATATCGCACAGATCATCCGAGTTATTCACGCCCAATTATTGCGAAACGACGGCGGATTATTCGCCTATTCGGAGTAACGGGCGAAAATGTGCACGAGGATTACGTCTCAAAGGAAGAAGTCAGATTAGATTAGAATACAAAAGCAAAACAGCTCTTCACGATCACACCAATATGCTTATCTCGACCTTTTATTCAATTATCTACGTTTTTATCTGATAGTAGTTCTCCACTTCCATAGGCACCTTAGGCAGAGAGACAGAGAGCTCCGAATTAGCGAGCGACGGAGGAAAGTTTTCGAACATCGATACTAAAAATATATCGAATCGGGAGATTTGAATCGATTCTAGACGTGTCAAACATTTTTATACCGATTTTCTTGGCCAAAGAACTATTGGTCAATGATGGAAGTAGGGAGTTTTCGTTGTGATAAATAATGTGTAATTTATCAAGAGGAAATATCTTATCTTAAAGAGGGAATGCACTCATTACATTCTTCGTCAATCCTCAATATCATACCTTTTACAATATTAAAAATCGATACATCTGTTCGATAGATTTATACCCTTCATCTGCCTTCTTGATTATAGCCCTTGATAAAAGATAACGATAGGCGTAGTATCGATACTCTTAACAATCGATAGAAAAATCATCGATTACAATATATTACTTATCCGCTAATAATCACTTCCAATTACCCAGCTATATTTTATTCTTCGTATTTGATAATTATTTCCCGTTTAATATGAAGAAAAAAATATGAATAAGAGCTTTGAAACCAAACTTCTGACGAAACGATTGAAGGCATACGGAAATCGAATGGTTTGAAACTATCGACATAACGATATATCGATATCACAATTAAACGGCGCTCAAGATTTCAGTCTCGCGCCTTCCGTCTGACCGAAAGACGAGTGCTCTCGCCCATTTCACTCCCAAGAAGACCGGGCCCTGGCGGTTTCCGTTTACGTATTAATTTACAGAATGTCATTGTGTTCCTAGAATTTTCCCTTTGCTCCTAGAGTATTTTCCCTGTGTTCTATCGTGTTTCCATCAAATTTTAAATGCTCTACGCCTAGCGGGAACCATCTTGCCGTAATCTGGGTTACGAGCTCTGCGTCCAGCGGTTTCGAATTTCCGCTCCAATTTCCTAATCGTGAGTTTTACAACCAATACGTAGCGTTCATATTTTTAATATTTGTCTAGCAATTGCTTTTATTGAGGTAATTAGTGATTGGAGTTGGCAATTTATTGAACTTGAATGGAATCCCGCCAAATTTGAGCGTCTACCTCGTACCTCGAGTAGTTAGGTACTGGAAGTATCCAATGACTCATTCCCTCATTTCTCAAAAAAACCTAGCCCTGAAGGATACAGTAGAGATTATACAGAAATTTGAGAAAACAAAAATGGCTTAATCATGATAGGTACAAATGAGTGTACGACTTTGGGCTAAAGCTACCTAAATTTATTGAAAGTCGGAAGGATTTATAGCCAATCTTGAACCATAATTGTCTTAGTTTTAGTCAAACGCGGGTTATCCGGTATTCGATGATCCATGCTCACTATTTTGCACCTTTGGAATTCAGATTCTAGGTACTGAACATTTCCCGTAAAAAACTGCATCGACGAACAATTAAACGAAACGTTGTGGTTTGTCGCGTATTCATTAGATTCGACATGGGATTGAGGTGGAGAAATTGATTGCGACGTTATCTCATAAATATTTCGTTTTTATATTTCTTCTAGCGCTTTCGCCGCTCTGGGCCTTTTCAGGAAACATCTTCTATATAAACGTTTTTAAAAAAAGTTTTTCTAGTCCCCTAATTTATTTTATTTTAATTTATTAGGTTTAAAAAGCGGAAGTTTTCTTAAAAATATTCCCAATTCATGACAATCCCAACCTTGTGGAGCTATTACTGGGCCTAATTTTTAAAAAACTTTTATATAGGAGATGTTTCCTGAAGAGGCCTAGAGCGGCGAAAGCGCTAGAAGAAATATAAAAACGAAGTATGAGATAACGTCGCAATCAATGTCTCCACCTCAACCCCATGTCGAATCTAATTAAACGAAAGTTACATGAAAACCTCTCATATTGTTGTGGAGCGGTTTTTTTCTTTGCAGCCTTAGCTTCGATTCATCTATAATTAGCGTTTGAGATAATCAATAATAGTCATGCTATAGTTATCAGAAAAAGAAAATTATTTATTATATATTATACTCGTTGGAATGCTTGTCAAACACTCTTTTCAACTATACTATTTATGCGAAAAATTTATTAGAAAAAAAACTTTAAAAAAAAAGTAAAACCGACTTCAAAAAGTTTGTCTATAAAATACACTCTGAAAAGGAAAAAATAACAAAAATGTCCCAACTTCGCAGCAACTCATTCGCCAACTACACATTTTAAGGACTACTTTACTACTCGTATTGACCTGACCACTTCCTGATTGATTGGATCACCTTCCCTAATAATATAAAAATTACTATTTCTCATTTCCCAAATGATTAAAAGATTTTCCTTTCACCTCTGAATTGCCTCCAGATTGATCATCTTTTGGAGTCGGCGCCTCTCTTATATTGTATTGGAGAAGCCTATAGATTCCGAATTACCAGTAGTATGAATATAAATATCATGAGTTTTCACGATTCTTGAACAGAGCAAATCAGCATTTATGAGAACTGATCATTAACAATATCGATTTGAAGGTGACTATTCACGCCTTTTCCTAAAAACCATTTCAGATTTCTCTAAGAATCTTTACGTCCAGACCCAGACTTATTACCTGGCACCTACTAATTTATCGTAAATTCATATTTATTTGTAACCATCAGGTACCTAGTCATTTTGCCAGAGAGGCGCCGACTCCAAAAGATGATCAATCTGGAGGCAATTCAGAGGTGAAAGGAAAATCTTTTAATCATTTGGGAAATGAGAAATAGTAATTTTTATATTATTAGGGAAGGTGATCCAATCAATCAGGAAGTGGTCAGGTCAATACGAGTAGTAAAGTAGTCCTTAAAATGTGTAGTTGGCGAATGAGTTGCTGCGAAGTTGGGACATTTTTGTTATTTTTTCCTTTTCAGAGTGTATTTTATAGACAAACTTTTTGAAGTCGGTTTTACTTTTTTTTTAAAAGTTTTTTTTATTTTTCTCTTTTTAGTGACTTAAAATTATGGACAGCTCTCTTTACAGAATTTTCCCAAGCTTTCATTTTTGAGTTCTTGTCACTTACTACTAACCGTCCAAACTCAATTCATAAGTCCGTTGAACGTTGAAGTTCTAAACTATAATGATTACCTAACTATTTTCAATGTTATTATGTTGATTGAGAGTGAGTTTGAACGTTTGGAATAATCCATCCACTGATTTGAGTCTCTTGGTCAACATACCGGATACTTTGATCCCATTGATACACCTTACAAAACTCAAATAATTGTCTACACCATTGCTGGTCACTGAATTGCACCAATTCACTCGTTCTTTATTTCTCTAACGATAATAGAGTGATGATTTCCTGAAGCGTATCCGCATTCACACTGAATGAGAGAATCCGAACCAAATTTCAGAAATTCGCCAATCGTTTGTGCATCAAAATGAAGTTATTTGGCCTCCAAAACCATGTTATTTATTGAAAATTTAACGCTGAATTCAAATCTTCTAACGAGAATGCTATGACTAACGTAGTTTTTTTTCTACAAGCATAAATAGTCCAAAAAACGTGATTTTGAAACAAACTTTTTAGAAATACGGCCTAAAAAGTATCTACTTTTAGTCCAATCAATACCAAATTTGAATCACGTAAACTAGACTCAAATTTGAACAATTTAAGTTTAAAAACGATGGAAAAACAGTTTTGGTTTGGAAGTTGTGAGGTCTCAAACACAGGTCCATTAAAACATCGATTGCTCCCTTTTTATGCCACCTAAACTTGATTTTTTACCATCGTTAGAAAGCTCTAGCTAAGTGCTTTCAAGTGCAATCGTGTTCATATTTTTTTTCTCGACGTGGTTGGGAACGGTGCTCGAAAAACCTCAAAAAAGTGAAAGTTGGCATCACGTTTTTTGTTACACTTTCTTCTCTACACGCTATATTAGAATGCCGAACGAAAAATTGGAGCTAAGCCCTTGTAGGCAGATAAATTATGAACAAAATGACACCAGAAACAAAACAATCGAGCAAGTATTCTAGAAGTTATAAGCTAGCAAAGTCAAAACTTCCTTTTTCCGCGAAAATCACGTTTTCCGGCGTTTCTCCGCGTCTGGAGACGTAACTACTGGATGGACTCAATTGAAAAAATTATGGGACCTACCTGGATAGTAACCCTTTCAAACAAAAAAAAAAGTAACCCGATCGGACGTACAGGAGCTGAACGCCGGTGGACAACACATACCGAAAAAAAAAAAAAAATCCCGCTAGACGACCATAGTAACCTCCTCCTTGTTTGAAGTCGGTTAAAAATGGTTAAAATGACCATTTAATAGTTGCGACGGAGTTTTCCCTTTTAGTTGCCAATCTGTTGTTGGGTGAAAACGTTCACTAATGTTCGGAATAATTATTACCACGTCCATTTTGCATTTTGAAGCAAAAGAATAATAAACCACCGTACAACCATTTGCAGGTTTTTTTTTTTTATTTTCTATTTTTTTTTTCTTTTTAAGTTTTCTTCATCCTCGGATAAATCCTCTACTTGATTGGCTCTAATTACAGTTTATTATTGCTGTTCAATTACAGCAATCGGTGCCGGATAATACATGGGGATTTTCTATTGTTGGCTACCAATGTTAGGCTGGTTAAAATTCATTCTTCTGTTGGCAATGAATTCGTGTCGATTAGGCGCAACGCTTAGAAATGGTTTACCTTCTCGTCTTTAGTTTTTAGGGTTGGGCCGGCGCCGGATATTCCTGTCTACTAATGACCTTATTCATATTCGAACCTAAGTAGACACTGCTAGGTACAATTATCGTAACAGATTCTTCTGGTGTCTGGGATAATCGACGAACGTCGCCGTTGATTTGCTCGTTTGAAATAGTCATTTTCGGAAAGAACGCTGACTTTTTTTTTTTTAATCTATTGATTCTGAGGTTTATATTTTTTCATGCGGGTTGAACGTTCAATCGCGTTTTAGAACGCATGAATGGAACTCTTGCCCCGATGAAATAGAGAATTTCTCTACTATTGGCCTATTGATCCTCAATAGACTCAAATGACAAGTCAGTATCTTTCTCCGGAAACTTCCCTATTCATACACTCTTCTATCAGATAGATTGAACTAGGTCAGTTCTTAGGTCCTAGCCAGAATACGTCACAGGTTACTTTCTAAGTTGTTCTATCATTATTACCAATCTGTGTTATACTTGTTGAAGGCCATTCTACGTACTTCCAATGGTCTTCAATTATTTAAGTATTTTAAAGTAATTATTTCTAAAAATCCTCCAAGTAATTGATGTAATTATTTTTTAAAACGCTGCAAACGCTTCTACAATATTTTGGTTCCTGTTGCCGTATAAATTGTCCCCCACCCGTTCTGAGACTTTAAAATATTTCTCAGATGAACAGCCCGTTTTTAGTTATGTTAATCAGAATTACCACATTTTTTCTTTCGTAATTACCGCCCCATTATTATTTTTATTTCGTTCTATTTTTGGTTTACTATTCTGAAATAAACCATTGTAATTGCCCAAGAAAATATTTCTAACCCAGTCAAAATTTGATGTTTTACGTTTGAAGCCAGAATATAGAATTGAAAAATTTCTTCCCGTCCGCTGTACGCCGTCAAAATTTTTCTGAAGAGACTAAAAAGCTATACTTACTTGAAATTTTCACCAAAAATCAATCGTGTGACAATTACCATGACCAAGCTTGTGCCAATAATAAGTCTCAATTTTAAGGGTGTTTTTGGGAAGTGGAAATCGTATTTTTGAAGGTTTTTTAGACAAAGTTGTGTTTGGTGTAATTGTTTTTGTAAACCGAATCGAATGAGACCGTAACGGAGTCGATAGCTTTAATGGTTCTCAAGTTATTGCAGCTTTGAGGTGTCGAATTCCAGATTTTGAGAATTTCAGCAAAATCTAATTCCAGACTTTATAGAGCTATAAAAAACGTTCTATACTTGTTGGACTGCTCTTCAAACACTCTTAAGTGTATCGTTAGGCGATAATTCAAGTCTTATTTGAAGTATTTATTTAGAAAATCAAGAAAAAGTAAAATAATTAAAATGACAATCCTTATCCAATCTATTGTTTAGCGGAAACGTTCAAAAATGTTCGAGATAGTTACTAACACAATTGCATGGTCTTCTAATCATAGTTGAAGCAAAGTAATAATAAACTATTGTACGATCAGTAGCAGCGGTTTTTTTCTCATAGTTTTATTGTATAATTACTTCAAAAGTGTACTATTACGCCCTATAATTATTTATATACTGTAATAATTAGTGTAGAAAAAACTGTTTATTGAGCATGTACTGTTTTTTATGATTTGATTTTTTTTTTAAATATTTGTTTAAAAACTTTTTTGTTTTGGTAATATTTTTTTCCTTTCTTCATATTATTCTGTCCCTCTTATAATGAGAAAGTTCCTACTGGTGTAGAACGAATTTTGATTCAGCAATTTTATTGGAAATCGTTGTTAAAAAAATTCGTTCTCATCTTCGAAGCTTTACTGTAATATTACAGTCGTTGAATCAATTTTAAAGGTAGAGTAACTAATGGGAACGATTTTTTTTAATTACAGGCGAAGGAGGCCATTTGGCTGGTCAGTTGGACAATAACAGAAAAGACGTTGGCTTATTATCCGAACAGGGAGAGAGCAATAGAGGACATCGAGGTCGCCGCTGACATCAGCAGCTCGTGTTCGGAGTTAAAAGGAACGTGCTGGACAAAGAGAGCTCTCCAGGGCGAGAGAGAAGAGGAATCGAGGCGCAGAAAATTTCCGTCGGCGGAATGGGGACTCAGGCTACTCCAAAACGGTCGGCCCTCATGGAAGTGCAAAATGCAGGGACGCCGAGGACGCCGACTTTCGGCCGGCACATCCTGCCCAGGCAGGAATCGTTGATCATTTCTCCTTTGTCGTCGCCGATTAGTCCGACTGCTAATCTGAAACTTCTGACCAAAGTGGCCGCCGTGCTTAGCACGAAACAGCAACCGCAGCAAATCGTCGCAATGTACGACGGCAGTTGCGCAACGGAGAACGCGCCGGAGGAGAAATATTCGCGACGACTGAGGTCTTTGTCGTTCATCTGCAATAAGTGAGTTGTATTTGGTTTCCCGTTGTGTTTATTATTCAATAAACCATTGTAATCGCCCAAGAAAAAAAATGTCTAACCCCCTCTCAAAATTTGATGTTTGACGTTTCAAGGCATGTACAATCCAAATATCCAATAAAAAAATTCTGTCCGTCCGCCGTACCCGGTTAGCAGTTTTCCGGCCAAACTATAATAGCTAAATTCTTGGAAATTTTCACCAAAAATCAATCTCGGTCCTACGACGGCCTAATTCTTGAACCAACTTGCAAGCTCAATTTCAAGGGTATTATCGGAGGTTTTTGAGGGGAGAAAATTCATATTTTCCAGGATTTTTCAGAAAAATGTGTTTTTGGTATCAAAATATATAGATTTTTGGACGCTGAATCGAAGGAAACCATCGCGGGGTCGATAGCTTGATTGGTTCCCGAGTTATCGCAGCTTTTGTGTCAAATTTGGGAGATTTTCAGAAATTTGACATGAGGGTATAACTCGAGAGTTCTTCAAGCTATAAAAGTCGTTCTATACTCGTTGGAATGCTCGTCAAACACTCTCCAGCTGTACGGTAGGGCAAAAAATTTAGCTTTTAATTAGGAACTTAATAAAAATAAAAACGATTAAAATTACTATAGTCGCTACGGAGTTTTCCCTTATAGTAACCAATCTGTTTTTCGCTTGCTTTTATATATGCACCTACCTGGTTTTAATTATTTTACTTGGGGAGTATCATGAGAGGAATGATACTGGTTCGTTTCTCCAGGTAAGATGAAGCCTATCAGTCTGAGCCAGAGGGAGGGGTGTCTCTCTGAGAGTGCCATCTAGCTCTTGAAGTTGGTGGAGATGAATGTTTTGCTGGCTTTGCGGCCTGATGCTTAACTTCATAAATTTATGAGAACCTATTCGCATTTTCCCATCAGGTTCCTAGAACTCTACCGTCTTGACATTCCTCAAGGGCGGTCAGAAACAATATCCCTTGTCGGCCTTGCGAATCGTTTAGGAATAAAAAAGCGCCGCGTCTATGACATCATCAACGTAGTCGCCAGTCTCAATCTTGCTGTGAAGGTAATTCTTTCCTTGATCTCAACTAATCTAATAATTTTCTATTGGTTTTCTTGCATCAGCTTCCAACGCATTGTTGTATTTTTCGGTGGTGATGGATAACAAGAAGAATTCTATTGTACATTTTATTAATCGAAGTGAAATATGAGGCGGGGAAATGGTCTTATGGACAGACTGTGGAGGGAGAATTATGAACAATACAAAATCTAACCATTAATCTAGGCTAATCAGTCATGCTATTGTCATGGAAATATCTCTATATCATTCTTTCACATTCCTTAGGTCTGCAAGGATAAATACAACTGGTTCGGGGCTCAAAATCTCCAAGCTTCGCTAGCAAATTTGAAAACCTATGCTGTGAGGAATGACTTCCACGTTCAGGTTAGTACGGTTGATATTATGGTATAGTTAGATTTGATTTCTAGAATAAGATGCCAATTTTTGTACGTAGATATTTATAGTTTGTTCCCAGTGTAAATACTGACCGATAGTGGTCTACTGTGAACTATAAAACAGTGGGGGAGGGGAATATTTTGCTATTTGACCCCTTCATTGGCTTCCCTTACCATGCAATGAAGGGGGACCCAAAGGTAAACGGAATATCCTTTTGAAATGTTCATTATTCAGTATTTTTACAACAGATTTTGGTCACCTTCAAGGTAAGTACCATTGACCACTACATACTTGTCCAATACTTTTTCCATTGTTGGAAACAATTTTTAAATTCAGTTATCGGAATCCCATTTAGGCCTTACTGCATTTTCTTTTCACCTCCTCCACAGTGGAAAAACGCTTCCCTTTCATGTTCCTTTTGAGCCTGGGGAACTAAAAGAAGTCACAGGGGGCTAGATCCGGTGAATATGGGATGAACAATCGGGGTCATGCCGTTTTTTGTCCACAACTGCCTTACGGGTGTTGGCTGGTGCGTTGTCGTGATTGAAGAACCGGTCCCCTGTGCGCCAAAGGTCCGCCTTTTTTTGCCGAATGTCCTCCCTCAGCCTCTCCAAAACCTCCAGGTGGAACTTCTGGCTCACTAGGGGTATTCATGGTCGTTGTCGAGAACTGCATGTAACATGAATATCCTCCCAGAATTGCCCGTGTCGAGATCGAGAATCGTCTAATCTATTAAGAGCTTCATGGTAACCATATCTAATCAGCTGATGTAGCTGATAACAAGACTGTTGCCGCCATTTTCTCTCGTTTTGTTTGTCACCTCGAGCGTTCGTTTTCGTCTAGTGGCCATGTTTTTCATTATTTATTTATTTTACTTGGCAATTTTAAAAAGTTCCAAATAGTTTCATGCTGAAAAAAAATTCAGAAAGAGGTCGCAATTGAAAGCATTGTATTCCAAACTCTTCAGAGGTTAATGTACCGAATAGAAATATGAACCAATAGATAACAAATATAATGAATAGAAAAACTATTAAAAAAACGAACAATTGGAAATTGAAGTGAAAGCGGAAAGCAAGTGAAAAGATTCGAAGATGGAAGATTTGTCAAAGAGCCGTTGTTTTGCGATTGGATAATAAACAGACTTTTTTTACATCGACATTTGGCACAAACGCCGAATCTCAATGGTTTCTCAAGGCTTTTTTGGATCGAATTCGATTTCTCGATCGAGTTGTGAAATGAAGAACTGCGCATGTCCGGTCGAGTTAGTTTGACGGTGATAATTACCCATACTGTTTCACTAGAAAGAATAGATTCCGTTTTCGCGTAACGGAAAAAGGAGGTTCACGAAAAAAATTCTCACCGACGAACCTTTGCACCCACAGCGATGAAACTTGGCACACTGATTCATCAAATGTTGCGCTTCACCCCACTACTGAGCCCCATTTCGGTTACTTTTGGGTCCCCCCTCGTATAATTACTCATCTAGCACGAATTTGGCCAACTCATTAACCACAAAGTCTTGTTTTTCACCCTCGGAGGATTTTTAGCTCACTTACGCGCTGGTAGACCACGATTGGTTAAAATGCTTTCATTATTGACGTACTAGTTACTTTCTTATATAAAATCACACTGTTTTGACTGCAGTTGCGCAATCTTTTGGAGACGCAGCCTGAGCTGAACTGGACGCTTGGAAAAGTTGGGCGGGAATCGTTGACGGGAGCCGACGGAGGCAACCAGTTCTTGGTTGTAAAGGAAGCCGGCTTCTGCGCGCCGTTCGATCACAACCGCATCGGCTTGTTGTGTCAGAAATTCATCATGCTTTGTCTTGTGAGCGATGTAAGTATAAATACTTCGGGTTCAAGTAGAAAATTAGGGTGAAGTTCGCCCTGTATTGGAACGTGTATTAAAATATCTGAACTGAGATGTAGAAAAGTTATGAAACAAAAGTCCTTTCAAAATATTTTGCTTCATTTTAACTCTACAATATTGATGATGCTCGTATGGATTGAAGCGCTCTCCAAATTAAAAATATATTCATTATTATTGGTTGACAATTTCTCTGTTTTTGTAGGGGATGTCTCTGAGCTTAATGCTCTTATCAAAAATGATCCTCTCTTCTGACATACAATACAAAACCGGCGTCCGGAGACTGTACGATGTTGCTAACGCTTTGGAAGCTCTTGGTCTTATCGCCAAATCAACCGATCCATCTGCCCGGCGACCATCTTTTGTCTACAAAGGGCCAAAAGTTGATTCCAACTGTTTATCAGCAGGTAATCAACTTGTAACATACCTAAACTGCCAAGTTTCCGTTTATTTATTCAGACAACCTACTTCTTATAAAATATATCTAATTGTAATGTTCGGTTTCAACTTGAACAGTGTGATCTATTATTCATATTTCACAAAAATGTCAACCACGTGTCTCTCATTATTGACAAATATTTTTTCAGAGGTGTACGTTGACTGCGTTTCTGAAAATTCTATCGACACTGCCGACTCAGGTGTGTAAATTATATAAACCATTTGCAAGCTTCTGCTGACTTATTTTATATATATGTGGTATCCCAAATATTTTATTTTCCTGAGCTTGCACTTAGAAACTGTTTATTTCCAGAAGTGGACTATTCCCAAGACACCAGTATCAGTAACCTTGTTGAGATCGAATGCGACGATACTCTTACTACCAGCGACAATAACAATGACATTCTCTGCCACGACTTGGACGATGGACCAGCCGCTAAGAAACGTCTAGTATTTGCTTCCGCCGATGAAACTTCGGGACCGCTAGAGACAAAAACGACCGCCTGTCCTGTTGCGCGCTGTAGAAACCTGGCTGAGCCTCCTGGACAAAATTCAGAGCGAATTCCTCCGTCAGCTCCAGCCAAGGCGATTTCCTTGTCGTCGGTGAGCTCCAGGTTAGTCATTGTATTCATTAACTTTATGGCTCTTTCTCCTAATGGTTGTGAGCGAGAGTGATACAGCATCACACTCTCCCTTAAGCTATTTATTTCCGTCCTAGCGCTTTCACTGCCATCTGCCTTTCAGGGCAATCTAAGTACCAGCGTGTCGCCAAAAGTTCCATTCCCGAGGGAAGAAAAAATAAAATCCTCACCCTCACTTTATTTGGAAAGTTTTGATATTTTATTCGTATTCAGCAAGGTTTTTTCTACGAAGTTGCCGTTTTTTTCTATGCATTTTTGACACCATGGCTGCAATTTTTTAAGCCGTCTTCATAGTGCTGCATGCCGACTTCCTTCAGGTATGTCATGACTGCTGCCTTCAGTTGCTTATCGGTCTAATACCAAAAGCTGGGGATAGTTTATCAAAAACTTCTTCAATGGTGAGCTGACGATCTTCATCCAGAATTTGTTCCACTGTGTCTACTACTTCACCTTCCTGAGCTGTGCCGGGTCTTCCTCATTGCGGTCGTCCTCCAAACTTGTTCATCCTTTAGTAATCTGTCACGCCAAACACGCACAATTTGAACCGTAACACAGTTCGCGGTGGATTTCTGCTCCTGTTTTCCCTTTCAGCGAAAAAAATCTGATGATAGCATGTACCTCCGAGGTGAACACGGTAGGGAACGCACTCGCCATGTTTACAAAACTGGTACGGTCGACCAGGTTATCATGACATCTGAAAAAATCAGTGTTGTCCCAACACCCTAACCAACATTCCCTGCAAGTTTCAGATTTTTCCCGCGCTTTAAAAGGAGATCATAATTTCTGGCTGGAATTTGTCCATTTTCCAACTTGTAAAACTTCTCGTGCAACGTTAAAAATGTCTCAAAAATCAAGAATTTTTTCTTTTAATTCCGGCGGAAACTGATCGCCAAGAGAAAAACTTTATCGATACGGTTTATTATCTATTAGCATCAATTATTGCGTTTCGGTAGCCAACACTGTTTTAAATATGAAAAAAAATTAACCTTAAAAAAAGAACGATGTTATGCACATTAGCGTGTTTCAAATTTTTTGTCAAGAGCTTCCTTTAATTGTTTCCTTCCCTTTATTTTGCAGATTGCTTAGTGACGAAGAGGCCGCTTTTTACCGCCGCAAGCTGAACACAGCGCAATGTTCGCAGCCGACATTCTACGTCGTCCGTTCGGCAAATAAAATCACCTTGAGATTGAAATGACATCGGCTTGTACGATTTCGAATTGAATTCGAAAATTATTGATTTCTTTGCCCGACGAGCGCCGATAATTATGAATTCCAGTATCGATTTCGGCCGAAATCGCTTCGTCGTTCCTTTTTGTGTTCTATCTTCGATGACCGCGTGCAATGTTCATCAAATTAGTCATTTATTTCAAAAAGAGTTTATATTATTTTCGCGATCTACGCGTTTCCATGATTTTATCGAATCGATTTTTCCTGTTAGGCAATTTGTAATGATTTGAAAATTATTTTTAGTTCAATAGAAATGCAATGTTCGTACCGAACGTTTTGTCTTCAATGTGCATTATTTTTCAAGTCAATCAACGAACTTTTGAAAAGCGAAAATATATTATGAAATTATTGTTAGAAGATTCTATTTTAGTTTACGTTATTTTTCTTGTTGTGAAATATTTTCCCGAGTATGCGTGTGATTTTGTTATTGTAGTGGCACTGTGTGAAAAATACAATTTGTGGACTAACATGATTGAAATAAGTGCGTTCCTTTTTTGTTTTGAATTTCCATAATTTATTTTTTCGACGAACATTATTTACACTAAAAACTGCGAATAAGATAATCTTTGTCTTTTTTGGCTGCATTTAGACCCAGTTGATTGCGTGCGATTCGTTTACGAGAGTTGATTACTATTGCTCGCCCGGTAAAATTAAAGGGAATGAAAACTCAACATACGTACAATGAGTATAATTTAAAATATAAATAAATATAAATTAGCAGCTTTATTACAATATTCACATTTCATTTATTTCCAGTAGTAAAATTACGTCATCCGTGTAAGACGCAGTCGGGTTGAGAGGCTGAATTGAAAACGGTTCCATTTGGAAACAAGTTCACAAAAGCGAAATAGGCGGCAGCGTTTACAATGAAGACATTCATCTACACGAATTAGAAAAAAAAAATAAAAGGAAACCTTTCTAACTCAATGATTTATTGAAGCTAAAAATACAAAGGCACTTGATTCGGTAAATTCCAGTAGTGGCCAAGCACCATCGATATTAATTATAATTCTTATCGGTTACTGATAAGAAATTGGCTATAGAAAAATGGCGGAAACGATATCGGCAGCGATCTTGGAAAATTTGACACCTTCGACCACCGGGAAAGAATTTGCTCCATGAAATATATTTTCACACCATTACCAGCAAGGAGTGTGAAAATGGAAACTGTTTGCTCTTCATTTTCCACAATAATTCACGTTATTTTACAGAAAATTTTAACGCCAGAGCTTTGCTCTTCATTTTCCTCTGTAAATAACGTTACTTTACTGAAAAATTTAACGCCAGCGCTCCAGAAAAACCTAGACAGCATTTTAAAAAACCGATCGCTCGACAAAATTTGTCCACAATGAAATAGTTTTGAAATTTTGGCCGACGGTAGCCTAACGTTCAAAAATACTTAGCTAGTCAAAATAAAATATTTACACCCGCGGTATTTACAGGGCTAATATAAAATAGAAAGTTGGCACTTTCGATAGAAGTCTTCGACCTCCAAATAGCCAAAGCGAAAAAGAGCAGTTGGAAAATTTTGGTAACCCCAAAATGAACACTGCCCATTCGTCTCTTTTGATTGGTAGTTTACAAGGAACAAAGTCAATATACAATTGATAAACTTCTTGATCCCGAAATTCTCTGTAATTTCAGTTAGAAAATTAGGGTGGAAAAACGAAGCGGGAATATGAGGGAAAAAGCTAAAACAATCGCTTTCAAAGCGAATAGAAATTTTTTTAAACTCTTCGCTCGATTTAGGCCTTCGAAGGTACGTAACCTTAAAATGAAAAATCAACGGAGAAAATAAGCGACGAAAATCGATCGCAAAATTAAAATTAAGAGAAACGTCGGCCCCAGGAATATTCTCGATCATTCGACGGCTTTTACTTGAGCCATAACTTTCCCCTCCCACAACGGCAGGATTTCGTTGTCGTCGGTTATTTCCTCTTGGATTACCTTCATGTCAAGTTCCTCGCAGACGGTTTTGAAAAAGAACCTGCAACAAAGTGAAAAATATAGTTTGTTGGGCGATAAAAATTAAACGACAACAAAAAGCGAGAGTCATGAAAAGGCAACGGTTGAAAAGGCACTTGGTTAATGACCAATGATCCGTTAATGACCATTTTACTAGAATATACTAAAAACTTCAAATTTATTTCAACGCGCGCATCCGCAAAATTTACTTGAGAAAGCTTACCTGTAATTGCCTTTCTTGGGTAAATATTCTTTGAACTGCTTGAGCATGACGGACGTGCCAGGAATCTTGACCAAGTAGGGGAACTGCTCTTCGCAAAACGAATAGACAACAGTTGTACTGTCTTTGCTCTTTTTCAAAGTCGAGCCCAAAGAGTTGGTACTGTCTTGCTTCGAGCCTTGGCATGACCTGCAAAGGACACATTTAGAGTAAGAAATATACAAATAGTTTTGAATATCTTCGGCTGGGTAGTTTTGAAGATATTGGTGAACAAGGGTAATTAGAAACCCCGCAGATGATGCGTTCAAAATTTGAACCTTCCAACTTCTCATAATCACCTTAAAAAAAAAAAAATTTTAACTCCCTCAAAATTATGACTAATAAACCAAAAATGATTGTTGTAAAAATTGAGAATCAATATTATATTATTCAAGTTCAAGCCACAAGCTGTTTGCCGTAGCGCTGGAAAAATTCTTCAATAAGTCAAAATTTAACAATATTAAAAACCAACCTTTGCCTCGTTTGTTTGCAACGGGTTTGGTCTTCGAGGCGTCTTCGAGCTTCGTCAAGCTGAGTTGGAGTGTGAGGAGGCCCCAGAGGTGGCATCGATGGGTCTGCAACGAACGGTTGTGCCGGCCCTGTCGGTGGCGATCTTCTTCCTCTGCACAAAAGAAACAGCCATTATTCCAGAGAGAAATCAATGTGAAGTTCAACAGAAAGATGTTTGCGGGTGGTACCTTTTTTGATTTTAAATGATTATTTTCGTAGAAGAGGGGTTGTGAGGAGGAGAAAAACCAGGCGACTCATTCTCCAGATCTTTAATGGCTGGCCGAGCACTTTCGCCCATTCGGGCATCTTCAGGGCGACGTAGAACCATGAGGTCCACAGCACGAAGATGTCCGAATGGGCGAAAGTGCTCGGCCAGCCATTAAAGATCTGGAGAATGAGTCGCCTGGTTTTTCTCCCCCTCACAACCCCTCTACTACAACAAATGCGACGACAACCAAACGATGATTATTTTCGTTTCATCTTGCGAGTCAATTATTGCGAATTCTTGGAAAAATGAATGAGCAATAAAAAACCCAAAATGCTCGTACCTGACAGGATTTGGTCGGGCATATCTCGAACTGCCGCTACAAGAAGACGCTTTCTCCGAATCGCGGTCCGCGTGTGAATGTCCGCAAGAGCTGTCATTCTCGTTTAACCATGACATGACCCTGAAAACGAGGAAATTTTGGAATAAGCGTCTGCTCACGAACGCAACACAACTTATTTGATTTTTAAAACATTGTTCATAGTTCCCATCAAGAGACGTACTTCTCTTTGTGCCCTTGCGATCCAATTGACACCGATTCAGACACAACACTGACGCCACTGTCGGTGAGTTCAGGCTTCTTAGATAAATGGCGTCGGTTCGTAGACCAGTCACGACTGCTCGTCCTGAATTTTCCATCGTGACCTGCAAGTCAGATGGACATGAAAGATCATCGAACCAGTAGCTGGGCCTGATGTTCCAGAGATTTAATATCAATCAAAATGGCAACCTGGCCCATAAATAAGCACTGAATATTACTGCTCTGATGCTGGGAGCGAAATAAGATTTATAGAGAACAAGTCAGTACCCCCCGAATTGCCACTTTTAAGACTATCTTCAACTCCGATGTGGCTTTCCATAAAAATCGTAATAACTTTTGCAATTAAAAAAAAAAAATTATCTTGAAAATTATGACAGCTGTTGTGCAAAATGAAGTACATACGATAGAACGAGCCAGAAAGCAGTTTTTGCATAAAAATTAGCGAAAAATATAAATGGAAAGGAAGGTGCATTGGTACACAAAATCCATTACAGAGCTAAGCAGCAACTATTCAGTCGCCAGTGCGGAGGCGGAAAACTGATGGGCGATTAACTGTTAAGTTGCTGGAGAGTAAATCTGCCAGTGCGCAAGAGTCGTTAGTTAACCGGCAAAAAGAATATTTATATAAGTTTAGAGAAATAATTTTATCTACCAATTTACTTACTAGGTGCGGAAGCGTATGTATCCGTCGAATCTGAATAATCTGGCACGGATTTGCTCTTGGGCAAATGAAGCTTATCATCTGAGAAGCCGTGGACGCCCGAATCGGAACTGAACGTTGATAAACCATCCTGCAACTGAATTTCAATGAACCGTTTTAAATAACAGGTCGCGCAAAAATTTTGGGAAAACTAATAGAAAGAAAAAGAAGATCGAACCTCAGCAATTAATAGTTGCCATTTATCAGGAGGTCACACAAAGCCAGATATCTCCTTCGCCGAGCTTTCGGAAAAATTTATTTCTTCACTCAGGGCTTACAAAAATTACAGACGTGCTAACAGGCAATTTTGTTGCCATAGACTGCTTGAGGAAGGTCTGTTAGCACATTGTAATTTTTGTAGGCCCTGAGAGGAAGGAAATAAATTTTTCCGAAAGCTCGGCGAAGGAGATATCTGGCTTTGTATGACCTCTATCCCGATAAATGACTCTATTAATAGAAAGAAAGGTTTTGAATAAAGAATCGCTAGAGTTAAAATGCTTACTCTGTCTCTTCGGGAGTAGCGAGGCGGATGCGGCGGACGAGTGAGGTAAGGATGGACGGGTGCTTGATGGAGGCTGGCTGCACCATGCACTGGCACAGCTGGGGCATTTGAGGACGCCTGAAAAGACGAAAAATGTTGAGCGAACCATCCATTAATGTTAAGTTACCACATCCCCTAGGGTTCGTATTAGAAATAATTTTGATTGCCAAATCATCCAGATAAGCGAAGCGGTCCATGACACCAACTGTCATATCGATACATATCTATATAGATTTTTTGTTATCACTAGTTGAATAAAGCAGTTATCGAATTATTAATTTGGGCTTTGCTTCCTTTTATTGCTTATTTTATAAAATAGCTTATTTTTATGAATAGCTGATGTTTTCAAGTCCCGAAGAAAATTTCAAATTCCCTACGAAATTAGAATTCAGGGAAATTCTCCATTAACTGAGCAACTCCATTCATTAAAAAATCAACTGGGATTAGTTCGAGAGTCTAATATTAACCAAGAGAGGGCTTAAAATAGGGATTTTCTTGATGGACGGTTCAAGAATTACGATCATCTTTCAGATCAAAGCAAGGATAATTCTCACTAGTAATAATTGCTCGCTCGCAGCACTTATTTATGAGTGAATAATACAACACGTTAGAACGCAGAAGGCGTAATGAATTTATTCGGAATTATTGATTAAGATTTTCGAAGAACAGACCAAGTCATGTTAACTGTCCTCTCGAAGGTTGAAAATAAACGGTGGCTGACAACGAATTTCTCGACACATTCACTCTCTTGTAAATGCAAAAAACGTCTTCTATAGTCCAGCTTTGATGGCAAAATAAGCTCATATATTGTTGGAGCATTTATGATTGCCTAAAAGCCTCAACGTTCTGAGCTATCTTGAATGATGAGCCATAGCGCACATGGCCCCTGAATAATAAAGGCAATGGAACTCTATCGATATTATTCCACCGATTAATGATCAGCTGAGATCGCTTCTGGATCAACATCGAATACCAGAATGAAAATAAATCATTCTGCATCATAAATGCTTTTACAATTCTAAATACAAATCTGCGCTTTACATACCTTCGATGTAGTCTGGCTAGTCCTTGAACGCCGTGCCGCATCAGGTGATCTCGGCCTGGGAGAGACGAGACCAGGCGTTCGAGAAGGCGTCAGATCAGACCATACTCGTGAAACGTGTTGATCTGCAGTAAATTACAATTATTGATCATACAACAAAAATAATCATCAAAAGCTTTGCTCCGAATAAAATTTTTTTTGTTTCAATTTTTATATTTTATTGGCAACACTGCTCATTGAACTAGACAGCAAACAGTTTAGGAAGGTAGTTTTTCTATTGAAAACGATGTCCTAGTACAAAACAGAGTGTCTATTGTCGCGTCTATTAATGGAATGAATTTTCATGATTGCCGTTTCACAAGAGGTACGGAAAAACAAGGCGAGAATAGTGCAACCCTGTTTTGCAATGCCGTATCACTATATGGCCGTATTTGTTATTAAATAATCAGGTTCTTTCGTACAGTTAGAGGTAGTTGTGCAATCACTACAATGACATCTTATTCTACAAAGTTTTCAATGTACTGCACAATTTTTCCCGTAAACTCCAACTTTTACGATCAGCAGCTGAGTTCAACAAAAACTTTAGAATAGATCTGAATTTTCTTTTTTTTTTCATTTTTGTGGTATTCTGTGTAGGTATTATCTAAGAAAGTCTTCAAGAAATTAGGTTTCTCTATGACGGTTTTTACAAGCAATAAAAGGGAAGTTGGCGTTTTGGGTGGCGAGAATGGAACACCCTGTGATCGCTCGTCTTAGGTTACTTTGAGGAAACCCAACAAGGGAAGGAAAAAGGTGGACGTTGCACCAGGAAAAATACGACTTCTCAATGTCCCCCGACTCTGCAGAATCTCAGAAGAAACCTAGTTTCAGCGATGGGGAAGCGCGGGCGAATTTCGTAGTTGGCCGGCCTCAAGTCACGTTGAGATTAAAACGCCATCAAGTTTTGTACAAAATCCGGCCAACGAGGGAGCTCGTTGTGAACAATTTCAACGCGCTAGTAACAAAGGGATATTGCTATTTTAAAAATCTCGTTTTTTTAAAGGATATTTTATGCTTTTTTTACCGACCAGTCCATCTTCACTGTCACTGACACAAATAAATGGTTATTCTCTCTTTTTACTTGTTACTCTCTTTTTTAGGCCTTTACCATTGTATAAAACGAAAATGGATGGTAGCGTGAGAAGGAAAACATTGCAAAACTCTTCTCTTACGAAATAAAAATCTCTTCCCAGTGGGAATGAAAAGCGAAGATGTGTAGCAATATTGTGCAAAAATTTGAGCTCCCTATCTCGAACAATAGGAAATTTATGGATGAAAATCTCGACAAATTGTCCATTTACACCCCGTTTTCAGTGGAAAAAAAATGATCTTTGATGACCAAAAGCGTCATTCATGATTTTTTGTAGTCACCTTAAGGGTGCAAAATATTCCTCCGAATGTCACATTTTTTTCTGCCTTAAGCAGAGCCTTTTTTTGGCTTCATCGCTCACAAAAATATAGAAATGATACCTCACCTAAAATATCTTGGTCGTTGTCATCATCAATTCCGAACCTTTCGCGAATCGCGTCAGCCAATGTTTTTGCCGAAGGACCGCAACCGTCGTCATTCTGTACAGAAAATTAGACATTATTTAAAATACATTCAAGCAAAAAATTAATACGTTCGTTCCTACTATAAATTTCTATTTCATCAGGTCTTAAGAAACTAGATAATTACTTCGAGAAGTTTGTGCGCGAATTTCTCCTCCGCTTCTTGGTTCCTTTTGACAATTTCCAATTTCTCGATCAGTATATCCGCAAAGCGTTGCGGGTTCATAGGCTGAGCCTGGAAAAGAGATATATAAATGTAGATTATGTAAATATCAACGGAAATTGACATGGATTGGGGGAAGCGGTCGAATTTGTTTCTAAAGAAAATAATAAAAAAGTAGACAATATTTATCGCCATTATTTCTACATTTAGATGAGAAAGGAAATTATAAGCGAAGAACGGATATTGTGTAACGGGCAATGTAAACCTATTAGAGAAAGCAGAACATCCCTGGGCGAGAAAAGCAATGAAGCTTGGTCTGCAATATAGCCAATATTTATTATTTTGGAACCGTAAGAGAATATAAGTTGGAATAAAAATTTTCAACTAGGAACCTAGTGACGAGCCAATATTTCAAACTATTGATTTTTTTTAGTAAACCGAGTTGAAAATATTCATCCCAATAAATCCAAGATAAAAATTATGAAACGAGACTCGGAAAAATTGAAAACCAATTGAAGAAATCGAACAGGGATTATTCACGTTCGTCAACATTGATTTTGCTTGCCAAGATAAGAATTAAAAAGACAAAAAAAAATGGAAGACAGATACCACTTCAAAATGAAATGTTTTGATTTTTTTCAGATAACACGGATTTGAAAATTCAACAGTCGCAAACGCGTAAAAATGAATTTACGAGGAGAATTAGCAGGTTTTATTGGTTTCCATGATACACAATTAATTGTAATCCACACGGGAAAAATCTGACTACTCAAAATATTGATGTTATTGGACACAATAAGAAACAATAGCTGTCTTTTGAGGAGAATATGAGCTAGTTCGAAATAATCAACGAAAATCATTTTGGGACAAACGTACATACAAATCTCTAGACCTCGCTCTGTCAATTTAAAGATTTTTTTGGATCTTAAAAAGGTAAAATTCACAATAGCGGCTTTAGTAAATTTTTATTCTTTGTAGAATTTTTAGTCCAGTCATTAGTTTACTTTGCCATTTTATTTACAAAATATTGTATACAGTTGTTTGACTTTTTTTTCTTTTTTTTTTGTCTAAAAATTTGTAATTGACATTCGAATAGGGTTTCTTCAGCCTCTCAGGATAATTCGACTCTCAATAGCTCCATTAAAACGAACTCAATTCGAATAATAAAATATAATGAAATATAGGTAATTAAATTATCTCTCCTTTTCTCCGAGAAATATATCTATTTATTTCTCAGTCGTTTACGTGTCGTTCAAGATATTGATAATGAAAAACAGGTGATTTCTTTATTTTTTATTATTGTGCTACGAAATGGGAAAATTTTTGACGAACTTTTTTCTAAGCAAGTTTTCGCAGAAAATGATTCCATTCGGTTCGTTCGGGGGAAATCGACTATGTATCGAATTTTACCCGGAACACATAGAAAATCCATTTTCTACATCAGAGAATCGATTTCTAGAAAGAAAAAAAAAGTATTATGCGTGTCACTTCCCGCGATAACTGCCATAATTATCGAGATAAAAATCCTTCTCGCCAAAAATAATTATGAGTTCGTTGGCCAGCGAGATCGGAGCAGAGGATGGTGTTCGAATTTGACCGTGAATTTGCCTTAAACCGAAAGAGCATTTGGGGTATTGAATTGCGTGCATTTTATCACGTTAAATCTAACGAGAAGATATCATGTCGATATCTTCAACAGCTGTTGAGTTATTGCAATTATAATGGAATTTTTGAGTTTTGGAAAAAATGCCTACGTACGTAACGATAATATTACTCGAGCATATTGAAGCCTGCACAAAAATCTTACTATATTCGTTATAATAACAATATTATATAATATTTATTATTTAATCTTCTATAATAATAGTTATAATATTCTTGAAACAGTCCCCTTTATAATACGCGACAAAAGCATGACTGGAACTTTAATATTTTGGCTACTCCATCTAGATATTTCCATAGGTTCCGTGAATATTAATAATATTTATATTAATAATATAAATTTATATTAATAATATAAATATTAATAATATTATAATAAATATAATAATAATAATAAATATTAATAATATTTAAATCCGGGACTACGGTCCACTTTTACAAAAAAGCTTTAAAACTTTTGGGGTCACCTTTCGAAGGGCAATCGGAGCTCCAACGAGGAACTGATAGAAATCGTACGGGTCGTCGTAGGCGAAAGAAATGTCGTCATTTTCAAACAGTGTCATCAGTAAGACCGTTACAAATGAACGTCTGTTGTTCAACTGTCTTCAAACTAGAGAACTATCAAGTGAGAGAAACGTTGAAAGGTTTCCTTGACTTCCGATAGCTAACGACATTTAGCGAAGCAGCGAGTGACGCGGGTTGGACGATAATTTTTCGCGGTTCGTTATTCGCTTCAGTTTTAAAAAAACGAATAATTTTTTCCTCGTCATTTTCACGGAAGAAAATTCGAGATGAGAGAAAACTTTGATGAACCGAAAATTAATATAATTTTCAACTCGTAAGTACGTTTAAATATTTATTATTTTTTAAATATAAATAAATAAAAAACAACAAACTGAATTTATTAAACGGTGTCAGTCACGGTGGAAATTTTTTCACATATTTGTACACTAATCTTTGAAAACCCACAATAGGAAAAAACTCTAAAAAAAAACACGTTTAAATTTTTTGCCAAGCGTTTTGCGACAATTGCCTAATGTCAAGTTCTGGACGATCTCGCGGTTTATTTCACCAACTGCCGAGGGAACGCGCGTTCGAAAACTGATCAAGTGGAACGTGATATGGAAAACGTCGACTCGGCGACTCGTCGTTATTTGTACGCTCAGCAGAAGAGAGATATCAAAAATACAGAAACTGTTTACTTTCCTACGTTCGGATATTCTCATGTGAAGTGAAACGATGGATTGCCGAGGCACTTTCGTCGATGAACTACTATTTTCTTTATTGAGAAATTTGTCGGATCGGTAAATTGCAGATGTTGCATGTAAAAAAAATTATTACTCTCCGTATATATATTTTAAAAACAAAAGAATATATATGAATATAAAAAATTAATTTAAAAACAGGATTTTTTTGTAAAAAATAACTATTAACTCTCACCTGTTTCTTATTAGTTATTTTTTTTTAGCTTATCTTCTAGAGATCTATCTATCTATATATATAAAACTGCACAACGAGGAGGAGGAGAAGGTATACTATTGATTGAAGAACTGGCCGGAGGGATTTGGATGAAAAAAATAGGGGAAGTTTAGAATTTAAGGCCATCGGCTGAAAAAATCGCCGATTTTCCATTTTCGCCCTTGAAAATTTTTTAAAATTCGAAATGTATCGAAAAACGTCGTTTTTGGAAAAAATCGCTTTTCAGGAATTCGAGCTTTCGGACGAACTAGCGGTTAAACTAATAACTTTTACATATACCAAGTGAATTGCAAAGTTGTAGCCAGTTAAATTTCCAACATTTTTGTAATTACAAATGTTAAGTTTGGTGAAACCCCCGCGGAGCTATAGCGATCCAAAGTCGAAACTTGAAAAATCCGATGCAAAAAAACGCTCTCGACTCGACGCCGCATTTCGAAAAAAAAAATTAATTTGGCACTATATTCGTTTAGCATTTCGAAAATGATACGGCGAAAAAATAGTCGATTTTCGATTTAAGCCTCGGATTTTTCTTGGGGGAGGTTTATGTGCAAATTTCACCTGTTTCGGAAACACGTTTTTCCGCAGTTATTCGCGGTTTTCTCGAAAAATTCACATTGGAGCTGTAAATTTTACTACAGATATTTGTAGATTATTAAATTCTTTAAACGAAAAAGTACAGGAATTCGTTCGTCGGTTGAGTTTAGTCGGAGCTAGAGAAGCTCGAAGTGAAAGTCGAAAAACCGTGGGTATCCGATTGATTGAGAAACTGGGGCACGGTAATCAAATTTTGGTCATAGTGCCGTTCAATTGAGACAAACTGATCGGGTGAAAAAATCGTCTTTTTTTTTATTAGGCCTTTGTTCAAATTTTATTGCGCTTTGAAATTTTATGACACGATTTTTTGCGTTTTTTTGCCTGTTTTTCGCATATAACTTTTGAACCGGTTACTTTTACATAGGTATATTACTCAGAGGCGAGAAAGAGCTATCGAAATCCCACAATTTGGTGTACTTAATTATATTTTTATGTTATGTCCCCGCGGAGCTATTAACGTTTGAAAAAAAGTCAAAACACGTTTTTTGACATAAAGTGGAATATTCCTCGAAAGCTATCATATACGCTAGCCATTTTCGTATTTTTACTGGATTCTACGTTAAATTTCCTACATTTTCTTCCACAGCACCTAATCTGTCCCGTTTCGGGAACGTGATGAAAAAAAATCCCAAAGTTGAAACTTCAAAAGTATGAAAAACGACAAAAATTCGAGAAATATTATTAATCGTTCGAATTTGATTGTTTTCACTTTGAATTCGAATTCTACGTCTAATTTCCCATAGGGGTCATTAGTTAATTAAATTTGAACAGTACTGTAAGTATTTGCAACGGAATTTCAAAGTTGAAAAACATGAACCGTGTAGTACTAAAACCGGGAAAAACTAATGTTCGTCGTCAAATTTCCACCGTTTTGACGTCATATTCAGATTCAGCGTTAAATTTCCTATAAGAATAGCTTTCAAAATTGCTTTAAAACGAAAATTTAATTTTTCACTATTACCGATGCCAGCGGAGCTCGGAATTTCGGCCGGCGAAAAAATCGATTTACGGAAAATAATTTCTCTGGCTGTGTTTAAAATTTTTTCGCCAAATTTTTTGCTATGTACGTGTGTAAGGCGTTCAAATGAAGACTCCTGCATACCAAAACAAATGATTCGCATTAATTTTGACCCCGAAAATCACCGTTAAAGTCCAATTTTTGAGCTTTCAAAAACCGATTTTTTTGGACCACTTGCAGATTTTTCCGAGAAATAAAAAAAATCACAAAAATACATCATGGTAAGACACAACTTTCCTAAAAATTTCAGATTTTTATCTGTATTGAGAGACGAGTAAAAATTCGTTAACTGTTCGGTTGAAAAAAATCGCAGGGGTACCCCTTGGATTTTTCGCGAAAAATTTTTTGAAATGGATTTCGATCAAATTCAGCATAATGTTAGTTGATGATGTGTATATCAATAATATATGGTCCATTCTTTGTTTCTTTCGCACTAAATAGATGAAAAGAACGTTTAAAGTTGAAAAATGTCATTTTTTCGTGTATCGTCTACATATATTGTTGAATAACTCAAAAATGGTTGAAAAATTGATAGGTACATTACATTGGGAAAATGTGGACAGTTAAATTACCTATCTTTTGGTATATTCAAACATCTGAATTGACGACTTTTTGTTTGAGTTATCCACTGTGCAAGTTACAAATCTTGGAAAACTTACAGTTGTTATGTCTAATTTTGCTCCTACTTTCCTCCAGTTGAAAAACCCAATACTTTATGATACAAAGTACGATACATTCCCCACCCCCAACATACCAAATAATAGCAACTACTACTAAGTACTACCTACTAATAATAATACCTATCGATTCCCACTCTCCATACACAAATGATTAACTACTAAACCCATACCTATACTTATACCTTTACCTATACCTATACTATATACCATATACTATATACTATACTCTATATATTATACTATACTATATATACTATATACTATACTATATACTAAACTATATATAGTACTACTATATATAGGAGTGAAAAGGACACTGCCCCCGCAAAGCTATATGTAAGGCCCGAGAGGAGGGGCGGAGCCCCTCCGACGGGCCGACGCGCGCGCGATAGCTGAGGGGGGCGAAGCCCCCCTCTGAGGGGGTTGGGCGGCGGCAGCCGCCAGGGGCGCTCAGCCCCTAGTTATGAATAAAGAGCTAAATTTCGAGTCAACAATCTTACAATCAAACGACGATAGCGAGTTAGTTGATTTACACGAATTTTATATTTCATTTTTAGCCTAACCGCAAAAAAATGGTCCGGAAAATTTACAGAGAAATATCAACGAAAGAAACGACCGACGTGACCTCTTTTCACAAAATAACTCGAAACTGCTATAGATTTTGTTGTTTAAAACCCATCACTAAATCCTGTGAGAATCGACGTTTCCAAATATATTCCGAGAAGACCTAAGGCAATTTCGAACAGCTTCTCCCAGAGAGAATTGCATTCAATTTATTTTGAAAAGAAAATCTTGTTTCAACTTCTGCAACAGCGTTGTCAATTTTATCCCCGATTATAAAGCAATAAGAAATATGATGATAACGATAATTTTTATTTGGCGAAAAAATGCGTATGTAGAGGTGACGAAATTTCGAAAATGTGGGAATCAAGCTTACGCTATCTTGATTGAATTTTTTTTTCCCCCCAAAAATGATCTCACGAATATTGTAATCCAATAGTTTGCTCTCTCCTGTCAGTCTTCAAGATCAAAATCACAAAACACTGACACAGAATTGCTCGTGGACTCTTGAATTCAATAGAAGGAAGATGGAGGTATCAGCTGCTAATTTAGGCAGATGTGCTATCAAAACATTTAGGAGAAATCGATGATATATTGGAACAAATCGAATAATCGGATCAATTGCGATTTTGATCGAAAACCGATTTTCCACACGAATGCCTCTGGTTTAAATTGAATAGCTTACCTGATCTTTGACAACCCTCAGCGTCCGAGGGATGACAGTTTGATGAAGCAGCGGATCTCGGTTAAGATTGGCTGATTCCTTCACCTGTCGGTAATGTCTTTGGAAATGTTTCCTCGTTGGTTTGAACGACATTCCTTCTCTGTAAAATCCGAAATATTGAAAGAATATTACATTGCGAAAAATACAAGTTTAGAAAGGAAAAAATTCTTCCGAACAATTAAATTTATTTCTGTCGTTGGAAGATGGATTTAAATGAAATATTTGGCCAGTCGAATGATGTGATAAGAGTAGCAGTGGTGCCAACTGTACTTACACAGAGCTGTCAGTCAGCGACATGTTATCAGATTCAGTCCTGGCGTCCGAGCTGAGCGATTGCAGTTCCGAGTCTTGTCTCGACACAGGGTTATATGATGAATACACCTTGGCAGTGCTTTTTCCGTGCAAGTACATTCTGCATGCAACACACGGGGTAAAACAGGAAATCAAATGAAAAAAAAATTGCAGAGGAAAAAATTAAAATGTGCGGGCAATAAATCTATGTAATATTAAGTCATTAAACACGAATAGTTTAATTTTCGAGCAGCGACTACAGCCGAAAATTGATTGAAATAACAAGGAGGAGATCGATGCATGCTATTGGCATATAATTCGCGATTTACAATACCGATGGCGGCTACCATCAATGGTGACGTTTCACTCAATATCGCCCAATGCTAAAAAATGGTTTTTCAAACGTGCTCTGGAGGCAGTTTCTGCTGTCCGAAATTAAAGTTAATCAGTGCATTTTGCAGTAAATATCATCCACGTTCATTTTCTACCGGACATTTTTTTGGGGGGAAAAACGGTACATTCCAAGAGTTATAAGTGAAGAAAGTCCGAAAATTTCAAGGTTAACTATTTTCACGGTGTACCACGCTTGTTTTTGTCAGCTGACTTCAGCTTCAGGAAAACAAAATATATAAAGCTCCGTCAAAAAATATTTTTTCAATTTTTTTATTCTTTTTTTGTATAAACAACAATATTAACGATGCCTGGACGTCGCATTGCATTTAAAAAAAAAAAAAAAAAAAAAAAAAAAAAAAACGAAGACAATTCACTCTAAACCAAGCTAGAGACGATATTGAAGTTGATAAAGCTTGGGAAATAGCTGAGACTACAGTCATAAAAAAAAGGTGGAAATTCGTTCGTCTCATTGATAATGGATGGATTTTCTTTTAATCAATTTCCATCCGACAAGTCGAAATCAAGTCTTTGTTTGGGGGAACACTGGAAAAGGAAAAGCTTTCGAAAAAACTAAAAAATATATCTTGGAAATTGAGCTGTCCGCAGTAAAAAATTAATGTTGGAGAGTGCTCTGTGAAGGAAATTTCGTTCTGTGCAGGGTATGTTTTTGAAAAAGCCGATACTTTCCAACTTGAGCCAACTTTTTTACATAGTGTTATGTAAAAAAATCCGACTTTGAGGATTTTCGCAATTTTGACGGTTTTCTACGCCTTTTGTCGCTGGTAGACTTCCCATTTGGAAACCAGCGAAGCAAAATATAGGCGTAACATGCGGCGTTTTCGAGCACCACCGTTTGACTGTACGATAATGTAAATCGCGAATACTCAGCCCTATTTCACGGAGTGAACTGACATCCAAATACGCTTGAATTATATTCGAGTGAATGAAGCGACCGCATAAAAAATCCCAGTTCTATATCAGTTTTTGCACACTAGGAAATTAAAAGAGCTTTCGAGCAGAACTTCACAACATCGAGTGAACAAAAGGGTGACCAAAATCTAAAGGCATAATGTGCAGAAGCTTACAACTGGCAACAAGCTGTAACCGAAAGTGGTGGCAGAAATTATGTTCATTTACCCGGCGAACGCTTCCGGCTTCGGCACGGCGTCGGACGCTCTTCTTTTCTGCGTGTACATGAGCATGTCTTTTGTCAGAGGAGCAAACGACGCGGGAGCGGCCGATGGGACGATTTCCAGTTCCTGGTCCTCGTGCAGGGTTGCCAACATGGCGGTGCCACCTCCGTTGTGACTTTCAGGGTCGCTGCTTCCAGAGCTGCTCCTGAAAATTAGATGAAGATCGAATCACAATTTATATCAGCGATAACAGCTCAAGAGTCCGGGGGTTGTGAGGTGGAGAAAACCCAGGCGACTCATTCTCCAATTCTTTATTAGCTGGCCGAGCACTTTCGCCCATTCGGGCATCCTCAGGGCGACGTGGAGCCATAGGCTGTGGACCCTATGGCTCCACGTCGCCCTGAGGATGCCCGAATGGGCGGAAGTGCTCGGCCAGCTAATAAAGAATTGGAGAATGAGTCGCCTGGTTTTTCTCCACCTCACAACCCCCGGACATTCCAACAAGTATAGAAAGTTTTTTATAGCTCTAGAAAGTCTGGAGTTATCGCATCTTGCAAATTTCCTTAAATCTCGAATATGCCACACAAAAGCTGGATTATCAACAGGACATAAATAAGGCAGTATACTTGAGTATGAGATTTTTCGAGTTTCAACTTACCCGATGCATCCGTTCTGCATCGATTGAACATGGTTGAGGTAGATTTCCGACCTGAGGAAATTCGGGTAAGTCGTTTCATTGATGATCTTCTCCACCTGAGCCTGTGCCTTGTCGAAAATATGAACGTCGAACTGTGTCGAATCGTTGAGCCGCTTCTGCACGGACTTCCGCTGAGAATCGCTGATTCCGAGCTGCGATTTGAGGAAGTATCGTCTGAAGGAAAAAATTTTGTTTTAATAGAATGCCTATAAAATAGATCTCAAGGCGTCGCATTTTCTTCAGGGGTCGAGAGAAAGGAATTTGGCGACCCTTGTTGCGGACATTTTGTGCTCCATGAGGAGCGCCCAGACGTAGGTTATCTCACCGTTACAGCTTCCTTGTTCGGGAGATAAGATAGCGCACCAGGACCGCGTTTTTGGGTTTGTTTACAAACACAGTTCAGTTCAGTTTTCGTTATTAGCCAAATATATTCACGTTTGAACCAGTGTTATTTTCTTTTTGGGACAGTTCCCCCATTCAAGCGAACAACCCTTCCTTACTTTTATGGCCAAGAACTTTTGGGTATTTTCATGGAAGAACGAATCTCATTATGTCTCACTCTTGATCCGTAACCTTATTTAAGATACAATTGTCAACAATTATGACCACAATTCAACTGACCTGTAGATAACTTTGACGTACTGTCCAATTCTGTCCGGATCGGTTTGTTTGTGGAGCCCTTCGATGGCAAACCAGAAGTCCAGCTGGTCGCTGCTGGGCTTACCCTCGTCGACGAGGTATTTTTTGAACAATGTGACGCCGTCAGGGTCGGAAAGGAGGGAAACGAGATCGCGAGCCCATAAGAGGAAACCTGGAGGCGATCTGGTGTCACCGCATGGAGGAGACCCGCTCCTTCCTTCGGGTTCGAAACCGAGTGGTGCATGACCATCTAAAATAATAAAGGTTCTAAGAAAAAAAGTCACAACTCGACGGAGGGAATTTTAGAACAGAGATATACAGAACATTTCTAGTAAGAATTTATTGAAAACTGAGTCGAATTAGGTTGAGAATGCAATGTGGTTCTTGATCAGGACGGATTATTACTTCGTTGAAATTTAACCATCACCCCCAGCTACAGAAGGGAAGAATGAGGTGGGATAAGAGAGCGTCGATCGCGTGGGAAATTGTCGAGATATTTTTGAAATTAAAAAATTGTCTCACCAAATGGAAAAACTGGATTTTTTATACCTTCGCGTGAAAAAAATTCGACGCATTTTCCATAATCCAAAGGATTTTTTTTTTAAATTTGTTCTTTTTCTGTATTTTTTATTTATTTATTTTTACAATTATTTTATATTTTTTAGCATCAACTTTTGCAAATGATAAAAAAGAAATTGCAATTAATAAGATCCGAACATTCGATTTCCATGCTCACGCGGTAAATAGAAGTGTTGTAATCGTGATATTAGAACTTATTGTTCTCGACTTGTTTTCGATTTTCATCCGCATTCAAAAATGCTGCGAATGATTGTACCGTGGTTTGTTATTCCTGTGCTTCAATTATGACTGAAGAAGACTAAGCACATCTGTAGTAACTATGGCGAACGTTTCTACATGACAACAGATTGGTAACTATAAGAGAAAACGTCCTCGCAACAATCGTAATTTAAACTATTTTCATTTTTCTTAGTTATCTAGTCAAAAGCTAAATTATTTTTCTAGCTATACAGCTCAAGAGAGTGTTTGACGAACATTCCAACGAGTATAGAAAGTTTTTTATAGCTCTAGGAAGTTTCGATTTAGAGCTTCTTGCAAATTTCCCGAAATCTCGAGTTTGCCACACAAAAGCTGCGATAGCATTGGTTTTATTTAGTTTGCAGGCAACGCCAACACGAACCAATCTATTTTTTTTTTTTTTTTTTTTTAAATTTGTATGAGTGCTACATTTTCTTCTAATTTTCGGTCCAAAACTGGATCGATTTTCTAATATTCACACATAAAACCGTTAGATATTATTTGCACTATACACCAATTTTTGTTTAGGTTGAATTTGAACAGAGCTAATGAGTCTAATTAGAATCTATTCAACAAACTCACACGCAGGAACGCTGAAAGTTCAGCACGGCAACTCTGATTGAGTTCATTGGTCGGTTCACTGGTGTCATTGGACAATATCATTGTTAACAGCCAATTCATTTAGTTTTACCTTTTCACACAAAGCAGGTACTTCTAATTCGACGAAACCTAACGCTACAGAGAAGGAATACTTTTCTGACGACTCCACTAATTCTGGGAGATTTTACTTTTGAACTAGGAACGAGCACAATTGTATCTGATAGAAAATAGATAGCCTATTGATAAGCTTAGACATCGAGCGATTCATGTACTCAATAGCCAACTGTTCAAGTCTCTAGGCGAACTGAGGTGGCCTCAAAGGATTAGAAGGGGGTCATTTAAATCACCCTGCCAGGCAAAAAGAGACCCATACAGAATGGCCCAGGTATAATAATTATTACTGGTTATGATCCGACAACTAATTTGTCAAAGTTTCTCGTATTCTGGGCCAGTTTTTAGCTATTTATTATTGCTATTATTTTATTTGCTATTCTAATCATTTTTTATTATTTCATACTTTTGGCATCGATACGTATTTACCATCTATTTTTAAAGTTCGACACGGCTTCTTTCTAGTTGACAGTCAGCATACATTTGGAGCGTAATTGAGAGCTTTCCAACGAGTGGAGAAGGATTTATGAATAAGGTACCGAATGAACCTATGCTGCTCAGAAGATGACTGAAGGGGCGAATGATTTTAAAGTAATAGAGAAGTCGCCAATTTCTCTTTCCCTCAAACCAATAAGTACGTTGCCTCGGTTAGGCCTGAATTTCGCATCATTTTCTAACTATTTCCCTACTTTTTTTTCTAATGATATCCGTAAGAATAAACTTGACTTCGTTAAAGTACCGGGTATAATTAAAACGTCAGCCTGACCCGATCATTTTGAATTTAGAGGAATGCCAGTAAAATCGAACGAATACTTTATCAGCGTGAAGCATTGATATGATACTGAAGAGCAATTTTATTTATTTTCGGTTTTCGTTTATTGATGAATAATTTATTGTTAATCGGGAGATTTATAATAAATTTAAAAAATAATAATATTGGACCAAAGTCAACTCCCGGGGGAACAATCTATTCAATCTAATAAATCATTCAACATTCAATGATTAACCACTGTAACCGCGCAAGAAATTTTTTCTGCGTAGAATTTTGGAGACTATAATAAATTTGGCATTAGGGTATAACTAGAGAATTTCTGGAGCAATAAAAATCGTTCTATACTCGTTGGAAAGGTCGAACACTCTTCAGCTGAATCGCGGCGGATAATTTACCTTTTAGTTAGATAACAAAGAAAAATAAAAACATTCAATATTTGTTAAACACTTAAGTTCAATTTAATTTTTCCCTTCACAAATCCTTTCCTATTTCCCCTCACGATTCCACTCGTCGAGATTCTCCAAAGGAAAGAACGTGAGTGTACGGCCAGTTATTTTAATTCTCACAATAACTGCAAATCGTAAAACTTTCACACCGTATACAGTTCCATAATGTTTCACGTTTACGACAATTGAAAACAGACAATTTCAACTGGCAAGTTCGATAAGTATTACACTGAGATCGACTGAAAAGAAACAAAAGCAGAGGAAACGGGACTCATTTCTGGAGAATGGAACTAAAAATAGAAAATTGAAACGGAGGGCTTTTTCAAGCGTGCATTTTTTTTCTTTTGTTTCGAATGTGCAATATCTAAACACACTATACCTTGATACGAGTGATGATAGAGACTAGAAGTACGAGGCGTCAAACCAGGATTGTACGTTTTCACCTCGCTTGCGCAGGAAATACCCCTTTGAACTAGAGCGTCTGTTTCCTCTCCTTAACAAAAGAAGCTCAGAGTACTAAATGTGTTCCTAATTGATATACCAATGGTGGGATACAAATGGGAAATTAAGTACTGACCTGGAACAACGGGCGGGCGTGGTGCATTGCGATGGAACATGCTTATCTTGGGCAAGAAGGTGCCCTCACCTTAATAGTCATCTTCATTCCAGTGAAACTGAAACAATAGGAGAAATATAATGCATTTCTAGACAAAGATTGGATGAACGGTATTAACAACAGCAGACACAAGATGAGAATATTTCTTATTGAGAAGGATGTCTTTGATGAGCAAGGGAAGGAAAGGAAGATCAGGTGACAGTCTGCCTGACCTACAGTATGGCCTCAACCCCCACCTAGCTTTCTCCCTCCAAGTTTTCTTTCAGTTGACACTGAGGACATCACAATCGATCTGCCCTTCGTCCTGAACAGTACTCAACTGTTCACTTGCTCCACATTAACTACATTAATGGACATTATATCACTTGATAAAAGCATTAATGCGATTCATTTACGCTCAGATTTACCGTAGGAATAGAACAAATACAAAAATCCAGAAAGCAATATAAACAGGTCTATAGAAATATGATGTAAAAAATGAAACAAGATCTCCCTATATTATTCTGAAGGCAACAATAGGAACTGAAGGACGCGAGGCGGCCATCTTGGACTTTTGTAAAGAGGGAGGGTGTTCTCTACTCAAAAGGGAGACCGATCGATCGGGCTCTGACTCTGACGAGTGTCATAACAGCAATATTACGTATATATGGAACTATTGGTAAAGAAATACATCTTATACAGTCAATACACTGTAGAAGAAGTTGATTTAGCGTGAACATAACCTCAAAATTTCCAGTTCGGCCAACCCGATAGCGACAGGCAATACAATAAATGGGGAAATGTGATATGACAATCTCAAAGAGCATCAAAAGAGCGAAGAGAACACCGATGAAAGAAAGAAAAATGGTAAAAGTGATAGAAGTCAGAGTCACGGAGGATGCGGACTGTTCCAATCACCACACGTAAAAACACGCACAGGCACAGATTTGAAAAACCGGAACAACAGCATTCAATAGACATCTTTCAACATGCTGGATCATTCATAATACAACTATTCCAAAAGGAAGCGGCTGTTCGAAATCAATAGCGGCCATATTGTACGGAACCGATCAATACGGTTCAAGTTCGGCAACAGCGTATAGCGGTAAATTATAACAGCATCTTCACAGTGAAGGCTGTCAAACCTAATTCATATCATAACTGGGTGGTCGAGAACAAAGAGGAATGAAATCTTTGTTAAGTTCCCAGGTGGCCAAAATGCGGGGTAACCTAACCCGTATCAAGTTGGCAGGTCGGTATCAAAACATCAGCGTTGAAAGGCACAGTAACGCTAAAAATCGTCAAAAATCTATGCATTTATGGGTTGAATAGATTTAGAACAGGGAAATATACCATTTTCGCACGCGAGAAGTAAGAGTGCCGTTCCAAAAAAGTGTTGTACTGTGTCCGGGGGTGAAAAAGCGGACCCAGCCTGGGGTGTTTTCTATATCTCGCGCCGAGCACAACTAAACCGAATGGCGTCGTAGAGTGAGATGCAGCTCGAATCAGAAAGGCGGAATCTGCGCAGCTAAGCGATCGATGAATATCGACAAAGCCGATAACGGCAAGTTCGGGTTCAGACTGAGTGTGGTATGAATTATGAAATGAGAATAATGCCTGTCAATCAACAACCTATTGGCAGGAGAACAGATGCAGGCCGCGAAAGGTCTGAAAGGAAGCTATATGATATGGAATTTCACGGTTTTCCGAACGCGTTAGTCTAGAGTGGATCATCTTCTTGGGCCCTGAACAAATCGAACGCCTCAAGAGGCTCTTGGACAGAACAAAAGATGGGGAAACTGGATTACTTGAAACTGAAGACTTGAAAATATTTGCAGACTGCCGAACGGGCATCATAACTAAGGTGATTTCTATTGTACTCTGAAAGGGGCCACACGATTGATGTTTGCAGGGATTTATTATCCAGGGACAATTAAACATAAAAAAAAGGTTCCGATTTTGTTAATTGCACTATCGAAGGAGGCAAGAGTTAATTTTCGCTACGAAATCGAACATTCAAAGGCGACAGCTCTGGAGAGTCAAGAAAGTAGAGAACAGGTTAGTTCTGAAGGCCTCCACTAACATCTCTGACTATTGATAAGATGGCGGTGTTCAAGAGACAACCTCACCAGCTTAATAAATCACAAGCGGTCTCTGAGAGGTCACAATGGTCCTTGGGTGGAACTTTAGGGCATAGATATTTATGTAGTGCTGGCCCTGTTTTCAATGAGGAAACGAAAGGAAGGGGGAGTCAATATTGCTTCATTTCCCGAGCGCTTTCGCCATGCCAGCCTCACCGATTGGGACAAAACCCATTTAGCTACATCAAGGCTCATCTGAGTAGTTATTAGTGTGAAAATTGACCAAAAAAGGTGTCATCTTCACCGTGTTTTATGGCAGGAAGACACATTCATGGTCCAGTATTCCGTTGAAAACAAATCAACAAGACTGGCGAGACAAGGTTTTTTTTCCTGAGTGTGCCGAGTAAAGCCCTGATCAGCCCATGGATCAAACTTATAGGTCTCTACAATCTTATTTAGATATAGGAGGGAGGCTGTGACAAACTTGGTGACTCTTTCCCCATGGTTTTCTATTATACGCCTAGATCTTACACATCTTTAGGGCTACATAGGTCCATCAGGAACCCTTGTCCAGGGGGAGAGGGGGAGAAAAACCAGGCGAATCATTCTCTGATTCTTTATTCGCTGTCCGAGCACCTTCGCCCGTTCGGGCATCCTCAGAGCGACGTGGTTATTATCTCATTTCAAAACTACCTTCCTCCTTGGAACAATCGGGTGAGATTCTTGGAGTTAATTGAATTGGCGTTTGGGCAGTTACCGGCCGAGATTATTACCCTCTCACAGAAAAGCTGTGATGCAGAGAGGCAGAGCTGAAAATTCTTGCTCATCAATTGGCAAGCAATAGCAATTCAATGAACCTCAATGTTTGCAATACAAATTTTGTTAGAGAGTCTCGAAGGAGTCATCTGAAGAGCCCTTGGAGCGCTATCTATTCATAGACGCAGTGAATACTGTCTTGGCCTTCCACAAGAGAGCACTCTAGTCTCTAGTTCTAGTCCATAGCTTAGCTCGACTCCAAATTAGAATGCCATTTTCTATTTAGAATCTTTTTGTTCCAATAGGATATTATAAGCAAGTTCCACAAGTTGGATTCTGATTGTTGACTTAGCCATGTACTTGATTATTTGTTCCATTTTTTATTAATTTTAGCACTACTTACAGGACAAAGCATCAGCTGTTTTGTAATACCTGAATGAAAAGGTAGTACAACCAGAACCGGAAGAGCAGCATGATTGCCTATAAAGAAGAATTTATGCTAGATTTGACCGCAAAGTGTATTGAAACAACAATTGAGGTCCATATGAATTATCTGTAGGAGATTAATCAAATCTAGCAGTTATAGGTTAAATATAGGTTGAATCAAGGTGAATTGTTGAATCCTAGAGAGTCCTCAAGAGGCCAACTTTTCCACAGCCCTGCGTTTACGTGGGTAAAATATAGCTCAGACTATTTTAAGGTTAAACGGTTATAATCAAGATATAGAGTAAATTTGGAACAACGACATCTTGGCAGACAGTACGTGAAATGCGTCAGACTTAGCAAGTCGTATAGTCCTTGACCATAAATTTATATGAGGCACTATATCTCCCAGAAGAATTATCTGGCTCTGGACACACTCCCATAGCGTTCACTATAACATTACCACACAGACAACTGATGACACTCGTAACATATTATGTACTCCCCGACAATGAATATTTCTATTTGGAAATTAAATTGGACATAAAAAACAGGATATCCAGGAGGTGTGAGAGGGTGAAAAACCAGGCGACTCATTTTCAAATTCTTCATTTGCTGGCTGAGCAATTTCGAGTATTCAGGTGTCCCCTATGGCTCTACGTCGCCCTGGAAATGCCCTAACGGGTGAAAGTGCTCGGCAATAAATAATCGAAGAATGAGGCACCAGGTTTTTCTGCTCCTCACATAAAAAAATGCCACAGTTGAAAGAAAAACAGGATCTTTCCAGCTATAAAGTGATTATATGAGCCATTAGTAATTGCTTCTGTTCTCAAAGCGCTTTCTCCCATTTGGACATTTTGAGGTAGAATAATGCTCGAGTGGGAAGTTTAGTTTCCATTAAGATAACAGAGAGCTGATTTTGAGAGCATGAGCCTCTTCTTCAACTTATATCGTCCAAGCGCTTTCGCCCAAACGTTCCTCTTCAGTAACAGGTTCGTACAGCTTCCTTAAACCGTAGTTATTTATTATTATTATTAACCGTTATTTAAACCTGTAGTTCAAGCCACTACTCGTTAACTCATTCGGATTAGAAGAAGACGGCAATTTTTCAGAGATGAAAATCTTGATCAACTCTAATTGCGTATCCCAAGCTTCTTCTGCCTATCTATGGCGAGCGTGGAAAACATCAACGTCAAACCGAAATCGCCGATGCGTTTTCAAAATGAACGTCAGATTTAGACGGACACTTCTTTTAGTTGCCAATTAGAGACGCACACAAGAACGAGCCCTTTGAGGTGACAAGCGTCGAGCTCGTAAATCGAAAAGACTCTTTGATACTTCGGCTTGTTTCGGCAATTAGCTTTTTCGAATGTTCCCATTTTTCCTCGCGGCTCAAAGAAAAACGCTAATTTACTGCAGGAAACTGCGGTTTTTTGATTGCGTGCTCGTCGATCGTAGATGTCGGTGTTCGCATGGAAGATGAAAGGAACGAAAACGCGACTAATCGGGGCGGCATCGGTCCTCGCGCTAATTGTAAGAAATTAGGTACGTACCTAAAACCGAAGAATTCGCCAAGCAGTTTTCTCAATTCGCACAGTTTCATTCAGAAACTGGAGCGGTTTAAATAAATTTAATCAGAAAGAACGTTATTTGGAGGCAAAAATAAACTTCAGAAGATTTGCATAAGGAAAAAAAAATTAATAAAGAAAAAATGTTGATAAAAATTACTTGAAAATAAAGCAATGCCAAGGTATATTATATTTTAATACAAAAACAAATAGTGAATCTTATATTAAAAGTTTTGATAAAAGTTGGTATTGAGATAATTTATCGAAGAATGCCCCCTACGAACTTAATTGAAAAAATTGATACTTAATTGAAATGAAAGAGTTTTAATAATTTGGTTTCTACTCTTCTTCAAGGTTTGGCTATCAAAATTCATTACAGAAACCTACAAAGTAGATAATCTTAAAAAAATAAATAGTTATAAAACAACATTAATGAAATCAATTTTAATTACATCAAAATGTTAAAATATTTTTTTTAAAATACCTAAATAAATAATGAATAATTTTAAAATAAATAAATTTTATATACATAAATAAAATAAAAATAAAAATTTCATTTTTAAAAATAAAATATTTTAAATAATATACCTATATAATAAATAAATAAATATTAATAATAATAAAATAGTTTATTTAAAATAAAATATTTTTTAAATAAAAAAAATAGTTTTAATAATAATTTTAATTAATAATTTTAATAATTAATGTGGTGTAACTGACTACTCCAATGGATAGTGGTTGCTATTCTAGGACTGTTGCTACTAAATTCAATAATAAATATTCATTCTTGTGTCTGAAAATAGTAAGAGCACCATTATTAATTTCTTACAATTAATAAATAAATAATTTTAAAAAGTACCTACAGACAAAAAATATATTTTAATTAAAAAAAAGGAAAAAACTATTGATGTAGCAAAAAAAATTGAGATTGTCATCGAAAAAATTGGTCGATATAATTCCATTTCGAAATCACACTTAGTAAAGCTTCCTTTCATGTTTAGATTTGACTTCTGCACGAGGGACAGGATTATAAACGACACAAAGGGAGATTGCAAAAACAAAGACCCACCGCGTTGTACGGCTGGGATAACAATTTTATCACCAAGTCTTCCTACTGTTCTGCTCGGATGACAAACGGGAATGTCATCCTCGGGGACGATTTTTCTGCGTCGATACGCTTAATATTCGCGGGAATATTTCACCGAAGCAATATGACATTCCGTTCGAAAGCTCCTTCATCTGCAAACCCGAGTTTCCTGTTCGGCGGTTTCAATGCGAGGATTTCAATTATTCGGCGTTTCTTCGTAGCAAAAAATTAGTAATGCCCCGCCAGTTTGGCAGCTGTTGCATTGTTTGAGGACGAGCCTTTCAAGAAAATGCAAGGCGAGTCGTTCGATGTCTTATCCAAGTCGATGGTGTTCCAGGTGTTGGTCAGTGCAGCTGCCCTTCAAGTTCTGGGCAGCTTGATAAAATGTATCCAAAGAGCTTGTTTATTGAGTCAATTAAAAAAAAAATAAAAAAAGTGTAATAATCGATACGTCAACTAGAAAGTCGTCGTTTCGAAAAATTAGTAAGGTAGGTTTTCGTAAGAAGAGAGAGTAAAAATTATATCTCCATTTCCCTGAGTGATACACTATCTATTATTCAACTATTGTTATTCAAGAACACGATCGTAAAAAAATTGCAGTAAAATTGCCAAATCGCTACCTCAATTTTAAGGGTATTTTAGGGCTGGTTTCAAGGGGTGGGGGTTCGTTTGAGTTATAATCATAGGTGTGGTAGGTTTATATAGCGTTTTTATTACTCCGATTTGAAAAATAAAGCTTTACTGCGGAATTTTCAAGATTTTAAAAATTTGGCAAGCTGGTATAGCTCGAGATTTATTTATTCAACTTCTAGTTTAGAAATAAGGTAGATTATTAATAAAAAATAAAAATTATGATAATGGCTAAGAAGTTTTCCCTTATAGCTACCATTCTGTCGTTATTTGGAAACGTTCATAATGTTCATAATAATAAATAATAAAACACTTGAAATCATTTGCACCGTTCCTCTCTCTGTTCGCGATTTATATATTCTGTAATTAATTCCTGCCACAATTAATGGAATCCTACGGAACTTTTGGCCAATAAAGATATTCACCAACCCAATTATTTCAAACGTCCTCGTTCCTCAAAACAACTCGGAGGGAAGAAAATCTAATAAAAAAAATCCGCATCAATTGTTGACGTAAATATCGAAAAAGATGGCTCGGAAACGGAGGAAAATTCGGAAACGATAGGTAACCGGCCGGACAAAAGGTAAAGACGAGCAAAACGGCGAGAGTGGGAAGAAAATAAAAGGAGAAGGAAAAAGAAAAATAAAGAGCGCGAGAAGAGGGCAGAGAAGAGATGAAAGAACGTGTAATTATACCCCCGCCCATTTCCTCGCCCAAGTGGCCAGGGCTGGTAATGGAACGGATCGACTGCAGGGAAGGAAGGCAGGCGGCACGCCTACGGGCACCCGTGAAGAATTTATAACTGTCTAGCCAGGGCAGGCCGACGGGCATCTCTCGCTCGGCGTTTGGCGGCAACATCACACGAAAAAGTTTCCACCATCACAGCCGACACACTGTACCAACATCTTCCAACCGGCCGACCTTCCTGCAGACGGAACCAACCCAGCGCAAGACTCTTTCTGAACCATCATCTTTATCTCCTTCTCTCGCTTCATCAACATCGACGACCGTCTTCGTCTTTCGCGCGGAGAGAGTCGGAGGCGAGTTCCACCGAACAGTTCAAGAGCGCGTTTGCCGACACTGAAGGCCATCTGAAGCCGTTCGAAGGCACCTCGCTGAGCTCTTAGGAAATGGACGAGGATCGTAGATGGAGGGATTCCATCGGGTAAAAACTTAGGTAGCAGAAGGGTTCACCGAAACGATTCATTTCACGTGGACGAGCCATTAGTCAGAGTTTTTTTTTCCCGATGGTACAGGGCCATAATTGTTCGGCTATTAGCGCGTGCCGTAATCACTGGGTTTGGGAACGAATTTGGAAGCAGCGAGATCGGTGTAGGAAAACACCTCAATACTATAATAATCCAGACTCAATAATAAAAATTCATAGGGGACGGATATTGGCAGTATCTGGAAATATATCAAGAAATACGAGTAATGAGCACGATATTGAGCACATCGGTCCTTTCTGCGATGTAGAACAATAAGGCAAAATAATATTGGCCATATTCGTTCTTTCCTTTTGAAAATCGTAACATGGAATAATACGTTATCAAAAACGCTGCAAATGATTGTACAGTGGTTTATTATTATTTCGCTTCAATATTGATTTGAGAAGACTATCCATTTTTGTCATTTTAAATATTCCGAACATTTGTGAACATTCCCACCGAAAAACAGATTGTAACTATAGGGGAAAACTCCGTAGCAACTATTGTCATTTTAATCATTTTTATTTTTCTTAATTTCCTAATTAAAAGCTAATCTTATTGCCCAACGATACAGATGGAGAGAGTGTTTGACGACCATTCCAATGAGTATAGAACGATTTTTATAGCTCCAAAAACTCTCGAGTTATACCCTAATGTCAAATTTCTGAAAATCTCCCAAATTCGGCACAAAAGCTGCGATAACTCGAGAACCAATAAAGCTATCGACCCGGCAATGGTCTCAATCGATTCAGCGTCCAAAAATCTATATAATTTGATACCACGTACACATTTTTCTGAAAAACCTTGGAAAATATGAATTTTCTCCCCCTCAAAACCCCCCAAAAATACCCTTAAAATTGAGCTAGCAAGATGGTTCAAGAATTGGGCCGTCGTAGGACCGAGATTGATTTTTGGTGAAAATTTCAAGAATTTCGCTATTATAGTTTGGCCGGAAAACTGCTGACGGCGTCCGGCGGACAGACAGAATTTTTTTTATTGGATATTCGGATTCTACATGCCTTGAAACGTAAAACATCAAATTTTGAGGGGGGGTTAAAAAAATTTTTTTCTTGGGGTGATTACAATGGTTTATTATTGAATAATAAACCAAAATCGTAAGTGTAAGTTGCACAGGCCATGAAAATTGTTGAATTATTTCCGGCAATATTTGCACAAGAGTCCAAAGACTATGTGCTTTATCAAAGAAAAACGCAGCAAATGATTGTACAGTGGTTTATTCGTTTCAACAATGATTTAAGAAGATTATCCATTAGTGATAGTAATTAGTATCGTTGAATACTGAATTATCTTGGAGACAATTACAGCCAATTTCTGGCAGAGAACGATGTGGCACCATTATGTCACAAATGCTCGAATCCAGAAATCTCGTAGACAGTTCGAAACGATTTATTCGAAAAAGCAGGAAACACGGTGCTCCCAGTCACGGAAACAGGTTCAATAAATCTGAGTGGTCAAACACAATAGTTAGCCATAAACGTTCTTTCCCAAGGGAAATCATGGCTCGCGAAACGTGAGCGGAAACCGCCAAGGGAAAGTGTGGTAATTTCCGAAAATTAGTTCGAATTTGCGAGGATTTCCAGATGAAAGGATTCTGTGAGAATCCGCGCGGCCCGGTATCATTCGAGACTAAAAACGATCGTTAGTGGGGAGAAACGTTCAATAAAACTGTCTTCTTCTCCAGGCGGTCGTATTACTTCTTTCTGCAGGTTGAGGGGGAGAATAACGAGACGACCTCTTCTCCATTTTTTCTCTTTTTATTACGCCGAGTACTTTCGCCCGTTCGGGCTTCTTCAGGGCATTATAGGGCCAATGTCATAGGGCCATAGGTACCATTGGCCCTATAATGCCCTGAAGAAGCCCGAACGGGCGAAAGTACTCGGCGTAATAAAAAGGAAAAATGGAGAAGAGGTCGTCTCGTTATTCTCCCCCTCAACCTGCAGAATAAAACTGTCGATTGGCGCGGCGCGTTTTCATGCTCGAAATTTCAAGATGATCGAAGAAGAATTCGAGAGGTTTTCAGTGATATGTCCTCACTTGTGCTTAGTAGATACAGATAAATCAAAAAATCCCCTGGCGAGCCATTTACTTTTTCATTGCGCGTGATAAAGTACTTGTTCGAAAATCGCTGATCGGGAGCCGTCTTCGGCTAATCCTTTCTCGAATCATTCGCCGATTTTCATGGCGTGAATGACATTATTATTCCATGCCGTGATTTCACGAGTGAAAGAACCAGCGTGTACAGCAAAGGAAACATTTCAGCGAATGAACTTGAAACGGCGTAAAATACAGCACTAGAACGTGCAGGACAAAAAGAAAAATCCCAGTGTCCAGGAAGATACTCCAGACTCGGACCCCACAAGGTTGAAAATTAATTGAAAAATTGTATAAGATTGATTGATTGAAGTGCTTCATTTATCCACCAGGTTAGGGCCAAGTGGCCCTCTCTTCCACCTCCCCTGGAAAATGTTTGACAAAAATTAGCTCTTACAATCGAAGGAAATTTTACACATAAAAATAAATAATACACTCTCCGTTCGAATAATAACAAATCAGAAAAGAAAAACAAGCTAGGAGACCCCAAAAATATAAAAACGCACCAATAGGTTATTAATGCGGAAGTGCAGTACCTAAGCCTAACATAGCGACACAAGACAAGTTTAAACTGCGTTTTTATGTGTTTTGGGCGAAAAATTGGCTTCTCGGAATTTCGTCTTTCGTGCTCCGTAGCGGACAAACTATTAAGTTTTACATATACTAAGTAAATT
The DNA here is from genome assembly GCA_037159825.1 of Tupiocoris notatus. Lineage (NCBI taxonomy): Eukaryota > Metazoa > Arthropoda > Insecta > Hemiptera > Miridae > Tupiocoris > Tupiocoris notatus. The sequence goes on along the minus strand of JASJUZ010000259.1, from coordinate 391,997 downwards.
GCAAAGTTGTAGCCAGATAAATTTCCTACATTTTTATTATTACAATTGTTAAGTTTGCTTTCACCTCCGCGGAGCTATAGCCGTCCAAAGTCGGAACTTGGAAAAATTTTCTCGAAAAATCGTCACGCATAGGCAAAAACAAATTACAATTGTTCCAAACAAATTACAAGATAATATCAGTGCTTCCTTTATAGCCTTCCAATAACATTCTTTTAAGAGGGCCTGAAGTGACGAAAGCGCTCGAGTCTATCACAATCAAATCAGGTCGTCACTCTCGAACGCCGATGTTTTTCATTCTGTCTGTCTGCGGAGAGCCAACAATGGCGATTCATAGACGGTTCGTATTTCTGGGGTAATCTGCTACCTGAAGAGACCGATAAGGGCGGAAGAGCCTGGATAGCGATGAAAAAGCCAGCTGACAAATAGTTTAACCGAGACCAGTGAAAGTTTTCCAAAATCGTAGCATTTCCAATAAACGAGTATTGAAACCATAATGGATTTTCTACACTTGAGTAAAAAAAAAAAAAAGTAATGGATTTTTTTAAAATATTTCTCGATAACCTAATTTACTGACAAATTATTAGCCCAAATATACAGCTTTCGACAGTGATTGTAGAGTATTCCAACGAGTATTGACTGATTCTACAAGTTTGAACAAATGCCGACGTTCTCAAAATTCCGATAATTCCACACGAAAGCTATCTAACTCGAGAACCAATAAAGCTATCACCCCCGCTACAGTCTCATTCGATTTATCGTCAAAAAATTGTCATACACCCCCCTTAAAACCCCCAAGCTACCGATTTGGCACCAGAACTGAACCATTGTCAGGCCAAGAATGATTTTAGGTGAACATTTCAAGTCTCCTGATATTATAGTTTCCTCAGAAAAAATGACGGTGGACGGAGAGAATTTTTATCTGGATATTTTGATTTTATTAACGCTTTGAAACGTAAAACGTCATATTTTGAGGGGAAGTTAGAATCTTTATCCAGAGGAGAGCTTTCCAAATTTACAATAATTCCGAATTTCCTGTGCAATTTTTACATTGAATAAACATAGTACTAGAAATTAAGAGCACCATCAGAAAATTTAAAAAAAAAACCAAAAAAAAAAAAAAAACAGTACTTCCTTAACGCGAGGCTCAAGTTGCCCAATTAAAATTCATTTTTCCATATCTTCACATCATCTTGACAGGCGGAGAGAAACAGGACAATTTTATGTCACCCGATTTTTCGAAAGGGTTTTTCATTTTAGCCTACGTAGTTTAGCTTTCGCGTTGATTTACAATTTCAATCCGCCCATACTCTAAACCGCCTTTGCTCGCAACTCTGATCTATTCAGACATCTTAAAAGAATTTATATGTTCCCATCAAAGCGGAATCCGTTCGAAAACATGAAAGGCGCGAGGATTTCCATTTCGGATACCGGGCCCCGTTCGACGCGAGCAGCATCTGCAGCTATTTCTCTTTTCAGTATTTTTAGATTCTTCTGTTGTGTGGAGAAACCGTTCAACGTTGTCGGCCTGTGGAGGCTTGGAAACGGCCGTTTTACACGCCTGTCATTGCTCTTCAACGTGTTCACATCCCTCTTTCTACACTCACTTGATCTTGAAATATTCGTAATAATATTCACAAAGGTCGACAAACGTGTTTTGCTATCGTTTTAGCGAGCGAACATTCCCTTGAGACAGTCATTTCGACGACGAAAATATTGGAAAGGAAAAGAGAAACAACAAAGGAAATAACGCGGCCGTAAATATGGAAAATATAATTTTATCATCAGCTTCTTTCAGATCAGAGGAACAAATATTCAATTTTTTTTTCACTTCAACTATTTATTGGACGTTTTGTTCAAATGTAGTCGGGCTAATCAGTTTCCGATAAGATTATGCAAAAATTGGTTTTTGAAGGTTTTTTTTTCTTTCTATATTTTGATTAATTTTCAACTAATACCTAGGCAGAAACGTTTTGCGATAAAACGCGATAAAAATGACAAAAATTGAAGAAAAAAAATTGATGGGTTATAACTGGATATGATGTCAGCCGATGGCGAATTGATGGAGAGAAAGTGGAATTCGAGTCGGAAGCTGATGAGGCCAAATAAATTTTTAGCAAAACATCCAACGAGTTGAAGCAAAAAGGAGAATTGAATCTTTCTTCCATGGAATTGACAGACGCTGAAAAAATGAAGATACTAAACAAAAAATTTTATCATTATTATTTTTGTATTTATTTTACTTTATTTACTTATTTTATTTTTTATTTTTATTTTTTTTACTCGAAGGGATTTAGGCTTAGTGTCGGCCAAAGGGCGAGGTTAAATAATTGTTTTGGGCATTTTGGTTGACTCACACGATTTTATCTATGTGAAACTCTTCAAGCTACGCAATCTATAGCGAAATTGACTATCAGATTATTCTAATTCGGTATAAAATAAATTTTTATGATTTCCTACCAAAAACGAACGATGAAAAGCTGCAGATGATAAAGTTACACTTGAGTTTATTGCATTTGATCGATTGAAATTTTTAGCAAAACGGTTAAATGAGGAATGTCAAAATTTCGCAAACTGACTTCCGGTTAATTGAAATTAAAGTAAAAAGCGTTCACGCCTAAAAAAAAAATCGCCAACTAGGTAGAAGCAAAATTTTCCATTTTTTTTTTTTTTTTAATTTCCTTATTTTATCAAATGGTAGTGTTTCCTTGTATGCTTATTCCTTATATAATGAGGTAAAAATATTTTCGAGACACTATCTTTCAGCAATCCAAAGCAAATCAGCAAAAAAGGAAAGGAAATTAAGCAGATATTGAACATTTCGCCCCTATTGCTAGATCTGAGCGAAAATATCTTTTTGAGCTTATCCAACCCAATCTCGCCAGGCTAAACTGCCTAGAAAATAAAACCCCTTAAGGGCAAATAAATTTTTTAAATTTAGGTTTATTATTCAATAATAAACCATTGTAATCGCCCAAGAAAAAAAAATTTATAACCCCCCTCAAAATTTGATGTTTTACGTTTCAAGGCATGTAGAATCCGAATATCCAATAAAAAAAATTCTGTCCGTCCGCCGTACGCCGTCCGCCGTTAGCAGTTTTCCGGCCAAACTGTAAGAGCTAAAAATTTGAAATTTTCACCAAAAATCAATCTCGGTCCTACGACGGCCCAATTCTTGAACCAACTTGCTAGCTCAATTTTAAGGGTATTTTTGGGGGGTTTTGAGAGGGAGACAATTCATATTTTCCAAGGTTTTTCAGAAAAATGTGTACGTGGTATCAAATTATATAGATTTTTGGACGCTGAATCGAATGAGACCATCGCCGGGTCGACAGCTTTATTGGTTCTCAAGTTATCGCAGCTTTTGTGCCGAATTTGGGAGATTTCAGAATTTGACATGAGGGTATAACTCGAGAGTTCTTGGAGCTATAAAAATTGTTCTATACTCATTGGAATGGTCGTCAAACACTCTCTCCAGCTGTATCGTTAGGCAATAAGTTTAGCTTTTAATTAGGAAATTAAGAAAATAAAAATGATTAAAATTACAATAGTTGCCACGGAGTTTTCCCCTATAGTTACCATCTGTTTTTCGGTGGGAACGTTCACAAATGTTCGGAATATTATTTAAATTGACAAATGGATAGTCTTCTTAAATCAATATTGAAGCGAAATAATAATAAACCACTGTACAATCATTTGCAGCGTTTTATCTAACTGCTTAAATATAATACCTAAAGCTTGGTTCACATGTGTCCGTAAAATGCTTTTTATGCGTTTGCGTTGAATCCGGCAAACGTGGTGGGGACATCTAATCTCCGCCCAATGCGATGCGGCAGTTCATAAGCATATTTTGCTTTGCGTCTGCCTCTGTCCGTCATCCGATAATTGCTAAGCGACTGACTGAACGTTTTCAGAAGTGCTTTCTATTTCATTGCCATCACTGATTTCTTCAACTTCAATTTAAAGAAAGGTAGGTAAGTGTTCATATTCAAGTCGTATTTCAAAAAATATTTTATATTAATATAAATAATAGTATTTTCAATTTATAATAATGTAAATAATAATATTATCAATTTATAATAATGTAAATAATAATATTATCAATTTATAATAATGTAAATAATAATATTATCAATTTATGATAATGTAAATAATAATATTATCAATTATGATAATGTAAATAATAATATTATCAATTTATAATAATGTAATAACTTGACGATTTCTATATTCGGATATTTTCATTTTTTTATTTTGTTTTCAGGCGCTCACCTACATTATATTCATGGCTAGTGGTTTCGACCCCACTGGGACAGAGTTCATCATATTATACAATAAATTATAAGTAAATTGTCAATAAGTGAGGTTGAATAATGAAATAATGACAAAAATAAAAGGTTTACAAAGCAATTTATTTTTTCATCAATTATACCTAAATTGTCAATAGGTGAGGTTTCATAATGATATAATGACAAAACCAAAGTTTACAAAGCAATTTATTTTTTAACCAGGTAGGTATGGTACCAGGTACTCTTTTTTGCAGATAGAGAAGAACTCGTTGAAGCACGAGTAGGGTTGATCGTCAGCGATTCTGGAAAAAAAATTAGAAAGGTGATAAATCATCAACTTCAGCTTAAATATTAGGGGAACAGTATGCGCATTGCATAAATATTAAAGTGACGAAACAAATTGAAAATTAACAAACAAAAATTATGAATAAACAGACCGATGTAAATTAAGCTCTACAGGACCGTGATATACACACTTACACTAGATCCATAGAATGGAATCATGATCAGAAAAGATAATCAATTAACTGTAAAACTCTAATAAACTCAAATAATTAAACTCATTCAAACTCAAATAATTAATACTTTCGTGGATGGGAAAAAATGTAAGTACTCACGTGTTTTTGGGTAAGCGACTCTTTAAAAAAAGAGAGGCTTGCTAAATAGGGCGACTTCACTTGATGTTAGGCCCCCATTCGTATTAAGAGAAACCCCTTTTCTCGTTTCATTTCTTTCATAAAAAGATCTCTAATTGATGTCCACCTCATTTTCACCAGCTCACCTGGAATATCGAGAAATGACGAGATAGTAATACGAATTCTTTTCAACGCCGGCCCCAGTAGTTAAAACAGCATAGCATGGTAAATTGGAGGTCAAAAAATAGTTACTCGAATTAGGTGTATATAATTTTAAAAATAAAAAATTCTTACCGTCTTCTTGGCCGACTGCAAGAGCTAATTCCAACAACTTTTTGGTGAGCTCAATATTCCGGTAACTCAAAAACAATTTTGTTGAAATCAGCGAACGTAGATGATGACATTGCAACCAATTAAACAATTAATTCACAATCACATATCACAATCGCGACGAGCGCACATCAAGACGGAAAAATGTTGATCGGCCATTAAAGATAACGCTATCAGGCAACTGGAGGACGCTAGTTGCGCGTAGCCCCGAGCGCAGATCCGTTCGTCCGTCATTGCGGAAAATATTTAATGAAAGTAATCGGATGCGTTTGCATTTGCGGCAGAAACCACGCCCACATCGAAATTTCGACAGCCAATGAATAGGCCGAACGCATTTGACGTACTTGACGCAATACGCATGAAACGCATTGTACGGACACATGTGAACCTATCTTAACTCCGGAAGTAAAAAAGCTTGCTACATTTCATTCACTTTTCATTTCTCATTTGAGCAGTCATTATTGGCCAAATTACTAACAGTAAATCGTGATACGAGTAATACTGTTGTAGGAGAGTATTTGAACATGTACATTCAACTTTTTCGTCACACAGTTTCATAATGGAGTTTATGGAATTTCTCGCGTTAACAACGGACGTGGTCAAAAATGTTGATCAACCTCTTTTTTTCGAACATTTGACGCAAGATTTACAACTGATAGAACAAAAACATTTCAACCGCAATGATTCAAGTTAAATCGGTCTAGATGTACAAAACAAGTTTCGATTTTTGACCTGAAGACAATCTTTTTGCATGGCAAGCAACTTTGGATTCAGATAAGAAAAAAAAAGAATAGTACCAGTGAAACTATTTATTTTCTCAATGCAACAAATCGTTGGAACGCTGAAGGGAAAAAAATGCACGATTTTGACAAAATCTACAAATACTCTATGAAAGAATTCGATTTAAAAAATGTAATATTGATTTGATAAACTTGGAAAAAACTAAATAAAATAGGAGAGTCGGTTTTTTAGAGAGATAATTGGAAAAATCACTGATACTTGATGCAAAAGGATATTTTTTTTTGGTAAAAAAATTTATATTTCAATTAACATAATAGCTTCACTTGCAGTTAGCTTTCCGCTTTAATGGATATAATAGAAAATAAAACTAATAAAGGATAAAACTCGAAATACCTAATTAGAGTAATTGGTAATTTTCATTCGAAAGATATTCGTTTTTCATCGTTTTCAAATATTTTAAATGTAATCAAAACAACCTTTCAATTTCGAATAAATTATTCGCCGTAAGAGAAAAAAATTTACCTGCTACAATCGTTTTATCCTCCACCGAGCAGAAAAAACAGCTGCATAGCACAAAATCACTTGTGTCACAATATTTAGAATTCTTATCACAATAAAAAAACCACTCGACGCACAATTCGCGAACGGAAAACTTTTCGCACCACTGGGGAAGAAAGATTCGAAAACTTCGAAAGCCCAAGAGCTTTGGCAGTGTTTTGAACTGCAAAACGGCCGTTACTGAGTTGAGTTTCGGAGAAAAACCGCTTCGAAAAAGACGCCCTCTTCAGGGCCTTGCGGGCAAGGGATAGAAAAAGGACTGGCTCGAGAGGTTCTACCTGGCCAGAGAAGGTTTCAGCTTTGAGTCTGAGTCGGCGTCCGACAGTAGGGGAAACGAAGAAGGAGAACCTTCTGTTGTGAGTTGGAAGGGGGAAGAATGAAGCAACAGGTAGTCATTGCCTCGACCCCTCGCCATAAGAGGAATTTACGCCCCTGGAGCCCCTGGGTTTTGTATGGAATGCGCGAGGCGGCCCTTTACAAAGAGAATACCGTACAAATACTATATAGAGTGGAAAATAAAATGTAAACGAATTTGCAGGGAAACTATTTATTAATGGAGAGAAAAAAAAGCCTTAATTATGATTCAAGGAAACCATCCAATTGTTATTATCGCGAACATTTATGGACGTTTCAACCTAACAACAGAAAGGTAACTAAGAGAGTCCCTTAGGAACTCTGGTAATTTTAATTATTTAAATTAATCTCAATTATCAAGTTAAAAGTTGAATTTCTACCAAACTATACAGCTGAAGGGAGTGATTTATAAGCATTCCATCGAGTATGAGACGATTTTATTTGTCAAAATCTCGAAAATTCCACACAAAAGCAGCGACAACACGAGAACCATAAATCTAAATTCGATGCAGCGCCAAAAAAATGCACATAAATTGAAGATAAACACACCAATGTTTCAGAAATATTGAAAAATACGAATTTTCTCCCCCTTAAAAACCCCCAAAAATTCCCTTGAAATTGAGGTCGCGATTTGGTAGAAGAATTCGCCATTTTCAGACAAAGAATGTTTTTGGGTGACTATTTCAAGAATTTATCTTTTACCTATAGTTTTCTCGAAAAATGTTGACGGCCGACGGATAAAACTTTTTTCAGATATTCGAATTCTAATAGCGTTGAAAAATAAAACAGCACGTTTTGAGGAAGTTAGTTTTTTTAAGGGATAAAATGGTTTATAATTGATAATAAACCAAAATGATAGTCCGTCGGGGATTATTGCACATAGAAATCGATCTAATGACATTGGCTGACAAACGAGCACTTTATTTCCCATTGAAACTCGCAACATGGAACAATATATTTTCAAAATATTTTTGTTTTATTATTTATTATTTTTCGGGACAGGATTTGTCTGAATTGGAAGTTTGGGACGATAGCAATGCTTCCATATAAGCATAAGAGAAGAGAAAAAAACATAAAAGGGGAATTTTTTCGCTTAAACAGTCAAAGGAATAAATTAAATTCAAATGCAAAGTTTAACCAACAATTCACAAAGTGAGAAATACAATTTCGGTAATCGACTGCTGAGACAAATAAAAAATAGATGTCACCTAAAAAAAATTAAACGATTTATTCCACAAGAAACTATTGCCCTCCGGAAATGGGCTCGTCTATAACCTGGAGTTCGTTATCTGCGGTTTTTTCGTTCTCGTTATCGCTCAAGCCGACAAAAGGAACATTAGGAAAACCGATCCCGTTTCCGAACGATCTCAGAAACCTACAGATAACTGAAATATAAGGTTTTTCAACAACGCAAAAACGGAAAAAAATTTTTAGAAAGGAGAGGACAAAAAATTTTAAAAATAGGGATTCAATAAACTTTTTAAACTGTCTATTGAAGAAAAAAAAGAGAGAAAAACAACAGAAGTTCACCATTTTCGTAAGAATTATTATAATATTGATCTCTCCGAAAACAGACCATCTTCAATAATAATTTTTTTTATAGAGAATTTTAATTTCAGAAGAAATTTCAACGTGAAACTCGAGCTTCACTCTTAATTTCATATCAACAGTAAAAATTATTGCTACCAATTGATATTCATATTTTATCCCAATTACAACCAAGTATAAACAACATGAAAAAATAAATGACAACATGAAAAACAAAACTTTAACTTGAAAACAAAATTATGAAAAATACTTTATGAGGATGAAATACTGACTGAATAATATCCAACGATATAAATATAAAAATATTCAGATAATTTAAATATTTTTTAGCTTAAAATAAAAAGCAAACAAAACAAATCGATAATGTTCCTTACTCAGTTTTTAGCCTCCTTAAAATTTCAAGGGCTCCAAGTAATTTCCTTCTTGGATTACACGCTTTAGCGACGAGGCAATCAAGATACCTGGACGTTATCTGTCGTCGAAAACTCTCGTGTTTATCGATTCGAAAACAAGACGACGTCGTCGCATCGGACATCGTCATTCATATCGCGAGATAATCTCTCGAAGGGAGAAAAAAACTGGCCCCTGACCCGAGTCCTTTCATCCAGTCATTCCCCTCCGTTCACCTCGTGGAACGTCTAATTCCCCTCCTTCCATCAAGCTCTACGTCGACCGGTGCCGATCGAGGACTCAGATATCTCGTCCTTAACCGGCGTCGGCTCCTTCTGAACTCCGAAAGAATATCCAAGCTCTAAAAAGTCGCCTCTCTCGAAGGGAAAAACGAGACCGCCGGGACACGGAGCATAAACGGAAAAAGGAAGAAAAAGTAAAAATGAAAGAACGTGAAAAAGAGAGGAAGAAACCTCGGAAAGGTTTACGATAACCTTCTTCCCTCAGCTCCTAGCGATAATTAATATTCCGAGCACCTTGGACGCTTCGGTCACCGTTTGGGCGAGATCGCTCTCATATCTCGATTTCATCTGGACCGGAGCTTAAGAAAAACGCCACATCGGCGAGTGATACAAAATCGTCGAAACGGACTCGGGCCCTGCTAACTTTTCTTATCTCCCTATCATCGGCCGTAAAAGGAATCGGGCGGCGTCTTTGGCGAAGCCGCTCGGACGGAATCCAATAAAACGGATTCTAATGAGGGCGAAAATCGTTTATGGCGACCGTAACGGAAATCATAACTTATCCTTGGACAGGACGACATTTTCTAATTAAAAAACCGTTCCCGTCTTCTTCGCAAAGCGTTTCCAGAAGCCGTTGAGTAAGACTGGAAATTTCGGGACGTTGAAAGGTTACTTTTACGGTTGAAAGAGCGAGAGTGAGAGGCAGAGACGAGTTTGTCGCATGAGGAGTGAAAGGAAAACAAAAAATTGCGACTATTGAAAGCGCCGTCAATTGGAGGCGGTCAATCTGCTTGATCTAACTATACAGTCAATAGCTGCGAAATACGAACGCTCTTTGCCTTTGAAAACCGCGGCATGGAATCATTCATTTTAAAAAAAGTTCAAAAAATAATAAAACCGACTTCAAAATTTAATGCCGATTGAAAAAAAATTTAAAAAAAAACTGAGAAGGAAAAAATTATTAAAATGTCCCAACTTCACAGCAACTCAATCACCAACTACACATTTTAAGGACTCTTTAACTACTCGTATTGACCTGACCGCTTTCAGATTAATTGGACCACTTCTCCTAATAATATAAAATAATTATTTCTCAATGTCCGGCGGTTGTGAGGGAGAAAAAAACCAGGCGACTCGTTCTCCGATTCTTTATTGGCTGGCCAGCACTTCACCCATTCGGGCATCTTCAGGGCGACGTGGAGGGCTGTCGCCCTGAAGATGCCCGAATGGGCGAAAGTGCTCGGCCAGCCAATAAAGAATCGTAGAACGAGTCGCCTGGTTTTTCTCCCCCTCACAACCCCCGGACATCAAGAAATGCCACGACAAGGAAAATAATTATTTCTCATTTCCCAAACGATTGAACGACATTCCTTTTCACCCTGAATCGCCTCCGGAACGATCACTTTATGGAGTCGATGCCTCTCTGGCAGAATGACTATGGTTACTAATCAATTTCAATTTACAGTAAATTAGTACGTGCCTGAGTAATAAGGCTGAGTGTGCACTTAAATGAAACGAAAATGAAAACGAAATTTATTCTGCATAGGTGTATACAATTTATGAACATAATAGAAACAAATTTTTCGTACATTAGTGAGCAAGATGACTACAATACAAACTGGAACTCGCCACATTATAGAACTACGTTCCGTGCCGAGTGGGGGAGTCGTTTAGAGCTTTAGATCTAACAAAAGCAACTCCTCCAAACTCCAAATTGCATAAATATTACTTATATTCATTTATTTTGTTACTTCATTCATGATGTAGATATGAGATAGACAGCAGATACTAACAGACAGTTGAAAGGCTAACAAAAACGCCTCATATGCTTATAAATATCCATAGACAAATTGCAAAAGGTTTATCGTAAAAAGGTGAATATTCATCGTCAAATTTATTGTGTTAAAAAGCGGCTCTTATAAATGCAGACGTGCTCTGATCAATTTTCATGAAAACTCGCGTGATATTTATATTCTTGCTAATTCAGATTCTATTGGCTTCTCTACAATACAAGAGAGGAGCCTACTCCAAACAGTCTGGAGACGATTGAAAGGTGAAAAGAAAAGTCGTTCAATCGTTTGGGAAATGAGAAATAATTATATTTTACATGATTACGCGAAATCAATCAGGAAGTGGTCAGGCGAGTAGTAAAGTAGTCCTTAAAATGTTTAGTAGGTGATTATGTTGCTGTGAAGTTGGGACATTTTTGTTTATTATTTTAAAATGATTTTGAAGTCGGTTTTATATTTTTTCTCACATTTTTTTTCAATTTTTCTCTTGTCAGTGTCATACCAACCTGGAAATCTCTCTTAATAGAATTTGCCTAACGTTTCTTTATTCAGTTTTTGTCATTTACTACTAACCGTCCAAACTAAATTAATATATAAGTTGAGCACTGAAGTTTTAAACTGAAATGCACAAATTTGCTCGTTCTTTATTTTCATAGTAGAGTGCATCTCTCAAGGATATCCGCAATTACACCGAATGTCCGGATAACCGTAATTACACCGAATTACACAGAAATTACGAACGAAATTTCAGAAATTCGCCAAACGTGAGTGCATGACAATGGAATTATTTTGCCGTCAAAACGACGCTCGTAGTTGAGAATTTAATGCTGAATTCAAATCTCGTAAAAAAACGCTAAGGCTAATGTATTTTTTCTAAACTATAAATATTCCAAAAAACGTGATTTCGAAAAAATTTTCTAGAAATACGGCCTAAAAAGTGTCTAGTTTTAATCTAAACAATACCAAACTTGGATCGAGCAAACTAGACTCAAATTTGAACAGTTCAAGTATACAAAGGATGGAAAAGCAGTTTTTATTCAAAAAATTGTTTTGACAATAGAAATTTGAAAAAAAAAATTTTTTTTTAGCTTGAGGGGATTGACAAGAAGCAATCAAAAAGTACACGAAGCGTCCGTATTTATTTTCGAAACTACCAATCAGAAGTTATTACTTTAAACATCGGGGGCCATCGAGCGTCGAGGAAAAATTAACAGTTTTCAAGAAGGAAACGTCGTCTTGGGACAGAAGTAAAACGTGCTCATTAAAGTGAAGATGGTCGCCGGGAAAAGGTGAAGGCGTCAATTATGATTTATTCATTTGTTTTGCGGTAATTGTCGAAGGCGCCCACGCCTTCGAATGTGAATAATCAAAGAGCGGCGTCCGCCTTGATTAAAGGGTATTTTCAGGAGGAAAAACACCGTCTTAAATGTTGTAATCTTCCAAAGGTGTTCGATATGATGGACCGAAGTGGACGCGGGGTAGTGGAAGAGCTGAAGAATCGAGCCGTTCATCAGTTGGCTCGAAAAACCTGTTGGTACCAGAACCGAAGGAGATACCTCCCAGGTTAATATAAAAACCTCTCCGACGTCTCTTCGAATTAAACGAATTAACTTGAAAAAAGAGAGTAGAGAACCAAGTCGGTTTTCAGACTTCGTCTATATAAGAGACCGAACCAACAAAGCGAAACCTTGTGAATTTTTTAAAAGGATTCGAAAAATCCGAACTTCGGGATCGGCCAGGATTAGACGCAGAATCGGAGATCACTTCTGAAAGCTTTCGTTTGCTTTTAACTTTGAAGACGAATAAGAAAGGTTTTTCTGAGAGTAGGATTTTCCTTAGAGTTTCCTCCTCTCATTAAAAATTGCCGGATAAGCCTGTTTTTGAAGAGCCGAGGAGAAGATTCTTGGAAATGCATCCTACATTGTTAGTGGTGAGGCTGGAGAATCGTAGAAACGCTCCGACGCTAGTCAAAAATCGTAGGAACGCTCTGATATTATAGACGAAATTTTATTAATCCGTCAATAAACGGGAGCAAACTGTTCTCTTCCCTTCTATTTAAAAAAAAAAAAAAAAAAAAAAAAAAAAAATTGATCAATGAAAAAAAATGAATAAAAAGCAGTGGTGTGATCACACAGTAACTTCTGCTTGACTCGGCGGAAAGGTATACCTAAATTATTGAGATGAATATTAAAATTGGTAAACTAGGACAAATAAAACTGTAAGTAAAACAAATCATGAAAATGATTTCGAACGGTCTTTTAGCCTTAAAAATTAAACGGTCTTGAAAATCCATCCCACGATGATCTCAATTTGAACCACATGATAATTATATAATTATTTTTCCAGCTAAAAGAGGCAAACGCAGAAATAGATTCGAAATAAATTTAAAACACGGAAGTTCGGCGTGTGAGCCGAACGGTACAAGATAATTTTGAGGAATGGGAACATTTTCCATGGACTCCCAAAAATAAGAAAACGCTCGAATAAAATTACTTTAGATTGTCTCGTTCGATCGGTAACCAAACGGGAAAACTCTATAGCAAATAACGTATTCTTTATTTATTTTACAGATTTATCTCAATAAAAGTCAAATTATTCGCCTAACGATACGCATAAGAGCGTGTTTAACGAGCATTGCAACGACTATAAAACGATTTACATATTTCCACAAATTTTTGATTGACAAACCATGGCAAAACTCTTAAAATCTCTAAAATTCCACACATAAGGAGCGATAGCTCGACAATCATTAAGTCATCATTCTTGTTACGGTCTCATCAGTTTCAGCGTCAAAAAATTTAAATAATTGATATATACATCTTGGTCTAAAAAACCTTCAAAAATGTGCATCTCCCCTCCCCCTTAAATCCCCCAAAATATTCTAAGTTAAAGAATCAAGCCGTTGTCAGACTAAGAATAATTTATTGGGGAACATTTCTAGAGTTCAGCTACCATAGTTTTCTCAGAAAAGCGTTGACGGCGGACCTTGAACCTCAAAACGCAAAGCAACACAAATTGAGGAGGAAAAAAAAAATATTTTTCCGGTCACAAGATTTTTCTTTTTGAACTTGCCTCGCAAAAATGGCAATAACTTCGTTCAGAGAACGAGAATAGCAAAGTTGGAAAGTGCATTCAATTTTCAGAAAGATAGGCCACTAAAAACGAAATTCTCAACAGAAAGCGAAGAAAAACCAGGAAGGTATCTAGGAAAAACATCCTCACTTTCTCAGAGGGATACGTTCGAATTTACGGGGTGAATTATGAGAGGAATAAGCGTTTAATATAGAAAACACTCGTTTCATTTGGTGGAAAAAGAGAGAAAAAAAAATCGGGAAAGGCGGCAAAGAAGTGAAGAATTGTTGCCTTCTTTTCGAACATTATTTTTATAATTCAAACGAACGAGAACATAGATTAGATTTGTCTTCTAGAAAGAAAGAAAGAAAAAAAAAGAGAAAAACCTCGCTCTTTACTTGATGAACGTTTTTAGAAGAAGAAAAAAAAAAAAAAAAAAAAAAAATTTGTCCATGTTTTCAAGAAAGCTCAAATTCAAAATCAATGCTAACATTTTTTCCCAGAAAATCCTTCGATTGCAAATTGTTTCCGAAATTTTACAAATTAATCCGAACGTACCTATTTCTAATTCGAAAAAGATTTTCCAATGTTCTTAATCCGTTTTATTATAGAAAAAACGCCTCGTTGAAAAAATGTTTACGACTATATTCAATTTTATCAATTTCCGTCGAAGAAATCAGCCCCCAGCGCATTCAGATGAAACTAAAAATAACAGCAGCGGATAGAAGAACAGAAAACTACTTGGAGTTGAGAATTTTCTCCCCCAGCTATTGATTCCGTTATTAGAAATCATGTGTAATGGATAGAAAGATCAAGGGGCTCAACTCAAGCTAGAAGACTTCGAATTTCCTGACGCAGCGGGATAGCTCTGTTCGTTTCGGGCATTCCAAATGCCGGTGAATCTCGAATTAAAAACAAACCGTCCATAGCCGGTCGAGGAGTTGGAAGAATGAACGAAATAATGTTTGTTTGCCCTTGCCGCCATTTTCGGGCTCAAAGGAACTCACTAGGTCGCCCTGGATTGTTTTACGACTCGGCCTCGCTCGGAAGAAGTGTCAGGAAGAGCCCATACAGCGTAGCTAGAATGCTAATCGTAACTCAGCAGAAACCGAGAGTGTCCAAATATAATTATTTTACACTAGGCGCAACAGAAGTTTGAGAGACAAAGTAACATCGGCCCAAAGAGAAAGGCAACGAATATAGAGGAATCTCTCATCAGAGATCTAATTTGACATCAGCGAACTATTTGAACAGCGTTTGAACCAGTGGTACCGAGTGCCTTTGTGGAAAACAGCCTGAACCGAGTCGAAAACCCCCCAAAATCTCCTGAATTGAAGAAAGAAACCCCTGAAAAATCCACAAAGCCTGCAAAGCAACAAAAACTATTCGGAAAACGTAGATTTGACCCGATGTTGGGCTCTATATAAAATCGTCGGTCCCACAGCAACACCGGCAACGATGTGAAATGCCCGGGCATTTATAAGTCGGGACAAATGCTCAAAATCCATGAATGCCCGAGCACTTAGGAGTTCTGGAGTTAGATTGTTTAATGCAGCGCTTATAAATATGTTTTGGGTATTTTAAAGCCGAAATATAAATTTAAAGTGCGGTTTGTCTTATTAAAAGTATTGTTAGAGTATTTGTTATTGTTACTGGGAAATAAATGTTAGATTTAGAGTAAACATAATTTTTTTCATTTATTTAATGGGGTCAGTAGTGCTTTCAGAAATAAAGAGATAAACAACACAAATTACAATAAATATTGAAAAAATAGGTTGTAAAATTGCTTAAAATAAGAAGTTAGCTAGTATTAAATAGCATGGACAACAAGTTGAATTATTTGAAAAATGGCTGACATTCCTCCCTCGAATCACACCCTGCTGAAATTCTCATCTATTCAGAGTAATCCCACACCTCACCATCCCACCTAGTTTATTTCACACGTCTCAATGATTATTTAAAAGTATTAGTATCTTAAACTTGTTAAACATAATATGATGGAAAGATATTTTTCTGTTCTTTTTAGAAAAATTCGTATTGGAAATATGATTATAGCATCTTTCAAAAATTTTCAGATAATAAATAGCTATAATTAAGAACCTAAAATATATGTTTGTTGGCAGAATATTAATAATGGTTATACTATAAGTTAATCTCAATAAAGTTTTTTAAATACGTAGACCCCAAGCAGTATATATATTTAATTTCTATCGTACTTGCTTTTTTTAGTTCTGTTTAGAAGACTTATAGCTCTGGAACAATAAGCATAGTGAATAATGAAAATGTAAAAGATAACAAATCTAATACCAACAATTCTCATAGGTTACGAAATTGTCCTTTAATCATGGTTTTATATTTTATACGCTCTGGTAATTATTAGAAGCGGCCAGCAGTCAAAGCAACACTTTTTTTGGCTATTTCATAGTTTTTATTTAAAAGCAACTTATCATAGGAAAACGCCCTCTATAAAGCCAGACCTTAATCTTACATCTGGGTTAAATCTTATCAGGAATAAGAAATACAATTATAATCATGATTCGGCTGATCAGTTATCCCACGTTGATAATCGTAATTCTAATAGTGATCGTATCTCCGGTATAAGGGAGCGTTAATTTTTTCAGAACGAGCTAAACAACGGCTAAAGCGTTCAGCGGGTAAAACGTGCACCTAATCTCGAGAGGTTCACGACGCACCAGATGTTTTCTAGTTGCGGGACGAGTTGAATCCTACGTCGACAGCCTTCGTTCGGTTCTCAAGACCGTATTCCACTTGAATGGGTAAAAGAAAGGGCCGATTCTTCCACAGGAGAGCAGGAGGAACGGATTTCTAAAGAAGGCCAATTGAACCCTTGCCTATTCTATTTCACAATCTCATTTCAATCCCGCCTCAAGGGCTGGGCTGCGGTGAAGTATGTTGTCTGTTTTGGAGGCTTTCGTCAACGCGGGGCAATTTACAAGGAGCGCCGAGCGGACTATTCATTTTCTTTCGACCGGGAATTGCGGCTACGGAAATTCGATAAACTCAAAACTGAATCGAATAAATAAAAATGGAAATACTCCACCGAGGGCGCGTTTTGCGTCTTCCTGCGTCATCGGCGTAGAAGTAATTAATCTGGAGTTTAATCACAAAAGCCGAGAAAAAAAATCGACGAAATAGGATAAATGTTGCAAAAATTTACGTAAATATAGCACAAAATTATTAATTATATATGTTATGAAATTTTCCAATTCCCACAATTTGGCAATATGACACTATATCCAATGAGCGAGATATGAGGTTACATCCCGAGCCCTTTGTAGCCGTAAATATCTTTCTAGCGAATTCGAACAGTCGAAAATTCTATGCTGCATTTTCAATCATTAAACCTGCGTTCGAACTATTCGCTTCAGCTTCAGCCAATTTTTGTGTTTCGATTCCTTCAAATATGTCTCGATTATACACTTAACAGTCGTTTTGATCAAATAAACTCGAACCTCGAGTTAAAAATAAATAATAAAAAGAGTAAATCTTTTAAGGGATATAAATAATTTGAGCTTAGAAAGAAGAATTAATACAAAATAAATAAAATATTTAATACGCCTCTAAAGAAGAAATTTAAAGAAAAAAAGAAGAAAATCTATTCGCTAGGCAAAGCTAAAAATTAATTAATCAAAACAAAATAAGCCATACGATATAACTTAAGTTTTCATTGGTCACTTATCTAAAAAAAAAAAAAAAAAAAAAAAAAACTTATAATAATGCCTTACGATGAAGTTTTCTCAAACTTTTACGCTTTCAATCAACTAATAGCACCGAGACCCAAACATTTGCGAGAAAAGGAACAAAATACGACCCTTTGAATTCATTAATTCGAACAAATCTCATCTTAAGACGGGGACGCGGGCAAAATTAAGATCGAACTCAATTTCGCCGGTGGTGGCGGTTTTTTTTTTTTCAAACTAAAACATCAAAGCGATATCGCAAACCTTCGTCTTGGCCAAACGTAATTCGATAAGGTTTCTTGTTTTTTTCCTAGTGCGCAGGGCGTGACCAAATGATCAAAAGAGGGTAATTATATTAACGGCTTTTTGAAAAGGACCTTTTTTCTCCCCGCGAGGTCCTTATATATCTCAGGTTTACAACTTCCGAATAAGAGAAAAAAATGCGGTCGGTCAGTCGGTTTATAAAGAAAGGTGCTGACCGGAGCTCCTAATCAGAAAGGGATCTTTTAGCTCGGCAAAAACGCTACTTTATCGACGAAAAGGGATCTGGTTTCGTCAGCGAGTTTTGTCCCGATAATAATTTTTCACAGTGTAGTCAAATACGTTTCACTTCGAGGGTAAGGAAATAGGGAAAATCACTATTAAAATTAAAAGCGAACCGAGGGAACGTATCTCATCTAATTAGAACGGGGAAACAAATAATAATAATTGTAACATTTGCAAAGTAACTGCTATTTTCGTTTATCGATCGCCAGTTACTAGAATTCTATGCATCCGATGAATAAATAACTCACCAACTTGGTACTTGGTCGTGTACTTTTGTCAATTAGTATCTCCCCACTAAATTGAATACAAATATAAATAATTAAATAATCAAAGAAAGAGAAATGTAACGAGCATGAAACTTGAAGATACTTAGATACAATGAGTACCTAAAACAATAATTATTAAATAAATACAATTAAAAAATAAAATAAAAACAGTTTGGATAAGAAAAGAGGCAGACGTTTCGGTTTAACAATGACTTTTGACTTTTTACAAGGGGAGTAGGACACAATAAAGTGACAAACTCGCCGACTCTACATCAAAGGAGTTTCTAGTGTCACCCCACGCGATCTCGCGACACGCAACACTCCCCGCAGGGCATCGGACAATCGTTCATCCCTCGCCCCTTCCGCGCACATGGGGGAACTCCTATTAGCGAGCATTGAAGTCGAATTAATTCAATTTAGCAGAAACCTATTCAAACGTTCAACAGATTCGTTTCAATAAGTAAACACTTCAGACGACCCTCGAATGGAGCTTTGTTCGAATTAGCGTTGCATCTTCAAGCGGAGGAATTTTCGGGAATATTAGTATTTTATGGATTTTTCCCCCTCATTATAAACCGCAAAAAAAGTTATTGAGAGTAGATAGACATTCCAGGGTATAAAACGAGCAAGAGACACTCGTAAATCTATACGTTCTTGGGCAATTACATAGAACATTTTAATGCAACGATTATGATATTATAATAGCAAGAAGGGATATCTAAAGACAAGAGAGACCTTGGTCAAAAAATTACGGCAGAATCGAAAACAATCACCTGAAGCATGTAATACTCGGAGGAAAAAGGTGCTAAATTCATTTAACTTTTTTTCTTCTTTTTTTTGGAAAGTGGGTGAGAATATTTTTTTAATATTGTCATTTCACATAGAAGTAATTTTCGAAATTTGACCCCGAAAATTAAATAGCAATGAGCACCGGTACGGTTTCCATTACCAATAAAATAATCCAGAGAAATAATCTAACCTGTGAGTCAAGTCTGTGAGTCTTGTGAGTCAAGCTAAGATGAAAAAAATAAATTATCAACGGGGAAACTGACAAACGCGCCGACAATCGTGAAATCGCCTACAATTCAGCAAAAATAGGGGATTTTGTAGCGATAAAAGCTACTATTATCGATAACACTGCTAGGAACTAATTGGTAAGGTATTTTATTTTCAAAGGGAAAACCTTCAGCCGAAGAAAGTAGTAAAAGATAATAATCACATTGAGTTATCCAACATACGAATCATTATAATGGATATTGAAAGTTCTTTTTCACTCAAGCTCGAATTTAGTATGCAAATTCAGAGGAATTACATTCTCGTATCCGGAAATCAAGAATGACCCGTTTCAAGGTCTCCAAAAAGTCAGAAAACTATGACACTATCTCAATAAATTTCCATACTAATTAAAAAAAAAATAAAAAAAATCAAATTGAATACTGAAGCAGACGTAGAATTTTACATCACGCAATAATTCCATTCAATTCCTTCTCTGGATCATAATTTTTTCTCTAATTTGCTCCATTGTAGATCACAATACTAAATAAAACCATTTTAATTTAGCGTTACCATTACCATTTTACGTGAATAAAGAAGAATGTTACTCGAGTTTTTCAACGGAAAAAACTTCGAAAAAATTATCAAATAAATAGATGCGTCATTGAAGGGGTGGAAATAATTTATCAGGACGGGATTAATAGGAATACAATTCATGTGCCTTGATAAGATACGATGAAGTTTGTCGGTTTGTCTTTAGTGCAGACGCACGATTCTTTTCGAATTATCCATCGCTCGAGCGAATCAAAATATTGCAGTGGTGGGTGACCATTTGCGCTTTTTACCAATCTCATAAATCGGTCCTTTGTTCTTGGAAGCACTTCAAAAATAAATTTTCTCGACTCGTAGAATTTAATTAGACAAAAGAGAGTTTCTAATTCATCAAACATTTGAATAAACTATACAGTTAGGATAAATTATTCAAAATTATAATGTTCATAATTCCGTTTGTAAATAGCTAAAGACCTCAAGTCCAAGTTGGGGACTATTTCATAAACCTGATTTGTTAGTAGGAACCAAGTTCAAAAATACTTGGGAAAAAAGTAATAACCAACATAGTGCTACCTATATTCCAATGTTCTTATAATTATATTATTATGGTCCTATTGGTATAATTGAATTCAAACGAAATATAGTACGATGCAGAATGCGCGACGTTTTAAAGTGACTTTTCGATTTTTCAAACCGAGAAACTTCTTGCTCAAGCGTTAGATATTCATAGACTCGTTGGACCCGGAGGGAAAGCTATATTTCACGATGAGCCTTTAAGTTACGACTCGTCAAAAGTAAAAAGGCGTTTCTCGGTCGAGTATCGCTTCAAAGACGTGAAAACATCAAGTAGATTATTAGGTGGAATATTTTCAAGCAAAGGTCGTAAGGAGTTTGAAACACCTAATCGTTCTCTCAAGTCCTTGGCTCGATAGAGCGGTCATTTTTCCAAGCCGCCTCGCTAAGTTTCCTCTTGAAAACAATTTTCGTCGACTAAAAGAAACGAAGACATCAAAGGAGCGAGAAAACGACACGGCATGAACGGGTGCGAAATAAGCGGTCAAACGGACTATCAATTACGGTCAAACTATTATTAACCTTTGCGGTCGGAATGATTACAAGGGGAAGCAGGAAGAGAAATAGCAGTTTTATAATAAGGAGGCTAAATGCGAATACAGAACGAATTAGAGCATCGGTTAGAATGGGCCCTGTAACCATTCTCAAGGGATCACGTTCTGCTTTGATCTTGTGCTGCCAAAAGGACGAGTGGTGAAGTCCTCTGATTTATTCAAGTACGCGAAAAAATGACAAAGGCCCCATCCCCACCAAGCGGATGGTTTTTTTCTATTTCGCCGTCACGTCTCCGACACATCAAAGGAAATATTCTCGATAATTAGACTTCTCTCACCGACGAAGAATCGGAGCCAAGTGGAGGCGATGAGGGATCGCTTACCTTTGAAATCAGCCCGTCTTTGAAGTCGTTTGATCTTCGCTGAGAAGAGGAGAACACAGGGTTTACGCATTTTTCACCGGACGTCGACCGAAGTATTTTCACGACACTAACGAACACATCGTTGAACATGGGAAGAAAACAATCGGAATCGAGTATTTGACACGGTTTTTACGCGAATTCCCCTTTGACGAAGTCGAAGTTGCAACACAAACGAAAAATATCAAAGGAGAACTAACCCGGCGGACATGTTTTCGAACGGTGTTGCGCTCTAGAGACAGTCGTTGGTATCATCATCGCACAAGTCCCTCCCTCCAACGACCAACTAGCCACAGTCGCCTCCTCGATGATCCTGGAACGCTACAGTCGACTTTTAGAGCAGTTACACGAACATTTTCACGAGAAGAACCCCTAAAATACGATGAAGCTTTTTTAAAATAATAAATGTAATACTACTTCAACAGATTAAAGTATATAGATCCTCATAAATAAATATAAATACATATATAGAAGCAGATTATATATAGAGACTTATATGAACCTTTAACAGATTAAAATACGAAAGCATTTGATGGAAATAATTAGCTGAAGAATTAGAATTAATTAAGAATAAAAGAACTAGAATTAATTGGAAAATACGAAAGCATTAGATGGAAATAAATGGTCCCCAGGTTGAACGCAAGAAGAGTAACACTATATTACTCGATCTACAGCAAAGAAATCGAGCTCCCCCAGCTCATAGAATATTAGGTTCGACGAGTAAAATAATAAAGTAAGAATTATTACCTGAATAATTTATGACGAGACTGAAATTGTAAAAACGGCTGCTGAAACTAAATGGTTCTCTATCGCCCTGAGAATGCCTAAAAAGGCGAAAGTGCTCGGTCAGGTAAAAATAAAAATCCCGAAAAACAATCAGATAATTTTTGGTCCGTCCTACTTGGTCTTACAGGAATCTACGATGTCATAAAAATGGTCCTCAAGCGTCATGGCGTAGATAAAATCCGGATGATGCCTAACCGGCAAAAGTACTCCGACTTGCGGGGAACGACCCCCGGTTGTGTCCCCTCAATCTTTAAAAACCGTAAAAAATTACAAAATGAAATATTTAGTATTAAAATTATTTTAAAAAATTAAATAAAGAAAAAATTATGAAAATGAAAATACAATTACGATAATGAAAAACAAAAATATGTAAATGAAAATTAAAATTGTTAAAAAGAGAGACCTGCCAAATAAGAAACTTTTAAACAATTAAAATAAAAACAGGAAAGAAGAAAAAGAAAAATACTATCTTGAGAAGAGATAAAATATAGAGAGATAGAATACTATTTTTATAAATTATGAAAATGATGATAATGAAAAACAAAATATGTAAATGAAAACGAAAATTGTGAAAAAATAAAGGAAAAAACCAAATAATACAGTTGAAAAAAAAATTAAAAAATAAGAAACAAGAAAAAGAAAAGTGCAATCTTGAGAAAATATAGAATAGTTGAAGAATACAGAAAGATTAAAAACACAGTAATACAATTACTGAAAAACATTGAACAATAAAAAAAAGGGAAAGAGGGAAAAATGAAAAAAATAGGAAACAAGAAATGAAAACTGCAATTTTGAAAAATATAGAATATTTTGTTATAATAGTTGGTTGGTTGGTTATGTCATTCTTGAGACAAAAATCACCTCTGATAGGTAGTACACGAAATATCAATTTCTCTCTTACGACTTCCCCACCAGAAACCGCATTAAAATCTCACACCAGTCTCGCCACTTATAAAAAAATGTTTCAATATCCCAGAGAAAACAAACAAATATGAAAACTAATTGAGTTTATAGACACTATAAAAATAGTTTGATACACTGTTTTAAGCAGATCAAACTGAATGACCAGAACACGACTGAGAAACCGAATAAAATCGTTTTGAACGGAAAAATTGGACGCAAACCAATCAAAAGGGGTTGACTATGAAGATAAGACTCAGTATATCTATGGTTTGATATTATACGAAGGAATTGAATCGTAGTTGTGAATAAATTACACTTCTTGTAGGTATTATGTATGTAGGTATGTAGGAAAAATAATTGTGTTTCGCGTTTTATTAGATTAGATTAGTATGATAACTAATCGTTGACTTTTCAATCGCGTTAAAAATTGTTTTTGTCAACATCGTTTTCGAAGACTATAAATTACGATATTCGGAACAAAAAATAAATTTGGAAATATAAATTATAAATACGAGCTTACCTTCTATTCAGAGAGTGAGGTAGAGCATGGGTAGAGCGGAAGCGGTAGAAGACTTGAGGTGCTGAATCGAACAGAAACACAGGCAATATCAGGTACAGGAAAACTAAAAGGGCAAAGGATAAACACAACGTAACATGATCCTGAAAGGGAGTGTCGAATAAACGAGGGAAATCTCCAAATTCGCATTCGTATTCCGCTATATCCACTTTTCCACTAAAATTGTCTGCGCTGAAAGCCGTGAAGGACATTTTATATAAATTTTCAAAGTTCAGTCGTTTTCAAATTTGTACGATAATTTATTGAAGGGTAAATAATCGAAGTATATAATAAAGTAAACCAGTGAGTATTTAAAATATTTTCGCTCGATTTTGAAGATCCCAAAAAATGGTTAAGTGAGACGGATGATGAAGTTTTTCTTTTAATTGAATTAAATAATGTTATTTGAGTTTTTTCTTCAATTTTATAATTATTTTGAAGAACTCAAATTTTCTAGATTTGATATTTTTGCTGGCTTACGCGTACTAGAGAAATACACGTCAGATGTCTTTCCGAGTGACGCGCGCAGCGTCCAATCAGTGTTGCACCAAATGAAAAAACTTTCCTTTCAAAGGGGAAATTAATTGTGTTTTGTTTTTCAATCCAATAGTATAATATACTATCCTTGCTAGAACTTGGGCAGCGAATTATTTTTCAGCCTAATATTCTGAAAATCAATAGCTTTATTCACTAACAGAATGATTAACTGTTTCCATTACGCGCTATAATTTCCATGGTGGGAAAATGGAAAATAGAGGGAAATTTCGCTTTACACTCGTTTTTACGTAGCCTGCTCCTAGATAACAGCTTTTCTGTAGGTATGGGATATCGAATAAAACTATCGATGTTAATATCGGTGACCCAATATCGATCACAACTTATATGATTATATCGAAAGCTTGATATTGAAAGCTGTAAGGGGTTCTTTCGAGAATTTTCAATTTTCCTTCTCAGTTCCATGATTTTACATAATAGGTTTTTTCAACAATCAAATTTTAACCCAACAATTTAATTTTTTTTTTAATTTTTAATATCTAATTTAGATTTAGAAAATTCCCGATATTGTTAAATCGATAGTATTGGGAGAAAATATCGATAAATCGATTTTATCCGAATTCGGGTATCGATAATAAAATATCAACATCTGAAAAAATTATCGATTTTTGTTCTCGATATTCCATCCCTACTTTGTTGTGTTACCTCCTCGTTTCTGGTTTTACAAGTCACCGATTAGCGATCTCAAGTCAAAAGCGTTCTCTATTCTTCAAATTCTATTCGCTCGTAGCATTTATTTTGAATAATTTCACCTTTTTTACAGTATTATTCCAGTTTGGACTTCAATAGTAAAACTCCAGGTATGTTTTAGCTTGCCCACGCTCTGCTTTGTTGTTACTAGAATCTTCCCTAATATAAATGAACATTTCGCTTGCTTCGATTGAAATTCATTTCGTCCCGTTTATCCTAGCATCATGGAATCGATGAATTTGGAATCGGACGGAGGAAGGTTGATAAAGATGGAAGTCGACTACGCTGAAACCTGCGAGGAGAAAATCGCCGAATGTAAGCGGATGGCAGCTGAAGGCAAACTGCATGATGCACTCGACATTCTCCTAGCTTTCGAGAAGCAGACGAGAACCGTTAGTTTGAATTTTCACATCGTTTCATTCTGTAGATATTCATGAGAAAAATGTATCGCGTTAATTCTAATTGTAACCTCTAAAACGCCTTATTTTTACGATGAGATAAAAATATAGCATATTCTTAGTAAAATGTTTGCCAAAATTATAATGAAGATTTTTATATAATCGCCCCTAATATGTTTGTTTTGGTATTTTTTTTCTGTTTTTTTTTTTTTTTTTTTAGGTTTCGGCCTATCATTATTTATATTTGTCACCCCTTTTTTTTATTTTGCTTCCTCTGGTTTTAAAAATAGCTCCATTTTTTTTTTTTTTTGTTTTGGCGGGGACAATAATAGGATTTATATTTACTCATTTTGATATTAGGGTATCTTATATATTTTTACCTTTTTTCTACCTATCTTACTAAATTGTGTTCGGTGAAAATTTCACACCTCTAGCTTTAATAATTTCTTTACATGTTAAGTTTAAGCGTTTAAGGTCTGTTCCTATGAACTTGTGTAGCTATACCTTACAATAAATTGCCACAGAAAATCGTCTCTTCTACTAAATCCAACACATTATGTCATCGTTTTGTGATGATACTCGTAGGCAATTGCTGACGAATGTTCTCGTTAATTTCCAGGCCGGCGATGTTTTTTCAACCCGTGAAGTCCTCGTCGCCATTGTGCAGATATGTTTCGAAGCAAAGAATTGGGTCGCTCTCAACGAGCAGATCGTCCTGTTGTCGAAGAGGCGCTCGCAGTTGAAACAAGCCGTCACGAAAATGGTCCGCGAATGCTGTGATTACGTGGACAAAATGCCAACTAAAGATACCCAATTGAAATTGATCGAAACGCTGAGGACGGTCACCGAAGGAAAGGTATAGTGTTTTGAAAAATTATCGCATAATTTTGGCTGTTATTTTATGGTTTAAAATTTTTTGTAATTTTTGATCAGTGTTGATACCGTGTTAGCGTTGTGTAATAAGTTTTTTGGAGTTAAGAATATTCCCACTTGAGCCTGCAATGGATAAAATTAAAATTGACGAATTAATTACATTTTTGTAGGCTGATCATTTCGTGACTATATGAGCCTGTTCCAAGCCCTGATGAAGGAAAAATATTCTTCAAAAGCTTGGCAAAGGAACAGTGTGCACCCATATGGCCCTGGCCTGAATAATTTACTTCAATGGGTTTTATG
Source organism: Tupiocoris notatus (assembly GCA_037159825.1). Lineage (NCBI taxonomy): Eukaryota > Metazoa > Arthropoda > Insecta > Hemiptera > Miridae > Tupiocoris > Tupiocoris notatus. The sequence continues at coordinate 365,443 of JASJUZ010000259.1, read as the reverse complement.
TATGGTAAATCCCACTATAAGAGCGGTTTAGAGCAATGAAGAGGTCAGAACAGCTACTTGGGAGTTTGGCCTTCAACTAAACTGTGTGAGAGATTCTCTTTTCCCATTTTTTGGGGAAATGGGAGTTTATTTCGCCTGCCCGCCGGTAGATCCTGTCATGTAAGAGTGTTTCCACTGTTGCCAAAGCATGCGACTGCGAATAAAGTGGCTCCTACAAGAAAGATATTAACGTTTCTTAGAAGGAATTTGGGAAAGCGAGCTCCGGCAATGTCCAACCAAACCGCCCTCCTACTGTTTCCAGAAACATCTATTTGTCCTGAATGGCATGTGTGAATATAGTAAATTTTACTACGTCACTTAGATTTATGGGGTTCATTGGGTTCACAAGAAGATGGTATCATTTTTACTACTTTTGTTGGAACAGTAGTTTTTAAATGACGTATTTTACTGCTGGAATATTTTTTCGCCCTCTAACAACCACCGTCATATCATTTTTTCAAGCCCAACGAATGCTATTCGGGCAAGAAACTTTCATTCTTGTTCTCCAATGTCTATCATTGCTGCTCTCTATGCACATTCTTGCATTCAGATCTACGTTGAAGTTGAGCGAGCCAGGCTCACGCACAAACTTGCAAAAATGAAGGAAGTCGAAGGGGACATTAACGAAGCTGCCAATATTATGCAGGAACTTCAGATCGAAACGTATGGCTCAATGGAAAAAAGAGAAAAGGTGAGTTATTGCAGAAATCTATTGTAATTTAATGCGAGCTAAGTATGTAGTTAATTTCACTTCTTATATTCGCAGGTTGAGTTGATCTTGGAACAAATGAGGTTATGCCTGGCCAAAAAGGATTACATCCGCACGCAGATCATTTCTAAGAAAATCAACACCAAATTCTTCGAGGAGCCTGATACGCAGCAGCTGAAGCTCAAATTCTACAAGTAAATGATTATGTGTATTAAAGATTTCTGTTATTGAAATGATTGCTGTATCCAACTTATATCGTTTCATTTTTCACGTGTTATATTTCATGCAGATAGTCCAAAGTCTTACTGTGTATGTAATCCGTTTTTCCAGGCTGATGATTTTGGTTGATCAACACGAAGGCCAATACTTGGCAACTTGCAGACACTACAGGGCTCTATTGGCGACGCCAGTTGTCCAGGAAGACAATGATCAGTGCCAGGAAGTATTGCAAAATGTTGTCCTCCATTTAATCCTGGCGCCGTACGACAACGAGCAGTCTGATCTTTCCCATCGAGTTCTGCAGGATCCGCTTTTGAACAAACTCCCTCAATACAAGTATGTCTCTTGGAAGCTATTTATTGAAGCTCTTTCTGAGCAAACTTCGTTATTACTGTTCGTGCAGAGTGGAGAAGAGAGCGAGCAAGATGACGAAATTTAACCTTTGCTCAGAGAGTGTTCAGATGGCACGGAAGTTGCACAAAAGCGAACAGCGAAATCAAACAAGTTTTCACAGAAAATGATTCTATTTGGCTCGTTCCAGAAGATCGGACCATCGAATTTCGACCCCAAAACACATAAAAATCAGATTCATGCATCAGAGATTCGAATTATAAAAAAATCATATTCCTTATAAATCTATTCCATAAAAATGTTTCCCATAAAATTTTTTCATTAAAAAACTTTTCCATCTTGGAAAAGATTCTTGAAAAAGAGAATTCTAGACGTTTTCCAGAAACGTTCTAGGCCAATATAGAAGTAAATTGTAGGGGAAAAACTTTATTTGTATATTTTTTTGTCAAGTTGCACGATATCATTCTGCCGTAATATCTATTCAAAGTTTCTTCCAATTTGAAAAAAGATTTGCTTGTTGAATGAAATTTGAAATGAAATTTGAATGTTGCTTGAATATTTTTATTGAGTTTCATGTCCCACATTGTTCATTAATCGGCATTGTTAACATCCAGGGAGCTTTTGCGACTTTTTATCAACCCAGAGCTCATCAAATGGTCCGGCTTGTGCGATGTGTACGAGAAACTGCTCAAAACCGGCACCAACGAGATCCGGCCTACGACCGTTTTCCAACCCAATACCGAAATGGGAGATAAAAGATGGAAAACTCTCAGATCCCGCGTTGTTCAACATGTGAGTCGATGAGGTTCACTTCATTTAACGATGCTTGTTTTGTTGAAAGGGATGTCATTGAAGTGTAACCAATTGCATCAGATTGTAGTATAAGTATTTTCTTTGTTGACATTTGAATCCCAATAAAAATAGCGCTTTGGAGACTTGATAGCTCTGAATAACAGCAAACATGACTAGAAGGTAAGAAACATTCGAAAGACCGCAATAATGATAATTTTGATAATGTCAAAATTTTTATAAAAATGACGGGCCTCATCGTCCAGTCAAACCACCTTGGAGAACTGAGAAACTTCTTCAGACGCTACCCTACCCCAGGTCATGTTAATAATAAAAATATATCTGTAGCTATCATGTGTGCTAATTTAACATTGATTGTGCTACCCAAGCACCCATTGAAAGAATAAGCTCTCCACTTTTTTATGCTACCAAAAATATTTTCAAACGAGTCAATTAAGGAAAAATCCCCTTTGAAGAGTATTAAAACAGACTGTAGTATGAGATTCTTCCAAAATTATGTCAACCTATCATGTGGCTTGCTACGTTTACATTGCACTTTGGGAAAGGCCATCTTCGGAAATGAAAAGGAGTAGAACTCTGCATTTCGACGCTCGAAATCCATAACTATAGTGTGGAATCGAAGATTGAAAGTCTTCAGGATCGGGCCCTTGAATATATTTTGTTTTTATTTATATTAGTTTTGACATTTTTACCCGCTTTTCGAACTAGAAGGTTCCTCAATTAGACTTCTTGCTTCTCGTTTACTCTTCAATACAACCATAGTAGCTGATTCTTTCGAAAAGAAATTTCTATCCCTCTCAAAATTTGATAATGTACGTTTCAAGGCGTACAGAATTCGAATATCTAATTTTTTTTAAATCTCTCCGTCCGCCCTCAACACTTGTGAGGAAACTATATAGCTAAATTCATGAAATTTCAACCAAAAATCATTCTTGGTCTAGCAGCGGCTCAATTCTTCAGCCGAACTGCTTCCTCAATGTTGAGAGTATTTTCGAGGGGAAAATTTTGTATTTTCCAGTGTTTATGAAACATTGCATCAATTTACATAGATTTTCAACTGAGTCGATAGCTTCAATGAACCTTGAGTAATCGCAGCTTTTGTGTGGAATTCTCGAGATTTTGAAAAATGTGGCATGATGACTACTCGAAACGTTTTAGTTCTCGTTAGAATGCTCGTCGAAAACTCTCAAGTTGTATCCTTTTACGATTAATTCTACTTCAAATTAAGTTATTGAGAAGAATAAAAATAACTAAAAATACGATTTTTGCTCAGGAGTTTCCCTTATAGTTACCAATCTGTTGTTAGGTGGAACGTTCAAGAATTTCGGCGATATTTACTGTGTATGCTTTACAATTTATAATTGAACCAAAGGAATAATAAACCACTGTACAATAATTTGCAGCGTTTTAGGTTACAAATTTTAGGATTAATGTTTTTGTTTATAAATAACCTAAAATTTGCAATTGTGATATTTTTAACTGCGGATATAATTTTAATGCACCCATTTAATTAATTTTTTTCCTACAGAATATTCGAATAATGGCGAAGTACTATACAAGGATCACGTTGAAGAGAATGTCCGAACTTCTGGACATGACCGTCGAGGTATATTTTTTCAAACAATTTGGCAGCCAATCGATGCAAAACAACTTCCACCTTAATTGGTTACCATGAAAATTTAATTTTTTCTCGCAGGAAACGGAAGAAACGCTGTCTGAAATGGTGACTAGCAAGTCAGTCCAAGCCAAGACAGACAGACCTGCGGGCATTGTTGTATTCAAGGCTGGACAACAGCCCAACGACGTGTTGAACGATTGGGCGTCGAATCTCACCGATCTGATGCGCCTCCTGAACAATACGACTCACCTAATCAACAAAGAGCACATGATCCATAAACATCTTCAACAATCCAATTGAACGGCGTTTGCTTATCTATTTACTATATTTTGTAAGTTAATGTTCTAGGCATTGAAGTAATAAAAAAAAAGTTTGCGTTATTTTCAAGCGTTTTTTCCTCCAGCTAAGGGCAATTTACAGCCTACGTTATTATAAGTGACTTATTTAATTCTGATTGTACTGGGCTTTCTTTTAAAAATGTATAATTCTAACCCGAACTTGTTGCTCCGATTCCAATCGGTAATTCCGTTGACCGAATATGTCTGATTCACCGAAAATGAGTCACTAACCGATATCGATGGCCAATTTGGCTTACGGGAAAAGAAAAATCCAATCTTTCTCCGAGTTCGGCTCGAGGGTCCTTACCCCAACATAAAGGGCGCAGCGTGATTGCAGAGAAAATGCTCATCTCGTTCCTGGCTGTTTTCCAACGTTATTGACTAGCCTACCCTTTACTATGAACGCAAGGGGAACTTCCAAGAGAAGGCCGAACTTCCGAGACGTGCTATGACTCATCGAAAACCCTTGCGTTCGTGAGTCACTCCTGCGACCGCTCCCAATAACAGTGAAAACGATCAATCAATTGCGACCAGTCGGAGACAGTTGACCGATACAACCTTCTCTATGAATATTATTGATGATCACTTCAGATGCGCAAGGCTCGCCGAGTAGCCTAAAATCTCCATCAAGTTTGTTTTCCCCTGGAAGGCAAAAGTGCCTTGATATGAAGGGAATGAGAAATTCGATTCTCACCGGAATTGGCCCAGTATTCCGTCATAAAATATCGAGCGAACGGTATAATTAATAATATGAATGAGCATTTTTTATTTTATACATTTATATATTATTTATTTATTATTTTTATCATTAATTTTTATATATAAAAATTAATCATCATATTGATGAAGAAATTAATCAAAAAAATGTATAAAATAAAAATGCTCATTATATTAATAAATAAAAATTAATCTTTATATTAAAGAAAAACATAATATAATGATCCCATCAGTTGCCTAATTACCATCATTATTATTTTTGTGTTTTAATTTTCAATTTGTAGTGATTCTTTCAGTTTACAACAAACCGTTATTATTTTTATGTGACGGTCCCAAAGAAAATGCAAATTTCTTTCACTCTGTAATATGGTTTTGTTGTTGCTTAAAATTTAAGGCCATCGGCTAGAAAAATCATGGAACTTTGATTTTCGGTCGCAATTTTTGATGAAATTTTTTTTTTTTTAAACGTACCTAGTTTTGGAAAAACGGACTTGCGAAAATGGTTGATTTAACAATTCTAAATCAATTAAAAAGTTGTGGGCGGATAAATCTCCTACATTTTTGCCATTAGGATCGGTCAGATTACTCTCACCCTCGCATAGCTTTAGCCATCCTTAATCCAAACTTCGAAATATCGTCTGTCAAACTCTCACGGGCCAAGGAAAATTGTGGAACGATTTCTTGGGGAAAGTTTTGTAAATTTTGACCTTCTCTGAAACCGCGTTTTTTTCGCAGTTCGCGATTTACTCTAAAAATTCCCACAAAACGATAAAATTTTATTTAATATAAAATGCTGCAAATGATTCATTGCGTCGTAGCAACTATTGTAATTTTAATCATTTTTAATTCTCTTAAATTTCAAATTAATAGCTAAATTTTTCGAGCAACGGTCCAAAAAAAGGTGAAGAGAGTATCCAACGAGTAAAGAACGATTTTTTTAGCTCCAAGAATTCTCTGTAATTATACCATCATTCCCAATTTGTGAAAATCTCCCAAATTTTAAACCAAAACTGCGATAACTCGAAAACCAATAAAGCTATCGATCCCACGACGGTCTCATTCGACTCGGTGTCTAAAAATCTATAAAAATTGATTCTAATACTTCTTCTCTTCTAAATTCTTTTCTGACAAACGTTGGAAAATATGAATTCCCCCTCAAAACCCTCCAAAATATGTTAAAATTGGTTAAAGAACTGAGCCGTTGTCAGCCCAAGATTGATTTTTGGTTGATATTTCCAAAATTTAGCTTCTATAGTTTCGTCAGAGAAGTATTGACGGCGACGGAAGACTTTTTATAAGATATTCGGATTCTACATGCCAAGAGACGTGAAACGTCAAATTTTCAGGGGGTAAGGCAATTTTCTTTCTTGGTCGATTACAATACCAAAAGGTATGCGTATGGTTTTCTTCAATTATTGCATAATTTTTCGTTCAGACGTTGAGAGGTGACTGAATGTAAAAAAATAAAATAAATAAATACTTTGATTAATTTTACGATTTCGATCGTTTCCATCGCTTCGCTGTAATACATACTCATTTTGTATTTTATTCGCTCGGTTGAAAATTGTGACTCGACATTGTTAAAACCCAATCCCTTCAGTTTGCATCTAACAGCACAAACATCGCAGGAATGCCGCTCCTGCGTCACGAGCTTCACGTCAGTCGAGCAGCCGTTAAACCTGTCGTACCTATAACCGGTTCCAATAAGTGCCGGCACCTGAAGCAGTCCTCTGCATCTGAGTTCGGGAATAAACCGACACAGACGTGAACACAAGGGCTCTCGAGGACTTCAAAAGAGCTTTGAAGGAACGAAAATGTTGGGAAAATATCGCAGACGAATTTCATCGCAATGTCGAAATTTACACTTGGGTGTATAAAATTAAAAAAAAATAGGAACACTGAAATAATTGCCGTTTGACGGATCTTCAACGAATTTCTACCGTATATACCATATTATGATAATAAATTTAGTTGGTTTACGAGAGAACATTTTATTCGATACAACGTAAAAAGTATACTGTATCAATTCATCAATCGAACTAGATATTTTTTATTCCCTTTTCCGGAGTAAAATCTCTCTATTCTTCTTCACTCTACTGAGAAAAATTCCAATAAATATAAAAGTAAACAAATCACCATGTTTTCCCCCGTCAAGATTTGAAGAAAGTAAACCGTGGCATATATTGGAGTTATATGCGTTCTATACATTTTTCCACGGGCAATTGATGATTTTGTATTGAGAAATGATTCATATTCGGAACAGATGACTCTGAATTACAAATATGGTAAACTATGAGAAAATCTTTTTAAAAAACTAATAATATTCTCATTCCACATCAGTGTTCATCGGAATATTTGACATTAACTTTGTTCGGCTCGGGCAATTAAATTCCATGAAGAGAGATGCCCAGGATTGTATGACACTAAAAGGAGAAAATAAAATATCTTTTTGAAAAAAGAAAATTAAACTGATTTCAAAATTAATTGCCTATAAAATAGGCTCTGAAAAGGAAAAAATTCAATTTTAAGGGTATTTTTGGGGGGTTTGGAGGGTGAGAAAATTCGTATATTCCAATGTTTTTCAAAAAAATGTGTATTGGGTATAAATTTCTATAGATTTTTTACGCTGAATCGAATGAGACCATCGCGGGGTCGATAGCTTTATTGGTTCTCGAGTTATGGCAGCATTTGTGTCGAATTCGGGCGATTTTCAGAAATTTGACGTGAGGGTTTAACTCGAGAGTTCTTGGAGCTATAAAAATCGAGAATCGTATATAAATCGAAATAAAATCGAAGAATGCTCGTCGAACACTCTCGGCGAAAAATTCAGATTTTAATTAGGAAATTAAGAAAAATAAAAATGATCAAAATTACTATAGGTGCTACAGAGTGTAGAACCTGTTTGTCGGTGAGAACGTTCACAAATGTTCGGAATAATTACTATCACAAATGGATAGTCTTCTTAATCATTATTGAGGCGAAGGAATATAAACCACCGTTCAATCATTCGCAGCGTTTTTACTTGTATCATCCTCCGCTTGCCTGTGTCAACAACAACGACGACAGTGCGTCATTCACGCACAGAGCTAAGCCCAAGCGGAACGGGCCCGCCGAAGGGCGCAGCTGCCTTCGGCTCCTGTTTAAACCGTGCGAACCGGACGGCAGGAAACGCCGAATCAGGTCAAATCAGGTCGTCCGTCAAGAGTACCCTTTAGGGAGGGGTAATCTTTTGTCAACTGGAGGTCGTCGTAGTACAGAAGAGCAGTGACCAATATCTGTCAACAAGTGTAAAATAATCAAGTTTATTATTGCCGAAGCATATATTTGAATTTTGGAGGTTTTTCAATGTTTGTATCGATGAATGACGAGTAAAGAGTTTCTTGATTTTGAAATTGGTTATACCTGGTACCGATTCAAACGTGGAAGTACTGTTGTGATCGAGTCACATCTTTTTTTTCACTTGTGAGTTTTTTATTTTATTGACTTTACCTCAGTAAAACCGCTATATTTAATTTCACAGCATACTTGTTCAAATCTAAAACGTTAAATTCCCTACCTTGGTTGTTCGTCGGGAGCATAACGTCCAATTTTCAAAAAAAAAAAAAAAAAATTATTCCGTTTGCTCGCCGAGAAAAACTGAAAATGCTTTGAGCATCTTCCCTCTCACTCACACACTTTTCGTCCAGATTAGCCGTAAAGCTATCGACTCCGTTATCGTCTCATGCGGCTCATCGTCCAAAAATCGCCAGAAATTGATACCAAATTCACCTTTGTCAGAAAAACGTTGAAAAATGCGAATTTCCCCCTCAAAACCCCCAAAAACACCATGTAAATGGAGCAGATGATTGTGCCCTTATTATATGACGATATAAATTTACTGTACTGTATTTTTTCAACACTAATTTATTTCTAACACGTAGCTATTTATTGCAATAATATTCTCTCTAATATTATTATTTTTAATAATTGCTTCCCTATCTTTCAATACTTACTAAAACAACGTCTTCATAATTTCAATTTATTGTACAAAAAAAAGCTGAATTTCGAACAAAATTAAGATCTCTAAACTAGATACAAAATTTATTACGAAAATTCCAAGACGTCCGTGTATAAATATCACGATATATCACAATCTCCAATATAAAACAAATAGATCAAATAAAAAAAAAATTAAAAAAGAATAATTTAAAAAATAAAATTTAAAAAAAATTAAATTAAAAAAAAATCAAATGTAAATCTAATCTAATCTAAATTAAATTATTAGATCTGTAAAGGTGGTGGGGCAAGTGAAGTTGATAATTAATGCATAATGCATTACTGATAAATTTTCCGGCCTTAGCTGCGGCCTGAATCGACGGAATAAGATTCGAAAAATAAATCTTGAAAAATAAAAAACATTCCGAGAGAGAAAATGCGAACAGCAAACTCGTTAGTTGTATACGGTGAAAACGGAACCGGTCATTAACGATGGATAAGATGAAGCAGGTGCCGGACTGGAACTCACTATTATGTTGCTGTCTCTTAAATTAACTCCTCCTTAAACTGGTTTCGACACCGGGACCGCTCAGGATATTAAAGAAATTCAATTTACAATTTCCAATAGCTTTCTTTCAGAAGACCCCTAAGACGTCATTGAATGTGAAAAACGGACGGAGCTAGGGAAAGTTCGGAAATTGGAGAACAAAAGCTTGAAAAGAACGAAATTTCAAGATGCTAGGTACTGAATAAAAAAGAATATCGAGCGGTTTTATGGAATTTGAGCAATTTATTGTACAAAAAAAGCTGAATTTCGAAACGGCAACAGTGCGATTTTATGATATGTATAATTGAATAGTCCGTCATTGCACCAAAAACACAAAACCTATTAAATTTGCCACATTATTAACATCTATTAATAAATTATACGAATAACACAGCCACAGAAACATTGATAATTGTCAGCCACGCCATTCCAACGAGAAAAAAAACATAATTACAAAGAATAGCAAAAAAAAAAAAAAATATTGCAATTTTATATTAGAAGGGTGGTCAAGCAAAAAAATTTTATTGCAATTTTATAATAGTAGGCTGATCAAGAATGCAAAAAATTGTATTACATTTTTATATTAGTAGGCTGGGATCAAGAATATCATGGTTTGACTGTTTTTTATTTCACCATAGGGTTTATGCAATGATTAAGTTTAGTAGTAATGACAGTATGTCTGCGAAGGAATAAATTAAAACGGACCTGAACGTGTCATTTCCAGGCCCTGATGAAAATATAATTTTTGAAATCTTGGCAATGGAAAAGCGCTCACGCAAATGAAATATTCCTGATTATTGATTTCAAAGTTAGAAATTTGTGAGGAAAAAATCAATTGGCAATAGAAGCCTTACGAATAATTTCTGTAATCATTAAATTCTAGAAGTTTTATCGTTGATGAATTTCCTCAAATTACTACTCGATAGGCGAGAGTCGAATTATTACTTTTGGAACACTACCACGTTTTATTTCCACACGTGATTCTATCCGCTACTGAGCCGAGCTATCAGGAAAGTCTTATCTGAAGATATCTGCTACTACAATGTTTTTCGGATCTAAGGTCACGTACGAAACATAAAGCGCAGACGGAAAGTGATAGACGGAATCGTCTCGAATAAACTGGCGCTCTTTTTAAAAAACATACCACGTCCGGAACGAACTGGATTTGAAAAATTGTAGTGTGGATCGGGGAAACTGTCGAAATTTTAATGATTACAATCTTCTGAACGGTAACGCTAGCTGGCCTATATACAGGGGCATAAGAGACGGACGATTTTAAAAAAATCATAAAATCAGCAATTTTTATTGTAAAACAAATTTATTTACAGATTCGACTTTGTAATTGAATAGCATTTTCGAAAGTTAAGTGTGGAAAATCACGTCATTCTAGTGGTGTCCATTTTTGGTGATGCACTGCTGGAGGCGTTCTTGGAAGTTTGCAAAAACTCTCGTTCCGAGTTGACGGTAACAGCATTTCCAGTAACGTCTTCAAAGAAATAATGGCCGATGACGCAAGTTTGGGATACAGCGCACCAAACTGTCACTTTTGGGCTGTGCAGAGGTCTTTCGTGTAATTGTCGCGGATTTTCAGTAGCCCAATATGGACAATTTGTTATTTCTGAGAAAACTGTCATAAACGAAAACGCAGTGCTCAACAGTCCACGTCTCCAGTCTCCACTGGTTTCAACTTTCAACTAAAAAAAAAAAAAAAAAAAAAATTCTAGGACCTCACGAATCAAGAGGCACCCCCCTCTCATATGTCGGCGTAGTAGGGGAGGAGTACTAGCCATTTCAAAAGCGTCCGTCCTTTATGCCGCACCCTGTATTATGAAGGATTTTTATACCTCCACAAATAATGATCGAGTGCAATCGCACTCTTGCCGAATACCTCAAAATTTTAAAAACCTCTCATAAAAACTCAAGAACCATCAAAGCTATCGAACCGCAATGGTTTCGTTCGCTCCAGCGGCGAAAAATCCGTATACATTTATATCGAACGCATTTATGTTTCAAAAACCTGGGTCTTGAATTTGCATACTGAAGTTTTCAGGCCCGGATTACCCATAAGGCCAACCTAGCCAATGGCCTAGGGCGCAAGCTTGCGGGGGGCGCAGGGCAAGGGATGGCAAAAAATTTATATTATTTTTATTTTCTAGACGAGCGTCAGTAGCGAGCGTCTGACGCTGCCTGGAAAGATAAGTGAAGTGTAGGTGGGGAGTGCTCGAACGAAGTGAGCGAAATACTATCCCTCAAGTACAGTAGGGATAAAAAAGTTATTATGTTCGTGTGTGAGAGTGTAAGCGTTCGTCCATTTTGTTCATTGCTAAGCGTCTTCGCCTGTAGTTCAAAAGATCCTGGTCCGATCCCAGCCATAATCAGTTAATCATCAGTTAAAACTCTTTTTTTTTTGTTTTTTTTTTTTAAATAATATTTTATTATAATTTATAAAATTATTACTCAGAGGCGAGAAAGAGCTATCAAAATCCTACAATTTGGTGTATTTAATTATATTTTTATGTTATGCCCCGCGGAGCTATTAACGTTTGAAGAAAAGTCAAAACACGTTTTTTGACATAAAGTGGAATATATCTCGAGAGCTATGAGATAAGCTAGTTGAAACTTCAAATGTATGAAAATCGAAAAAAATTCGAAAAATATTAAAAATCGTTCGATTTTGTTTGTTTTCACTTTAAATTCGAATTCTACGTCTAATTTCCTGTAGGAATCATTAATCAAATTTGAACAGTACTGTTAGTATTTGCAACGGAATTTCAAAGTTGAAAAACGTAGGAGTGGCGTAGTATTAAACTGGAAAAACTGATAGTTGTCGTGAAATTTCCGCCGTTTTGACGTCATATTCGGATTCAGCGTTAAATTTCCTACAATAATAGCTTTCAAAATCGCTCAGAAACGAAAATTTAATTTTTCACTATTACCGATGCCAGCGGAGCTCGGAATTTCGGCCGGCGAAAAACACGATTTACGGAAAATAATTTCTCTGGCTCTGTTTAAATTTTTTTCACCAAATTTTTTACTATGTACGTATGTAAGGCGTTCAAATGAAGACTCCTGCATAATAAAACAATTGATTCGCATTTATTTTGACCCCGAAAATCACGGTTAAAGTCCGATTTTCGAGCTTTCAAAAACCGATTTTTTTGGACCACTTGCAGATTTTTCCGAGAAATAAAAAAAATCACACAAATACATCTCGCCAAGATGCAACTTTCCTAAAAATTTCAGATTTTTATCTGCATTGAAAGACGAGTAAAAATTCGTTAAATGATCGGTTGAAAAAAATCGCAGGGGTCCCCCTTGGATTTTTTGCGAAAACTTTTTTGAAATCGATTCCGCTCAAATTCAGCATAATGATAGTTGATGATGTGTACATCAATAATATATGGTTCATTCTTTGTTTCTTTCGCACTAAATAGATGAAAATAACGTTTAAAGTTGAAAAAAGTTATTTTTTCGTTTATAGTCCACTATTATTGTAGAATAACGCAAAAACGGTTGAAAAATGGATAGGTACATTACATTGGGAAAATGTGGACAATTAAATTACCTATCTTTTGGTATATTCAAACATCTGAATTGACGATTTTTTGTTTGAGTTATCCACAATGCAAGTTACAAATCTTGGAAAACTTGAAGTTGTTACATCTAATTCTGCTACAACTTTGCTCCTGTTGAAAAACCCAATACTTTATGAGACAAAGTACATTCAAACACCACCAACTACATACCAAATTATAGCAACTACTACTAAATACTACCTACTATAAAATACCTATAGATTCCCACTCTCCATACACAAATAATTAACTACTACTACCTACCTATACCTATACTATATACTATACCCCCCCTGGGAGGAGGCGTAATGTAGAACTCCGGCCTAGGGCGTAAATAGTTGCTAATCCGGGCCTGGAAGTTCTGTACTGTATCAATATTGTCGGAGAGAAATTGAGTGAATATCGTCAAAGCAACATGGGAAGGGCTTGTGAAACACTTGTCCATATATGGTAAAGAGGTTTCCAAAGCGCTTGTCCGGAAAGGCGTGTTGAGCTGGAGCTCATCCCATTTTTCTGACGTCACGGATTGCCGACAGTCCGTAGAGTCTATAGCAATTGGTCCTCACGTTCGAAATCCTCCTCAGGATAAAATTTGTCTCCCATGGGAATGAATTTTCGAGTTGCATCCGCAATGATTTAAATGATTCATCGAATGAAAAATAAATATACTCTGTAAGAAAATACAGAAACGAACAGTATATGATTTTTATACATCGAACCTATCAAAACCATAGGAGAGTTTGCTGTTATGGGAGTTGTATAAATAAATTACCAAACCTTGAGGAACCTTCTGAGAAAACTACAATAGCTATAGACTTGAGGTTTTCACTAAAATTCAATCTTCGCCTGGAATATAATAATAAGGGAAATATTTCAACTCTTCCCCCTAGTTACGATCTAATTGTAACCGAAATTATCTTCAATCTTATCAATTCTTGTCAACTGCATGAAATTATCTGAAATTAATTTAATTCGTATATTGACGAGACTATGAAAACAGCTCAATCTTTCTCGTCCAGTTCGAATAACTGCGTGTGATCAAAATGTGTGAGATCTAAACTTTTTTTTCTCTTTTTTTTTTAGATATATGTATAAATTTTTTACCTCAAAACAGACACTTGTTCCGTGGCTCAAAAAATGCCAATGCCAATTCGAGTTCAAGGAAAACTGCAACACTTCAATTTACTATGTGAACCAGAGAAAAGGAGAAAGGAAAAAATAAGAATAAGAAAGAAAAAAAGGAAGAAACAAGAGAAAGGAAAAATCAATTACTTATTATTATTTCTACTTTTTGCTTACTTCCTCTTCAGAAATTTGATGTTCTAGAATGCTCGTAACTCGTTATAAAAGTCAGTAGCTCTTTTTTTTTCCGACGCCCGACGAAATCGAGAACGATTAAAATTTCGGACTGAAATGGACCGAAGAAGGCGATTATTATTAGTGAAGTAAGCCGAATGAGATCATTCTAACGCTCAATCTATGACCTCACGTGTCCCCCCACGTTGAAAGATTAAAAAAAAAAATCGAAAAGCTCTCGTGCAAGTAATTATTAGCAAGGTGAAAATAGCTGATCAACCTACATGTCCATAATAGTATAGACTTAGTCACTTATTCTGTCGTGATGCTGTTCCTTTAATGCTTGACAAGAAACTCCCCCGCTGCCGATCAATGTAATTAAATATTATTAACATCATCTTGGTAAAAGTCTGCGACGGGAAAAGAACTCGTAAAACGGGCCGAGAAGAGAAAAGAATGTGAAAGGGAGTGTTTCAATGTAAAGGGACAGTGATAAGGAATTTTCGGTCTCGGTTTTACAGTACAGTATTATTAAAATTGAGGACTGGCCAGCTCGATTTACTAGATTGAGATTTAAATAAGGTTAGGAATTAGATTTAAGCGAGAATTAACCTGCTCAAAAATATCTAATAAACACCAACTGCCGTACCACCGCCGAAAAACTCATTCGTTGTAAACATTATTTATAACTCGCTCAGTCGTGTCTGTCCTCAAAAAATTTTCTAAGCTTCAAAAACTTCCTTCAGAAATTAGTATTTGTCGATGAGCACATAACACGATTCCGATTCGGTCTTTCGACAACAGAAAATCCGCCGAGGATATGTCACTGTAGCGGAACCAAGTTATCTTTTCGTCGAGCCCGGACGTGAACGAGATAACTTTCGTCAGAGGAAGCGGAGCTTTCAATGGTACGCGCTCTCGAGCGTGAGCTTCGCTCCAAATAAGGAGTGTAAAGTTGATACTTGACGTGAATTGACTTAAACTATAACAAATCTCAATTTTGTTTTATTATTCAATAACAAACCATTGTAAACGCCCAAGAAAAAAAATTTTCTAACCCCCTCAAAATTTGATGATTTACGTTTCAAAGCATGTAGAATACGAATATCCGATTAAAAACGCTGCAAATGATTGTACAGTGGTTTATTAATCCTTCGCTTCAATAATGATTTCAGAAGATTATCCATTTCTGATAGTAATCATTCCGAACATTTGTGAACGTTCCAACGGAAAAACAGATTGGTAACTATAGGGGAAAACTCCGTAGCAACTATTGTAATTTTAATCATTTTTCTTTTTTTTTTTAATTTCCAAATTGAAATCTGAATTTTTTCGCCTTACGGTATAGTTGAAGAGAGTGTTCGACGAGCATTTCAACGAGTATAGAACGATTTTTGTAGCTCCAAGAACTCTCGAGTTATCGAACCCTCATGCCAAATTTCTGAAAATCTCCCAAATTCGGCACAAAAACTGCGATAACTCGAGAACCAATAAAGCTATCGACCCCGCGACGGTCTCATTCGATTCAGCGTCCAAAAATCTATAGAATTTGATACCAAATACACATTTTTCTGAAAAACTCCCTCTCAAAACCCCCCAAAAATACCCCTAAAATTGAGCTATCAATGTGGTTCAAGAATTAGACCGTCGTAGTACCGAGATGGATTTTTTATGGAAATTTTGAGAATTTAACTATTATAGTCTGGCTGGAAAAGTGTTGACGGCGTCCGGCGGATAGACAGAATTTTTTTTATTGGATATTCGGATTCTACTTGCCTTGAAACGTAAAAATCAAATTTTGAGGGGGTTAAACAATTTTTTTGGGTGATTACAATGGTTTATTATTCAATAATAAACCAAAAATTCTGTCTGTCCGCCGCACGCCTTATGCAGCACGCCATCAACACTTTTCCGGCCAAACTAAAATAGCTAAATTCTTGAAATTTTCACCAAAAACCAATCTCACATTGCTCGCTCAATTTTAAGGGTATTTTTTGGGGGTTTTTTGAGGGGAAGAAAATTAATATTTTCCAAGGTTTTTCAGAAAAATATGTATTTGGTATTAATTTCCATAGATTTTTGGACGCTGAATCCAATGAGAACATCGCGGGGTCGATAGCTCAATTGGTTCTCGAGTTATCTCACCGAGAAAATCTTTCTCACCGAGAAAAATCTCTTCGAAACTGAGACAATAATTAATCTCTAAGGAATTACTGTGATTTCAACGTACTGTTAGCTCTTTTGGAGATCACGGTTTCCTTATTGCTTCGCTGCTGAAACGGGCGTTTGATTTTCTTCTCATTATACTTCCTCTACGGTCAGTAAAGCGCAGCTGATGAGACGTCGAGACGAAGATTCCTAAAGAGCTTCGTCTCGCCTATTACGCGTAAATTAATTGGACGCATCCTCAATCACGGGTTTGTTAGCCTCGGAGATTCGACTTGCAGAACATTCGTGTCTGGCGAGAGCATCGGTGAAAGTCGGCAGGCAGCCTTGCGAGAAGGATAATTTCTCCGATCGCGATAAATTCGCGACCGACGGAGAAAATAAAAATTGAATTTCGAATCGAAATTTTTCTTAAACATTTTTAATGAAATATCGGTTGACGGAAATTTTTAGATTTCGGTTTATTATTTAATAATAAAACACTGCCATGGTTTTCGAAGAAATTTCCATCTCTCCCTTCAAAATTTGATATGTTGATGCGTGTAAAATCCGAGTATCTAATTTGTGGAATATTCTCGCATGACTGAAATTTCCACAAAAATCAATCTTGCTCTGATTATGGCTCAATTTTATAACCAAGTCGTTACCTCAACTGAAATGGGACCTTTTCCGTTATCGTTCAGCCACGTAAGAGTGACGTAGTACTCAAACTGGGAAAAACTGATGGTGGTCGTCAAATTTCCGCCATTTTGAAGTCAAATTCGGATTCAGCGTTCAATTTCCAATGAAAAAAGCTATCAAAATAGCTTAAAAACAGGAATTTAATTTTTCACCCGCTCGAAATTTTGTCTGGTGAAAAACTCGATTTACGTAAAATAATTTCTGTGGCTCTGTTTAAATTTTTTTTCACCGAATTGTTTGCTATGTTCGTGTGTAAGGCGTTCAAATGAAGACTTCTGCATAATGAAACAATTGATTCAGAGGAATTTAGACCCCGAAAATCACGGTTAAAGTCGAATTTTCGAGCTTTCAAAAACTGATTTTTTCAGTTTCAGTTCAGTTATATATAGTTTATATCAAGCTGGTTGAACGATAATTGCACGAGGTGAGGCCGAGGGGCTCGGCTGAACGATAACGGAAAAGGTCCCTGAAATGCTGTTTATGTGCATTTTTAATAGGGGCATGAGTATTTTCAATGTTTTCGAAATACAGGTGTGTTCGGTATCGAGTTTTTTGGACGCTGAATCGAATAGCACTCTAATGCTTCTCGAGCTACCGCACTTCTTGTGCAGAATTGTCGAGATTTTGAGAAATACGGCAACAATTGTTCTTTACTCGTTGAGTCAAACACTTTTAAGCTGTAGCTTTTGGCAAATAATCTGACATTAAAATAATTAAAATGATCACAGTTGCTAAGGGGTTCTCCCTTATAGTTACCAATATGTTCTTAAGAGGGAACGTTCACAAATGTTTTTAGATAGATGCATTAAAAATGGCCTCCAAAAAAAAAAAACAAAAAAAAAAACGACGTTTTATGATCATTTTTTCTTATAAAATATTAATAAAAAGGATAATTCTTATTGGCGATATAGTTCTAACCGTGGATGAAATAATGTTTCAAGAAGTGCAAGCATCAGGGTTGAGAGAAGAAAGTCGTATCAACTCCTAGAAATGTTGAAAAGAATTTGGAAGATAGAAGGTTTCTATTCTTGAACCTTTATAAAATTTTAGTACGAAAGGACCAGATTTTTATAATAGTTATTACTGCTTCGACAGATAAATGTATTAAATTTAGAATTTAACTATATTATTTTTATTACAAGCAGTAATTTTTGTGCTGAATTTTTTTATTATTATTGTTTTTGTAATTATTTCAGTAGTTTTTTACTTGAGCGTATAAGGTATTATCTGATATAATGATATCAATCGAGCCTAAACATATTTCTTTCCTCGTGTATTATTCTTCGAACAGTCTATTTCACTACAATTTATAATTTATTGATAAATACTTTCGCAGTTAAGGGTAAAAAATTGAACATTATCTCAGCTTAACGATATTGTAGGAATATTGTTTTAGAGCGAGTGGGAAAAAGGTATAACTTTGAAAAAAACTGCGGTTGTTCACAGTAAAATCGAAGCTCAGAGTTAATAATGGTCCAACGATGGAGTACTCGATGTTTCAGGCCTTTCTTGACGGTGAATCATGTCATGCATCTAGGAAAAAGAAAGGTGACCTAATCGAAGTTAGAAAGTAGTCTCGCCAACAAGTTCTATAGTAGGAATGTTTTGAAATCCCTTCGGAATCGTGCAGTCAAATATTATTGCATCAGAATTAAATAAAAATATAGACGAAAAATCGTCGTTTGAACGATCGCAATACTTCCATTTTATAATATGGTAATTTTATTGAAATAAAATATTTAAAAAAAAAAAATTAGAACAAAAAATTAACTGATAAAGTTCCAGTCGTGCGGCATGGTTTTGCGAGCGAATTTTTGACACTTAATATAGAGGAGACTGTTTGAAAAATATTACGACGAATATACATAGAAAGATTGTTCTATAGGCTCATTACTGCTCAAGTAATTTATAATAGTTGCGTACTTAAGCGTTTTCCCAAAACTTGAAAATCTCGATAAAAACCGAAAGATAAGATACCCTTGTAATACCTTACGGTTGTACAATAAACGATATTTCATTTCATTTCATTTCATTTCATTTCATTTCATTTCAGATAAGATACCGACCCTGAGATAATTAAATTCAGCTTGAAAATGCACGAATTTCGATCACCAAACGCCCCTTAATAACAGCTATTAAGCTATTAATTAAGCTATTATATTTAGATATTAAGCTTATTAAAACAGCTATGATGATTTTTTTTATTTATGGACAAGTTCAAGGTCAAATTTGAACACCACCTTCCGAACTGGCCGACCAACTCATTACTTCTGCCGAGTCGGATTTTTCAGCAGCAAATCAGATTTTAACTCTACAATTTCGGCAATTGGAGGAAACATTTTTTTTTTCTTCTAGAATTCGATTTTCGATGCGAAATTTACTAAGTGTTTTCGGGTCGCTATTCTATGTTTTTCCGACCGAGCCAAATTATTTTCAGCAAAAAGTCGCTTAAGGTAAAAAAAAAAAAAAAAAAAAAAAAAAAAAAAATTCTGAGGAACTTATTTATTACCGCCAGATCGTCCTCGTCAAGGTCATAGCTGTCGGCGAATACGCGAACAAACGGACACCGAAGCTTTCTTTTTATCTCTTCAACTTGGCCGGTTAATTACCGAGGGAAGATTACCATAATAGAAAGCCAACAGAGATGGGACCCTGTTCACGAACGCAAATGCGGCTCCTCTAGGAAGAAAAGTCGAAGGATTGTGGGATCAACCGAATGGAAAACACGTCCACGGTCTATGAGAATCGCAACTCTCTAATGTGCGCTCGATAATAACGCGGGAAAAATGCTCCGCACTGGGAACGAAAAAGTTCACGAAATTAGAATAAGTCGACAGAAAAAAAAGAAAACCGACTGTCGGATTATTTAAAGAAAGGAGGTTGTTTTTTATTTTCGCGTTTACTTAGCAAATGGAAGAATTGCGATCGTCCTAAGAGTCGAATTCGGAGCGGAGGTGAATTTGGAAGAAATTTTCATACTATTCAGAAATTTTGACGCTGAAGGTTCATATAGAAAGTATACTATTTTACAAAACTTGGCTCGTATTGTTATGCTAGGCTCACATACTGCACTTTCGCTCTATCAATCTAATCGGTGCGTTTTTCTATTTTTGGGTTCTCCTAGCTAGTTCTTCAATACCAGTAGTTAGAGTAATAAAGTTGCAAGAAGGAGCTTTCTTGATTTTATAATATCTTATAATGGTTTTATTATTCGGTTTATTACAGAACATGTCTTTTCGAGACGGCAAATTCGGAGTCGATGCTATCTGTGAACATGATAGTCAAATAGTGGCCATTCAGGCGCACAAGATACACAAATGTTTTTACACTGATGGTCGACGCAATTAGCGGATCGTTTTCCCAATCGGAAATACTTTGAGGCCATTGGTCTGAAAAGGGTGGGAAAGGGATATTTAAAACATAACCCAATCAGAGAACCGCTTAGTTTGTCTGGATTCCAACATGGACAACCGAGTTTTGATTGTAAGTTGAGCAAAATTAAGAAATAAACCTATTTATTCTCGTACATCTCAATTCGAGTCAAGTTTATGTCTGAAAATGGAAATTGCTGAAAAATTTTAACTTTTTTTATTATTTAACGAGTTTCTCACTAGTCCGAAATTTGAGAAATTCCAAGTTTTGCATTTTGTTGTGAACTGGCGACATCTAGCGACATGTTTATTTACTCGAGAAATCCCCTCCTAGTCCGCTTGGTTTAAAATTGTGTCTTCAGCTAAAAAGGTGGAGCATTGGGTGCAAATCTTTCACGTTCACGTCTCAAACTCCATTTTCACGTCTCATTTGAAGCATGGAAAAAAAACGTGTTAAATATTGAATAATTAGGAAATTCAATATTCTAAAAAGGTGTAATCGGATTTGAATTCGAGGCCAATTTAGCGAAGTTAGGTCAAAAACAAGAAAAATAATTTTTGAATTGAAAAAATTGGCATTTCAAGTGGAATAAAAAGAATATGTTATAGGAAATTTTTCGCCAGATATTGGCGGAGGAAAGTAGTCGACCACTGCACTTGTAACACTTACAATTTTGCAGAATATTATCCTCAGCAGATTTCAAATTTTGGTTTTTCTATCTATTCAATAATGTTTCCCTCCCTCAAAATCTGATTTTTACGTTTCAAGGCATATCCAATAAAAAAATGCCGTCTGTCCGCCGTCAATACTTTTCTGAGGAAACTATAGAAGCTACGTATACTTACTTGAAATTTTCGCCAAAAATCATTCTTAGCCAGACAATGGCTCAATTCTTTAGAGAAATCGCTACCTTGGTTTCGAGGGAAATTTTTGGTCGTGAGGAGAATATTATTTTTCAAAGTTTTTTAGACAAAGGTGTGGTATCGATTTCTGAATGGTGAATCGAATTAGACCAAGACGAGGTTCATATTTTTTATGGGTCTTGAGTTATTGCTGCATTCGAGTGGAATTTTCGTGAAGTTCGCAAATAGCTTGAAAATTTGTAGAGCTATAAAAATCGTTCTGTAATTGGAATGCTCGTCCAACGCTTTCCTAAGCTCTGTTGGAGGCGAATAATTTAATTTTGGTTAGGTAATGAAGAAAAAAAATTAAAATTACGATATTTGCTCAGGAGTTTTCCTTATATTTTTCAACTTGTTATGTGGAAACTAGGATTGGTTAATATTAGTGGATGGTCTTCTCAAGTCTATGGTACTATTTTGAGTGTACAATCAATGCAGCGTCTTTTTAAAAATTAATTTATTTTTAACCCAAGGAATAATACAATTTTCAATACAATTCATCCTTCATTAGGTAGCTGCTGTATTGATAACGACAGTTATGGCGGACCATGAAATTGTCGACTATGGAAGCAATTACTTGGGACATGACAGGCACCACGGAATTTACTACGGTGGTAACAGTCAAGGCAGCTATGGACAAGAGAGCCACGAATCATATCACGGCAGCAGCAGCTACGGCAACTATGGACAGGGAAACCAAGGAATTTACCATGGCGGCAGTCAAGGCAACTTGGGCCAGGGCGGTCACGGAATCTACCATGGCGGCAATGGAGAAAGTAGCTACGGAGTTAACTACGGCGGCGGCTACGGGAGCCAAGGCAACTACGGAGGGAATAATCACGGAATCTACCACGGCAGTCACAGCAACTTTGGCCAGGGAAGTCAAAGCGGATTCGGCGGCCATTACGGGCAAGTTGGATTCAATGTCGGCTACAGCCAAGGAGGTTACGTGCACGCGCTTCCGTTGGAATACTAATGGGAAATTAATTATGAAATTTGTCCATAGAAATGAGAATTAAATTATCCGAGTAAATACTTTAATAAATTATTGGAATTAATCATATTACTGTCACATTACTGAGTACACCATTCACCCAGGGAAAACAGAATTTTTCTGTAGAACATTGAAATCCCAATGAAACCGACATGATCCCATGAAAAATTTAAAAGCGCCGGTTGATCTTGAAGCAACTCGCTCAGCTTGAAGATGAGCAAAGGAATATCGCCAATTCAGAAGACCGCAAAGTGGATCACTGTAAGCCAATTACTACTCTAAGTAGAAGAGTGATTAAAAAAAAAAATTAAAAAAAAATTTAATTTAAAAAAAAAGAAGAAAATTGTAAACGCAAAGTTTTGATTCTTGTATGGATTCGGTTAGTGATTAGTTAATGTTGCAAAATCCCATTTTGCATGGTGGGATAATGTTGAAAATTTATAATTATAATTTTTGTGGCGCTGTTTGAATTTTTTACACCAACTTTTTGGCTATGTACGTGTGTAAGGCCTTCGAATGAAGACTTCTACATAATAAAACAATAGAATCAAATTAATTTTGACCCCGAAAATTACGGTTAAAGTCCAATTTTCGAGCTTTCAAAAACGGATTTTTTTTGGAGAATTTGCAGATTTTTCCGAGGATTGAAAAAATCACAAAAATAGGCAAGATACAACTTTCCTGAAAATTTCAGATCTCTATTTTTTGTGAACAATTTTTTGGTTTCGATTTCGCTCAAATTCAGCATAATGATAGTTGGTGATAATATGTATATCAATAATGTATGCTTCATTCTTTGTTCCTTTTGTACTAAAATTATGAAAAGAACGTTTGAAGTTGAAAAACTGGCTCTTGTCCGTTTTAGCACTAGCGCCTTGTGCGGCGCTCTTCGCAACAATCTTGCACAATTTTCAAACTATCAAGTCTCTGATTGGCTGATCCTTTCTCCCTCTCTTCCAACAGACCAAGGCAGTGTCGATTCGTCTGCTTGTGACTGTGTCTGACATATGATACAGGCTTTAGCAAGCATTTTATGTCAACAATAAAAGTTGCAGTTTCTTTCTATCATACATGATAACAAGTGAAAGTGAAATACAAGTGGATGGTCTTCTTGAATCATAATTGAAGCAAAGTAATAAAAACCCTCTGTACATCATTAGCAGCGTTTCAATTACACAATCCATAGGTACTTAACTGACAGAAGATTCATCAGGGAATCAATGGAAATGATTTGTTCCAAAATGTACAGTACAAATTATCACAAATACAGCTTTATGTTCCAGCTGCCAGTGGCGCTCAGCCCCCCCAACCCCCTGTCGGGGGCTTCGCCCCCCGCTCCCCTGGCGCAGCCCGTGGAGGAGCTCCGTCCCTCCTGCCGCGCCTTACAAATCGGTGGGGGTAGTGTCCTTATCACTACTATTATAAATAGTAGTTTATTTCTGTACGGAGAGTGGGAATTTATAGTTATTATAGAAGTTGCTATAATTTGGTATGTAGGTGGTGGTGTTTTCATGTACTTTGTATCATAAAGTACTGGGTTTTTCACCTTGTGCAAAGTTTTAGTCGAGATAGGTTGTCCAACTTTTAAGTTTTCCAAGATTTGTAACTTGCACAGTGGATAACTTTAACAAAAAGTCGTCGATTCAGATGTTTGAATATACCAAAAGATAGGTAATTTAACTGTCCACATTTTCCCAATGTAATGTACCTATCCATTTTTCAACCGTTTTTGCGTTATTCAACAATATCAGTAGACTATACACGAAAACATCACATTTTCCAACTTCAAACGTTCTTTTCATCATTTTAGTACAAAAGAAACAAAGAATGAAGCATATATTATTGATATACTCATCATCAACTATCATTATGCCAAATTTGAGCGAAATCGAAGCCAAAAAAATTTTCACTAAAAATCCAAGGGGGACCCCTGCGATTTTTTTCAACCGATCAGTTAACGATTTTTTACTCCTCTCTCAATACAGATAAAAATCTGAAATTTTCAGGAAAGTTGTATCTTATTGAGATGTATTTTTGTGATTTTTTTCAATTCTCGGAAAAATCTGCAAGAGGTCCAAAAAAATCAGTTTTTTAAAGCTCGAAAATTGACCTTTAACCGCGCTTTTCGGGGTCAAAATTCATCTGAATCAATTGTTTTATTATGCAGGAGTCTTCATTTGAACGCCTTACACACGTATATAGCAAAAAAATTGGCGAAAATAATTTAAACAGAGCCAGGGAAATTAATTTCCGTAAATCGAGTGTTTCACCGGCCGAAATTTCGAGCTCCGCTAGGTGAAAGATTAAATTTATCGTTTTTAAGCGAATTTGAAAGTTATTCTTATAGGAAATTTAACGCTGAATCCGAATTTGACGTCAAAACGACGGAAATTCAACGACAACTATTACTTTTTCTCATTTTTAGTACTACACCGTTTTTTTTTTCAACTTTAAAAAGTCATTAGAAGTGCTTACACTACTGTTCAATATTATTTCATTATTTATTCGTATAGGAAATTAGGGGTAGAATTCAAATTTAATTTAAAATCAAAATAACCAAAATCGAACGAATAATATTTTTTTCCAATTTTTTCTGTTTTTCATACTTTGACGATTGACACACTCATCAACTATCATTATGCCAAATTTGAGCGAAATTGAAGCCAAAAAAATTTTCACGAAAAATCCAAGGGGAACCCTGCGATTTAATTGAACCGAGATCAATTAACGATTTTTAACTCCTCTCTCGGAAGAGATAAAAATCTGAAATTTTCAGGAAAGTTGTATTTTACCGAGATGTATTTTAGTGATTTTTTTCAATCCTCGGAAAAATCTGCAAATGGTCCAAAAAAATCCGTTTTTGATAGCTTGGAAATTGGACTTTACCGTGATTTTCGGGGTAAAAATTAATTTGAATCAATTGTTTTACTATGCAGGAGTCTTATTCGAACGCCTTACACACGTACATAGCACAAAAGTTTGTGTAAAAAATTCAAAGAGCGCCGCAAAAATTATTTTCCGTAAATCGAGTTTTTCACCGGCCGATATTTCGAGCTTCGCTGGCATCGGTTAGGGTGGAAAATTAAAAAAAAAATTTTTTTGAGCGATTTTGAAAGATTTTTTTATAGGAAATTGATGTTCATATATATCCGTCACATGTACGATTGCGGTCAGATATAGCGCGATTGAAATTGGAACAATCGGCTGTTTTTACTGTCATAATCTAGGACGTTGGCATTGCTCTCAAATCCTCGAAACAATTTGTTTTTTCCTCATTCCCAACGAATCTGATATTCGGCGAACTGAAGATAAACCAATGGCCTGCGCAAATAGCAGGTTAATCTATGATCTGTGAGATAACCTTTGCCTTCATTAGCGGGATCGTTTCTATATTCGGAATTTTCGTGGGCAAATGCCCCTCGGCTGTCGTAGTGGGAGATGATTCTTTATAACGTTAATCCTCGAACGTTTCCTTTCAGTTCCATCATTGGATTTCACCATGGACTGTAGAGTGTTGATTGTAAGTAATCGCTTCGGAATTTAAATTTGAAAATTATTTTTTTTATAGGTAAAATTGCAAAAAGTACTATTAAAATTAAAATTCCAGCGTCAATTTTAGAAATGGAATAAATTAGTAATTATTGAAAAGGTACGATTGAATTATTTCAGCTTTGCCCTATGAAAGGTAGAGATCCTCCAAAAAAGAGATTTACCATTAATCGGAGCCAATCAGCAACAACCTCGTGTATTGAAATAAACGCATTTTATCTCAATTCCAATTTATTTGAATAAAAACATTTTTTTTAAATCTACTAATATAATAAATTAAATCCGTGAAGAACACTCACAAAATTCATAAAATATACTTTAATATCGAGAGGTTCAGGATGAATGTTCTAATGAGCAGTTTTTTTGAAATTCGATAACGTTCGTTTTACAATGGTCCCTAAATATCTCCTCTCTGGTTTACTATGGAATTAAAATTATCATCAAGCCGAATTCAATATTTCAATGGCCTTAATTCTGTCAATAATATTATTTAAAAGAAATAATAAATAATAATAAAAGTAAGTATAATAAGTTCAATAATATAAAATAAGTAGTAAGTATAAGTTCAGTTTATCCCTATCGTAGGAAGGTTTCCAACAATTTCTCATACAAGAACACTATCAATGGTTCAAGATTTAAATATTGTTTCGAAACAACAATCAACGTTTCTTCGGGGCAAAAAATTCAATTATATAATATATGAATTTTGGAACAATTGGCAGAACTGGAGAAATAGCCGCCATATTTACTTGTCCTTGAGCTGGGGTAATGTTGGGCATAGGCATTACTTGTTCCAAACAAGCACTTCCATTGCATTCCTCGTCCCACGATTTATGTAACATATCTTTGACTCCTCAACAATATCAGGGCTGTACAATGTTCTTATTTTTTTAAGAGGATGCTATTAATTAGGTTTTACACAAATATGCACTTGCAGTGTCCAGTAGTGGGTTAATTGCATAACAACCTTTTTATTACAATACATTATATTATATAACACTAAATGTAGATATTTTATTACATAACAATATACATGCCTATTGATGGTAAAGAATTGAGACCTTGTAGCTCCATTTTTGACATGAAATTATGGTTTCTATCAGGTAAGTTCCTTGGTTTTTACCGATTTTAGCGCTCATTTGGTCGATTTTCGAATTATTTCGCCTCAAAATTGCAATTGTTGATACTTCGTATCTCGCAATTTAGAAATATTGTTTAGAAATAATGCCGTTTTTTTTGCTCTCCTGTAAAGTAGGAAAAATGGAGAGACGATGTCTCAATTCTTCACCGTCGATATATACATTCATGCTGTCAAATTTGCCTGGTTTTGCTGCCCTTAAAGTCAAAATAATCACGTAGGGGCTAGCCGTCACTAACAATGACAGCGACTACTATAACAATACAGATTTTTCAATGAATAGCACTCATAAAACAATAACACCTATGACAAATTGTAAATTTTCAATCTTGAATACCCTATTGTGTTATATGTTATATGAAAAATCCTGTGGTGTGCGCTTATGATTTCATACACTGCGTTATAAAAATGCTTCTGTACCATGTCATACACTCTGTTAAATCTGCTATAATATTGTATTAAATTATATATTTTCCTGCAATTTTTATATTTTTGTGTTGCAGGTTGCTGTTGCTTTTGTTGCCATGGCGTACGGCTCGCCTTATGGCGGTGGTTACGGTGGCGGTGGTGGAGGTGGCGGTTATGGCGGTCAACAAGGTGGATATGGTGGTAACCTAGGACAGGGAGGTCACGGTATTCGTCAGGATAGCGGACACGGAAGTCACGGCAATTTGGGACAAGACGGACACGGGATTTACCATGGAAGCCAAGGTGGCCACGGCAGTCATGGAAGCCACGGCAGTCATGGAAACCTAGGTCAAGGTGGTCACGGAATTCGTCAAGATGGTGGCTTCGGAGGTGGTGCTCACCAAGGAGGTTACGGAGGTGGCGCGCAACAAGGTTACGGAGGTGGTGCTCAACAAGGAGGCTACGGCGGCGGACAACGCGGTGGCTACCGTGAGAAGGGCTACTAAACCGGATTCCTGTTCAAGACTGAAGACTTATCTTTGAAAAACACATATTTATAAATCATTTTTCTAAAATACAATCACTAATAAGTGTGTGATGAATGTTATCCCCTTGCGACATAAGATTTACAAATATCATGGTAAATATCATCAAATATCGTGGCAGTACCTTGTGTGATCTACACGACCGTTTTTCTTAAATGATTGGACCAAATCGAAAACTTCAAAATGGGGTACTTTAACAGGCTTGAATATCCTGATTTTTATCATAGATTTGTATTCAGCTGCCTTAAAAAATGAAATTCCTATTTGAAACGTGTGAATGCTTGTTTGATGATAAGATGGAAAAGTGTAACGAATAATTTGAATAAAAACCGGAAACAAGCCTTTATTGATTAAGGGGTCTAGGATAAATAAACCAAACCTTGCTTGGTGATCAAGATAAAATAACTTTATTAGCTACACTAGGAGTGGACGAGTCTAAGCTTGCTCGATCAATAAAAATGTGAGAAAAGAAAAATTAGATGTTGTGCCAATTATCGAAAAAATTGGTGAGCGGAGAATTTTTTAATTAATGAAACGGGAAGTCCAATAAGCAACGTACGTGGAAGGCCTGTTGAGGTATAATTGAAGTAACAACCTTTTACCATTGATAAGAAGTCTAGAGGGGGAGGAAGTTAGATTCTACCTTATCTCTTGTCAGTGAGGTAAACGGAACTGTCAAAAAAATGTCTACCACAATGAGGACATTTTATCTGGCAACAACCACTATCAGGCTTTGATGACGTCACTGACAAGAGATGAGGTATACTTTGAAATCCAATGCCTGGAGTGGAGGAACTTTTACAAATCAAATATATCCATACACCTAATTAATGTTACTAGTCAAAGACGGAGGAAAATAGTAATATAGATGATACTTTTGCCCGATACAAAAGTTGTGTTTGGCCAAGTTTCCGGTGTACGTTATTTTTAATTTTTGAATAATAGTTTTTCACCTACGCAGATCATCCGAGAGTTGTCCGCCTGCACGTTTGTGAAAGTCCTCGCGCGAAAACCTTCGGGGAAACTGATAATTACATATTTATGTATCGCATGGCGGCCTCACGCCAGATTTCTACTCGGTCGCGTGGGTAAGTCTCAGGAATGGTTAGCATGTTCGTTCCTGTTCGGGAGCCGAATAAAGGGAAGCGGCCATGTTACACAATACGAAAACGTCCAGCTTAATAAACGGCAGGAAGTTCGATTGATTAGTCGTTTTTGTTCAAAAGGTGAATTTTAGGAGGGATTGAGGAGAAATAATTACTTATAATGATTTTACAAGTACAAACCTAAAGCTCAAGTAGTCCAATATTTATTCTTGACCTTAAATATTTTTTTTATGTCATCAATTCAAATTTGAAAAAAATGTTTTGAAATCCTCCTTCTCAAAATATATTATTGAATAAAAACGCCGTCAACACTTTTCTCAGGAAACTGTAATAGCTAAATTATTGAAAGGGCTCAACTCTTTGGTCAAATGCCTCAATTTTAAGGTTGTTTTTTAAAAAGGGAAATTCGCATCTTCCAATTTTTTTGATACGTAGCTGTGTTTGATATCAAATCATATAAATAATATAATAAACATTGATGTAATATGATATAAAATATATTAAATGTAAATGTACAAACTATACGTATTATATAGATTTGTGACGCTGATTTGTATGAACAACTGAATCAATAGTTATCGAGTTATTGCTGCTTTTTAACCGACTTCAAAAGGAGGAAGTTACTGTGGTTGACTTGCAAGTTTTTTTTTTTTTTTTTTTTTTTTTTTTTTAGATTTTTAAAAACCTGCTATTTGAAAAGTCGAGAATTTATGGAGCTATAAGTTCGTTCTATACTTGATATGAAACGCTCATAAAACACTAAAAATGTATCGTTGGGCAAATTGTTCAACTTTTAGTGCCCTTTCATCCTAGAATTAGAGCTATCATGCAGTTTTCTCGTGTGTGACCATTCGGAAAACTAGTTGGTAACCCTAGCGCCAGAATTTCTCAAGTTTATCTACGATTGATAAACGTACCCTTAATCAGATAGTTAATAAAAATAAAAATAATTAAAATTACGTTAGTTGCTATGGTATTTTCCCTTATATAATATATAATAAAATACTATTAGGTACTATACTATTATATTATACTATATAATATAATAATATTATAAAATTGAATAAATTATACCGTACGTTCACAAATGAGCGGTGTTACCATGACAAGTCTTCTTATATCATAATTGAAGCAAGGGAATAATAGATCACCGTAAAATCGGTTGCAGCGTTACACTTACCACTTTGAACCGTTCACGCTTTATTTATGGTCTTTATTTATTTTTAAAGTTCAAAGTCAAGTGAAAAAGGGCAATGAATTGGCACAGGTTCTTATAATGCTGATTCCCTTCTGTGAAAAAGATACAGATCGTTAATTATCCAATCAAAAATAAATCAACATGATCTAGAAATTATGTGCTTTTCAGTCTCCTCAAAATACCATCCACACTTTCAATAAACTGCCGGCTTAAATTTACAAAAATTATGACGCCTACACAGGCGTGTTACCTGAAATCGTCGTCCATAAGTAAATTCATACAAACTGACCTCATATCGCGGCCTATAAGGAAACATGCTCATGGTGAACTCTCGATGACGGAATGTCCGGGATATTACTACCGTAGATGGAATCAAGAGCGACGA
This sequence comes from Tupiocoris notatus, assembly GCA_037159825.1. Lineage (NCBI taxonomy): Eukaryota > Metazoa > Arthropoda > Insecta > Hemiptera > Miridae > Tupiocoris > Tupiocoris notatus. The sequence continues at coordinate 334,805 of JASJUZ010000259.1, read as the reverse complement.
TCGTTCCTTGTTCCGGATCCTTCAAGGACTCGGCTCTCGTAAAGCTCAGTCGACATTTACGCGGGGGAAACTCAACTTTTGGAATCTAGAATTACTCGGCAGTATAAATGGGACCAGAAAAATAAATAATTATTTACCAACTAAAAAAAATTTAGGTTGAAATAAAAGAGAGAGAAAAGAAAGCGGAATGTAAAAACCTATAAAAAACGAACAATAAAAAAATACAGTCAAAATCAAAGTTGCAGAATTGAAAAAAAAGGTTATTAAATGAAATAACCTCAAGATAAAAACATAAATAACCCAATAAAAAATTAGGGTGGTTAAAAAAATATTAACAAAACAAACGACAGAATATTGTTAAGAAAACAGATCAAAAATAATTTTTCAAAACGTAAAACAATAATACCATGAAACTATATTTTTATAAATAATAAAATCGCATTTGAAGGAATAAAAAAATGCAAAAAAATTTGACAGATGAATTTTTTTAAAAATGTAACAATGCTACAAAATAAAATTTTTTAAAAAACACGTATAAAGTTTAAGTTATTTTTTCTCTTCTTTTTTTACTAGATCACTCTCGTTGAGGTTGTGAAATCCAATTTTTAGGAGACAAAGAGATGGTCACGAATTCCACTAATTTGAATAAGTTTTAAAGTTAAATCGATTTCGTCGATCAGCAACAATGTTACAATTTTTTTCGGAAGTTTATATTAATTCAATTTATTTCAAGAGTGAATTTTATAAGGGGATCAATTTTTTTTATTTTTGTATAAAGAATTTAGCTTTCGTTCTGTCCCTGTCCATAAGATAATGATATCGTCAACGTACTATACCAATAAAGGAGACCATCTGATCTGAACTTTTCAAAATTTTGCTTTTCAAGATAATCCATATAAATGTCTGCGAGCAATGGCTACATGAGGGTGTAAAACTTTTTCTCGAAACTGAAATAATTCTGATCCATACGAACAAACGTTAAAGTAATTAATTCATATTGTTCAAATATAATAAGATTAGATTTGAGAGTATTTGGATTATTTGTATTAACCATATCTTCGCAGCTAGCTACATCGATATTGGTGAACAGGCTAACTAAATCAGAAGAGCCACGTTTAGCATTAATTCCCTAATTTTGGAAATTGTACGAATTTTGAACGTTTTTTTTTCTTTTCCTTCTCGTCGCATTTCTTGATGTCCGGGGGTTGTGAGGGGGAGAAAAACCAGGCGACTCATTCTCCAATTCTTTATTGGCTGGCCGAGCACTTTCGCCCATTCGGGCCTCCTCAGGGCGACGTGGAGCCATAGGGTCCACAGCCGCTATTTTTAGCCTTTATTTTTATTGTTTTGGCAAGAAGTGCGGTTTCTATAAAATTTGTTCGGCAAAATTTAAAAAGAAAATATGAAGACCACAGGAGAAAAAGGGGAAATGTCACTTTTTTTTTCATTTCGAGATAATCAAATTTTCAAGTTTGAGGCTTTTTCGGACGTGGATCCTAGCAGGATTTAAAGTTCCAACGATTTTTCTGCTATCCTTCATCTATTCATCTTTAAAAAAACGGAGGTATTGGAAATTTGAAAAACACTAATAACATGAAATCGTTTTATTAGAAAAAAATCAGTTTTCCCTAAGAAACATGGAAAAAAGGGGGAATGTCTGAATAAATCACGTTTTAGTTTTTTTCACTAATTTTCTTCACTGGCTTTTTCGGTGCGCGTTTGAAGGGTAGTTTAGTGAAAAACCTCCTTGATTTCATTTGAAGGCAGAATTGTAATGACCTTCCTCCTTTTCTCACTGTAAATGTCGGTTTGCAAATGAATAGTTCAGGTCTTTCCTCCCCGTTTTTTCCATTTTTGGATTAAGATATAGAAACTAGATCTAAGGGAGACATTCCCCCTTTTTCCCCTGTGGTCTTCATATTCTATACAGTCATAAGATTGTCACCGATGATGGCCTAATCGCAGAAATCGGAATTCTTCTCTTCGACACCTATTTTTGTCATTCCTAAATCACCATTAACTTTATACCTATTTTATCCGGCTACTCCTTCGTTGTTCTAGCGATAAAAAAATAGTTCAAAACCGATTTTGAAAAAGCGAGCCTACTGCGTCCCGCATTGAACCGTCGACCTCAAGGCTCCCGGCCTAATAAGGTCTTCAGAGACGCACACGAAGTCAAAGTAACGTTGTATGGCAGCCCTATCTAAATACGAAAGAAGCCGAGAACGGGTGCATTATGTGACCGAATATGGAGTTGAAAAATAAGGTGAACCGCCTCTCAATAAGACACTGACACTCGGCCTGGATGGTCTTTGGCCATGTTGATGGAAACCGTATCAGGCCGATGGGTTTTATTATTTCTCGGGTCTCGTTTTCAGGTGTCAAATGACCTATTCGTTAGACAAATAGCGTTCTGATTTTTTGAGCAAGCGAAATATCTAGTTGAGACAAAGCTGTTGCTCGAAATGGGAAAATGAAATTGTTCCAAAGATGATTGTCGAAATAAAGGCCAACAAATGGACCAGATAAACTGGTTTTTTTTTTTTTTTTTTTTTTTTTTTTTTTTTTTTTTGACCGCTAAATTAGAAATAAATCGAGTTAATTTCAGACCACTTATTACTGGCTTTGCGGTCGACGAGAAGGTGTTACACGTGTTCAATTATGAATAAATTCCTAATTATAAATACGTTACGAAAATTTGGCCGCTCCTCTAAATGACTCGCAGGGAAAAGTTTTTCCATTTTTGGTTGTCATTCGAACGAAAGGGAGTTTGACATGTTGAGACTAAATTTGCTTTACTGCCCAACCTGTCGTCCGCGGTTCGAACAAACATCAACTTCAAAAGCGGCTCGGTTTTCCGCGAGCTATTAATTTTTCGAAGCGCTTTCGACGAGGGGGAAGATATTTTAATCGGGGATTCCCTTGTTTGGACACGAACATGCGAGGATTTCTCGATGGCAAGCGAAATGAGAGGACTTAGGAGCTAGTGATCGCCTTCTTTGGTATAAAAAGGCTCGACATTACAAGCCGATTATACAAAAGAGTGAGCAGTAGAGTTACGACTGGGGCTAATTAGTTGACGACGTGGAAAATGGCATTCTTGTGGAGAGAAAGTGTAAAAATTCAAAATAGATATCCAGTATGAGTCGATCTACCTTTTAAAAGCATTTATTAATTAATAAATAAAACAAATAATAATAATAAGATAATAACAAAATAAACAATAAAATAATAATAATAATAATAATAATAATAATAATAATAATAATAATAATAATAATAATAATAATAATAATAATAATAATAATAATAATAATAATAATAATAATAATAATAATAATAATAATAATAATAATAATAATAATAATATAAAATAAAAATAACAATAATAATAATAATAAATAATAATAAAAATAAAACAATAATAAATAAACTAAATAAATAATAAAATAGTATAATAAATAAGAATAATATAATAATAACAATAATAGTAACGGAATAATACGGATGATACGGTGCGGAATAATATTTTTATTTTTATTTTATTTATTAATTTTTTAATAAAACCCACCTTTTTTATTACTTTATTTTATTTTATTTTTATTTTTTTATTTTAATTTTATTTATTTATTTATTTTTTTTTTGCAGTAAGTAGAAGATTTTTGTTAAGCATAGTACGTGACTTAGCTATAGCAACTCTTGTCTAACAACGCAGGCTTGGCCTAAGGTTGGACAATATATATTTAAGTGTACATTATTTTGAATTTTTTTTGTAATGGTAATATAATGTATAAATAAATAAACTATATCCCTTGAAACGTGAAACATCAAATTTTGATGGTGTTAGGACATTTTTTCTTGGGCGATTTCAATGTTTCATCATTGAATGAACCAAAATTCGTTCATATATTGTTTTTAAATAGACGAAACTGTCGAGGTGAGGAGAGTAGAGGTGAAAATCGAATCCGGACGATCGATCGTATGGCTAATTCGAACGGACACAACTTCACGGTCTCTCGATATGGTCGTCGGTTTGAGAAGCCGTTCCTCCCTTAACCCAGCGAAGCCTAGTTCCTTAGCACCGAAGAACTGGTTCGCTTTTCTCGTCTGGTATCGCTCGGCCTAGTAGGACCATAAGAGGAGCTCGGAGCTGCGGATCTTGAATTATCTCCTAAGAAGGGGCAAGCTGATTCTTTTTGCTTGAACTCGTGCGAGAGCTGGGCCCCCTGGGGAAACCTTGTATGGTCACGCGTTCTATGGGCCACCTGACCCGTTCGCTTGGACGGATGTGTACCTTGCGAACGCATCGACCTCAACACGTCCGTCGCGCGGGAAACGCGTCTTCTTCCTCGCACGCCATTTATGGACTCTGTTGCTATTCTGTTCGAAAATTTAGGAGAGACAAAAAATATTATGAATTTTGGTTCATTAAGAAAGTATTCGATTAAAATAAAAATAAAAAAACGCTGCAAATAATTGTACAGTGGTTTATTGTTCCTTCGCTTCAATATTGATTTAGAAAGACTATCCATTTGTGATAGTAATTATTTCGAACATTTGTGACGTTCCCACCGAAAAAAAGAATGGTAACAATCGGGGAAAATTCCGTAGCAACTATTGTAATTTTTGTCATTTTTATTTTTCTTAATTTCCGAATTAAAAACTAAATTTTTAGAGAGAGTGTTTGACGACCATTCCAATGAGTATAGAACGATTTTTATAGCTCCAAGAACCCTCGAGTTATACCCTCATGTCAAATTTCTGAAAATCTCCCAAATTCGGCACAAAAGCTGTGATAACTCGAGAACCAATAAAGCTATCGACCCGGCGATGGTCTCATTCGATTCAGCGTCCAAAAATCTATATAATTTGATACCACGTACACATTTTTCTGAAAAACCTTGGAAAATATGAATTTTCTCCCCCTCAAAACCCCCCAAAAATACCCTTAAAATTGAGCTAGCAAGTTGGTTCAAGAATTGGGCCGTCGTAGGACCGAGATTGACTTTTGGTGAAAATTTCAAGAATTTAGCTATTATAGTTTGGCCGGAAATGAGTTGACGGCGTACGGCCCAACACGCTTTCGGGGGGGGGGGGGGTGCGCTCCCTGTCGTGCCTTAACTTAGTCCTTTTCACTAGGTATTATAAAGTTTATATATATCTCTGTATGGAGGAGCTGCAATGGTATAGTTGATATATTATATTATATAGGAACTATAATTAGATAGGTAGTGCTGGGGTTTACATGGTTTTGTTGCATAAAATGTGTTGGTGTTTCAACTTGCTCAAATTTTCAGCCAGATATAGGCACGCCAACTTTCAAGTTTTCCAAGATTTGCATCTTGCACAGTGGATAACTTTAACAAAAATTTGTCAATTCAGATGTTTGAGTATACCAAAAGATAGGTAATTGAACTGTCCACATTTTCCCCATGTAATGTACCTATCCATTTTTCAACCGTTTTTGCGTTATTCAACAATATCAGTAGACTATACACGAAAACATCACATTTTTCAACTTCAAACGTTCTTTTCATCTATTCAGTGCAAAAGAAACAAAGAATGAACCATATATTATTGATATACACATCATCAAATATCATTATGCCAAATTTGAGCGAAATTGAAGCCAAAAAAATTTTCACGAAAAATCCAAGGGGGACCCCTGCGATTTTATTGAACCGATCAGTTAACGATTTTTTACTCCTCTCTCAATAGAGATAAAAATCTGAAATTTTCAGGAAAGACGTATCTTACCAAGATGTATTTTTGTGATTTTTTTCAATTTTCGAAAAAATCTGCAAGAGGTCCAAAAAAATCAGTTTTTGAAAGCTAGAAAATTAGACTTTAACCGTGATTTTCGGGGTCAAAATTCGTGTGAATCAGTTGTTTTTTTATGCAGGAGTCTTCATTTGAATGCCTTACACACGTTAGAAGCAAAAAGTTTGGTGGGAAAAATTCAAACAGCGCCACAGAAATTATTTTCCGTAAAACGAGCTCCTGGCCGGCAGAAACTTCGCGCTCCGCTGGCATCGGCAAAGGACAAAAATTAAACTTTTGTTTTCCAGCGATTTCAAAAGCTATTCTTATAGGAAATTTAACGCTGAATCCGAATTTGACGTCAAAACCACGGAAATCAAACGACAACCATTACTTTTTCCCATTTTTAGTACTATACCGTTTTTTTTCAACTTTGAAAATTCAATAGAAGTACTTACAGTACTGTTCAATATTATTTCATTATTTATTCTTATAGGAAATTAGAGGTAGAATTCAAATTTAAAATCGAAATGACCAAAATCGAACGAATAATTTTTTTCTTCCAATTTTTTCTGTTTTTCATATCTTGACGTTTCAACTTGGGAATTTTTTTCGCCACGTTCGCGAATTTTGAATATTTGGTTTCTGCGAAAGAAACTTGAGGATATTTAGTTTAAAATCGACTACAAATAAAAAATGACGCGGATTTTTTTTCAGATATATATTAGCTCCGCGAGTACATAACATAAATATATATTCAAATAACCAAACTGTAGGATTTTTATAGCTCTTTTCTGCCTCTGAGTATTATAGCGATGTAAAAGTAGTCGGTTCAAAAATTATTTGCGAAAAACAGGGCAAAATATACGAAAAACGGGATCATAAAAATATGATGATATAAAAATAGTACTTCTTTTTCTGGTCGTCGCATTTTTTGATTTCCAGGAGGTGTGAGGGGAAGCAATAAAAACTTCTGGAGATAAAAATAATTTTTAATAAACGCTGCAAATGATTGTACAGTGGTTTATTCAGTATATTCCTTCCTTTCGTCGGAAAAGTGTTGACGGCGGACGGACAGAATTTTTTTAAATGGATATTCGGATTCTACATCCCTTGAAACGTAAAACATCAAATTTTGGGGGGGGTTAGAAATTTTTTTCTTGGGCGATTACAATAGTCATCGGTTTCCGTAAAATTCAACGCTCCGTCGCCTCATTTATTTTCAAATAATTTGTTAGTTTCTTAGAAGCGAATTGGGCACCCGTTTTTGTTTGCATTCGAATTATTTACCCTCAACTCAATATTAATCATGACACCATATATCTGCTTGGTGCTCCAGTTCAGCTCATCTAGTTAATCAGAACGACTTATAAACTCGTAATATTTTTTTAATATTAAATGAGGCTTGTAGAGTCTTCACAAGGAACACTCTTCTTTTGTCGAGCAGCTGTTACTTTTCTTTTCATCGTTACAGTCCATTGGCGGGATAGTTGGCGCGGCCAACGTAACGACCGAAACCGCGAGGCGGCCAATCAAGGTCATCTGATGAATCCGTGTCATATTTTAATCACAAGTGGGCTACACCAGTGAAAAATCTCTATCTCAAAATTAACGAAATAAAAGAGGTAAAATAAAGAAAACAAAAATTTCGATTTTTGTCTTCATAGGAAAAACGTGGTAATTGGTTATTCCAATGGTTGAGTAAAAGCTGGTAAATTATAAGGAAAATATATTATTGGAATAGTCGTTAAAAATACACAGGACTCTTTACTATTTTTTCCGAAGTACAATAATTGAGTTTGATAATGTCTTTAATTGATTGTTTGATATTCAATTGATTTTGATAATGTATTCGATTGATTTTTTATAAAAAAAAGTTCAAATGAGTGTAATACAATATTCACTGTTCGTATTTGGCACAATTTTAGAAATACATTCTAAGTAAAAATGTAAGCGTTTATTTATACATATAATTTCATATAGGTTCTTGGGATGGTAATATTAAACTATTATATTTCTTAAATTCTTCTCATATTTTTCTAAAGTTCAAGTGTGAATACAAATTACAATTTATTTCATACGTAAATTACATTGACATTATTATCACTATAAAATAGTTCCCTTCTGTATAATATTTGATACGTCGTAGGAACAAATCTTCTGAACAGGAATTTGTGTAAACAGGGCATAAAAATGAGTAATTAATGTATAAAAAAATTATAATAAACAAATGATAAAAATCTGAAAAATCGAAATTGTTATCATAAATAACACGTTGGTTTGAAGCTTGAAATGACCAATAGGTTTCATTAGTGGAAAATAATAATAGAGAATGGAAAAAACAATAATCAAAATATGAAGAAAATGTAATGGGAAAATAAATTTAATATTTCTTATGATTTCATTCTGCGCACGATAATTTGAAGTAAATAAATAACCCATTTAGTGAACGGAATATTCTCAACGTCAAGATTCCTATGTGCAAAACGTCCAAGGAATTCTCAACAATAGAATTTTTCTATTGAACGTTGCATAAAAGTTGAACACATCGTAAAAATATTCATAAACCAATCGAGAAATGTTTTTTTACCTACGGTTCTGATAGATCATCATACCATAAAATAAAATGAATTATTAGACATACTTTGAAAAGAAAACAAAACGTGGAAAAGATAATGTTTGAGAATGATGCATCATTCGCCTCAAGAATTCGAACGGCTGAGTGGATCAGTAATTTGTCAACAATTCTCTTTAAGATAACGGCAAAGTCGTTCTCGCGAAAAATGAGCCAATTGTGTATCTTGCAATAAACAACTGGGTAGGTCGGAATATCTCTAATAATCCGGCTGCCTCACCCAACCGTTTTTTGCACTTAAATTAAAATAAATTTACAACCGAGAAATGGAGAAGTTGGATATTTCCACTAATGGGAAATTTCATGATTTACAGAATGTAATGTATATGATTATAATAGAGTGGAATGATTGTGTAAAAATTAAGCCATTGATAAAATGTTGAAAAATGAAAATTTATTATGTTTGCGGAAATCAAATTAATATCTGGCACTAATTTATTCAATTTAAGTGAGTATCAATTTTGTTCATTAAAGCCGTATATTCTTGGTTAATAATTTCAATTTAATGAACAAAATTGATACTCACCTAAATTGAATGAAATGGAGTCTGATATTAATTTGGTTTTCACGAACGTTTCCCATTTCTATAGAAAGATTTATATAGATTTATTTTATATGTCTGAGCGTGCTTCACTTACTTGCCACGGAAACGATGAATTAAATGGCCGCAGGGAATAATTTTTTTTACACGTTCTTTGAATTAGTTTCCTCAACGCATGTTATTGGAAATAATTAATCCTGGGCATATCTTCCCGAAAAATGAATGAAATTCAATGACATTTTCAGGAAATGTTTTCCTAGTGAATGAGCAAAATTAGGTTTTTTTAATTTGAAAAACGTACTGTGCATTTGAGATATAAGGGTTCTACGTTTTTTTTGGATTTCTACAGGCTATAAGAGTCAATATTTTTCTAAATTTGAGGGCTTGAAATGTCGGTTATGGCAAGCAGACAACGCCAGATTTTTCGTATATTGGGTCACATACAGTGCCTCCTCGTCGTGAGCCTTTTTCACGATTTCACTAGTGCACGTTTTGTATTTTGATTTTCACAGGCCGCAAAACTCAATTTGAACGTTCAAGGTCTTGATTTTTTTTTTTTTTTAACGCACAAATAAAAGGTTTTTTTATATTACAAAACTGTGTTTTAAATCACTTTTATTAAAAAATCTTATTTTCACATGACACGCATAATTTACAATAATGACCGCGATTGTGATCTTTACAATGTAAAGATGAAAAAAATGGGGGGCCCGAAGGAAAAATTTTTGAAGTGGGCGCAATAAGTTTGAGAACCTCTATTCTAATCGCATTAGATCACTGTTACTATCGATGAGATTAATTGCTCACGGAAGTTTCTTCTATTACGAGCGGGATGAATCTTGAACGACGGTAGTATTTTATTTATTCTACCAGACCAGACCGCGACCCAACTTAAATCAAGCTGTCTCCCTGACCATTGGACGATCGATAGGGGTCCACGACCTTTGACCTCGGTAACCTCAGCCACATCTAAGGACATCTTGAGGATCATGAAATAATGAAAATAGTCGCTTTATTTTCTCAATAAAAATATTAAGTAGAAGTTAAATTATTTGCCCAACGATATTGATTGTACGATTTTGATAGTTCCATAAATTCTCGAGCTATGGAAAATTTGTCAAAAATCTCGAAAATTCCTTACAAAAGCTGCAATAACTTGAGAACCATAACGATCAATCCCTTTTTGGCCTCATTCGATTCAGTGTTCGAAAATCTACGTACAACCAAACACATCTTTGCTTGCAAAAGCCTAGGAAAATACAACTTCTCCCCATTAAAACCTCCCAAAAATACCCTTACAATTGAGGTATCGATTCGGTTAAAGAATTGTGCAATTGGTAGACTAAGAATGATTTTTAGTGAAAATTTCAAACATGTAGCTACTATAGTTTCTTCCGAAAAGGGTTGACGGCATTTATTTCGATTAGGCATTCGGATTCTACATGCATTGAAACGTAAAAAATCAAGTTTTTAGGGGAGGTTTGAATTTGTTTTCGCGATCAATTGCAAGAGTTTACTATTAAATAATTTAGCGAAAATCTTCTTTTTTTAATGCAGAATAAATGCGTTTTTCGGGTGCACAGATTCCTTCAATGTTGTTTCTTTGAGAGGGATTTTTTTAGGGTGGTGAAAAATTTACAGATACTGCGAAGACGATTTTTTTTATTCTGTTTTCATTTAGATGACGAGCAGTGCGATTCTTGAACTGAATGTCGAGTGATGCAGCGGTTGACTCAGCCTCGTGCGATGACACGGTTACCTTATTTAGTAAGTTAGCTTCTCGTGCTCTCGCGCGAGTTGATCAGTTTGGTATTTTTTCAACCCGATAGTTCTCTAATTAAATTCGTAATTGCTTCGACTCGAAGTTTCTGATCGAAGTATTTTTTATCATTTTTTTAGAGCATTTTTTACAGTAGCAAGTAAGAAGGCTTTTTAAAATTAACCAGAAGAACGAATTAATGAAGATGGAAAAATTAATGGAAAGCTGAGTATCACCTTTTGACTTACCTTTGTTATTTATGTTTATTATTCAATTAATAACAATATTGTAATCGCCCAAGAAAATAATTTCTACCCCCGTCAAACTCGATGTTTTACGTTTCAAGGCATGTAGAATCCGAATATCAAATAAAAAAAATTCTAGGCGACTCATTCTCCAATTCTTTATTAGCTGGCCGAGCACTTTCGCCCATTCGGGCTTCCTCAGGGCGACGTGGAGCTATAGGGTTCACTCCAGGTCGCCCTGAGGATGCCCGAATGGGCGAAAGTGCTCGGCCAGCTAATAAAGAATTGGAGAATGAGTCGCCTGGTTTTTCTCCACCTCCCGACCCCCGGACATCAAGAAATGCGACGAGAAGGAAAAGAAAAAAAAAATTATTTTCGCCGTATACACTTTTCTGTGGAAACTAATTCTTGAAATGTTCACCGAAAATAAACCTAGGTTCGACAATGGCTCAATTCCTTAACCGAATCGCTACCCCAATATTAGGGATATTTTTGGAAAGTTGAGGATAGAAAATGCGTATTTTCCAACGCTTTCAGAAGGTGTTTTTGGTATCTATCCATAGAACGTTGAATCAGATCAGACCGTTGCGAGGTCGATAGCTTTATTGGTCAGCGCAGCTTTTGGGTTGAATATTCGAGATTTTCAGAAATTCGCCATGATTGTATAACTAAAGAAGTTTAAGAGCGATTAATACGTTCTGTACTCGTTTAAACGGTCGTCAAACACTCTTTTGTTTGGCGAATAATATAACTTTCAATTTGAACATTTAAAAAACATTAAGAAAAAGAAAAATAATAAAAACGACCATAGTTCCTACGGAAATTTCTCTCTAGTTACCAACCTGTGTTAGGTGGAAACATTTGTAAATTTTCGTAATAGTTGCTATCACAAAAGGATGATTTTCTTAAATAATAATCGACCCAAAGGAAAATAAACCGCTAATAATTTCAACCAATCAATCAATTCAATTCAATTCAATTCATCAATTCATTCATTTTTTCAATTTTTTTTTTTTTTTTAATTTGTGCCCGCTATAGTGCCGATTCTTAGAACGGAGAGCTTCCTTCTCCATACTAAAATCTAAATATCGGCTACCTACGGTTTTTCGCTGCAGCTCCCTTCCTCTCAGTTTCAGCGTTCTTCCGGTATTATTTAAAACTACAATTTGAAACGAGTCTGGAGATAAGATCGCTTCTGACCATCCTGAGAGCGGAAGGGATTCGAATGAGTCATCTCTCGTTTTATGTTGCCAGCCAGGGGCAGACCAAGACCCTGACCTTGGCTCTTCCGAGCTTGGGATTCTTCCAACCGTCCAGCGACCGGTGAACGATGGAGGGAAAAGATTCGACCGTTGAATGACAACTTCGTTCCCGCTTCTACGGGCAATTTAAAGTCTGCGACTTCCTCAGGATCGATTTCTAGAACTATTCGGTACAAAGAGTGCCCCATGGATATTTTGGTTTATTATTAATAAACCATCGTAATCGCTCGAGAAAAAACATTTTCTAACGCCCCTCAATTTGGATGTTTTACGTTTCAAGGCATGTAGAATCCGAATATCCAATTTAAAAAAAAAACTTTCTAAGAAAAAAAAAAATATAAACCATCTTCAAAGGATTAATTGGCTAAAAAAATAAATAAATAATAAATAAAATGTCTCAACTTCACAGTAACTCATTTATATAAAAATTACTATTTCTCATTTCCCTAATATGATTGATAGACTTTCCTTTCACCTCTGAATCGCGATAGAGTCCGAATTAATGAAAATAAAAATATCATGAGCTTTCATGATACTTGGATGAAATGGCCTGATTTTTCCAACGCTCTGGAAACCTGTTAATTTTGGTTTATTATCAATAATAAACCATTGTAATCGCCCAAGAAAAAAACATTTTCTAACCCCCTCAAAATTTTAAGTTTCAACGCATCTAGAATCCGAATATCCAATAATAAAAATTCTGTCTGTCCATCGTACGCCGTCAACACTTTTCCGGTCAAACTATGATAGCTACCTACATTCTTGAAATTTCCATCAAAAATCAATCTCGGTCTCAAAACGGTCCCATTCGTGAATCACATTGCTAGCTTAATTTTAAGGGTATTTTTGGGGGGCTTTGGGGGGGGGGAGAAAATTCATATTTTGCAAAGGTTTTTTTTCAGAAAAATACGTATTTGGTATCAATTTCTATAGATTTTTGGACGCTGAATCGAATGAGACCATCGCGGGGTCGATAGCTTTAGTGGTTCTCGAGTTATCGCACCTTTTGTGATGAACTTGGGAAATTTTCAGAAATTTGGCATGAGGATAAAACTCGAGAGTTCTGGGAGCTATTAAAATCGTCCTATACTCGTTGGAATGGTCGTCGATCACTCGTCAGCTATACCGTAAGGCGAAAAATTCAGATTTTAATTTGGAAATTAAAGAAATAAAAATGATTAAAATGACAATAGTTGCTACGGAGATTTCCTGTATAGTTGCCAAGCTGTTTTCCGTCGGGAACGTTCAAAAATGTTGATAATTACTATCACAAATGGATAATCCTCTTAAATCATTATTGAAGCGAAGGCATAATAAACCACTGTACAATCATTTGCAGCGTTTTTACTTCTCTAATTACGTAGTAAATGGAGATGAATTAGGTCGTGTTTTTCACAACACACTCAGACACACTTCCTGAACAAACGTTTGTCTATCCGTGGTCAAAAAGTGATAAAGTTTCTATATCTCTGTGAAATAATAGTTTATAAGCAAATATGAGTGGCACAACGTTTATTATTCACGTTATCGCGAGGCGGAGCTGATTCGTTCCCAGGAATCAGAAAACGACAAGGGAAATTTGTGTACAAAAAAGAATACGTTGAGCTAAACCACGAGTGACAGCTTTTTCAGTTTCCTTTCTTAGGTTCTAGAAAAAATAGAAAACGCCAGTCAACTCAGTGAGCTGAAATATTCACAGTTTTCTATCGTTCAAATATTGAACGAAATCAAGGCCGTCAATTCAATATGGTGGTAATAATTGGAGTTTTCTGAGAACAATAAAAAAGAGTAAGAGCATTTTCGAATTTTTGTCTAGTATTTCGACTAGAGGTGTGCACAAGGTTGTCGCTCAAGTCGTCAGAATTTTCACTTTCATCGCTTGCCTAGGGCTGTTGACTGTTATTGGACCGTTATGTAATATAGAGGCGACGACTGTTGATTTCCTGGACGTGCGACCCAATCGATTATTTATACGTTTAGCTTGTCCTGTGAAGGCCGAATATCTTTCCCTAGAGCCACCAAGTTGCCAAATATTTTATATTCTCGTCTATCAGGATTTAGTCTAGTCAAAAGACAATTCTACGTTTCAAAACCCATTCTAAGTTTTTTTTTTTTTTAAATAATTATAAATAGAATTATTATTCAATGTATAATCGATGCAACGTCAAAGAAATGTGGTTTCTAACCCATCTCAAGATTTTATTTATTTTTAACTGTTTTACTTAGAAGGTAGCATTATTTTATTATTTTTTATTTTGTGTTTTTTATTTTTATTTTATTTTTATTTATTTATTTTTTTTCCTAACTTAAGTTATGAGTAACTTCAGAAAAATAGCTGTTCAGTGACCACAGGGGGTATTTTCTTAGCGAATTAATTCGACAATTATACGCCTGAGAATTATACGGTTAATTGGAGGCCTTGAAGCTCGGTGTTTTTCAGTGGGAAAGATTCCTAAGACCGTTTTGGTGAACATGATAGGGCAGGAAGTCGTAGAACGGGCGAATATGCGATAGAATCGGACTCCCACGAGCATTTTCGATATCCGTGTTTATTCAGAGCATGATACATCGTATGGCGGTAACCAGCAATAACGTCCAATTACGCTTGTCTGCGGTTCCATTCAGCCGAAGCTCGTGGAAGATGCTTTTTCTGTTCAGAAATTCTCTGCTCGAGAGAAAGGATAGAAATCGGCCTATTTGCCATCCGAGATCCAATATCATGAAAACTCGTGATATTTATATTTTCACTAATTCGGACTCTATTGGCTTCTCCAAGACATTCTAAAAGACCACTGGAAAAAGTGACCAATCCAGAGGCGATTCGGAGGTGATTGAAAGTCTATCGATCGTATTTGAGGAAATAAGAAATAGTAATTTTTATATTATTAGGGGAGTGGTCCAATCAATCAGGAAGTGGTCAAGTCAATACGAGTACTAAAGTAGTCATTGAAATGTGTAGTTGGTGAATAAGTTGCTGTGAAGTTGAGACATTTTCGTTATTTTTCCTTTTCAGTTTTTTTTTTTTTTTTTTTTTCAATTAATTTTGACGTTGGTTTTATTTATTTTTTTAAGTTTTTTTTTTTTTTTATTGGATATTCTGATTCTAAATGCCTTGAAAAGTTAAAAATAAAATTTTGAGGGAGTTGGAGAAAATTTTTCTTGGGCGATTGCAATGGTATATTATTGGATTATAAACCAATAAATACTGTTCGTCCGCCGTAAGTACTCCTTCAAAACTAAAAAAGCCAAATTTTTGAAATTTTCACCAAAAATCAATTTTGGCTCACCAATGGCTCAATAATTTAACCATATCGCTAGCTCAATTTGAAGGGTATTTTTGGGGGATTTGTGGGGGAGAAAAGTCCTATTTTCCAACGTTTTTCAGAAAAAGCGTGTATTTGGTATCAAATTTTCGAACGTTTGCAAATGTTCGGATAATTACTATCACAAATAGATAATCTTCTTGAGTCATTATTGAAGCGAAGGAATAATAAACCTCTGTAGAATCATTTGCAGTGTTTTTCAATTTGAAAATTTTTTTCGTCCCCAATATACTAAAGTTTTGGTTTTTTCGAACGCTCTGTAAAACTGTTAATTTTTTCATTAGAAATATGAAGGTAAGCTGAAAAAATGTATTTATTTAGTATCAAATCCATTGATTTTTGGATGTTGAATGTAATGCACTAGCTAGTGCATAATAACTTTAACGATTCACAAGGTATCTCAGCGTTAGTGTTGAATATTCGAGATTTTCATTAATTTAAAACGATGCTATAACTTGAGACGTTATAGAGCTATAAAAACGTTCTATACTCGTATTAATTCGTATCAATTATTACTTCTATTCGGTCGCCTCGTTAAAAAAAAAATGAACGCAATATTTTCATCGCTCATCGAAATAAGATTATAGGAGCTTCTTCTAAACTAAAATTCTATCTTCTTTTTCAAATCTTTTTGAAAAATAGTCAACGCTCAAATGCATCTAACGCTTGTATTTATTGTTTATAATTTTTCCATTTCTAAATCGGATGGTAACCGATTATTAAAATACCGTATTATTATTGATTAGGAAATCTTCCGATGATTCAACCGATAGCGCAAATCTGGCTCTCATTCGAAGGATGTGAAGTAGCCGGACCAGGTTCTGACTCATCGAAAGACAAACTCCTATCGGACCTCGAAGGAAATGACACATCTCGGGGGACACTTACTCACCCGGTGGACAGTGAACAAATTTGTGCAGCAATGAAAAAGTAAATTAATGCTATTAGTAGGTGAGGAAAAATAAAAAAAAATCTTTGAATACTTTGGTAATGGATAGTGGGGATACACAATAAAATGAAAGCGCATGAATTTATATACTTCAACTATTTTCAGTGTACCTTAGGTATTTTACTTTGAAGATGTCTACTCGAAAAATCAACTCACATTTTCTCAATACGCTCTTTTTTTCTGGACATTTTATTATTTTTTCGAACTTTATTTCAATTCTCTAGGGTCCGTTTTTCTATATGGTTGACTTATTATTTTTTATAATTTTTGCGCTGTAGAAAAAAGTTTACTTTAAAAAGAATGATAAATCTATGCTATTTCTCTCTGTAAGTATAGCTACGTGCTGTTTGGAAAAGCATATTTTCCATGACGCCAGAAAAAGGAATCGGAGTGAAAAAATTTTTTCACCTATATTGAACCCGATTACGAGAAAAGGATATCAAAGAAAAATCTTCCAAGTATTAAAATGATTAACGTGAAGACGTTAGGTACCTACTTAATTTAAAAAAAAAAGTAAAAACCAACCACTTACCATCGACCGTTTTTACTATCTTCTGAACACAGATTTGAAACACGGCAGATTGGAAAGCCTAAAGGTTCGTTGGTATGGAAAAATAGTAGTAAAAACGTATAAAAATTATTATAAATATAGAGTGATTTAAAAAAAAAAATGGGAGAAACACAAAATTACAAGCAGTTGAAATTTGAATATTTCAAGTAATTTTCAGCCAGAAAATAAAATAAATAAAGTTTTTGTGCAACACTATTTGATACGTGATTGTAATAATTCAATCGAACTCGACTTTTTCTTTTTTTTTGCACTAACTTGGTTTGCAAAATTAGCGCTAAAAATAGAAAAGTAACTGTTGAACAAATGTAAACAATTTTTTCTTGCTTTGGCTACAAGATGGTAAACCGTGCGTGTAAACGTTTGGTCTTTTTCTCCTGGACTCAGGAGTTTTGAGTAGGCCCAGGTAAACCGGGTCAGGACGTGTCCACCTGCCCGTTTCGCCTCGTTAGGCAGTATTTTTGTGAGTCAGGTGCTTCAGACGGGACCATCACAATCCCACGCTCGTCTAGTTCGACTTGCAGGCAACCGCTGACCAGAATAGCATGGACATCAAAACAAACGCCAACGCATTTTCAATGAAACTTCATCCTCTTGCATTTAAATGCAAAACTGGAAAAGCTGCGTAGCTCTGAAACTTATCAAATGCTCTAAAAAATGTGAAAACTGTACTTACGTCTCCTCGGAAAAGCAATCAAATTGAACAGTTTTAGAAAGTATTCTCCGGATGAATGTGCAAAACAGGACCTTATTGGATATAGATTAACACTATAGAATTTTGGAAATTATTTGTATTGGCTCGAAGGGTCTGTCACTGAAAGTCTGATAGTTTTTCCATGGGTCATTTTTTTGAAAATAAATCCAACCATTGCGATAGTAGTCCCGGAAATCGTAATGGACCGAATTTTCGCCAAATGAGCGAATTTCTAGGGGCAGTCGATGCTTTAAATCGTCACCTCTGCTAACATTTGCAGGGTATCTTTGCGGCTATGAGCGTTGAATATATTGAATAGCGTTGAATATAAAACGTTGAATAGAGTCAGGATTTTTTTAATTGACCATACCATATATCATTCATTGTAGGTATATAAAATATAATTTATTGATCATTTTATAATATATCTTCAGACAAAAAAATAATAAAAGCAACTAGAAAAGCTACAAAAAAAAAAAAAAAAAAATTGAACCTAATCAAACAATTTTTTTTTCATCAAAAAATCTGAAAAAGGAAAAGTTATTTCACTCGCTCGCAGCTAAATTGTACAACCTCCATCAATGTAAAACGTCGTAAACTTTTTTATGCTCTATTGCTCACGACATTTCAAGAAGACCTTTTTAAAAGTTAATATACGCCGTGGTGAAGGGGAGACATTTCTGTACACCACTTAGCCATAATGAGGTTTTATGCAAGATGTAATTTTTTTTCAACAGGGAAAATTGTCCGTCTTGTAATGGCGTGTCGACTTGAATACACTCGTTAACATTGCCTGCCAAGCATTGAGCTTATTCGAAACATCCCCTACGAAATCGTCGCTTTTCGTTCGGGACGTGCCACGCGCCGAATCATTAATCAAAAGAACTCCAAGGGCACGCGACTCCCCATGGCGACTTTTCCACTTTGGATGATAATCTAATTCAAATTTGAAGGATGAGAAGATCGATAAGATGAGGGAAACGACGAATTAATCAACATTCTTGTAATCGAATGAACCGAATCGCCAATGAATACAGTTTCCTCGTCGAGAGATTTGAAATATTCTACTTTTTATATTTTTTTCATTGAAATTTTTTCGGAATTCAAACTATTATCAGATAAATGTACTCGCACCTCATATACTAGCTGACCTTGGAATTCGGTTCGGCACATTTTCCCGTTGTATTCCAATTGTGATTCGCTGACCATCATCTAATCCGTTTCTCTTCCTTAATTAACGTCGCAAACCGCTCACGCATATTCCCGTAAATAATTAACAATTTTCTCATTCCCCCGAATGCTAATCAGACGAGAACGTCTCCGTTCTTTTGGCTTTAAGGAGCTCAACTTTGGAATTCCATTTGGTAGAAAGTTATGACGGGCGGCGAAGAGAACAAGACCTCGCCAGTTGCCAGATTTTGAGTTTTAATCGTAGAATACGAAATTAAAGCTCGAAGAACAAAAATAACATTAAAAATAAATCTAGATCGAACAAAAATTGAATAAATTAATTAAATTAAAATTGACACAAAGTAAAATAAAACAAAATTTACTATAAATTTAGTAAGAATTCAAACAAAATAAATACTAAATTACTTCAAAACCAATGCAAAATTAAATACTGACCAATCTGACAAAAACATTACAGGAATAAATTTAATACAATAATAACAACTCAATCAAATCAAAACTAACACGAAATTAAATAAGACAAAATTAAATCTAAATCTAATGTTAAATAATTCAATGCTAATTTAAATTTAAAATATTTGCAAATTTAATTCCATAACAAAATGAAATTTAAATTTGTCAGGTGTTAAATAAAATTTAAAAAATAACCAAATAGATAGGACACGATTTTAAATAACAACTTTGAGTAAATCTAAACCAGCACGAAATTGAATAAAAACAAAATCAAGTCTAATTTTAAAAGAAATTAAATAAAAACTAGAAAACTAATCAAAATGGAGACTATTTGCGAATTTAAATTAAATCTAAATAAAAATTCCTACACGTCCAGATAAATATTACATTAAATCTGAATAAAAAATGAATTTTCACAGGGGATGAACCATTTGAAAAGCCAAATGTTCGATATTGCAATATTTAACTAACGGATTCTGAGTTTTAATAACACACTGCACTCCCTGATATCGTGTAATTATTGTTTGAAGCATTTTCAATACTTTACTTACAATTTTTTCGAATTTCATTAGTACCTGTTTCATTTTACGCATTCTTCTCCTCAACACAAGGCATTTTTCAAGGACGTTGCAGGTTATTGTGTCGTAAAATACAGAAACACGTTATAAACCAACGGAACGGGTGTATTGAAAAACAGTGTAAATCATATCAAAATCATAACGAAATCGAAAATCGACGATTGAATCGAAGGAAGGCGCAATAGGCACGTCGTTGCTAGGTGTATTCTAGAGAAGAGATCTAGGTATGCAGAATTATACTGCATATAAAGTATACAACACAGGTTTATCGAAATCGGTCGAAAACACGGTGACAATGAAGTACTTGGTGACAATGAACCTTTCTGATTGTTGAGAGCGCTGGGTAAGACTGCGCCATTTGGCTTGTGTAACGCCCCAGCCACGTTCCAAAGAGCCATGACGAAAATGCTTCAAGCGGAATTAGTCGGAGGGAGAGTGAAAGTCTACTTAGACGATGTACTAATTGACACAGGTACATTCGATGATCACATTGAATGGCTGAAGCGAGTATTATCCACGTTCAAGGAGCAACGTTGCAAGTTGAACCCGAAGAAGTGCGAACTCTTTGGTACATCGGTGAGCTATTTGGGCTACATTATTTCGAACAAAAGAGTGTCTACGGATCCAAAAAAAGTGGAAAAAGTTAGAGACTGGCCAACTCCTACTTCGGCTAAGGAGCTGCGAACGTTTTTGGGGTTTTGTTCATATTATCGCTCTTTTGTACCTCAGTTTGCTAAACGAGCGTCCAGTTTGTATCCCCTCCAAAACGACTCTCAATCTTTCAAATGGACTTCTACTTGTCAAGCCGCTTTTGAGGATTTGAAACAAGCTATGATAGAGGCTCCCGTACTCGGCCATGTAAACCCATCAGCTTGGTACGTATTAGATACGGACGCAAGTGAACGTGCCATAGGAGCAGTGCTGAGTCAAGTGGGGCCCCTCCCCAGGTCTGATCGACAGAACCGCTTCATTGTGGTTGCCGTGGATTATTTCACAAAGTGGCCAGAAGCCTTCCCTGTGCCAGATATAACTGCCCAGACGGTAGCCAGAGGTCTGGTAGAGAATGTGATTTCTAGGTTTGGGACACCACGAGAGCTTCATTCGGATCAGGGACGAACCTTTGAATCGGACGTCTTCTCAGAGGTAATGTCACTACTAGGAATTAAGAAGACTAGGACGACCCCGCTTCGTCCTCAGAGTGATGGTCAAGTGCAACGGTCAAGCAATAACTGAACTTTTATTATTTACAACCTGCAACCTAACATTAATACCAATGGAACCGATTCCATAACACTCATCCCCTTCTCTTCTCTGAGGGAGCGCCACTGTCATCCCTGGAGCTGACTGGAGCTAACCTGTCAGCATGCACTACCAATCGTTTGTTAGACGGCAATCGAATGCGATAAACCAAATCGGATATGGCTTTGATTATGGTGCATGGACCAATCCACGGAAGTTGGAGTTTTGGGCAGTGGCCCTTGCGTCGGATAGGTCTATAACACCATACTTTGTCTCCCTCTTGGTATTGTGGTTTGGACGTCTTGATGTCATACCGGCGTTTCATCACTTCAGCAGCTTTGACAAGTTTGGTCCGGGTCAAATTGTGCGCTTCTTCAAGTTGTTGACGCAGTGTGTTCGCATACTCTGTACGACATCTTCCTTCTGGCCGAGCTCCATAGAGTAAATGCACTGGTAGCACAAGCTCACGTCCCAACATTAGCCTTGCTGGCGAGAAACCCGAAGTAGAGTGCTCCAACTTCCGTGGATTGGTCCATGCACCATAATCAAAGCCATATCCGATTTGGTTTATCGCATTCGATTGCCGTCTAACAAACGATTGGTAGTGCATGCTGACAGGTTAGCTCCAGCCAGCTCCAGGGATGACAGTGGCACTCCCTCAGAGAAGAGAAGGGGATGAGTGTTATGGAATCGGTTCCATTGGTATTAATGTTAGGTTGCAGGTTGTAAATAATAAAAGTTCAGTTATTGCTTGACCGTCCGTTATTCTGTGGAACAATAATTTGAAGACAACTCGTCTTCCCGTCTGGTGATTCCCATCTTCTTTTCAAAACGCCATCATCTAGTTCCAGCACGTCAAACATAGCCCATAGCGCCTTCGGGCAACCATGAAGATGCGAGATGCTTTCCCAGTTAGGACGGCTTTTTCGAGTGACCCATTCATAAACAAACTTGATGTGATCATCTGACTGTTGATCCTCTTTCCACGCAACTTCGGGACCAGATACCTGGGTAAGATAAGGCCAAGAGGATCGAAAATTCGTGCGATCGCTGAAAGAATCATTCGCTTAGTGAAGGAGCTTATAGAAGGATTGACTTCCCACTTGAACACGTCAAGTTGTGGATTCCAAAACAGGCCCAACATCTTTATAGATGTATCATTGGAGAAATATGGAGATTCAAGAGATAAATCTTCAGGTGGGAGATGTTCAAGCAGTTCAGGGGTGTTAGAACACCACTTTCTAAGATTGAAACCACCTCTCTTCAACATTGCTATCAGATCTTGTTGTAGTTTGAGAGCAGAGTCTAGGGTTGAAGCTCCAGTTAGAATATCGTCCACATAGAAGTCACGCTTGGTAATTTCTGATGCCGTGGGAAAGTCATGAGCTTCATCGTCTGCTAAGCGATTCAAAGTGCGGGTAGCTAAGAATGCAGCACTGGCAGTCCCATACGTAAGGGTTGTGAGACGATACGATTTCACCGAGTCGTCAGGTGATTCTCTCCAAAGAATTAGCTGAAGGTTGGCCTGAGATGAATCGATTTTGACTTGACGATACATCTTCTCAACATCGGCGGTCAATGCGTAGATGTGAGTCCGAAATCTCGACAAAATGCGAAAAAGGTCTTGTTGAACGACAGGTCCTATCATTAAAATTTGATTCAGTGATACACCAGTGGAAGACTTGCAGGACGCATCATAGACAACGCGCAGTTTTGTTGTAGAGGAAGATTCCTTTATCACACCATGGTGAGGAATATAATAGTGAGGTCCGCTGATGTCACCGGGTTGAATTTCTTCCATATGATTCAAGCTTAAATATTCCCTCATGAAGGAAACATAAGCGGATTTGAAGGTCTCGTTAGATCGGAATTTTTTCTCCAACGATAGGAGGCGTTTGAGGGCGATGGGATAAGTATCACCAAGCAGCGATGGATCTGACTTCAATGGAAGTTGAACTACATAACGACCCGATGTATCACGCTGAGTAGTGATTGAGTACAGATCTTGGCAATGCTTGTCATCACCAGTGAAGCGAGAGTCTTCTATTGGATTCTCGATAGTCCAGAAATTCTGCAGCTGGAGACTCAAATCTTCTAGAGTTGTAGAGTTGCATTGTAGAGGCAATGAGCTTTGCACAGGGGTATTTTCACATTTCCCCCCAATAATCCATCCAAGTTCGGTCTCCTGAAGATGTAATCGAGAATTTTTCAACCTTTTTTGGCCCTTTAGCAAGAGGTCCCAAAATAATTCATTGCCGATGATCATATCTACAGGAGCAGGGTCGTAAAAATACGGATCAGCAAGCTCGACAAAATTAGGGAGAACGATTGACGATGGATCAATGTTGAAGGATGGAAACGAGCCACCTAATTGGTCATTGATGAGAAATCGCAGCTGAGTTTTGAAGTTACCATCCATTGAAGAGAATTTTACATCCATAGAGCTCTTGATGACATTGGCCGGGTTGAATGCGCCAATGATGGCTTGGTTAATAGTTGTACGAGGAAGATTTAAGCGTTCCGCCAAGTGAGACGAGATCATACTAACCTCCGAACAATTGTCTAAGGCAGCTCTAGCAGTGAAAGATTGATTATTGGCATTGAATACCCGAACCAGAGCTGTCGACAGAAGGACTCTGGGGTATAAACCTTTTTCCACAGTGTTGACATTAACTTGGCGGGGTGAGGAAGTGTTTTGTAAATCTTCATGCGAGTGAGAGGGTGGCCTTCCGTCAGTCATGTTTTTTGGAGGTGAAGTTGAAGGGTCAGCGTGCAAGAGAGTATTGTGTTTCCTTCCACAAATTTTGCAGCCACCGAACTTACAGCGATTAGGTCGGCAATCATGACGAAAACAATTGAAACAAATGCGATGCTTTAGGGCCACGTTATTACGATCCTGAACAGAGAGACTGAGGAATGATGGGCAGTCAAACATTCGGTGAGGCTGACTGCATTCTGGACAACTAGCTGAATTCTCCGGTTTGTCGCGTGAGATGTGGAAAGAATTTACCGGGCGTTTATTTCTGCTTAAACTGTTTCTCGTCACCATTAGATCCTGCTTTGATGATTGCAAAGGGACCACGACTGGTTTGGAGACAAAATTTGAACAAGCATCCAAAATTCTACAGCGATGTTCCATAAATTCCGACAGGTCATCAATTTTAGCAAGTGCGCCAGACCATTTTTCTTCCCAAAGCCTGAACGTTTCAAAATCGAATTTCGAAGTAGTAATGTGGACGATGATCAGATCCCAAAATTCGACGGGCTGTCCTAAGGCCTTAAGCGCACGAATTCCTTTCATGGTTTCATTCCACAAATGATGAAGGGCGTCTTGAGATTTGTTCTGGACTTTGGGAAGCTCGAAGAGGTCCTTGATGTGGCGTTTAATTATCATGTTTTTATTATGATATCGATCGGTTAATAGTTTTAGTGCGACTTCATAATTTGATGATATGAGTTGCACTGACTTAATAATTGCAGCTGCTTCTCCAGAAAGGCATGACTTCAAGTAATGAAGCTTTTGAATGTCAGAAATATTCTTATTTTCGTGGATCAAAGCAGTATAAATATCAAAGAATGGAAGCCAATCATTATAGGCACCTGAAAATGAAGGCAGTTGAATTGGAGGCAGCTTGACTTGGGGAACGGCAAATTGTAATTGATTGAAGCGATTTAGAGTGTCTAAATTTGGCGGGGATAGACATCGTACAGGGGATCCTGCGGAACTATTGCCTTTTGCAGAGGCGGCAATGGCGGATTTTTCATTTCCTTTGGTCGATGATTTTCCCGATCGGCAAGACGAATTTGACTGGACGTCATGAGAGGCTATCAAATTCTGGAAATTAGCAACAATCTCAAAATAGGAAGCCTCAAAGGCATCTCGTTCACCCAACTGGTCATCATCTGACGAATCGAGAATTTCAATCTCGCTTTGAACCAAATCAAATTCGTTCCACAACAATTCTAACTTATCCTGTCGAATTTTTAATTCAGTAATTTGGCAATCAGAAATAGAATCAGAGTCAAGAGCGTGTATAAAATTGTTATAACGAGATAAGGAGGCTTTGATTCTGCCTCGTTTGGCTTTCAATTGACTCAAATTGCTCATGATAAATTTAGACGTGCGAACTATTTTATTTTACAACACAGGTAAATATGAGGCGTTATAGGGGGGAGCGGGAGGAGAATGGACGGGTGAAAATAATGAGGAAGTCAGAAGAGGATTATGACTCACATGAGACACTTGGAGAAGGTCGGGAAGACGCGGCAGTTGATCGTACGTAAATAGTTGATCAGACTTGTAGAAGTTCAGTAAGCAAGTAATTACTCGATCTGGAAGTTCGAATAAACGCGCAGACGAAATAGTTTGGTAAATGATTTGAAGGCGAACTCGTCCGGTACCGGATAGGAAAAATTGCCGAGGCTACTCAGAAGCGGCAGATCAATGAGAATGGACAAAGGCTATTTAGCAAACTCGATCACCGAAGTAGCAAATTGTAAGCAAATTCCTTAGACCGGATACGCGCGCGAATATCACGTCGGGGTCACCAAAAATATGTTGAGAAACGTAAGCGTTTGAAAACGAAAGAAAATATATTTGAACGGAATTGAGCGTTTACAAAATGGAAGGTGGAGGATATTACGAAACGGAAGTGAAAACTAGATGAAAGAATGTAAAGTTCGAAACGTCGCCATAGAAACCAGAGAAGAACAAAAAATTAGAACAGCTGCGCCTGATGCGTTGTGTAGGATGCAGTGTAATGAGGCTCAGGTGAAGTTGCCTAGCGAAGTGAAGCGGAGGTACTCCTTAACACTGATGATAATTTCAATCCGGTAAATCCTTTAAAGCAGACGTCGCTGTATATAGGCGCCTTGATGTCGTCGAGTCGAGGAAAAAATATTTTGACCTTCTTTACGTAAATGGAGTTGATACTCGAATTTCGCACGTAGGTTTACCTAACGTGGGACGGACCGCGTCTTGGCAAAAAGAATTTACTTCGGTCCTTGAAACGTATTGTATATTTTACGAAACTGTCGACCTGCCGTAGGGTGTATTTATTTACGGCTGCAGGTTCCAAGCGATCGTAGAGCAGAAAACGCAGGGCGATGGTGAGCTTTATGCGCAAAAGAGACTTTGCTGGCATCTTAGTTTGACCTACTTTATTGAAACAGTTTTATCCACATAAAATTTATCAAGAAAACCCGAAGTTTGTGATTATTTGGCCGAACTTTGATTATTTGACTTAATATTCGATATTTATATTGTATTGTTACAATCTAGAGCTATCTGATCTGGCAAATAATGCTATTTCGCCATTTAAATTAAAAAAAAAAAAAAAAAAAAAAAAAAAAACACCAAAAATTCATTTTCCTAATCAGTACCTATTGAGCTTTTTTCTTACCGAGAAAAACGAGAAATTTTTTCGAGCTCAACGATCGCTCGGTTAAATTTATCGCAAAATTCGAAAAGCTCGTCTAATTTTCCAGATTTTTCGGATTTTCCCGTATTTGCGCGTAGACTTCCGAAATGGGCGATGTGGGAAATATTACAGAAAAAACCGCAATAAACAATTTCCAAGAAATTTAACGTAGATCGTTATCAAAGTATTTTAATCCAAACCGCGGAAATGTTTTAACATAATTTCGAAACGCAAATAATTCGTAAAAAAACCAATATACTTGCAATTATTATAAAGCATTCCTAACCGCTTAAACGAATCAAAACCTGGCGAAATATAATGCATTGGTGTTTATATTAATAACCTAAATAATAAACCAAAAAATTGGCAATCGGCATAATCAAGTTGCTCTGAAAATGCTGAAATAATATCCTCGATTCATTATCAAGCGGTGTTTTCATTAGATCCCATGTTTTTATCAGATCCCCATTCTGCACTTTGGTTTGGACTACATTCCAATATTTGAACAAGATTTGAACTTATTTTGTACTTCAATGTATTAAACTTTTCGTTCATTGTTTTTTCGTCTATAGATTCGGGACATTCGCTTCACTCTGCAACCAAAAAATCTCTCCAAAATCGCTCGCGCTTAATCATTTTCGAAATCAACACTATCACGCCATCGTCTTCGCACTTGTCTCGCTCGCTTGGTCGCTTTTTATTCATAGCGGGCCTGTAAAACGATCGCACGGTAATTAGACACCGTAATTCGACAAGATGTACGCCCGAGATGCTCATCTAGTAGTGCACTTAGTGCGGTGATTACGTGTGTAAATGCTACGAGGCATCTCCCTCGCAACCTGTGGATATCATCCGAGTACCACATGAGAATCGGCCGCCTGTAAACGAGGAATGCGCATTGACGTAACCGCTTTCGCCTAGAAGAGGACCAAGGGATTTTTATAAGTTAATTAGACAAGTCTCGGATAAGTACCGTTTTTTTCCCCCTTTTTTTCTCGCGGAAACACGGCATTTGAACTGATACCTGGAACACTGGAATTTCAATTAGAAAGCGAGATGTCTACATGAAAGACGGACGAGTAAAAAAACAAGTATTTAAATGATGGTGGTTAATTTTTAACCGACTTCAAAAAAGGAGGAGGTTACTATAGTTGACTTGCGGTTTATTTATTTTTTATTTATTTTTTTTATATAAAAATATTTAGGACAATGGTACTCCGAAAATTTCCATGAGGTAACGAGACGAAAACACTTTCTTCGTGTTAAATAAGGAGATGCGAGGAGTTACGAGTATATTGTCTATTGTGTATGAGTATTTTGTCACTGAAGCGATTCAAATAGTTGGTGAAATTCCGTTGAGTTGAAAATTCCCGAGCGAAGTATGGAACGAAAGGTTTTCAAGCTATCTAATGGTAAATTTATCCAGGAATAATCGTGAGCCAATGTTTAAACGTGATACGCTTGTTAGATCTATTGCTACCATATTTGTAGGATCAATGCCACTGATCGATTGGCGATAAATATTTTATTGAACTCGATAAAAATGTTAGAAGCCGATCATGAATGGGCGATTTCTTTTCTTTGTCCATTTAACAGAAAGTCAGGGTAAGTTGAAGCAACGCTATTGCTGCGTTCCCTCTTCAGTAGGTTAAATTCTTCAAACCTTTTCGCCCAACGCCTGTTTGAAAATATCAATAATAAATAAATTATTGTCAAATTCAATAACTCTCAATATTGGGATACTGGCCTTTAAATAAGTATTTTTCAAATTTAAAAAAAAATTGATTTTTTATTTTATTTTACCGGTTGCAAAAATTTATGAGTGCCCAAATGAAGGTCTTGAAATAATAGTACGAGTAGAATACTGGTAATTTTCATCGTTTGTGTCCCAGTTTAATTTCCATATTTTAATTTCAGTATATTTGCCTTTTTTTCGAGGGTTTTTTCTATATTATGGTCCTCTTGGACACAAAAATGGTACAGTTTTCGCTTGATTTCTCTTTAGGCAATCCAATTTTTCGATTGGCGAGCCAAACAATTTTTAGTTTTGGGCCGAGCAAGAAATAGAGATTTTATAATGTGATTATAATTTTAAAAAAAGCTCTCATGAGCAGTCAAAAATAAGTTATATTGAGTGACTAGCCCATTCAAATTGCCAAGTCCGTTCGGAAATGTTTTTACAATTTGTAACTGCAGTCCTTGAATTTTTTATTTTATATTGGGTTATAAATCTGTTACCTGGTTCTAATTTATGTCGAAGACTATGTGATCTTTACTCCTAAACTTTTGAAGCATCTTACTAAATTTTTCAAAATACTGAGAGCAGAAGAAGTGGAGAAAAAAGTATTCAAAATAACGCAAATTGCTTCCACATGGTAATAAATTAGAAATAAATTAAGCTCGTCGTTAGCCTGTGGTGACGAGCTTGAGTCGCTCAAAATGCAGAAAAATTACCAATAAGATACAAAATAAAACTAAAATTCAATTCCCAACTTAGGCAAAAAATATGCTAAATAACTTATTTATACATTGTAGACAATATATTTTCCACGTTTTCGGGGCCCAAATTAATTAAGCCACGCGTAAATGCATTTTTTGTATTTACACCGGGAATATTTCCGCGGATTTTTGAGCTGGACGAAAGGATGGAACTCCGTTCATAATCATAGGCAAAAAATAAATCCAACTTTCCAACAAAAAAATGTATTTGCTTCAATTAATCTACGACGGAATGCGATACAAAATGACAAAATTTCGCGATACATGTTCCGACGGTAGAAATTACAAATCAACTAACAAAAATGTTAAAAATTAATAAAACGCTAAAAATTACAAAAAATGTCCAATTTTTTTTGAAGAAAATCCCTTGCCTCGTCGTGCACAATAACAATGCGCTGTCGCTAACCTTCCAGGGGTATTCGAATCGTCTAGAGGAAGCGCGGATTCGCCGGCCGACAAAAGGGAAACTCCGCCGTCCGTCTGTCGGCAGGTTCAGGCGTGTGGCTGTTGTCTGTGGTGAGGAAAGGAAACCGTCTCGACCAATCGGATGGCGAGTTCGCATTTATGCCCATATATGGTAACGGCGAAGACCCGCCGCGCTCTTCCAGCTCGAATAGAGGGGGAAACCGGGCGAGTCGATCTTGTCGCAAAATAGGGGAACACCCGTAATAGTGGAATACCGGCTTTTTATAATAAATAATTTTTTTCGCTCCGTCGGAAATTTTTTTCGACGTTTTTCTCCATCAAGGGGTTGAAATATTCGATTTTGGGTATTTTTCGATTCTCGTTCTTCGTTAGAAATTGATTTACGCAAGGTAACATCGCTCGGGCGATAGAAGATCGATCCCCTGGCCGAGGGGCGAGTCCATTTCCTCGCTACCCGTCGCCTTCCCCTCGCCTGAAACTCAATTGAGTTCTTGTACCCGTGGAAGCCGAAGCACAGACAGCTCCTTTCGACCTCTCTTCTGCTCTAAGGTAATTACCCACGGTTTTCCGTTAATTTCACAATTTACACATTTCCGCATCGATCCGCCCGCTATTTGGCTCGCTTTGTTGTCGAAATTTGGCCCACCGTTTGTTATTGTAAAGCCCTTGGAAACGTTCGGCCATTGCCACGCAACCGGCCGGCGACACACTTGGATCCACGCCCGACCGTTATAGTTGCACTAGTTTAGTTCTATTTCCAATTCGACGATCCCGTTCTAATTTTGACTCGGCCGTTCCAAATTTACTTCGTGCTCGTCCATTTCGACGCGAGGCCGACCGGATTCTGTCTTGGCGACGATTTTCCGCACAGGTCAACGCTCTATTCGGATCTCCCGGTGAACAATCGATAATAATATCATCGAAAATGAATCTGTGAATTAGTATGTTGCCGTTGAGCGGAAATTGTTACGAAAGGGGATAAATTATGGAAGGCACCGCCCTTGAGCGAGTTCCCCTTGCCCTGTCTGCGATGGTAGAAATATCTTGTTATGCTCGTTTGTCAATTTTCATGTAGAATTCGCCGTGTGCTGAAACTAGTGAATTTTGGTCTGGTTGTGGTTAATCGGGATCCGTTGGCTGGATGCAGTGATGTATCCCTCTCCTCTCCCTCTTTATCCCTAAATCCCTGTGAAATTCCCCGTCCAGCGAGCCAACCTGGATGTAGAACTCTGGCTTTTTTCTCAAATGATTTAATACCGATTTTATGTTATTTAGTTGGTACGAAGAATGATGAGCGCTTTGTAGCATTAAATGCTCTAACTTTTAATTTTTTTATTTTTATTACTCTAAATTTTAGAGTAAATTGGTACGAGAGGTTTGAAAAAATATCTACACGCAATTTTTATGTTGGCGTGAGTGATTTTTATATACCTAAATCGCCAGCTGAGCAGATACGTAATATTCGACGTTCCCGATTAAAATTATAGTTTAGTTTAGATAATTGAATTGAAAAAATAATTTCTATCTTAACCCGAGTTGGAGTGGGAATAATGCATGAAAAAAATCAAGTCTAGGGATTGCCCTGGTTCGGCGTTAATTTGAAAGCTGCGAATTTTCAAATTCTTGAGCGTTCTTCGAGAAATAATTACTTCACTTGCACAATTTTTAATCTGCTCTGCGCAAAGACTATTTCTGAAAGAAAATCCGTTATCACGTTGTTGAATTTTAATTTTACATATTACAATAATTTAATTGATTTTTTTTAGGCCCCCTCATGACACTTGGGTTTTGAACTTGTCTATCATTTTTTAAATCTACATGAACTATTGATAAGGAAAACGGGGCATCACCGGTGAATGAACTAAGTACATAGGATTTTTTCCTACTCCTCCACTTTATAAATTATTCAATTACCCGATCAGCCTCCATACAATGAGATCGATGATAAGAAAGAAAGCACCTGTATGAAAAATCGACAAGAAAAAAATCAAATTTTTTCATGTCCAAAATTTGTCGCGTTGATGAAGACATTTTCTAAGCGTTCCCTCCCCTCTAATCGTAGTTACTCATTTTTTTTTTTTTTTATCAAGATATTCATGTTCAAAATCGGAAAAATCCTCGTTTCTGCTATCGCTCGGTCCCTTGGAAAGTTGTCCAAAAATTCTTTATAATGCTGTTATTCGATTTTGAATAGCACAGTTTTTCATACTCTTCGTTTTAATGTTATCCCAATTCTACCCTTGTTTTTCACACTTCTAACCGTCGATTTTCCCCCTCGAGTATTTTCCAAACCGCGAGTCCAACTTCGCGTGCGAACTTGATTCTCACTGCACTGTCCTAATACACAATCGCGATTGATCAATTCTGCGCAGAAATTTCTGCATTTCCCTTCCGGTCACCCTTCCTAAAAAACCATTGTAACGTGAATTGCACGTTCACATAGGAGGGGTATGAGGCCACGACGCTCTGCTACCATATATGGTCACAAAACCTCCCGACGAAGGAGCCCCCTGCCCTCGACTGTCCTCCTCGCCGAGGTGGCTCCTAGGGTGGGGCTCCTCGTCTTTATCATACACTTGCGGCCGGCTCAATCCGACAGTTCCTCACTCGCTCTCGAGCCGAGCAGATTTATTTATTTTGTTAAACTATTTATTAAATAATTTCTATTAATTTATTCTTTGAAACAAAAAGTAAGTGGTATATTGTGGTGTTTTACGAAGTGTGGGCACATCGGTGATATCGCGTGTGGATTATTCGGATTATCGGCAACTTCGACTTCGACCAGGTTTTATTCGGCCTTCGTTTCCTTCGTAGATTTTTGTGTTCTTTCTGATAAAACCCGTTGAGATAGGGACTTGTGCTAACAATTCTATAGCTTTTGAACATTATACCCCAGAGTACACAACCGTTGCAAAAGTTTTTATTAAGGTTTCTATAATCCTTTTAATCGAAGAAGACGAAAAAATGGAAAAAGAACGTGAATGCAGCTGATAAAATAGCCAATTATAAAAAATTGAATAATTTCAGTCCCAATCCAAGAGTAGAAATGATCTAGATCAATTACAGTGCTTCAGTTATCTCTTATTTTGACTGAAAATACTCCGTGAAATTGACTCTCTTTCTGTTCAAATCAAATACAAATGAATTTCCAATTTCTCCTACAAATCAAATAATTCCAAGCTGACTCAAATAATTGTATCTATAATCTCAAATAATTGTATCTATTCCAAGCAGACTTCTCTTTCGTCCTATTGTATTTTTCTGAACCAATTGCATCTTCTGATGTTTTCCGTCACATTTTTCTGCAGTTATCGAAAATAATTTCAGTGTTCCAAAAAATCCTCTATTTCCACGAGTAAATTCAAACTTGAGTTTTTCTCTTTTTTATTTATTTTGACGAGCTTTTGAAAGCATTAATGAGCAATAGTTTAATTGGAAGGAATTATTCCGTGGAATTGCTAGGTTTCGCTTGAATATTATTGAACTCGTTTCGCTTCAAATGTCGTGCAAAAAAATTAATTCCTGAACAAAATTTTGAAATCAATTTTTTTTTTAATTCGTCGATTTTTACGCCCTGTCAATCTTTTACACGTTTCTGTCAAACATTGAATTCTCAGTAAATATTATAATAAAAAAATCACCTTCCTTACTCGATAAAATTGGATTTCAAGTATCTCAACCTCGATTTCTCGCCTCGTAAATAATTTTGATTGACGTTAAGACGAGTGGTTTTCTTTTTTCAATTGAACATTAGCTAGGTATCTAATCTTCGTCCTTGGGCGTGGTTTTCTCGAAGTCGAATTTCAAGAATTTCCTCACGCATGAACATTATCCATTCTAACCACTCGTGATTCTTTGTTGCATAACCTGAGATAAATTACTTCATGCTAATCAGTATGAGTCATAATCCTGCTAATACTGGAAGTTGACGTAAAACTGTTCGTCATCTCTGACTCATTTGTCGGAATTTATCCTCGCTTCGATCACGTTGAATATTTTCAATCTTATGAGAGGAAAAAAATTGTTCAGCACGACAGAATGGTATTTATATATACGGAAATAACTCAGCCTTAGTAAAACGGAATAAATTATTTTTTCTCTTCTCTGATTCAACGAAACTTGGAAAAAGTTTTGATTTTGGAAATATTAAAAAAAAAGAAGAGAAAAAGAATTCGAAAAGAAGTTGGTTAGTAAACTAAAAAAAAAATCATCGCGGAAGAGGAATCAAATTTTATTAAAAGAAATAGAAGTTGGTCAAAGGATTTTAAATTATACTTCGAATGATTTATGATTGAATTGAAAATATGACGACTTACAAAAATTCATTGAAACCCGAAATTCGAGATTATTAGGACTTTGATTCGAGTGCTTGAGCCCAGTAATATTAGAAAAATTCGATGAACTCCCTGATATCTTGAGAAATTTATGGTTTTGTACAGATAGAATTCTTCACTCCCGTATTGTTTCAATCAACGATTTTTTCAGTCCTCAAATGTTTCTTTTCCCGATTTATCAAGCTAATTTATTTTTTTTAGCTATTCGCGAATTAGCTATTTTATTTTAGCTATAAAATATATCTTAATTGATAATTGTGTTCGCTTGCCCCAGATAATTGTAATGAAGGCCGATTCTTTGTCGTTTTTCTCTCGCGCCCTTGGCCTCGAAATGTAAACGAAGGACGCGCTCTTGAACGCGTATCAGATACAATTGTCCTTCGATAGAAACTGTCAACCGGTGAATCTTTTTGCGCGTATCGTCCGGGAAACGTCCTTCTACGTCTTGTAATCGCTATAATTAGCATCGTTTTGCCTTTTCCGTCGTTTATATGCTAAAGCTAAGGCGATTAATTGTCTTGGTTCTTAAATTCAGCTCCGTTTTTCTAGGTTGTTTTACTCTGACACTTTTTTATGTTGATATTTTTTTTAACGCCACTTTTTTTTTTAATGCCACTGAAAAAAATATGCATATTTTTGTAGCTTTCTATTTGCGAATTTTGAAATACTCCCACGTAAATTACATTGGCCTAGTCAACAGGAACTTCGGTTTTGTAATTTAGGTGGGCTAATAACAACGAAAATTCTTGCTAATTCTTAATGGCCTTAGTTGATGAGCCAAATTTGAAAATTATGCTCGAAACACCTGTACAAAAAAGTGATCCATTTTATTAGTTTATTATTCATATATTCCAGCACAAAATAGCGGTCTAATCTGGATCAGTTTTTAGAACGACTGTAAGTCTCCTTAAGTCAAAAGAAAATAGCTATAACAGTAGACAAAACTGGGAGCAGAGACATTTATATTCGATCGATTCCGTCCACAAATTTAATCGAGCTTTCGTTCAAATCTTTTCAACGGTCCATAAACAACAACGGATATTTCGCTGCCGGAAAAAAATCGTGACGTTCGAAATCTGAAAGGAGATCGCCCTCGTGAGTAATTAGAAATCGAGTTCCCACAACGATATCGTCCCGTTTTTTATTAGCTCCTTACAAATGCAAAACTCCCATCCATTCGCTTTCCCTCGCTCTCAGATCTCGTGAAAGTCGAAGCTCGCGTTTTTCACATTTATTATACTCGCATTCGAAGAAACCGATGTGCCCGTTGGAATATCGCTCGTTGCCTTCAGTTGCTGACTGTTCTTTCCATTGCAGCTCTACATAAAATCAACCGAAAATGTGTGACGATGAAGTTGCTGCCCTCGTTGTCGACAATGGCTCCGGCATGTGCAAAGCCGGTTTCGCCGGTGACGATGCCCCCAGGGCCGTCTTTCCCTCAATCGTCGGCCGACCGAGGCATCAGGTAATTGCAATTTTTGCATTTTCGCCTTTTTTTTATATATTTTTTTTCTGTCAAAATAATTTTCACTTTTTATAATTTTTTTTTCTGTCAAAATAATTTTCACTTTTTATAATTTTTTTTTTCCTGTCAAAATAATTTTCACTTTTTATAATTTTTTTCCGTCAAAATAATTTTCACTCGAATTTGAGTTTTAATAATTCTTCTCCCTTCTCAGGGTGTAATGGTCGGTATGGGACAAAAAGATTCCTACGTCGGTGATGAAGCCCAGAGCAAACGAGGTATCCTCACTTTGAAATACCCCATTGAGCACGGTATTGTCACCAATTGGGACGATATGGAGAAAATCTGGCATCACACCTTTTACAACGAGCTCCGAGTCGCCCCTGAAGAACATCCCGTCCTTTTGACGGAAGCCCCGCTCAACCCCAAGGCTAACAGGGAAAAGATGACGCAGGTAAATAAAAAATATATAAGCAATATTTTATAAGCGATATAAAATTTTCATTTAATCCTCTTCTTCTTTTTTTCTCTTGAATATTTTTTCTCTTTGACATTCGCTCATGTTTACCATTCGCTTGTCTAGATCATGTTCGAAACCTTCAACACCCCGGCCATGTACGTCGCTATTCAAGCTGTTCTGTCGCTGTACGCTTCCGGTCGTACCACCGGTATCGTCCTCGACTCTGGAGACGGCGTTTCCCACACCGTCCCCATCTACGAGGGTTATGCTCTGCCCCACGCCATTCTCCGTCTTGACTTGGCTGGTACGTACATTTTAATCGCAAAAATATGTCAAGTTCTTTCGCGGAATTTCGAAAAAAAAAATTTAAAAAATCAAACGCCACATAATTTCTCTTGAAGAGTTCTCTAATCCGTAGATGAAATAATCTTGAAGCGTTTTCATTCACGATAACACAGTGGTTCGTGCTTCTTCGAAATTGTGTACAAAGAACGTTCTTCATCGAGTCAAAAATTGATGCCACGCATCAAAATATTGTTGAAATTTTATCTATACTGAAGAACAGTTACGAGCTATCTAGTAATAATTATAGAAAAAACTATAAATAGTCTAGAGCCAAATATTCTTCTCCGGATACTTCTCGGGGTTCACTATTTGAAAAAACTATCCTAAAATTGCTTTTTGAAGGGGCGACTTGGCGCTTGATTTGGATTATTTCTTTTTTAGTTAGAAAGTGAACTTGCCAAAAAACTAACTAGTCTTAATTCAAACAATAGTTACTTTGGTTAGAAATATTTTGTATTCTGAAGAGAAACCGACTTGAATCTGCACGTCTTTTTA
Organism: Tupiocoris notatus; assembly: GCA_037159825.1. Classification (NCBI taxonomy): domain Eukaryota; kingdom Metazoa; phylum Arthropoda; class Insecta; order Hemiptera; family Miridae; genus Tupiocoris; species Tupiocoris notatus. Next base: position 298,164 of record JASJUZ010000259.1, on the reverse strand, counting down.
ATATTCCTCCAAAAGAAGGTGACGAACTTACGCTAACTATATTTTATCTATTTTTAAATAATGTGCCTATAAATGATTTTTCTTGTTAGAAATTACGTAGAAAACAATTGAGCTGACGATTTAGGCTAGCAAATACACAGAGCAACCTATTCCTACTATTAATAGCTTAGGTGCCTAGAGTTGATCACATTTTGCCGTTGAAAAGTTTTTCGACGAGCTAAACTGAAGACGGGAAAAATAAGACGATTGGTAAATCACGTGTCCTTCAATTCTATCGGACATCCTGTTGTGTGGCTTGTGCCTGGTGAAAAGCGGTTCAACAGCGTAAAAGTTGTAGGAATGGAACCAGTCCATGCATCGATGGCGAAGTCCTGTACTATTGAAAGGGAACCAAGTTCGGTGGGGAGAAGCATTCCTAAGGCTGTGCTTGGGGCGAGAAAGCCAATGGAACTTGGTTTCTAATCCGGCTATAGGCTATTTATGTGTACCTGTTGAACTGGAAGTGTATTTACACAGCTTTAAAGAAGACTAGCTTTCGGAATTCGTCGGATAGGAAATTCAACCGAGTCTTGAGAAAGTTGATAGAATCCGCCATTTGCTTTATTTTCATGCAAGTGAAAGATTTTCAACGAATTTTCTACTCTACTATTTTGAAAAAGTTCCCTAATTTTTTAAATTTACGATGAATGATGAGCGGTCGTAGTCTATTAATTTAATAATGGTTGTTTTATTGATAGAAACTCCATGCCAATTAATTCTTTCAGATACAAACCTCGCTAGGTTTTTTTAGTCTTCTCTTATTCACTGCAATATCGGATTTCACTGTACAAATAACCTTGCTAACATTCTCTTCAAATATTATTGGGACAAACCGTTTCTTGAATTGAGATACAATTTTTTCACTTGCCATAAAAAAATACCGCTTTTAATTCGTTACTGACATTAATTTCTTCTATCTGAAACAGGACATTACTAAATATTGTTATTGGAAGGTAGTCATTTAAATAGGAATATTTGGGATTGAGCGTGAATGGCGAATCAAGTTTCATTCATACTGCCAGACGACCGACGACTCTCTGCCCAGTGCAAAGTTGCAGCCTCTTCCTCATATAGGCCCCTTGTCGGTCGTTCAACTCTCGCTTCCCATCTCCTTCTCAGAATGGATATTATACTCTCATCCTGAGCTGCAGGGAGTTCCCAGAACCTCTTTTTGATTGATGAAACCGTTAAATGACTCTTGGAAATTAATACCGTTCCATTTCCTGTGCGGAACGGCGGCTGATATGAAGTCGGTCGAAGGAAGAAAAAGTGCGAGTTGGATAAAAGATGTCCTAAATGGGTCGTTTTTGAGTCGAGGATCATCCTAAGACTGTAACATACACCTGCGAAAATGCCTGAAAATATAGATTAAAAAAATTCTGTCAAACCTTCTTTATTGTTCCTTTTGATAGATAATAAATAAATATAAGAATAGTCGCTCCAGCTTAGGCAATAGTCCCAATATCAGCGATCATCCTTGTCCTATTTTATAAATCTAAAATGTTAAAAATTCCCTCATCTTTCTTCAGGTCGCGATTTGACTGACTATTTGATGAAGATCCTCACCGAAAGGGGTTACTCTTTCACGACGACGGCCGAACGTGAAATCGTCCGTGACATCAAGGAAAAACTTTGCTATGTTGCTTTGGACTTCGAACAGGAAATGGCCACAGCCGCTTCTTCGTCGTCGTTGGAGAAATCCTACGAACTTCCCGACGGCCAAGTCATTACCATCGGCAACGAGCGATTCAGGTGTCCCGAGGCTCTTTTCCAGCCTTCCTTCCTCGGAATGGAAGCCTGCGGTAAGTGTCTGATTGAATTTCAAACATGAAGTGTCGGAAAAAAATATTTTTTCAATTCTATTATGTCTTTAAAGAAAAATATTTTATTCAATAAAATCTCTAAAATATTTTTTTCTAGAAAATTTCAAAAACAATTTTTTATAACAGCCCTAAACAATTATTTTACGCTATAAATCTCTATTTTATGAAAATATCTATGTATAAAAATTTAGGTGTTATAGAGCTGTATTTTTACGGAGATTTCGAACATCAAAAAGCGTCTCTTTTGCGTTTTGGACTCTGGTTCATAATTAAAAAGAAAAAATAGCATCGTGAAGCTGAGAAAAAAATTCTCACGATTTTTTCAATTGTTTTGAATTTTGTCGTGCTTTAATATTCTTCATACGTGAGATGGAACTTAATCTCGTCAGCAGGGTATTTATATTGCCAAAAATATTCTAAATAGAGTAAAAAAAAAACAGTTTGAATTGATTGAAATTAATGAATTGTTCTAATTTGATGTAATAATGAAGAATAAAATTGTCCGAATAGAGTAAAAATAAAACGCCAATAAATTTAGTGGCGCAGATTATTTTTTTCATTTTTTCCCTCAAATTATTGTATAAATATTTGATCTTAGCATCTTGTAAAGTAAATGATGAGAGAGAAAATTATTATTTCTTGTCTTACTGCTCGGTGACAATTTTCTTTATCTGAAGAAACTGTCACCTCTCGGTGTGATCTTTTTATGGAAACCCATTCAATTTTTTATGATTCCATCGTTGGAGAAATTTATCAATGTTTCCTTCTCGTGCTTAGGTATCCACGAGACGACGTACAACTCGATCATGAAGTGCGACGTTGACATCCGTAAGGACTTGTACGCCAACACTGTTCTCTCAGGAGGTACCACCATGTACCCGGGTATTGCTGACCGAATGCAGAAGGAGATCACCGCTCTTGCGCCATCAACAATGAAGATCAAAATTATCGCTCCTCCTGAGCGCAAATACTCTGTATGGATCGGAGGTGAGAATATTGCATTGTTACAGTGGAATTTTAAGCTTGACTGTGAAGGAATTTCTCTGGAAAAAATTAAATTGACACTTTTTTAGGGGGAAGTATTTTGCTCGCTTTATTGGCCCATTTCAATTTACTTAAGTTTTATTATTTTTTCTCTTCTCAGGTTCTATCTTGGCCTCGCTCTCAACCTTCCAACAGATGTGGATCTCCAAACAGGAATACGACGAATCCGGCCCTTCCATCGTCCACAGGAAGTGCTTCTAAGTCGTTCCCCTCGTTTCCAACTTTATTTTCGTTTTTCCTTCCTCTCTCCCCCCTCCCATATTTTGCCAATTTATTATATCATTTTCTTTCTCTCGTACAACTTTTTCATTCCATATATTATAGTGAAATACAAAGAAAAGAAATGAACTAAAAGACAAACAAAGGCTTCACGTTATTGTATCGTCACACAACATTCCTCTGTGTTTTCAAGTGACTATTTGTACGGATATTTCAAGTTACTTTTTTATGATCGGTTCCCTCTCGTGCGAGGTGTTTCAATAATCTTTGTTTTTTTTTTTTCTGATTATTTAAGATACAATATTTTTCTATTTCACTTTATGTTATGCGTTTTCGCTTATTTTATTAGGCGTACTTCTTCCTCGTTCTATTGTACAAGAAATTCCCCCGAACCTTTCTGCATTCCAATGGAACTTGAACATTTCCAACATCTATTGTTGTACGCGAGTTCGTTTCAAGACTCGGCTTCACGTTTAGCTCTCACGTTTTTTCACGTTTAGCCCAGTATTATTTATTCATGTAGCGAGAGTACCTTTTACAGTTTTCTAACAAGTGCAGTCGAAGTTTGGAATAAAGTCAGAACTACAACAAATTGGACGAGTCCGATTATTCGCTATGAATCAACAAATTATAATAAAAATTGTACTGATTTACATTGTTCCGTTATTTTTCCCTTTGTCATTGAATGAAAGGAAAAGCGAGTCGCTTTTATGTTGGCAATTGCGCTCGAGTGAAGAGTTGGAAGATTATTATTTTGTAGCTCCTAGCGACCTAGACTTCCTTTTTCTTTCTTTTGTGTGTGTGTATTGGATTCTATCGGCCAATAAAATTGAATAATGACCTGGCCAAAACGCTCGATGCGGTATCGATTTTCTTATTACTGTTAACTTCGTGCTATCGAAAACCTAGACTTATAAATATGACTAAAACAACTTTGAATATATTTCGAGCAGTGAAATACGGGAACAAAAAATTGAGAAGTAAATGGGTCAACTCAAGTCTTATTGCAAAATCTATAAAGTAAAATAAAAACGCTGCAAATGATTGTACAGCGGTTTATTATTCCTTCGCTTCAATAATGATTTAATAAGACTATCCATCTGTGATAGTAATTACTCCGAACGATTCCACCGAAAAACAGCTTGGTAACTTGGGGGAAAACTCAGCAACTATCGTATTTTTTTTTTTTTTTCTTAATTACCAAATTAAAATCTGCATTTTTCGCCTTACGGTATAGTTGAGAGTGTTCGACGAGCATTCCAGCGAGTGTATAATGATTTTTATAGCTCCAAGAACTCCTGAGTTATAACCTCGTGTCAAATTTCTGAAAATCTCCCAAAAGCTGCGATAACTCGAGAACCAATGTCACATTCCATTCAACTTGTTAAAGCCTATTGAAATTGATACCAAATACACTTTCTGAAAAACTATTAATACATAATATAAAAATAATTTTCGCCACTAAAAACACCCTTTCAATTGAGGTAGCGATTTGGCTAAAGAATCGAATCATTTTCGGACCGAGATTGATTTTTGGTGAAAATTCCAAGAATTTAGCTTTTCTAGTTTGGTCAGAAGAGCGTTGAAAGTTAGAAAAGTGAAGTATTGGCGGCAGACGGACAGAATTTTTGGAAATCACGTTTTGAGAATTGGAAAAAAATTTCCTTGGGCGATAACAACGGTTTATTATAATAAACAAAATTTGTTTAAAATTAAGTTAAAAGTTAATTAAAAATATGGTTAAAATTACCTTAGTTGCTACGGAGTTTTCCATTATAGTTGCTTATGTTTTGTTAGGTGGAAACGTTCACAAATTTTTGAACAAGTTATTAGCACAAATAAATATAATAAATCATCATAAATGTATACAAATAAATCTTCCTAAATTATCATTGATGGGAAAGAATTTTAATCCATTGTACAATAATTTGCAGCGTTTTTCAATATTATTTAGGGCTAGGCGAATTACTAGGGGCTATTGTCCAATCAGTGTTCATTTTTATTTTATTCATCCTCAGGCGGAGTTGACAAGTCCGCTCAAAATCACTCGGCGGTGTTGATAAATTTTTTAGTTTCTCCGTGTTGTTAAGAGATCGCGCTACTTGTTTTTCGGAATAATCCCATTCAACGCGTATATTTTCAAAATTGCACACCCACGCGTATTTTGATCTTGAAAATATTCGACGACTTCGAAAGAGCTATTTTTCTACAATCTCTTTTAAAATCTCTTCTAAAATCTTTTCTAAGCTATTTTTCCGAAAGGATGGCGATCGATTGAAAAAGGGAATTTATCGATGTTTTGTTGGCACCGTTGTTTATTGCTTCGCACGCTAGCGCTCCTAGCGGCCGTTTATGGCAGTTATCACTATCTTGAGTTGTGCTGTTTACGTCGGTCCACTTCGCGTCCGCAGGATTTTTCACTCGAATTCGCCAAGGTATGAACTTTCGATTTTCCCAGTATTATATTTCCCTATTTGATGCATTATTGAGCGTTTTATTCGAGATTTATTTTTTTTAGCGCGAGATTTGATTATTATTCTGTTCACTATACGAGTCGCCATTGCTCTGAGAAGATTCACCTCATTAATTCCTAGTTTGTTTTGGATGCTGCGACCTTTTCACTTGCTAGTCACATCGGATGACAGTTAGCACTTATGAGCGCTGTTGATTTTTAATCATCTGATTTGCGATTGTTTCGAACGTCTCTCGTGTTTCTCGTAAATCCGCTGATGATCCCATCCTCAACCACCCCCACCTTGTAAGTTGCTCTAATTTCGATTCGAACCAGACGCGAACCGGATTCCGCCTCAGATATTGTACAGCTCGAAAAATCTTCCTTGGCCTTCCTCGCTCTGCGCATTTCTAATTAAATCGCTTCCTTCTTCCGCTACCTGTTGTCTGTCAAAGTTCTGACGTATGTTGATCGACGGTCCACGCCCATCTCGGCTGGGAAACTGTCATCTCGCTTGTGACAGCTTTGAATTTATTCCCCTCCCTCGCATTCTTCCCTTCCCCTCCTAATTTACTTTTCGAGTCTCTATTTTCCCTAACTTGTCCTACCCGACTTTTCTAGCTGCGCTTCCCGATCGTTTTCCTGGCGTCGTTCCAACTCTCCGTTTCCGAAATCGCCCGAAGCTGTTTGCAAAAACTACGAAGAATAAAAAAAAACTACAGTCGTGTTTTCCAAGTTTTCGGCTGTAGTGCGGGTTATTGATTGCTGCTGGCGAGAAGGTCACTTGTCGGGGATGCCTTCAGCTCGAAGGTCTCTTCCCCGCCCGTTCTATGCATTCTCCCTTTTATTTGGCCCCCCTGTGGCCTGTATTCTACTGCACCTCCTCTGCTGTATGTACTAGCGTTTCCGCCCGCGCCTTTTGCTCCTGAAAGTGCGAAAAGTTCGAATGCGACGCGGCCGCCGATCGAATTATGTCCGAAATCGCCTTCCGCACAGCCCGGTTTTTTGTTCGTCGACAATTAATTTTAAATTAATAAGCGCTTATACTAGATATAATTTTTTAAAAAGAGAGACAAGCGAAATTCGACGATATGAAGCTTTTTGGTGTGCTCTTGCATGGGAACTGGCGAATAATTCAATAGTTTAGAGGTATTTGCCTATTTTATTTTGTTTTTAATTTCTCTTTGTATTTCGTTTTGTCTTTTGTTGCGTGTTGGAACGTTGAGCTTTTATATTTTTCCTTCTGGTAGTCGCACTATTTTATTCTTAGTCCTACGCAACCCCGATGATGCCCTAACGGGCGAAAGTGCTCGGCGAAACGGAAGGAAAATCGTTGAAAAATAGGCTCTTATTCTTAAATCTGCCCAGGCCAGGGAATTCTATTAAGTTATAGCGCATTTATATAAATTCAATGTTATATCCCGGGAGTTCCTTTCAGTTTCGACTCGACACTTTCTGAGATTTTAATCAAATTCGATCGATTTTCCATGAAAATATATACGACGAGTTCAGTCATTTTTTGACCACACAGACACTTGTTCGGAAAATTGTCCAGGGTTGGGTAAATATTGTTGAAATGATAATTGATTTTTGTTCACAATACGCAGAGTTGAACCGTGGGAGAAAGACATTTTTATTATTTACAAAATGTTATGGGACGTTGGATTCCATATGACTGAACTGAATAAATTAAATAGTAATAAATAATGGACTTGATCCTTCCAACAAATATTTCCCAATTTACTGACACTAAGAATTCAACTTTTAGGGCGATGTCAATATATCTTTTCGCAAGATATAGTAGATACAAAGATAAAAAAACTTGGCTAAAGAAAAGGGCGAATTATAAGAAATTATGACGAATCTGGAGAAGGTGAACATAAAGACGGATCGAACAACATTCTAGATTCCATCTTGAAAAAAAAAAAAAACAAAAAAAAAACAGGATTCTCTCACACGAGGTGATTAAATTACTAGCTGACCGGCGAAGGTAGTTTTGCCGTATAAATTATTCTTCGGCAGTCAAATAAAAACTGACCAACAAATATGTGGTGAATGATGGAAAGATTAATATTGCGCAGGTTAAATAAGTTAGACAGAAATCCTTTTCAATCAAGTCAATTTCATTTCAATCAAGTTCGCACTTCCAATCGTGAATAATTAACGCGACGAAAGTCCTAATTGGAGTCGAATTTCGAGTGAAAATAAGGATATTTCGTCAGCAGTAGTTTTTCCAGATTTTTGGATTTTTCCGTACTTAGTGTTCTCAGTTAAAGAATTGGCAAACCCTTGAGCTAACGGTTCTTATTGAAGGTATTCAAATCATTGGGAAATTCAATGTGGAATCTGTTGGAATTTTTTTAGAAGTGTGCTAAAGATTCACTGTTTATTTATTTTCTGAACTAATAATTATTTTGATGTTGAATATTTTGGGCTAAAAGTGGTTAATTTACAACTATAAATGTTCCATATTGGAGCAAGTAAAATGGAATAATTATCGCACAAAAAAAGTGGACAAATTCACAATTTTTCGACCGCGGATCACTTTTCGTTTTCAAAATATTTCAAACCTAACGTTGATTTATGGATCTTTTTATTCACCGGTCGTTTCTTAATATGTCGGAAACAGTTTCCCAGCTAATCAGTTTCAACCAATGACATCCAACCCTAACCAAGCGTAAAAATATCGTCGCGGATGTATTATTTTTCGTTATTCAGTCTAATTTAATTGTGCTAGTTACATCGAACACTACGTCGCTATTTTTCTTATATTCATGAATTTTTATTGAGGCCATCGACTTAAAAATGTTTGGCACTGTGGGCTTCTCTGGAACAGATATTATTTTGGTACACACCGGATTCAATTTAATGGAGATTAAATATAAAATGTCATTGAGGATCAAAAAAATATCCGGTCTTCTTGGGAAATGATCCTGTTTTATGATAAGAATTCCTACGTAGGCCGAAGTTTCATAGTAATTTAATCTACTGTTACTGAGCAATATTTTCTTCACTTTCTTAATCAGGCCGAGCTCTTTCGCCGGTTCGCTATAGATTATGGCTATGATGGCCGAGTTAAAAATTAAATTCGAATTTTACGTACTCGGATTACCGTTAGCGTGTTGTCAGGTCTTCGAGGGAATACCTTTCATAATATATCTATGCTCGTATTCGCTCATCGCCTTCTCTTAGAACAATCTCTCAATTAAGCTTCAGGCAGAGCTCGAGGACATCGCAATTACCTGCTTCTGTTCTCGACCCATCAGTCTTTGAAAGCTTCTGTAACAAGCTAATAAATTGCTCTGCGTTAATTGCTTCAGAACCCTTTGACATTGGCCCGCGTACTGAGCTTCGCTATACTTGTGAATAATTTGAGCAATTATTTCAGCCACGGTCTCAACAGCTTTGATCGATGTAACAGTTATTGATAAGTCTCAAAAATTTGTTATTATAAAACTATTGTAACACCATCATTACTGGATAATTTTTATTTATGAGAAACGTCGAAGTAAAAAAGAAAAACACATTTAAATATTTTCATATTTAAATTCATATTCTAAAATTACAATACCTTTTTTTTCTTTCTTGACGTCGCATTCTTTGATGTTTGTGGACTATTTTTTTTTGTTTGGTGAATTTTCTTGCGAGGGAAAATTCTGGCCGACTATATTTTGCCTGCCGAGCACTTTCTGGCATCATCATCATCATTGGAGAAAGAACAGCCAATTATTTATTCCCCTCATTCCCAGTGCACTAGAAAATAGAACAAGTCATGTGTTTTTCGCCACATTCGAATCACAATCCTGCAGTCGTCGATCTGTGTTAGAGTCTAACAAATTGGGTCGTGTCTTTCGCCGAGCTTTCGAATATTATTTTTCCTTCATCAGAGCCTAAAGCAAAAAAAGAAGAAAAACCTTGAAACAGCTGGCACTTTCAGACTTCCAGGAACAATGAAACGAAAAACTCACTTACAAACTGCTCTGCAGTGCAATCCAATGGTCAATCTTGGAAATTGCAGTATTGTCCATATTTTAAATTTATAGTTTTTAAATATGGACAATACTGCAATTTCCAAGATTGACCATTGGATTACACTGTACAGCAGTTTCTAACTGTTTTTCATTTCATTGTTCCTGGAAATGTTAAGGAGCTATCAAAATCCTAAAATTTGGCAATTTGGTATATTATTTGAAACTATATTAGCGCTCGAAGAAAATCAAAAACACGTTTTTTTATCGGTTAGTCAAATATATATCAAAAAATTCTTGTTTTTTAAACTTTTTTTCAATTTATATTTCAATTTATATATATATTTTTTTTTACCCTTTTTTCAATTTATTTTTCTATTTTTTATATTCATATTTCAATTTATATTTATCTTTATATTTCTCAGATCCTAGTTTTAGACCATAAAAGCCGTTTCTCTTTCTCTTAACTGATTGAATCCGGAACTCATTCTTCACTTCAGACGACAGATTTCCAGAAATTCGTCACCTTCGAATCTCCAAACTGAATTTTCCTCGATTCCCTCGCTCTACCTATTTCGAAGAAAGTCGACCATCTTTGTTATATATATATATACTTTTCTCTTTTCAGCCCTGTTTGCCTAAGCCCTATTTGCTCACCTCGGACACGTCAAACATTCAGTTTTTTGCATTATTCCTGTCGGCATAGCGACTCTTGTTTCTCTGACTTGAGCGTCGAAGGCTGAATTTAATCTAGTTCAAGTTGTTTCGTGTGAAAAATTTCCAGCTCGGTCTTTTCTTTTGACGCCCGCGATTCCAGTCAGTTTTCTGGGTCAACTCGTCGTTTGCTGTCATGCTAAAAACGCAGGACCACGCGGTTTTGTAGGTTCCGCTGTTTCATAAAACTCGCATTTTATTTGCTTCCGCCTTCGCCTATGGCCGCGTCTAAATTTGGCACACGATGGCGTGATTCGAAACATGTGAGAAAACTGCCGAGCCCTACAACGAATATTTTCGTTACCCTCGACCTTTCCTGATATATCGTTCTCATCGAGCTTCAAGGGAATTTCACGTGACAAATATATTTCAAAATAGCAAAAGTCTTTCAAGATGCAGTCACGTGGAAAAGTCTTTTTCGCGCAAAAGGACACTTTGCATTAAAACGTTTTTCCTGCATTTTTAAGAATATTGATCCTATAATGATCAAATAAAGAATAGACGGGAAAGTTCCTCGAATCCTAGGTTAACGAAAAAAAAAACTGTCTTGGTTTGAATGTAATTGTTTACCAGTGAAAAAGGCTCCAGGCGATCTGAATAATAACGACTTATTAATTAACTTTTGTTGTTATCGTGAAGGTAATTGGACGAGGACAGTTTTTATAGTATGTATTACGTTTCCGTCTTTAAACATATTGGTAACCAAGAGCGAAATCTTTAGTAACTATCGTAATTTTAAATATTTATAATTTTTATATTTGAAGTAAAATTAATTGCCTAACGATTTAGCGTTTGACGAGCTTTCCAACAAGTATAGAACGATTTATATAGCTCCATTAATTCTCAAGTTATACTCTCTTGCCAAATTTTTAAAAATCTTGAAAATTTCACTCAGTAGAGCTGCGATAGCTTGAGAACCATTAATGCTATTGTCCCTGATCGATTCGATTGAGAGTCCGAAATAGCGCCTGAAATACCTTTTAAAATACGAATTTTCTTTCCTTTTAATTTTCTTATTTTTTCCTCGTTCTAGTCTAAGATAATTTACATTAATGATGGTTGATCGACCCTTAAAAATCAAGTGATCGGGAATACAGTCGCTGTTCCCTCGATAAGCATTTGAAAAATTTATTTCCTTCGTCGGAACTTCGAACAGGTATTGTCAGGAATATTATATCTCATAATGTACTGAGCACATTAAAAGTTGATTACGCGTCGAAAAGCTGAGCATTCGATGATTTTTTCTGAAGGCTCCGTTGATTTTTTCCTTCGCAAAAGATTTTGTGAAAATATCTTAACATAAGATTTTCGCCAGAAAAACAGGAATCACCTCCGTAGTAATTCCTGACCAAAATTAATTACTAGAAAATATTTCTTTTAGGTCCGTGATGGGGAAAACCGCTTTAGATAAACCCTGAAGTAACTAAGTAAGCTTAAATTTTCTCCGAGTGCTTGCAATTGATTTTGAGCAGCTCGATTTTTATTCCCGAATCGACATTCTGCTTTTTCAATCGAATGTCGCGGTGGGCGTATTCAGCGACGATCCTTTCCAACTTTTCACGACCGTCGAGCTTTTTGCATGCCATTCTTCGCCTGCTGTGCGAGTCACCGGCGACAAAAGACAGGCTCTCGGGTTTTAACGCCCTAATGACCACGTGTGCGAGAAAAGCGTTGACCTTCTCGAGTCACTCTCGCGTGATGGGCTCGAGCTGCTTCTCGAGCGAGGAAACTCGGCGCAATAATGCTCCTGTACATTGTCACGGTCCTCGCGTTGCACGATCGTTCCAAGGTTATTCAAAAGACTTGCAGTCTGAGTTGTGTATAAAATTCATAACTTTCTTCTGCATTGCTAGCCAAAAGTCGAATGATGGTAGCTGAATGGGATGAGAGTGTACAGAGTGTAGATCGGTTGATTGGGGTCGATTCTAGAACAAATTCAAATCTTTAATTTAATTTGAATCTTCTTTTAGTTTACGAATTTATGTCTTTATTTTCATTCAAGTCTTCTTTAAGTTTAATTATTTGTGGCCCCATTGCGTCCGAGTTTTTTTTCTTTCTATTTTATGATTTTTCTCGTGCTCTTGACCTATATCGATTGCAACTTCCTAAAGCGACTGTGTTTAGAAAATTTGGGTATGCCTTTGAAAAAACCCATTAACTTACTTATATTAAATGCTTCTTATTATTAAATCTTAGAACGCTTCTAGTTTAATAAACATAATAATTAATTTTATTCTTGAAAACCGTCCATTAAAAAATCAATTAAAAAAAATTAAATGATTAAATTCATATTTCTTCTCCCATTTTCTTAAAATTTGATTTAATCTCATTTTTTTAGCGGGTAAAAGCCAAACATTAAATTGTCTGTTTTTTACTTGTTTGTGAACGTAATTAATTTCACCGAGCCCCTTTATTGCACCTTCAGTGCCTCTCTGTACTTTTCGAGAATATTTAATCAATATTCTTCTGCGTGTATTTCAAAAATGCAGTTATCGAACGTGCAATTTTCGCTACCGTCGAGCATTCTAGTTTTACCTTTATCGTCAGTCGCGTTTCCCTGTCATTCAACCATCGACCAGGCAGCGAGTTCGGTTTTCCTCGTTGACAACTTCAGATAATAACCGCAGTTCGTATTCTGACGTGTCGTCCATGTTTGCGAAGGATCTCTCACGAACCCTGTCGCTGTCTGAGTCTGAGAAAATGATTAAAATCCCTTTCCAGCCAAAGTTCGCATTTTCTACTTTTCGCCGTGTCGATTTCTCAGATTTATTTTTACGCGGCAGATATATATTTTTTTCTTCGAAATTTTGTTTCACTTAAATTTTGAGATATCGAAAAATATTTAAATTATGACTTTTTGATGCTGTTATCTGTTGAAATATTTCCTCGTTGACGAATTATGTGCCGCTGTTAATTTTAAACGTAGACTAATAATTTAAATTCTTTTAAACTCTTGGTAATTAATGATTTTAAAGTTTCGACTGCACGTGACACCTTCAAACGATGAATTCTCTGTTGTTTTGTCATTTCCTTTTGGAGCCAGTTTAAATTTTTTTCAACTTTGTAGTCAAAACTTACTCTCGCTCTTATCTTCATTAAAAGTCGCCTTTTTCAATCTGCCGACGCATCTTGAAGTCTAGAGCTATAACATAGCACATTTTCATGTCGTAAACTCCATCCCATTCCCAAGGGAGGTCTTCGACTACTCCCATTTTGATCGACCCAACTCAGTTCCTAGTGTTGACTCTTGACCTAGAAATGAGCCCTTTTCGTTATACAGTAGGAAATCCGGAGGATATTTCGCTTTTGTCGCTGACTACGCCGAGAAATATAGTTATTGCCCAGTTCGTTATTCTTTCGAATCACTTGATTGGTCGAGTTTCTGATCTTATCGGTCTGGTTTTTATTTTTAATAGTTTTTATATTAAATTCTCTTCAGACTTAGAGAACAAAGCAGAAATATCTAAGTCGAGAAAATTACAGCTTCGTGTTATCTTAGTTTTTTAACGTAACCATTTTTTTTTTTTTTTGCAGATTGATGGTGAAGGCAGGATGGTGTATGATGAGGTGGGGCGATTAAAGTGCAGCTGACCCAATTCATTGGGGCTCGCGATGACCACGCGACCCGCACCTTATTCCTATGATGCTCCGCTCCCAGAGGTGATCTTGTTTATTCATAGCGTTATCTTATCGCAATCTAGCCCAGAGGCAATATCTTTTATATTGTATTCGTCGCTGTATTCCAGGAATTTCATTTTTTGAGACGTTTCTTTAATGCGAAAAATTTCTTGAGAGGTCGTTTAAACGATTGGATGTTTGAAAAATTCAGTTTCATCATTAAACTGACGTTAAATCGTCATTATTGACCTCAGCTGAAGACGCGATGCTGTTAATAAATAATCCTATTCATTCCTTTGACCAATAATTGATAAAGCAGGAATGTAACTGAATTTATTCAAAGAGTAAGCATCGGAGTATTATCATGGCTGATTGATTTTCATAATTGAATCCCCGAATTTTCGTTGCTTTCCTCTCTGAAAAGCAGCCACCCTGATTTCCAATATTCCTCCCTCTTAAGCCATTACTTGCTAAGAAAAATGAAAATGATCCAGTTAGTTGTCCTGGGAATTAGTTTTCAATTGGCAAATATCTTCGGAATAATGAGGGAAATAGTGGAAAAAATGCTCAAAATTAGACCAGGTCCAAAAAAATTTGCAATTTTCTGGAGTGGCCAAATTCGCGATGAGATACCAAAAATCGTGTATAATCAGGTGGAAAATGAAATGAAAATTCTCAATTTCTCGCTAATTTTACAATCGGAGGAATTTTTACGTTCTTATGGCCAACAAGGAGGGAATTTTCAACGTTTAAGAGTCTGTATACCTTGGCAAATAAATGGGAAATAGTAATTCCCTAGCCGCCAATGGCGCAAAAAAGGTGTGAAATCCTATCTCGAACTTAGCGAAAATCTGGTGCACCTCCGTACTCACTCGTCCAGTCCAACCATTTTTTGGAGGGTGACGAAAGTAACCTATTCGAATTTAAAAATGTAATTTTAGTTTTTAGTGGTGAGATGCTCAAATCTACAAGAAATTGCCTTGTGCCTTTCGAGAAAATTGCAAAAAACTGCGATTTAGCACTTTTGGCAAAATTGATATAATTGAAATTTTCAGTCTACAGTTTCGTACAGTCTCACACAATTTTTTGTTTCACCAAAGTACAGACATTTTTTCTCCGCAATGCAACACCTAAATTGTGCGGTTACCGTTTTCAGAAAGAACCGCTCCAGTTCGACGTGCAACTCAAAGGCGCCCCCGAGGAAATCGTCAATCTCGTCCACAACATCAAACAAGTGAGCTAATTTCGACAATTGTCTCAAATTCGATCGAATCATTTTCCGTCGAAAAGAGCTTTGCTTCACTTTTTTCTGGCTGACTCCATAGTTTTTTCTGCTTTTGTGCCGCAGGTGGGCGAGCAGTTTCTCTACCACTGGAAAACCTTCCCTATCGTACTTCCATCGCCCGTCAATGCTGTCGACAGCGCGCCCCTCAGCACGTCCGCTGATATCCCTTACATCACAGGTACGGCCCGTTATTCTAGACACAAACCAGTGGTGGCATAGATCACACAGCACTTCCATGTTAGACTCGGCAGACAGGTATAACCGATCATGAAATCAAAAAAAAAAAAAGCGCAAAGTTAGAGACAATAAAAAAAATATAAAAATATCTATCTATAGCCAGGAGCCCAAAAATTGCAGGAAATTGGTTATTTGCGTGGATGTACGATAATAATCAAGCGTAATTTACTTGTTTAACACATAAATTTTAAGATATCAACCGTTAAACTAAAATATTACTCCTATGGCAAAAAAATAATAAATTAAAATTAAAATTTTTCATTAAAAAACCAAAAAATCCAAATAAAAATCAATCCTTCCAAATTCTGCTTTTCGGGCAATCTAATAAATCGTTCGGATCTAGTTTCGATTGAGGTTTCTTCTGGTTAAAACGACATAGTTATTTACAGACTATCAAACCAACGTCGCCATAGTCGTTCAGTTATCCACTTTTTTTTTTAATAAAAGCTCTACGCTTTTCTATGAGGCAACAACTTTCGATTTCTCATCCCGTGCTCGGTAGACATTAATCACAGTGGAACACGCCAACCTGCTAGCTCTGGTGCCATTGGTTTCCTTATACAGCTCCCGAAGCCAATAAATCTCTTCAGTGTTGCTGTTCTTTTTAAAGTTCCTTTTCGCACTTTAGGGACGATCGAGTAGTGCCTCTTGAAAACTTTGGCACTCTGCAGTGGAATTTTGCAATGAGCCTGTAAGCTGCCCAATGTTCGGCATTTTGTTAATCTGTAATTTTTTTGTAACTGGTAGACCGAGAAGTTATCTTTGTTGACATTTTTATGTCTTATACGGCACACAAACTCGAAAAACGTTATAAAAAAGCGTAAGAAAAAATTTCTGATGATTTCCTTTTACCTGTCGACTCTAAGGAATAGTAACTTCCTAATTTTCCATGCCACAAAAATCGTTCACCACTCGTTCGAAAGCCCTGAATTAACAAATGTTTATGTATTCACCTCACCTGTAACTATCCCGATAGCTGAGATTTATGGTTATTCATAAATGTTTATAAACAATTTAGTGATCAACTTCGCATTCGCGTTGATATAAAGTTGAAACGAACGTTAGAAATAGCGTTAGATGTCATTCAAAACATTTAATTCAAATTATTAAGGAGTTTAATCTTAACATTTATCCTCCAAGGGAAGACCACCGAACAACAGATTGGTAACTATAGGAGAAAACTCCGCAGCAACTATTGTAATTTTAATCATTTTTATTTTTCCTAATTTCCAAATTAAAAGATAATTTTTTTGCCTAATGGTACAGCTGCGAAGAGACTGTTGGACGAGCTAGAGATAGAACGATTTTTATAGCTCCACAAAAAAATCCTCGAGTTATAACCTCATGCCAAATTTGTGTAAATCTCCCAAGTTCAACATAAAAGCTGCGATAACTCGAGAACCAATAAAGTTATCGACCCCGCGATGGTCTCATTCGATTCAGCATCCAAAAATCTATAGAAATAGATACCAAAAATACTTTTTTTTTTTTCTGGAAATCGTTGGAAAATACGAATTTTATTCTCCTCACAAAACCCACCAAAAATACCCTTAAAATTTTGGTAGCGATTTGGTTGAAGAATTGAGCAATTTTCAGGCCAAGATTGATTATTGGTGAAAATGTCAAGAATTTAGCTCGTTTCTTCAGAAAAGTGGCGACGGCGGACGGACAGAATTTTTTTACTGGATATTCGGATTCTACATGCCTTGAAACGTAAACCATCAAGTTTTGAGGGGGGTTTTGGAAAAAAAATTTTTGGGCGATTACAATGGTTTATTATTGAATAATAAACCAAAATTATAAATGACAATAGTTGCTACGGTGTTTTCCCTTATAGTTACCAATCTGTTTTTCGGTGGGAACGTTCGGAAATGTTAAGAATCAACTGTTGACGTTGGGACAAATTATGCACGTCAATGAAGAAATAAACGTTTTAATATAAATCAAATAAATGCAGCACAGACGGTTGCGATGGAATGATGAAACTGAAACGTAGCGCTTTTTTGGTTTATTATTCAATAATAAACCATTGTAATCGCCTGAGAAAAAAAATTGTATAACCCCCCCTCAAAATTTGATGTTTTACGTTTCAAGGCATGTAGAATCCGAATATCCAATAAAAAAAATTCTGTCTGTCCGCCGTACGCCGTACGCCGTCAACACTTTTCCGGCCAAACCATAATAGCTAAATTTTTGAAATTTTCACCAAAAATCAATCTCGGTCCTACGACGGCCCAACTCTTGAACCAACTTGCTAGCTCAATTCTAAGGGTATTTTTGGGGGGTTTTGAAGGGGAGAAAATTCATATTTTCCAAGGTTTTTCAGAAAAAGGTGTACGTGGTATCAAATTATATAGATTTTTGGACGCTGAATCGAATGAGACCATCGCGGGGTCGATAGCTTCATTGGTTCTCGAGTTATCACAGCTTTTGTGCCGAATTTGGGAGATTTTCAGAAATTTGACATGAGGGTATAACTCGAGAGTTCTTGGAGCTATAAAAATCGTTCTATACTCATTGGAATGGTCGTTAAACACTCTCTCCAGCTGTACGGTAGGGCAAAAAATTTAGTTTTTAATTTGGAAATTAAGAAAAATAAAATAGATTAAAATTACAATAGTTGCTACGGAATTTTCCCCGATAGTTACCAATCTGTTTTTCGGTTGAAATGTTCACACATCATGTTCTGAATAATGACTATCATCTGAAATGGATAGTCTTCTGAAATTGTATTTGAAGCGAAGGAATAATAAACCACTGTACAATCATTTGCAGCGTTTTAAACCTGACGATGCATAATTTATTCCACTTCTTTTTTCACTGTCTAACAATAACTAACTATCACAAATGGATGGTGTTCTTAAATCATATACCACTGTGCAATCACTTGCAGCGTTTTTATTGTTGCATTTTATTGTTTTCGCAGGTGGAGGAGGAGTGAGCGGGGAGCGTTGCAGTTATGGCGCGTCTTTGGGGGTGACCGGGGCGGGAGCTGGGGGCTCCGAGGGGTGTAGCACCCTCGGCCGAAGGTGCGGTTCCCGCCCCTCGAGCTTACGTGATCTCTTCGTGACGCCGACATCGTTTGACGAATTGGACGCCGTTGCTATGGATACGACAGGTGAACCGCGCCGATTAACTGCCAAGCAGTTGGAAGCATTGCGGGAAAGAGGGTAAATTTGTTAAAATTTTTCTCGCTTACAAAAGCGTCAATCTCAATTATTGCACATTAGCTTTCTCGAGTTGGGTTCATTGTATTTTGTTATACCTCCAGAATTTTTGCGAATAAGAGTGATTATCAGAGGAGTAATGTAAAATTGGATAGTTTCTCTATTCGCGACTCGAAAGACAGATCTAGTAAATTTTTTATTCCTCGCATTGGTGATGCGATTGTTTCCTTCGTAATAATCATCTTGAACATCTAGCTCGCTAAATGTCTCTATTGGGGGTATAATAGAAAATAATAGGCCCGTAATTTAAATTCCAATATAAATCGTCGATTTGGACATTATGGGAAGTTCAAGTATTCCATTTCGGCTCGCTAGAAATCATTGAAGAGTTTTAGTGAATTTCGTATTTTTTTGAAAACTTAAACGTAGAGTTACTTTGGTAAATCATACGTTCCTTATGGTTTCCGCTCAGTCGATGGCTGATTGTGGTGACCACTAGAAACATATGATTTCACAAAGTACCAAAACTCCGCGTTTAAATTTTCAAAAAATACGAAATGAACGAAACTCACTATTGTACAGTTTTGCGACTTTGCAACCATCATATTGAACCGAGCGTATCTAAATTCTAGTTGAGCGCATGCTTCACTACTCATAATCCATGGTTGGTTCAGATGCAAGATTTTATTTAATCGCAATTTTTCTCCTCTTTGGAGACAAAATAATCAAAAATTGATTACCCCCGATTTTTTTTTTTAAGATAATTTATGGTTGTGTATCATGATCATGAGCTTGCGGTAGGATCTTCTAGCGACCGTAGGTTTGCGAATGGCACTGCACAGAACCATGGTTATGTCGACGTAGCGTAGACGACTGCACTTCCCAAAGTGTTCAGGCAATTTTTTCACCCTGCAAATTTCTCCATCAAAACTGAACTGATATTCGGTTTAAAATAACCCGGTATCGAAATTGATTCGTTTTTATTTTTCAGTCGCCCCCTCGATTCAACGTAATTCTAGTTCTTTCGATTTTTCTTTTATACTACAAACATTTTCTAAACCCATCTCGAGTTTTGCATGGCTGAAATTCAGCGAATTTGCCCTTTCATGACTACCATTATAACGAAGATAATTGACAATCCGCTTACTAATGAACTAACCATTTTCAAAGCTTAGATTTTTTTTTTTTTTTTTTTTTTTACTTTTGATTTTATTTTTGTTGAAAAACTCGACATAATTTGATTTTATTTTTTTTTACTTTGTCCTTTTGTAAGCATGTTTTCTTTTTACCATGAGTGAACCACATCCAGTTTGACGGTAGCAATGGCAGGTCGTTTTTTGTGTACCCAAGTGCCCCCAGTTAGTGTGTGCGTGTATCTGTACAGCTTGCACAAGGACTATCTTGGGAAGCAGAAGAGATTGATGGCCGATCAACTTGAGTCCATCCGAAGATCAGGGTATGTGATGAAACGTCCCATTGGCATCCCATTTGTTTCTTCTTCCCTGTCGGTATTTTGGAGTGAACAATCGGTTGTAGATATGTAAATGATATCCGCGATTTTCCTCTTATAAAATTGACGGAGTTGATTTTTATGGAAAATTATACCGTGACATTTCTAGTGTTACTTGAATTAACTGCTGAAAAGCTGTTCGTGAACGTTATCCGACTTAAACTATTGTGTTGCTGAGATTATTCTAACATTTTGATCTGTGTCAATTTTAAAAATAGTGCTTCAAATAATCAAGTCAACTAGTAGTTTCCCTAAAAATGAATAAAAAATATATCTATTGATAAAGGGTTTTCAACAGATTCTCGCGTATTTTGGTGTGCCGAAAAGTTAATTTTTCAGCGCGCTCCAGCGGCCGTTTTCGTGGTCCGAATATTAGAGCCGATGAGTGCATTTTGTAGGCAATTTCATCTACTTTCATTTTGTATTGAATGTGTTTTTAATAAATACCATTACTTCCCGAGTTATCAGCCGTTAAGTTAAAAAATTCGGTCAATTTCGAGGTTTTCACGATTTTGATGTTTGCTTGAGCTTGGGAATCAGCACACCACAATATATCGGAGTCCTTTTAACTTAATTTTTTTCTGAAAAAAGTGTTCGACTTCACTAGAATACAAAGCTTGTTGATTCTCAAAACTAACATCTGTGGAACGATTCTTCTTTGTATTTATTTCGTCGTACAATTCTTTCTCAAGCTAGTGAATTGAATGAGACTATTTTATAGTTAGAAAATAGTTAAAATCAGCTTAAAAAATGTATTACCACTCGAGATCAGTTCACGCGTAATAAAATTCTCTGCGAGAAAGGCTTTTCAAACGAAACTATAATAAAATCCTCATGCTTGTAGAGTTTCGTACAGAAACGCGTCAGCGTTGATTCTGCCATCTTATTATTCCTTCTATGTACTTAGCTCTGTTTAGTATGCACTCACACGATCCTTTAATCTTTCCGCCCTCTGTCAGATAAGAATCCTCGTTACAAACTTCTGACTCAATTTACTGTAAACTTTTTACAAGCTGTCAAGTTACTCTGTAAATATGAGAAGACTTATAAGGACTTCGACCTGTCGAATCGGCTTTTCTTCACATAATACACTGTACTTCGTTTCTGTAGTATTTTCAATATAAGCATCTCCAATGTTACGTAGTTGGAAGACAAAACACTGTATAGAATAACCCACAGCTTTTGCACACTTATGAAGGGGTAAAAGGAAGAAAATTTTTCTTCCTTAAATATTAATTGTATTCTCAGAATAAGGTTAGAAAGGTGATAAGGTGATTTTCGGTTTGTGTGCTAGCTGTAGAGTGAATATTTGCCTCAGAGAAATCGTCGGAGCGTCAAAATTGTTTTACTCGTCCTAATAAACTTCCCACGAAATGGGATAGTTTCATCCGAAATTTTACTCTTCCTTACAAAGATTAATCCAACGGCCAATATCGGGCGGTGAAAGTCTGTTTAGTTCCACCGCTGTAAATCACCGGCTCACTTCGCATTTTTGCTCATCTCTTTGCATGCTGATCATTCCTTCGCTTAACACTTGTAATTAAAAACACCAAAAGCATCTCGCTGGACTAAAAAATATTTTTCAATTAACCAGCACCATTGAGTTTCGATGAAAGCCTAGTAGCCTGCTGCGCTTACTGCTTGTTTAAAGGAAAAAAACACCGAATTTCTTGGATATTTTGTATGCCGGTGGTGCTAGCAAATTAAATATTCCATCATAGGAGTCAGCCGCTTGCACAGCTAGTAGTATGGTGTATTCTTTGCACGTCTCTCCCCCTATTGATTCTTGCACGCTAATATCCCGTTCGCGCGTTTGCTGTTCAATTTTCTAATGCTGCCACTCTTTGATTTTCCATTGCAGAGAGTTCGAAGTTCCTAGTTTGAATTTCCCCGGGCAAGTTCACCGTTGGAAACTGAGCAGTCTTCTTCAGCGAGGGACAGCCAATACGCATGATACCCTTCTCAGCGACCTGGCTCTAGCTCTCAGGTAAAAGAGGCGGGAATATTTGAAAGCTCGACCGAGTAGAAAGTGATTATTAAAGAGCAAGTATTTATCATTATCCCTGGTTGTTCTTGCCCTTCTGGTAGCTTGACTCACACATTTTCGCGGTATTTAAAAATTTAAATATTGTCGATGTGCGAATAACGCGGAAGTAATGTACAATGGGGGAACCCAAAAGTAATCAGAATGTCCTTGTAAAACGTTAATATCAAATATTTTTACACCAAATTTTGGTCAATTCCAAAGCACGTAATTACCATTCACGGCAAAGCACTTGTCCAATCTTTTTCCAGTTTGGGAACAATATCGGAATCGCGTTTTGGCCTTCCTGCGATTTTCTTTTCATATCCCTCTCAGAGGCCTATCGTATCCCTTTTGAGTCTGGGGAACAAAAAGAAGCCACAGGGGGCAAGATACGGTCAGTAGGGGGATGAACAATCGGGGGCATGCCTTTTTTTTGTCCCCCGCGTTCAGTTTAGCGCAGTTGCTCCAGGCTAAAAAAAATTCAACAGACGACAAACCGTTGCACCCACAGGGATGAAACTTTGCGCACTGACTCGTCAGTAGGGATGGGACATCGATATCGATATTATCGAAACATCAATGTTTTACTTCGATATTCCGATATTTCACTATCGATGCCTAACACTCGATAACATTGATATTTTGCTCATTCACTCGGAAAAGATTTCCTGAAAATTTCACATTTCAGCCTCCATGCCTCCATACCTTTCTGAGTAAGGCACCCCAACAAATAATGAAAAATGAGCGTTCCCCTTAAATCTAAATATTTCCAACCAACAATTTCCTGAGCCTGCTTTAGGAATGTCGTAATTAGTTAATATCTTTGAATGAAAATCAAAATTCATCAACATAATATAACAATATTTCTTCTTTTTCAGATTTATAATAGTCACTGCCAAGGCTCGTTTGATTTCACACTTTTTCAGCGTCACGCAAGCGTTGGCTGCCCTTGTTATTGGGCTAATCAAACTTTTAGGTAAGGATTTCGAAATTTTCGTTTTGTTTACATTGTCACCATAATAAATTTCTTGTCAAAATCGTCCACGTCTTCCTGCAGATATAATACTCGGAGTTTCCAGCGTCCAAGCGCAAAATTTGGAAGGCCGATTGCGGGAAGAAAGAAGCCGCTACCTTGTTGCCGAACTTGTTTGCAGGGTCAGTATTCTCAATTAAAAAAATTCAGTTTTATTTGATAGTAGGGAAAGAATAGATTCTGCGAAAAATAAAAACCAATTTCTTGCGCAGGTTTTGAGCCTTTTCAAAAATGGATTGATTGTTTCTTATAATTTTTTAATATTTTAAGTATCTTTCGATTGAATTCTAATTCTGGAAAGTCAGAAACCGATAGTTTCCTCTTGACTTCAATGCACCAGTTTTTTTATGGAGTGTATCCTTCGGTAGACCCTACCCAAGTTTTAGAAATATATCTAGGTTAACTGGCTCGTAGCAGAAGCTGTATGATACTGGAATTCAGTGAATACGAGATCCCAGATGAATCTAGGGAAAATATCGCAAAAACAATCGATTCGTAGAAGTATCAATTCTCTTATAAAAATCTATTTGATTTTAAATCTGAAATCTCTATTTTGTAATGATCATTAAATTTTGCTAATTATGGCAATTATGCATTTTAGACTGACTACGAAGACTCGCTGGAGGTTTTATGTTTATTCGTGCGGCGGCAGTTGAGGCGAGCTGCGACCGAGAAATTCGAAATTGAAAGAGAAGCGTCACATCCTCCGGTCCCTATTCCCTACCTTTTTTACACTCCTAAGGTATTTTTTCTCTTAATTTCTCGTGCGCTATTTTCAAGTTGGCAACTGTCGCTTCAGCCATTTTTTGTCTTCAGGGCACCGAAATCGATTTGAGACTGTTCAGCCGTGATATTATGAGAAAAGCTCTTCCGATCCTAATGAGCATACTGGAACGAGAAACGCGAGGATGGTTTTTGCATTTTAGGGAGCGACTCATTTCCGAACTCAGACAACAGAAGAGACCCGACGATGAAATAGAAAGGGTAAGATCCAATCTATTATTTTACTATTGGGAATTATTGTGTGAAAAATAGAATGGGATATCAAGGGGAGAAAAACATTGAAAGTCTTTCTTGGATATTTTAATTGTTTGCCCAGTAGTTTTCCTCTTTGTGTCTCAGTGCTTCCAGATTAATTGATAGTGCTTGTTCCTAGTTATTATGGTTGCAATGGGGCACAGACTCACGAACGCCGTTTCAAGCTCACGCTTGATAATCTGATGCGAAAACAGAAAGAAGAATCACCGTTCATTCTAATATATAGATAAACATTTCCATTTCTTTGTCGACAATCTTACAATTATCTGCTTGCGAATCATCATTATCCTTTTTTGTCGCAGGAAGTGAACGAAGCCGTAATGCGAGAATATCTTGAAAGGGTCTACTCTGGAATTCATGGCAATACAGAATTGAGAGACTTGGGCGACGGAATTCCGCAGCTTCTCGTCGAACAAGCTCAAGCTGTTGTTCTCATGCACAGGTTCGTCAAACGATATATAATCAAACAAATTGGGCTGATCCCTCCCTCAATAAATTTTATTATCTTGATTATTTCCAATTTTTTGCAGAGCTGTTGAAAACGTTCAGCAGAAACTGTCTAAATCGAAGGAATCACTGCAAGAGAGTCTCGAGAAAAATTATCCGGTCAGATCCCGGATCGGTCCTTGGCTGAGGGATAGATTGAGAGATTCCGAGGTACAATCTGATACATTATATAACATTTTGGCAAAATTGATTCATTTCTATTTCTTTATGACCATGGTAATTATTCTGACTAATGAATTAATCTGTTATCAGGAATCGTTCATTGAAGAGTGCAAATGGAGCGCGCACGAGGAAGCGCTTACGCTCTGCAATAACCAGCATCTCAGCCAAACCGTCTATTTCCTCAACCGTGACCTTACTTTCATGAAAGAAGTGAGTCCGGTTAATTTCCATTCTACGAATTCCCATCTCCTTAAAATGCAATACACAGGCGGATTTTCTACCTTAAATGAATTTTGAACATACTCGAATTTCCAGAGGGAACCGGTGCTCAAGAAAGAATTGAAAAACGACAAATCACCGACGCGTGTCTTCCATTGGCGTACTCACATTTGGTTCCCGTCCAACTGGATCGTCCGCCGAAGTTTTCAAGGCCATTCCGAAATCATTCCCACCGTCCTTAGTTCGACGGCCACTTCCATTACGACGCCCAGATCTGACCCGAGCCAAGTGAGTTAGGACAATTCATTAATAATTGTTACTTTCTCAAGGCTATTTTGTTTTTTTAAACTCATTATCATCGTATTTTTTGCAGCCTGTCTTTCTGGTTGAAAAAGAAATAATCCGCACGACGACAACGAGATGGCCTTTCTGGCGATGGATTAACTACTGCCACCGAACATGGAGCTGGACGTGGAACGCTATGTTCTTCTTTGGGGTGAGCCAAATCTTCTGGAACTTATACGGTTAATGTGAAACGTATTAGTACCAGAACAGTAAAAATATAAGTGAAGTATCTTAGTTTTGAAATTACAATTACATCAATGTCAACATAAATATATTGCTTATAAGTTGAAATGTACATACTTGGTGCAATAAAAAAAAAAAATGAAAAAATCTTCTTGTCATTTTGTTACTGATTTCACTTAAATTTCTGTGTTCAGGTGGTGATCCCTTGGTGCAGTCCGGTAAGCGTTCGAGCCCTTTTCTGCATTTCTCCGTTCACTCCCGACCTGGAGCTTAGTCAGGTCAACGGAACTCTGTTTCCAAGACAGAGCTCCTCCACTGCCACCATGATCTACACGCTTCGCGCCCTTGCCCGTCACATATCCAAAGCGACGACACAATTCGAATCAAAACCAGATACGGGTGAGCCTCCAATTTGGATATACTTCTTCCTTGCAGATCACTGAAGAAACGGCAGAGTGGACGTGCAGTAATGACCTAAGTCTGCATGATACAAAGATGGTGGAAATTGATACTCAGAGTGTGAAAGTCAGAAGAAGAGAGACCCAGTGAAGTTCCTAGGAATGGTCGCCAATCCTGCCCTCATATGGGTGGATCACTGCACTCTCGTGGCCTCCAACCTGGCCTTGAGCATTTTTCTGCAAAGCAGTTTGCGTCATGATGTTCTAGAAGATGTCCTGAGGATAGTTTATTATGCCACCTATCGCTAACATATAAGCTATGCGATTTTGGCAAGGGGAAACTTAATTATAAGACTACATAATTGAACAATAATTATAAGGGCCTTTTAAAAGTAAACTAATCTTGGTAGTGAAGCCAACTTTATTTTACGATAGTTGTTAACACTGGCCAGTGAAAATAATTTTGGAAGCTTTATAGATTTGAGGATGCACTGTCCTGCTTATCTCACTGGAGATAACGCATACAAAATTGAGAGTTGGGAAGCCAAGAGAGTGCCAGCCCACTGAGAATATGAGCCAGAGGTAGAAAGGTTTTTTATAGCGGCTGGAAAGATTGCTCCAGGAATACCAACTTTGACAAGTGTAGAAGAGTTTGACCGGCTGAGGACTACAGTGTGTGATTGGGGAATCCTCTGTTTTGAAGTATCGAAACAGGAACTTTTATTTATTGATTATTTTTTGCAGGTTTCATCGGCAAAGAAATGACACGACAGTTGAACAAAACCTGGAATTACATTGGCAAGGGTGTTTTCGGTACTCTGGGCATTGTCTTGGTATTCCCCGTCATGTGCCTTTTATCAACCATCATCTGCCTGGCCATTGCTGCGACTGCGTTCATATGGTAAACCATCTTTCTAATTTGAAAATGTAATTCTCCTATAGTGTTTGCAATTTCAACTAATCTTCTGTTTAGGATGCCAGCGGTAACGCTTCTCTTACAAATCGGCATGGGACTGTTTTACGATTTGGACAGTCCGGTGCCTGAAAGAAACAAGTACCTGGTTGTTTTGGAGGCACTCGTCTGGGACATATGCATCCGCGGTTTCCTTCAACCGGTTGCTGCTGTTTTTGTCAGTTGCATCGTCTGTCCGATTCTATCTATAATCGTTGCCACAGGTTGGTAGTTTTTTGGTTGAGATTATCAATGGCTTTCTTCGGTCGTGTTGTTGCATGAAAAAGTTGGAGACTGAGGGAAAGATAAACGTAGCGACTTTGTGAAGTTCTAGGAACAATAACAATCCAATTCACATGACGCAGGTCAGCCGGGTGGATTTTAAATAGTCGCCAAATCGTCAATTTAGATGTTGTCAGGTTGAAATAAATTGTATAATTTCCAGTCACAATTGGAGTTTATCGATGAGAACAAATTTGGTTTGATTATTGTAGTGTTACGGGGGAAAGAATACACATTTATTCGATAATTTCACAGACAAAATTGTCCAGTCAGCTGGCGCGACCCATAATCGTTGCGCATCTTGAAGCCGTTGCCAAGTTAATTGCTTCAGGAGGGAAGCTTGATATGCACCGCTGATATTCTCTGATATATTTGAAAGCCCGTTTTCAAAATATTTCAAACCGAACGTACAAGAGTTTTTCTACATTTTTGCAACTTTTAACACGCGAATAATTCGCAAACGAACCAATATAATTAAATTTCGACCAATCAACAGTTCGTTGTCGATTGATCAATCTTTACCTCGGATACGATCTTACCGAATTTTTGACCGTTCAAAATTGGGCAAAACCGTCAGAATTGTTCCCGAAATCGACCTAAAAAACCGACGTATTCGAATTTTTCCCTAAATTACTTAAGATTTTTTAGAGATTTTTTGTCCCGAAACCATCCTGAGTAGCTGCTTGAAGATTTCCCTAAGTTTCACGACGATCGCATCAACAGTTAGTTAGTACTTTCTGTTCTATAATGGTTATTCACTCTTTTCCTTCAACCTCGAACTATCATTAGTATTTCTTGCCTAGAATTTTTTCTATCTATGATAATGATTTTGCA
This sequence comes from Tupiocoris notatus, assembly GCA_037159825.1. Classification (NCBI taxonomy): domain Eukaryota; kingdom Metazoa; phylum Arthropoda; class Insecta; order Hemiptera; family Miridae; genus Tupiocoris; species Tupiocoris notatus. The sequence continues at coordinate 270,109 of JASJUZ010000259.1, read as the reverse complement.
AAGCCCTGTTGATGTCCAAAGTGGTGAAAGTATTGGCAGATAGCTAATTATAAGAACGAGCCTTCATCTTTCTCTTCGTCTCCCCGCTCTGGAATTTCTTTACTTATGCATTCATAAGCATCTTGTATGTATAACCTATCGCTGTTGCAGTGGCCATCATAAGGTTCGTTTTGCGGCTTGCGTGGGATGCTGTTGCTTTCCATTTGATCATTAAGAAACGTGGACGTATCCCTGCCTGTGAATCCGTCATTGTAAAGAGGGTTGAAGGCCCTGGTCTAAATAACAACTACTATTACCAGGTAGTTCATTTTAATTTCGTCATCTCTTCCTCTTGTATGAATTTCTTCTCGCTCTAAAGCCTCATAAGCTATTACTTCTTTTTCTGAATTATTTCGTCCTTACAAACGGATCTGACATTATGCATTTCAGATTCGGCCAGAGCAGGCTCTGGCTGCTTTCGAAGCCAAGCTGGAACTAGATGAGTTGGCGGCTTTCCAACACCAGATGGAAATCAAAATCATGCAGCCTCAAAAGGATTTCAGGTATGCTGTGAAATTGCAACTTTGTAATCGTTAGCTCGTTTCATCACAGCTAATTATTACTGTTAAATCCTGCGGTTTAAAGAGGACTCTATGTTCTGAAGCAGTGAGCGATGGATTAATGGGAAAAAAAAACTTCTAAATATCTGTCTATCTAAATATAAATAAAGTCTAAAAATAATGAAATAAAGTGAAAAATGAGTTGCAATAGAAAATTGTACAAAAAATTCTACATGTCTTAAAACGTAAAAAATCCAAGTTTGAGGGGGTTAGACGTTTTTAAAGGTTTGAGGAAAGGGTTCTCATCCGTTTTTCAAAAGATCAAATAATAAAACAAATTACTAATCTGCAAAGTCATGCTGCTATCCAAGCGCCTTGCTGTCAGAGGTAAGAGCCGCTTAAGTAAATATAATTAGCTACCTTCCGGAGCAAACAAACATCTTCAACTCCATGAATACAGTTCAATTCATTTTATTTCATTTGCTTCATTTGCTGCTTTGCTTCATTCACTTCAATTTATTTCATTTACTCATGTTCTTTTCAAAATTGCAGCCAGTTCGTGAGCGCATGCTTCGGCCCATTCAGTGCAACTTTGGCTCGAGTCGGAGCTTACAAATCGCTTGAACGCGAAGGGCACGATTTGATGTCGTCTCTTCTAGAGAAATTGGAACGGAGACGCCGTGACCTTCACACAGGCCTCTCGACGAGTTTACGTTCCAAACTCAAACTCAATACTATAGATCTTAAGGTGAAAATTTATTATTATCTGTTCGTTTCTCTCCTTTAGCCCGGCTCTTGTCTCCCCATAAAACGTCAGTCTATGGTGAATTATGAGCTAAACCTTTTGCTTTGATCTTGCTAGAGTTATGTCGTGGAGTGAAAACCAAATTTGGGCTCATTTTGACTCAGCTCTTAGCCCGAGAGTGATTCCGCAGATTGTACAATAGTGCGAATTTAATTTTCATTGCAGATTGTTATTCAACAAGGGGCGCTTATGCTGGAACGGTTCTACCCATCTCATGTGCTTTGGCGGCTTGGCATCACTGAGCAGGTATAGGTCGTCACCGTTTTCCTTATATCACGTGTGTATCTGGGACTCGTATATTCAATTTTCCTTGTATTTTTAGGAATTCTGGGATGGCAAGGCCCTTCAAATCAATGATTGGCCTGGCCTTGCTGCGCTCCTTTATGCGGACATTTTCAGCCTCGATTTCCTGACCCCGCTGGACGAATCCGATACCAGTTTTAGGCTCGAGGTATGTGTTGCCAATATTGTTTCAGTATCTGTAAACCTCTTTGGCTGATCTCAAGACTATTTTCTAGCCAGCTCTGCTAAAAATACAAATATTGGTTTAATACTCTCTTTTTTCAGGCGTCACCTCAAGTAGACTTGACAAGATATTCTGAATTGGTCCGAGGAGCTGGAGGACTGGATTTGCTTGGCCCGGTTTATGCACCCAGGGCTAACATCCAAGTACACTCTCCATTTTTGGACGTTTCTGCTTTCAACCCGCGTCACCGTCCAGTCCAAATCAATAAAGGCCGGTTCGTCTATAAATTGCACTTTTTTACCAAAGAAACCTCTACTAGAAGCTGATAAATGTAAAAGCGTTGTACAAACCAAAATGGCCGTTGTACGAGTTTAAAAATGCATTTTGACACTAACCATTAGGTTACAATGTTGTTTAACCTTTCAAAATAATTTTTTCAGAGACACAAACACCGGCCAGTCAACAATTCAAACGACACTGGGAGGCGGAGGTACAGGAGGTGGCCCCAGAGGGACCAGAGGAGGCCGATGGTGGACATCGGTTCGTCCGTGGAAACGTCCTGAACACCCATATTCAGCTGAAAAGCTCGTCATTCCACTACCTGTGCCACATCCTGCTCAGATCGCGCTGACAATTTACAACCGCGATACTGACAACCCTATACCTGTCGACTCTGATACGTGTAAACATGTTTTAAGGTGCGCTACTTATTTAACTGAGGGTTGACAATTTTTAGGAAAAACGCTGCAAATTAATGTGCCAAGATTTTATTATTCTTTTGTTTAAATTATGATCAATGAGAAGCAAAATATTTTGCAAGAAAACAAAATTTCATTTAGGTTTTTCTCTTGCAGAGGACTCGAGGAAGGTGGAGACGACAGCGGTGGTGCTGGTGGTGTTGCTCGCTACCGCGGAGGCGGCGCCGACATCAACGGTTCCGTAGACTCTTTGAGTAGCAGCGGTGGAGGAGGCGGCAGTAGCCACCGGTCGATCGGCGAACCATGGGTAGATTGGACCTCTGGCCCAACAGGTACCGGACGTTCGAAAAGGACGTCAACTGCTGTCAGAGTCGACCTCGCCTCACCTGAAGACATCACGCTCGACTCGGACTCGACCCGAGTCGTTTTCTCCGCCTACGGTACCACTGTTTAATTGGAAAGTGTGCCGATTGTATATAACTTGAAATTTGCGGTCGAATATCAAAGCGAATATTGTAGGCGTGTCGCTGAACTGAGGATAGCTATTTCGTTTGTTGATTGAAGAAAGTTAAATTCGGGCTGCAGAATGATATTGTTTTGGAAGAATGTAAACTGAAGATCTTGGGAATGTTTTAGATTGATCGAAAAAGAGAATCGGGGTCACTTTCACTAATACCATTAACACATAGCTGCGGATCACCGATCGCAAAAATTCCAGCCAACCTGCATTAAATACCGGTTAACTTTGGAACCAATTGTCTCCTAACATTAATATTGTGAAAAATTCAAACTGAGGACACGTTCACAGTTCAGAGACTCCCTAGGCCCCCTGAGGATAAAAACAGAGTTGATAATCGGTGCGTAACCATCATACAAGCCCAACGCCCTCATTTACTGAATTCTCATCTAATGAGGAAGTTTGGCCACATCATGAGGCTGTCTAAATTGGCAATCTGTGTGGAATAGCATAATCATGTTGACTAATTCGCTTCACATTTTCACAATATTGTTAGTTGCAACAGAGTGCCCAGGATGGTCTCATTTTGCTCTCATTTTGACAATGATTGTGTAAATTCGTTTGAAAGATAAAATTGAATTTGAAAAAAATGAGATGTTCCTACGACCGGGAAAATAGAACTTCAGCGTAATCGGATCGCAAATGGACGGACTGCGATTTTTGCGTTTTCAATAATTCACTTTCAGTGTTGAGTTTCGCTTATCTTTGTATGACACGAACTGCTCATCTCTGTAAGATTTTTCCCATCACTTTCGCCGCTTCTGGCCTCCTCAGGAAACATCGTCTACTGTATTGTCCATAATCGATGCACTTATCGGCTGTGTGATAATTGCAAGACATTGAAGAGGCCTTGGTGGCGAAAGTGCTTGAATAAATCATCTGATCAGTTGTAGAGCCTTTTATCTCCGCCTGTGTTATTTAAAGTAAATCCGTAAATGCCCCAATGTCGCAATTATATTCAATCTGTCGAGCTAAATACTGGTTTCTAAATTAAATGAACCGTAAAAAAGCTATGCCCGAGTCGAGTATGATGAACTGATATACTAGTTTAGTCAGTAAGAAATATCCGCTGTGTGTGATCAAGTCAGAATTAACTGCCCGCTTTTCTACTGTTCCTCTTATTCTTTGTTCTAAAATTCAAAACTTGAAATCCGTGTAGACGAGCTTTTAGCTCTTAAATATTAAATTGTTAATTCGCTCGTTTCGATGTACAGATAAGGATTACGATTGAGAAGTATTGAGCCCAACGAAGGTTATCTTTCACTAGGAATTAAATATGCTCAAGAACAGCCTTAATCCGAATGGATAATTAATGTTCATGCTGGAGTTTCGTGCGTTGGAAACATATATCCGGATAATGATGTATTCAAAATAGTAACAAAAAGACAGTTGATCTGTTGCACAAGTACCGACTGTTTCTTAAATTGATTTTCCTAAATTGTCAAAATGACATCGAAATATTGTACGGTTTGAAAAAAAATCTGAAATTCAGTTATTTTGGGAAGTGTGGTGTAATTGCTGTTTGATTATCTGTCCGTCACTGATATTTTATTGAATCTTGGCCGAAAAAGGCTTCTTCTGAAAACCGTTGGACTGTCCAATCGGAAGGCTTTGAATATAGTTAACGCCAGGCGGCCAAATTAATTTTCCTCGGAATTCAGAAAACGAAACGTCCTAATTTATAGTCGAGGAAATGTATCAATCATGTAAAAAACGTGATAAAATCCGTTTGTAACAAAATAACCCGCTCATCGCTAAATTAAAAAAATCCTTCCTTTACCAAAAAGTTCAAAACGGATAATCGAACAGTCTATGTGTAAATGATAATCGTTTGGAAAAATAATTAAGCGCATATCGTTGGAGATACGAATAAGAAATCGTTTTTGGATAGATAGAATGTAAGGGATGAGTTAATTTGAAAATTTACCCTTTTCGAATGTGCGAAATCCATAGGGAACAACAAACGAAGGTCGGGTTTCTTCATTCCATCACAGTTAGGGGGAAATCTCAGGGATATAGTGGAAATAAGTATTGTGCACTATTGTGTGGTATTTGCATTGCATGCGACGCGTTTTTAATGGAGTCGAAAGATAACGGATGGTCCTAGATAATATTTAACTCCAATCGCGACGCGTAATTCAATTGATGCTAAATTATATTGTAACAAATAATATAAAGTACGTTATTTGTCTTCGAATGAAACATCTTCCCGCAGCGAATCATGGGCAGTTCAGGGGATGAACTTTTATGGTGTGAAGTTTCATTTTTCCTGCGAGTGGGTTAAGGGAAATTGGGTGGGAGAAAATGGCGACTACTGAACCTGTAGTTGAATGATAGTGTTACTATTCTATGGGTAATTCAACTCCTTTAATAATAAATATTGTCCTACAACAACTGCCATCCTGTTCACCATGAGGTAGTTCAATGAATGAGGTTATAGTCTCTTACAATTTTTTGTCATTGTTCCTTCAAGGTGAAAATTAATAGAAAGAAGGTTTCTCGTATTTGCGATGATGACTGCGCAATACAACCTCACTTTTTATAGTCCGGTGTTGAGTGGGTGAAAAACTTGGCAACTGGTTCACCTCATTTTTAAATCGTTTTGGCTTTCGCCCCTTCGGGCATCCTCTGGGCAATATTGAACCTCAGGTTGATGCAGTTGTACAAAAAGAATGCATTGGCCGTGATAAGAACCTTAACTGCGTATAAAATTCTATTGTGAATTCTATTAAAAGTTCTATTGTGAATGCGATGTGAATCTGTGAATCAATCATTAACTATAATTGCCCTTCCCCAATAAAAGTACTTTGAGAGGGATAAAAGGACTATTTTTTTGCGGCATTTTAAGGCGAAATTAAAATTCGGTTAATTTTTTTACTAAATGGTGGGTGATTTAAGGAAGAAACTTCAGCAACACTAACGCTGAGAAACTTGCTGGCATCAAAAGGGCTTTCTCCCTCTCATTCTTAAGGTAAATAGGCTTCTATTAGGCAAAAGAGAATAAATTAATTATTTGAGCGGAGAAACGTCCCTTTTTTCGGAGGGAATAACCTTGTCATCAATGATTATTGTTTAGATTTTACAGTCGAACAATCAATAGATCAATTATTTATTTTTCATTGAATAGTTCATTTCCGAGTTTGTGCAAAAGTATTATTTTTTGTATTAGTCATTTTCTAAGTGCAGTTTTTTTAGGTTAAGAAATTTTTTAATGATTGTGTTTACCTCGAGAATTTATAAGTCAGAATATTGTAGGGTAGATTATTTGATCGAACAACTTACGTTGCTGAAGAAGAAATATTTTTCATGATTTTTTTCCTAGCACTTTTAGAATATTGATATTTTTTGAAAAATATTTTTCAGCCCCTAAATTGATCGGTACATATTTTTATGTGGAAAAAACAGATTCATCGTTAGTATAATTTGCTTGACAAGAAAATGCAAGGTTATTTCAAAGCGCTGGCTTATGAAGTGTGAGGTTATTAAGCAGCTGAGTTAATCGAAGTTGTTTTCAATGTGCGACCGATTCGCTGCGAGAAGCTTTTTCGTTTGTCGATTAAAATTTATCATTGTGCAATGTACAGTTATGGCAATTTCGTCATCGCTTTATTCCTCGTCATTTACAATACGCAGTGTTTTTATGTTTATGCCAAAGCTACTTTATATATATTTGAGTTTGGAATTTTTTTTGTCAACGTTCCACTCGAAAATTTAGTTCAACGTTTGCTAGATTGAAAAAAATTTCCCTCCGTTCTTTATTTCGAGAGAAAAACAAAAAACTTTTATATGAAGTTCCAGAATATGCGAAGGAAAGAATTTGTATTTAACTTATCGTTAGCGCATAAGTATTTTCCCTATATTGAATTCGGATCCATTGCTTTACCTCAACGGATAAATTTTAACGCATTTTCATTTCCGTACGATTTTACCGAGCACATTATTTAACTCACGTAGTGTTCAAAGGGAGTTACAAACCAGCAAAATCTCAGGCGCCAAGGTTTAATAGCTACCGTGTGATAAGCCTCTGCGTTCGCTCTCTTCCTGCAAATTGTGTTGTGGCGTAGAATAATTTTTTATATAAATGTTTTCATTGTTTTACTTAATCGACTTCCTTTGTATTGTCGGATTTTATTTATTGTTCAATACAGATGCCGTTATTTCTTATTTGAGTGGTTTTTCTCTCCGATCCGAGGTATTCTTGAGCGGTTATAATATTGAAGTAAAATATTAGGAATATTTATCGTTGAGGAGAGTGTTAATTTTGCTATAAGCGCTGTCTTATTTAAAAAATATTATTTTAGTTTCCATATTAATCACTACACTTTGCTTTGTATTCTATAGTTCCCCGGCGCGGGAAAAACGTTGAGGAAAAATAGAAACGCCTATTTTCTTCATCAAGTTTCCAGCTCTTTATTTATTTTATTACACAAAACGTGACATACTGTTGTAACAAAGTTCCAATTTATATACACCGTACATTCCCGGAATTCCAACGGCCGAAAACGGCTCGCGTTGAGCTCCAGCTTTCGCAAAATTGCCATTTTGGGCTAACTTGAGGGGGGATTTTTTTCAACACGTCATCAAGGGCACAAACAACATAAAACAACGTAACAAGGTGCTCTACACATTATAGGTACGAAATTATTTTGTGTAAGGGTTCATTTGACTTTTCGCTATCACATCGAGTAAATAAATTAACCTAAGAACAAATCGCGACACGTTATTGCCTAAGCCCGGCAAATGTTTCGTGTACTTAGCTGTTTTCGAATAAGCCGATAAAAATTGATAACCGTCGAATCAGGGAAAGTCTTTAAAAAATGTCAAGTTGATGATAAGATTATGGCATGAAAATTTGAATCCTGATTACTATTTTTGCCTCGTCTACACCTAGCGAAATCCAACTGTACTACTTGCCTACGTCTACTTGCTCATTTGTTGCCCAAACAGTCTGGATAATGCAAAACGAACGGGTAACAGGAGAGAATCTTTATCCATAGTGATATCTAGCGGTTAAGTATACATTATGTTCGTAAGTTTCTAAAGGGCATCGCTAAAATTCACCCGGTTTCGAGCTCGGAGAAAATTGTCACCTATAACGGCCTAGTCAGTCGTTCGATTTTTCCAAGCCTTGAAAAGAAATTACAACAACGCCCCTGGCATTAAACAGTTGGCGATTTATTTGATAGGGTCAACTATTCGGTCGGCGGAGGTCGGAGTGAGAAACATACGTGAACATTTTTTCCCTTATACTTGCGGGATTGAAAACTATATCCAATACAATAGATACAACTGATATTGTTTAAAAAAAAGTGATGGGGGAGTACGGAAGAATTTTTTAGTCAAAAACGTCAGTATTGCCTCCTAAGTTGATGATGAGCCAAGATGGTGATTTTTACTTCCATGTTTACGTAGTAAATGGAAGCATTGTGATCGTTCAAATAGTCAAATTCGGAAAATTCGGTGAATTTGGGAAAAAAATTTATTATTATAATCAGAAACACTTGCTGAACAAGTGTCAGTCTCTCTGTGGTCAGAAAATGACATAAGTTGTCATATCTTCGTGAAAATTGAATGAAACAATGAAATTTTCAGAAAAAGTTGTCCTAGTGATTGTGCAAATTCAGCCGTTACCGGATTTTGGATAACACACAATATTTCCGAGATATAAGCGTTCAAAGTTTTTTTTAATTTCGATTTTTACAGGTTGTACGAGTCAATATTTTCAAACGTTTGAGGTCTTGAAATGTTCGTTATGGCGAGCAGATGACGCTTGATTTTTTGGATATTGGGTCACACACCGTACCTCCACGTTCTGAGCCTTTTTAACGATTTCGGTAGGGCGTATTTTGATTTTTACAGACCGCAAAAGTGAATATATTTGAACGCTGGGGGACTTAAAATTTTTCTATATGACAGCCGAATATCGCTTGATTTTTATTATTGGGGTCACACACCGTACTTCCACATTACGCCGTTTTTTCGCTGCACCGATTTTTACAGACCTCAGAAAATCAATATCTTCGACGCTGGCTGTCTATTAAAACAATCCCATTTAACAAAACTTGGCTTGTATTGTTATGTTAGGCTCACATACTTTACTGCCGCACTATTAACTTAATTCGTGCGCATTTCTATTTTTGCGTTCTCTTATCTAATTTTTCAATAACAGTTGTGGAAATATGATGTTGCTCCCTTTGTACAAGCTTCTTGATAATTGGTTATTTGACTCGAACATGGAAGTACTGTGTGATCTATTCCGGAAAAATCCTCACACGATTCCCATTCCAACCTCACGCTGAAAATTTGCGGACTTGGAAAAATCGAAATTGATTCCTCGCTAATTCCGTTCACATTCTGACACTAATCGAAGGGGATTTTTATTCAAACTACTAAAATATAATTTCCTACGTCGTTACAACTTTCTCTACGGCTAAACTGGTAAATAGTAAATAACATTATTGTTATGTTTCGGACGAGATGAAGTCTTTGGCTACGTTCTAATGCCCCGTTGAGAGAATATTTAAATAATTACAAAGAACCGGGTATTTTCGATGGGACACGTCAGTTCAAAGATATTGATAAAATCGAGGAAATTTTACTCAATGCGGAAATCTTACTAGGAAACACTCGGTTGAATGTCGAATGATTATTTTCAACCGGTATCTTCAAACTGAAGTGTCTCCATTTTGGAAAAGAAGATCCCGCTTATAAAACAAACATCGCTACCTACAATTCTACGTCTATACATCTACGGATACTACAGGGATAATTTTCTTCTCTCCCCGAGAAAATTAAATTTTAAAAAAACGTCGGAATAAAAGGAAAATTGACTGTTTCAGTCGGTTTTATCGTGAAAACAAAATTAAACCGGTCTAGGTTAACCCTGGTTAACAAATTGCTGTATACGTTCGATTGTGGAGCGCACGTTTGACGTGCAATATTCAACCGAATTTTTCTGAGGAATTCGACCAATATTCAGTTTATGGTAAACTGAACGGGTTCGTTGAGGCGAGCTGGCGCTGGTTTGTGACGTCGGCGGCCCGCAAACGGTCAATCTGAGCTTGCGTGTTGCGCACGCGCTCTTCTACTTCCATCCTTCGCCGTCGCAATTGCTCCACTTTTTCTTTAAGGCTCATATTTTCGTCTGAAAATGGGTGGAAAATTTTTTTTTACCCGAACGTATAACACAATTTATACAGGTTAGGGCAAGGGAACTTCCCACATTTTAAAAAGTTGTTGAAAAAAACTAATCGAGATAATAGAAACAGAATTTATTTATCAAAAAGCATTTTCATATCAACCCAATACCTCGTAAAGCTTCAGTCGACAGAGTCGGCAAATCTTCTCCATCTTGAAAAACATGGCTGCCGTTTCCGGAGTGGAATTTCCGCTCCATGAACATTCCCACTGGTTCTGGATCGTGGTCGCCCCGAAGCATCAACGACTTCTGAAGGCGGTCGAAAGTCGATGAACATGCGTACACTTTCCGCTTAACGGGCTCCGACTGCGGCAACGGTGACGTCAACAGGGGTGCCTCAACGTCCTCAGGCCTGAGATCAAAATTAAAATATTATATGGGATTGATTTATATAAAATAAATAAATGTTTTAGAAGGTGCCTAACTTTTATTTATTCAAGAACAAATAAATTGAACAAATGAATGAAGAAAAAAAAAACTGAAATATTAAACTAGAATTTTTTTTTACTTTTGGAAAACTGACAATTCACTGTTAACATTCTTAATCGGATAATCTTTGCCAAATGCATGTAGAAATCTCTCGTGGTGAAATTTTACTATTGACCATGGCGATTTCTGGGGCAACTATTTTGGAAAAGAGGTACTTTGGCGGACAAGCTTTAGCTACTGTTACTGATATTTTCTCTAATTGTAACAGTCTTTAACTCATTCTAGAAAATATTTTGAAAGCAAGAAAATTTTTTGATCAATCATGCTAGTAAAAATAGCGCAAAAATGGCTCGTTTTTCAAGTGAAATATCCGCAAAAGCATGTATTTGAATGTTTAAGGTCTTAAATGTTTGGGACGGCGATTGTAAGATGCCTGATTTGACCTGTTTGACACAAGTAGTCCACAAGTAGGCTTAAACTGAGAAATCATTGTCAAAATGTATTACCAACTGAAACGGGTCGATTGGAAAAATTACTTATTAGCAAATAATATACATTTGCAATTCTGAACGACTTCAAAATGTATTCCATTAGATTACACATAGAAACTGTTGATGAATTTAAGAAAACAGTTTCAATTCAGCTAAGAGATCGATCAACTTGGATCCCGTTCCGGGAACAAAGGTTTTCTGCAGTTAAGACTCGATTCATATGAATTTAGATCTGTGATTTGTATTTATCACAACGGGCTTTTTTTGTCGTTATTGAATAAAACCAAAAATACAGTTACCTTGGCCGTCCTACGAGGTCGAACGCTTCGAAAGGGATCAGGGGCGTCTTGGGAGTTGATACGGCCTCGTCTTTCCTCGACACTTTGTCCCTTGGCGCAGATAGTTGCCCTTCTTTCCACAGAGTGAGGCCCAATTTTTTCGGCTTCCTAGGCTGAGGGCATATTCCATCAGACGGGTTGGGGATTTCCTTTATCGGCGTCGCATTTCGATTATCCCGGCCAAAAGTGGTGAACGTCGGACCTGGGAAGACGTTATCGTTGTTATCTCGGTCGACAATGCGGAGACTGTGCATTGGATGATCTTTAACGCCGTTGTTAGCGTAGAGCGGCTCCTCGTTATTGTGATTTACAGCGTCGTAGTTCTTCGATTGTATTGTCACAGCTATGTAACTATCTTCGTCGTGGAAATTGTTGGCGCCACCTAAAGTACGGTAAGTCAAAGGTGATGGGCTCGAGGTTATATCGTTAGGATGATTTCTAGGTGAGTTTTCACTGGGCAATGTATTTTTCGGCTTCTTCTCCTTGCGAATCATTATTTTCTCGAGCGTTTTGGAAATCGTTTTGAGAAAATTTCCCTCTTCAGCTCCGCTCGGGTTTCGGGGGACGGTTTTTGTTTTAGGATGAACAGAAGGTGATGCCAACATATTGTTGTTGATGGCGGATTCGATTTCAATATCGTACGGCGAATAAGGCGGTGGCGGCGGAAGAGTCGGCGTCGGAACCGGTTTGCCGAGGTTTCGGGGAGAATAGCCCGTCTTGTGGAACGGGGAAAACGCACTTGGAGGAGTCTTCGATCTATGTCGCATCTCAGCCCTTTGCTCAACTGTCAGCAGATTCTCAGCTTCGCGAATAAGTCGTCGATATTTGGAATCATCATTGTCCAAGGCGCGCGAAGGAGCCGACGGCGGTGCGTGAGGTGGAGCGGGGATATTGAAATACGCGTGCGGACTTCCGGACACCGAGAGCGAATTTGACCGTCTTTTGACGAGCACAGGGGAATATTGGTCGACCGGTGTGGGCCGGATCAACTTCGGCTCCATAGATGGGCTCGGACAGTTGGAGCTGGAGATGAGCTTGGAAACGTGCGGGTTCTTCAAGACTTTGCCGTTCAACTCGTGGTGATGGTGGTGCCGGTGGTGATGATGGTGATTCGAGCAATGCTTCCTCAACGAGACTGGCGTACAATCTGCCGACCTTGAAGCGACAGGAGCTTCAGTCGCTGTCAAAGGCGTCCGCCCGCCTCCGGTCATCAATCGATCGACCAAAAGCCGATTCAGATTCGGCGATCGCCCTCGTAGTGAAGACCTAGCTGAAATCGGTGACCCCTGTTGTTGACTATCGTCATCGTAAATCACTGGAGTCGCCCTTGCTGAACGTCTTCGCCGGCAACGGCGCGTAGGTGTCGACGTGGCTGATCCGGAGCGGCTCTTGTGCGAACATTCGCTCAAATTGCGGCTCAAGTTCGGCCCGTTGGCGCTAGCGCTGCTGCTCCTGTCGTCCGATTTTTGCCGCCGACCTCGCGACCGCCTTTTCATCTTCACAGACGCTTCCGGCGTCCCGAAACTCCCCACGTAAGTGCAATGACCTCGGTTGATAATTTTCCCTGTAAATAAAATTTTTCGAATAAAAACGGGTGATAATTTTGCACTGAGAACGATTGATTTTTATGTTTATTAATGGTCCTTTCAGCTGTTTGATAGACTAGGTGAAATATGCATTTATTTTTCTTTTCTTTTTTTTCTTTTACTGCATGTGTGAAGGAGATTCAATTAGAAGTCGGGGAATCCGCAGATATAAACATCAGAATATGCAGGACGACATCGAATGCCCGCCACGGGCGAAATTTGGCGTGCAATGTGCCAAGATTTGGTGAAAAGTGATTGCTCATGCTACAAGAAACAACATCGACAATCTAGGTAACTTCGAAGAGTAATCTCGATTTATGCGAGGGTAAACCGTCCAAATGTTCAAGAGCCATAGTTTCGAGGATCGCCTTTGCGCATGCGGCCCCTGAGTTTCGACGCTGAATTTTTATACGAACGTGGTAAATCCTAGGTTGGGATTTCTGACCTTGTATAGCTCAGTTGTTATTTCCTTTTCACAGAGACGTTTACAATCGTGCGTTTTCCTCACATTCATTTCTGGGCTAAAACTCTTTTTTTGTACTTGGTAAATTTACAGTACAAAAACGTATCGCAAACATTCAAAACCAACTGCCGAATTACCATGCTTCAACTAACTTAACTTCTGTCTACCCTATATACGATGGGGGACCCAAAAGTAACCGGAATGGGGCTGTTGTGGGGAGGGAAGGAGGGGGAATTTCGGTAGAGTGGGGTGAAGGGCGACATCTGACAGGAGCGTCTGGAACACGGCCGATGTTGCGACCTCCTGGCGGCCGTAGCATCAAGCGAAGCAGCTGCTCTTTATTTATTGGAGACAGGTAGAACAAAAAATGTTGTCCTATAACCTACTGAGTATCTCATGTGTCATGGCTCCTTGAGAAAGTGATGCTTTTCAATGCTGGGCCCATGATTTAAATTTTTGCGTACCTGCTACAACTTGGGAAAATCGAGTTTATAAGTTTCCATGAACCCCAGATAGTTCAATAAATCACTTGAACTGTTTTTTAGCGTGTGTCAAACCGGGCTGATTGAAGGATTTTTTTCTCTTTTCAAGATCGATTCAAGGTCGCTCGATCTATAGGTGAATGAGATTGAATAATTGCTTGATCTGATGCGTGCGTCGAATTGGACAGAACTTGAGTCATTGAAATGTATTTATTCTCTGCAAAGGGACAGGTAGGGAATTCACAAATGTGAATAAATTTCTTCTATACATTTCTTAGTTTTTGTTCTAATTTGGCCTACGGAGTATGACAATTTTGACGAGAAAATCAAATAAAAGACCATCCGTTCAATAAAAGACCGACTACGTTTTGACAAGACAGGTGCGACTTCTTATCATGACTTCAATTATAACGGAAAGCGATAGATTTGGTACAAGGCGAAGTGTTTGGTGACTGGTTCGGAGGCTCAGTCACACGGCCGCTCGGAGCGCTAGTGAGGTTGCAACACTGAGGAGCGTCCAGAACGCTTTCCGTTATCATTGAAATCATGATAAGAAGTCGTAACTGTCTTGTCAAAACGTCGTCGGTCCTTTATGGAACAGAGGGTCTTTTATTTAATTTTCTCCTTCCATTTTCCGTCTTTCTTCTTCTTCTCTTCCGTCTTTCTTTTTTTCCGGCTTTCTTCTTTCTTTCTTCTTCTTCTTCTCTTCTGGCTTTCTTCTTTCTGTCTCTCTTCTTCTTCTTTTCTTCCGTCTTTCTTCTTCTTTTCTTCCATCTTTCTTCTTCTTCTCTTCCGTCTTTCTTCTTTCCCGTCTTTCCGTTATCGTTGAAGTCGTGATAAGAAGTCGCACCTGTCTTGTCTTCCAGACGCAACTACATCTGATGAGTCAGCGTGAGAAGTTTCATCTCTGCGAGTGCAACTATTTGTCCGTGAGAATCTTTTTCATTATTCCTTTTCACGTTTATGCAAAAAACTGAATTGGTTCCTCCTGGTCAAACAGTGAACTAGAAGTTCTACCTGGAGGTTCTGAAGAGGCTGACGGAGGACATTCGGCCAAAAAGGGGGACCTTTGGCGCATAGAGGACTGGTTCTTCTATTACGACAACTCACCTGCCCACACCGCGCGCTAAATGAGGCAGTTTTTGACCAAAAAACGGCAAGACACCGATTGTTCATCCCTCCTGCTTACCGGATCTGCCCCCTGTGACTTCTTTCTGTTCCACAGACTCAAAAGAGACATGGAAGGGAAGCTTTTTGCCACTGTGAAAGAGGTGAAAAAAAATTGCAGGAAGGCCAAAACGCGATTTCGATAAGTGATTTAAAAAATTGTTACCAACAATGGAAAAAAAATATCGGACAAGCGCGTTGTGGTAATTACTTCGAAGGTGACCAAAAATTTGGTGTAAAAATATTGAATAATAATCGTTTTACAAGGGCATTCCGATTACTTTTGGGTTTTGTCGTAAACAAAGGATTATTTTCTTAAACCATTAGGTATCAGATTATAATTTATACTAAATCACTCATCTACTCGACTATACTACATTGAAAATCCTAAAGAATGAGAACCCTATAAGGAAATCAACCTATAGGAAAATCAACACACAACAGAGCAAACGGTGAAACTACGTATTATCCCCGCTATTTATTCTAACTCAATAAAACCGCCGATTTTCGTGGGCCCGCAAAAACACACAAATAATACCAACAAGAGACACAGAAAGGATAGGAGCGCATGCGACAGAAACGCCCGTTTTGTCTCTTCGCACGAACCTGAGCCAAAACCGTGGCCTCGCGATTCGTCCAGTTCGGCAATTGAGCCCGTGTCGATAAAATCGATTTCCTCTTTGTTGCCGGTTTGGTTCGAACAGTCGGCCGAAATAGCGCTCGAATGATCTGCGTAAAACACAACAGGCCCTTTGTAAGATCCGCGGTAAGATCAGTTCCAAAAACGGGCCCACTCAAACCCTATGTCCTGCGTAAGCGGGTTCGGTGGGTCTGGTAGGGATGAAAGTTGAATATCGATGATAAGCTTCCGATTATTGATAGAATTTTATGAATAATAAACCTTTCGATGATTACCGATAATCGATAATTTTTCCTTAACATTTTAAAAATCGGACAAATTAAAGTTGATTTTTTTATAAATAGACTCAGCTTTGGGGTTTTGATAATAAAGTTTTGCTTCAAATTTAAATAGAGTAGATACGTAGTAGCTTGAGATTGAGCTTGAAGTTTGAATGATAGTCAAACGTCTATAGTTATTCGTATTGGAAGCAACAACAACAAAACGGAACCCTCTTCAGAGGAAAACCTCGCCAAGCTCCATTTTCTTCAAGGAGTCGAAGAGAATTTTTTTTTTAAATTAGATAACCTACGTCTTGTCTACTCACAAATAAAACTCATTTGATAGCTAATAATAATATTAAACAAACTATCGTGCTTTTTGTAATATAGGGACCGTCTAGCAGTCCTACCTTGTACATAACAAGATTTAATTTGACAGTTATATTTACATTTTTGGTTAAATAATAAAATTTAGGTACTTATAACAGGTTTTATCTATTCCACTTATCTGGGACCGATTATCAAAATTATCGATATTCACAGTCCAATAATATCGGTTGCTAAATGCAGGGTCAAATAGAAAAAAGTTAGCATCATGAGAGGCTCGCTCTAGATAAGGATTACTGAAGGTTATTATTTCGTAACTCATTATAACTCTCTGCTTGTGTCCTACGTTCTGAGATATTGCGTGCGTAGCATTTATTCTTTGCTTTCTTAGTTTTCGTTGTAGATCATTGTGATTACATTGCCTATCTAAAGCTTTGAGCTAACCTCTACTTGGATGACAGAATCTTCAGTTACAATGCTGCTTAGTCAGCAATGAAAAATCCTCAATTTTTGAAGAGAGATTAGAATACCTATTTTTATTCGTGGTTGCATTCACGTACTATTTGAAGAATAAACTAAAATAACTGCCAAACCTATTTGAATTCTATCAGTGACCTTTGCATTTTGTTCTTCGGGAAAATCGGTGCACATTCGGAAAAATCGGTTATCATGAACACCGCATAGAAAGGGAATACATTTTATTAGCAAACCGTAAATACTTCAAGAAATCTAGAAACACGGCAGTTGTTGACGTTGAAATGCAAACATATATGGCCAAATATGGAATGGTGAAACAGCTTCGATTTCAGCCAAGCGATAGAATAGATTGGATTTGCTGAGGGCGTTTCAGCGAGAGCGATTGAGCGACTTTACTAGGGTTATTAGGTTCTATCGCTCAAACGCAGATATTGACAGCATCGCCCGACAAACCGAACCAGCTCATGCAGGACGAGGGGTGTCTAGTATTTAAACGCGTCTCTGCCACTTGGGTGGACTTGAATATGGCCTGGATCGAAATCAGAAGCATTTTACGATGCTCAAACAGCAGTGTCCGATATTAAAAAAGTGCTCGAGTGCCACCATCACCATTCTGCTGCAATACACCGACACATTTACTCACCGCTGTGATAGTGATTTGGGTCATCGCAATCGGTCGGATCGCTGTCGCTCAAAATGTCCGTTTCCTTTTCGTAAACGTAGCTCTCGTCATACTTGCCCATTTCGTTCAATGTTAGATCGTCCTCAGAAAGGTCATCGCTGGGAGATGGAGAGGAACCAGCGACTCGTTGTGTCATCGAACGCTGACGGGCAGCACCGCTGAAATGAGGAATTGGTGCGGTTCAATAGAAAATCAGAATTGGGTTTCCGGGGGGTGTGAGGGGTAGAAAAACCCGGCAACTCATTCTCCGATTTATTTGCTGGCCGAGCACTTTCGCCCGTTCGGGCATCCTCACGGCGACCTAGGTATATACTGTTCAATGTTGGTTATCGCGGAGATACATGACAACTTTGAAGGTTATAGAATTCTTAAGTTGAGCCATAGGGTCCAGTCAAGTCGGCTCGGTCACTAGGTTTTAATTAAATCACATCTCGTCCGCCTGGTTTCCCTACGTCCTGAAACGTCCGCCATATGGCTTGGTAGCTTAAGAATTTTGTAACCTTCATAATTGTCTTGTACCAACATGATAACAAACATTGAACGCTATAAATACTTAAATCGCCCTTAGAATTCCCGAACGGGAGAATTCTCGGCCAGCAAATATACGAGAATCGTAGATGAGTAGCCTGGTTTTTCTCTCTCACGCTCCCTGGATATAAAAAAAATGCGACAACAAGGAAAAAAATTCTCAAAAAAGTTTTCCTCGAAAAACAATACAGCATTCACTACAAGTATTATTAGCACACATTTTTTCGTCAATAATGAAGCTCAAAATCATCGTTTCTGTAACGAAAGTTTAATTGCTCATTAAATATCTCATCTTGATGATAACTTCCAGGATTTCATACAACTACACGATCACAAACATTACGAAATGCAACAAGGAAAAGAAGATCTAGGTTTGATAATTGATCACACTAGATTCAATGTAGAGGAGAAAAAACAGGGAGTTTATCAAATCAGACAAATTTTGATCATAGAGTCGTTAAATAGGGACATCCTCATCGGCAAAAAATAATCACTATCCTTTTTTATTTTTAATCGATTCTAAATTAAATTTTCTCAATTTGCTTACACAAAACTTTTTTTTTTAAATTCGCGAACGTCACGAAAAAAATTCTATGATAACCGAAAAAATAAATATTGTTAATCGTTGGATTTTTTTTCACTTCAAATTTGAATTCTACGTTTAATTTCCTGTAGGAATCATTAATTGATCAAATTTGAACAGTACTGTAAGTATTTGCAAAGGATTTTCAAAGTTGAAAAACATGAAAACGCGTAGTACCTACCCAAATTAGAAAAAACTTATGGTTGTCGTCAAATTTACGTCGTTTTTACGTCAAATTCGGATTCAGCGTTAAATTTCCTATAAGAATAGCTTTCAAATTCGCTTGAAAACGAAAATTTAATTGTTCACCCTTACCGCTGCCAGCGGAGCTCGAAATATCGGCCGGTGAAAAACGCGATTTACGGAAAATAATTTCTGTGGCGCTGTTTAAATTTTTTTCACCAAATTTTTTGCTATGTACGTGTGTAAGGCGTTCAGATGAAGACTCCTGCATAATAAAATAATTGATTCGCATAAATTTTGACCCCGAAAATCACGGTTAAAGTCCGATTTTCGAGCTTTCAAAAACCGATTTTTTTGGACCACTTGCAGATTTTTCCGAGAAATAAAAAAAATCACACAAATACGTCTCGCCAAGATGCAACTTTCCTAAAAATTTCAGATTTTTATCTGCATTGAAAGACGAGTAAAAATTCGTTAAATGATCGGTTGAAAAAAATCGCAGGGGTCCCCCTTGGATTTTTTGCGAAAACTTTTTTGCAATCGATTTCGCTCAAATTCAGCATAATGATAGTTGATGATGTATATATCGATAAAATATGGTTCATTCTTTGATTCTTCCGCACTAAATAGATGAAAATAACGTTTAAAGTTGAAAAATGTCATTTTTTTGTGTATAGTCTACTAATATTGTTGAATAACGCAAAAACGGTAGAAAAATGGATAGGTACATTACATTGGGAAAATGTGGACACTTAAATTACCTATCTTTTGGTATATTCAAACATCTGAATTGACGAATTTTTGTCTGAGTTATCCACTGTGCAAGTTAAAAATCTTAGAAAACTCAAGTTTCATGTCTACCTCGGCTTAAACTTTGCACAAGTTGGAAAACCCACTACTTTATGATACTAAGTACAATGCATTCCCCACCACCTACATACCAAATTATAGCAACTGCTAATAATATCTATAGATTCCCATTCTCCATATACAAATAATTAACTACACTATTACTATATAAGTAGTGGCAAGGACAACACCTCAACTAATTGTAAGGCACGGCGGAAAGGGCGCAAATGATTGGGCGGCGAAGCCGCCAGGGGCGCTCAGCCTCTAGTCTAATCAGAAAACCATTGGCAGATATTGAGCTGAAAATGTCCTTTGCTAAACATCAACAATAAAATCAATTTCCAAATAGGTAGGTTCTAATAATTTTTCAAGTCGGGCTCTCCTCAAATGTCTGTCTCGCTGTTCCCCGTTTTTCCCGAAGTGTAAAAATCAAATACTTGATAGGCAGAAGACATTCGGATTTTTTTCCCACTATTTACTTTTTACTAGCCGAGTTGAGCAAGAGAGCATCCTCTTCTGAACTTGGAGTAGAACTGGAGGACAAGGAGAGCGTTGAATTTTTGTGATCTCGGCCTCTCGTGTGTCGGCAAGGTCTGTTCGGCTGAGGCGAACAAGTCGTCACCGGGTCCACGCCGCTCCGCCTACCGTTGACCAACCTGGATAAATGTTTGAAACAATCAGAAGCAAGTAGTGGGCATGAACGACGAAGACAAGAGTTGAAAAGGCAGAAAAATTTGTTTAGCGTAGCATGAAATGGCAGTTAAGAAAAAATACAATAAATGGAGATTCATGGATATATATAACTGAATTGAGTCGGTTGATGGTTCTACTGAACTAAATGATTGCGATAGAAAAGAAGAAAGAGGAAAGGTTTGTTCTAATATTTCGAAAAAATTGCGATTTATGCAATCATGAATGCTAGAGCAAGGAAGAATTGAAAGAACTAAACTAACGGCAGTGCCTTAAAGTCGGAGTGACACAATTGGGAACTGTAGCGACAACTGTAGGATCTATTCTGGTATCAGTATATCCCCCTTATAGATTTAATAATAGCCCAGTCAAATAGTAGTTTTGACAAAAAAAAAATTAGGGTAGAAAGTTTCTCGACGGATTCTTATGTTTTTCGATGAGCACACCTAATTTTTTTTTGAAACAGGAATTTCTGAGCACCAAATGACTGGGCCATAACGAAGACGTTCGGGTCTTTTCACAAGACGTCCGCTTCTGGTGAATATTTGAAGAGGTTATATTCTCAGTCATAGTTTTGAAGCGTTCTTTTCTTGGTTTGAGATGTTCACGATATTTTGTGGAGTACTAGTTGGGGCAGCTGGTTCTGTTTCTTCTCTTTTTATAGGCAGTGTTGACGACATAATTGTGCTTGCAGGTTCCTCTGTAGCCTTCTGATTTGTGACTAATTTCAAATTGAGACGGTTTCGACGGTACAACCCATTGTCAGTTCTTACCATATAAGAGCGAGGATATTCGGATTTTTCGAAATATTAGAACAAACCATTCCTCTTTCTTCTTTTCTATAACAATCAATTAATTATATATATTTATCTATATAGAGATAGATAAATAGAGAAACAGCAAAACAGCGCTCTCATAGGAGTACTGTCACTCAAGCCTGATAAACTACCTCGGTTTCCATGACGTTTTTCTACTGCTTTTCGTCAATCGAGCGTACCGACGTTTGCATAACAGTGAATCATGATCTTCATAATTTTCCCCTAGATTCCAGCGGTTCAAGGGAGTTTCATTCTCATCTCGCGGCGCCTCAATTCATTTTTTCCACCTTGAGCCGGCGGATGCCTCAATTTTCCTCAGATGCACCTGCTGGTTTTGCCCGTGGTAATATATCATCGGCCTTGGGCGGGATATAAAGAGGATTTCACAAGGCTCCCCTAACGTACAAAAGCCTCCTTGTAGTGGAACCTGAGTCAGAAGGGGAAATGGGAGTTTTGAGCTCACGTAGGGTGAACACGAGTTTAAATTGGGTTTCTTGCAATCGCCGAGGGTGGTCGTACATGCTTGCAAAGCCTCAAAAGCATGTTCGCGGCTGTGTTTTATTGAACAGAGAGACGAACTTTTTTTTACAATACTTTTTGTCATGGAGCACTGGCTGCTAAATATTTTGAAGCGTCGATCAACCATCATTATTAAGACAGTCGGAACTTTTCGTAAGTCACTTCGCTTTCCATGTCCACGTAACACTTCATTTCTAACTATTTCTGGAGCAATGAATAAATTACAGCCAATAGCCCTAATTACATCTCGAATTAAACAGAGCTCCTCAGAATATCCAGCCGCCATTATAGACTGAATATCAAGCGGTGATTCTAAATTAAAACTTTCCAAATTAAGTTTTTCCTTAAGAGGCCAGCGATTCCTTAAAAATAGCAAAAAGTTCATCATTCTTCAGGGGAGAAAAAAATCATCCCAGACGTAACCTCAGTCTCCCCAGCACAGTCATGAATATAGATGGATAACTTGAAATAAGACTCTTTCTCCCTTATTTCTATTCCCCTCCGTTCTTGTTATCTCATTTTTCTACCCGCCCTTGGGCCATCTTGCGGATACTCTAACCGCACTCGGGGACTGCTTGAGAAAATATGTAAATTTTTCAATTTTATTGCTCTGGAAACGAGGGGAAGCTGCGAATCTCTTGGCCCATGTCCTGTTTCGAACGAACATCGGCGAAAAGCCTTTGAGATAGGACCCCGTGTTTTCCTCCCCACTCAAATTGGACCTGGCATCAACATCAGCAAGAGGGAGCATTTCCTGCTCTAGCACCATAGCTTCATTTCAATCTCCATGCTCCCAGCCTTGTTCGTTCGCTTTCTCTCCTCGTTCAGGGGTCCTTTTGTTTCGTGTCAGTTTTCCTCCCCCCGAAGCATGAGGCCATTTTTCCAGTCTGATAGGGCTTTCCCAGTTTCTCCTCTGTTCGTTGGGGTGAAAAGGGCTATCTAAAGAGATTTTGTCGGCGGTGCTCGGACGTTTTCCCGCGTTTTGTTTCGAAAATCCGCTTTTTAAACATCGCAGAGACGTTGTCTCGGGTTAATCCTCGGGAAAGATGGGCAGAGAAAAGGTTGCCAGGCGAAGCGCTTTCACTGACTTTAAAAAGAAGTGTGCCAGGCCTTTCATTGCTTCTGCCCCAAAAAAGGAGCGCTTGCCGAACGACAAGAGGAGGCTATTAAACGGTGAATTGGATGAGAAATGACATTGAACCGCAGTTTTGAAAATAGGGCTCTTATTGGGACTTGATTGAAACCAGGAAAGTTTCACCTTGTAACTCAGTGTTCATCTACCCTAAATAAGCATAAAACAGCTACGCAATGGTTTGTGTCGTGCCGCAAGAGCTTCAGGGCTCATTCATGGTAGGTGAAGATGTCATAAAATAGAATCTTGGGTGTCATACATCAATGTGTTGTACTTACGGGCTAGCGACGTAAGTGCCGCTTCGCACGAGGCGGAGTACGTCACCAGGCGGTGGTGGGATGCAAAGGCGAGGGGAGGACGATCCTGATAACGGTGCAGGGGCAACTCCACTGACGTCGACTCTTCCCGCAGACGATAACGTCGAGCTGCTGCCCACCGTTGACGATGTTTCGCCCTTCAGTCGTGTGAAGAAACAGAATGAGCAAAAATCTTTGGAAATTATGTCACTACAATGGTCAGCAAAGGGTAGAGGTTAAGAGTTATTTGGGGATCGTCTCTCAGTTTTTACTTAAATGTTTATGCTGGGAATGGAATAGTCGAATTCGGAACGAGCGCAAATTTGGGAGACATTTTCATAGCACTAACACTTACTGAACAAGTGTCCGTCTGTTGTAAAAAATGACAAAAGTTGGCATATCTCTGTGAAAAATGAATGAATATCAATGACATTTTTAGAAAATGTTCACCAATGTATTGAAAGGATTTTGGATGACACACAATATTTCCGAGACATAGGCGTTCAAAGTTTTTTTGTTTTGATTTTTACAGTTTCAGTCTTTTTTTTTTTTTTTTTTTTTTTTTGAGGTATTCAAATGTTTGTTATGACAAGCAGATGAAGCTCAATTTTTATCTATTGGCTCACACATCGTACTTCCTTCGTACTAACTTAAAACTGTGAGACTTTCTCCAAATAACTCTCACTTGCAACCTGCTGTTAAAAATGGTTGCAATTACAAGACACGGTGGGAAATGATATTGGAAATACCTGGGAACTGTAGTTCTTAGGAGCTGTAGGATCCTCAGGAGCCGCCAACGGCGCAGAGCCCGGTGGCCCGACGCCAACCCAAGGGTTCGTCCGGATACGGTTCCTTTGTCTAGGCGAAGCTGCTGCTGACGATAAAAATGGCGACGTGCAGTTAGGTCGGCCATAATTGTTATTGTTGTTGTTAGCAATGTTGGTGTTCGTGTTATTGTTTGCGCTCGTGTTGCTGTGGACCGATGAAGAGCCTCCGGTCGTGCGCGTTGAAGAAGACCCTTAAAAGTGAATTAATGTGGTCAACTAACTATGAAAATTGCTTCTTCAGCTCTGAAATTTGCTCGCTGCTGCAGTTAGAGAAATAAGTTGATGTGCAATATACCTTCTGAATCGCGATCAATGACAGAGTAGACAGGAATTTGGACGCGATAGCGCTGGCTGCTTTCGTCGTAAGATTCTGTCCTTCGATGGCTGAGCACAGCATGGTTAGGCTTTCTTTGGCTCTGCAACATGAAAGATGGAAAATTGAGCTAAACCAAGTCATTATTGTGGAGTTGGCGGGTTCTATTAACTACAAGAAGTTGTTGAAAAGAGCAAAATAATGCATTCCTCCTTCCTGTTTCTGAAGAAATGCTCAAGAGATGCTTCTCGTTCATCTGAACGCCATTTTTTTTCTTCATCGACGAAGCTCATTTTAATTTGAATGGCTACAAACAAAACATGCACAACTAGGCTCCCCCGACTATTGCATCAACGGCCTTTATATTTCCCAAAAGTGAAAGTTTAGTGCATGATTTCCTCAGCTGGGATTATTGGGTCACACACAGTACCTCCAAGTTATGAGCTTTTTTCACAATTTCACTCGTGTAAGTTTGAACATTTAAGTTCTTAAAATATCTAGGACGGTGATTGAACGATGCCTGATTTTTATGAAGTGGGTCACATACAGTACTTCCGCGTTGTTTGCATATTGAAAATATTTTGATTTAACAGATCCCAAAAATGAATATATTTGAACGCTGGGAGACTTTAAATCTTTTTTTATGCAACTGAACGTCGCTTCAATTTTATTATTGGTGTCATACACAATACCTCCTCGTAAAACGCATTTTTAGTTATTTTATTCGAGCAATATTGTATTTTTTGGGTCTCTTTGCTATAAATATGACCAACTTTGAACACTTTCACCAAACCATGATTACCAATATAAAACCATGATTACCAGGTTGAAAAATTACCATTTCCTATTACTCGTTACTATTTGTATTTTTTTTTATTTGGTATGTTTAAAACATACCCTATATTCCCCATTTTATCTCATTCATATTTTTCATACAAGCTTTCCAACAGGCAGGAGGAGTTACAGAGATTTTGAATTGTGGTGGGCTTATTACTGTGGAGCAGAGCGCTCTAGTGGCAGGTAGTATCACTATATAAAAAAAAAGAGCCGCCAACTGATCTCACTGCACAGCCATGCGCGCCAAGAGCTATTCTGGGCACAGCTTTTAAAGTAGAGTGAGAATTCTAGTTCTTTCTTCCATTGCATCTCCCTAAATATCCTAACTTAGTGATCACATAGCTTTGTCACGAGATTTCTTCCTCAAAATAGTTTTGTCTCGAGTTCTCCTCGACTCAGCTTTTTGACCCTTTACCTTGTCCAACCCATCCCATGTAGAGCCCATTCTGCAACATCTCTGACTGGATAGGGTCCACCCAAGTAAATATAGTCGGAGTGGTGAGGGAAAGAAAACCCAAGCGACCCATTCTCCTAGCCGATGTGGGCGATGTTGAACCTTTTATCACAGCCAACGGTTAAAATTATTCGAGAAAATGTCAACTTTCAAAGCACCTACAAACCTGAGGTACATCAGGACCAATTTTGAAAACTATACGATCGATTTTGTTCAATCGCATTTTGTAACTCTAATTCTCCATTGTTCACCCATGTTAATCCACTGGAGCCAATTGAACAGCTTTCACTTTCTCCTCGAAAAGTTACTGTTGTCGTTTGGATTCTGCGGATGCAGGAATTGCAGAGACTGGAGCTTCTCGAATCGATAAGGTGGAACAAGAGATTAGACCCCGGAGCCACCTTGTAATACTGCTCGAGCTAAATACTGGAAACAGTCTCGAGAAAACCGGCCTTCCTAATCCTCCACAGGATTAGCCCGAGAGCTTTAGAAACGCGGCGGGAAATTGCCGAGCTTGAGGAAAATAACCAGCTAGAAATGACCGGTCGCCGAGTTCCAGCAGTTTTGAAAACTGCTCCTAGTTGAAGCATATGGAAGCAAGCGGTCAATGTTAGCGAAATGGAAGCGATTAAGTTTACTATAAAGAGCATCTGGTGAAGAAAATGGAGCGATTTTCCCAACCTGGAGATTTTCATAGTGGACATAAGCAGATATGAAAGAAGATATTTTCTAGATGGACAAAACTATGTTGCGCTTTACCTAATTTCCTCTCTTCTTGGTATCCAAGTCGACCATAAAAATCATTACTGTGCTGCTTATTTTGGTTTATTATTCAATAATAAACCATTGTAATCACCCAAGAAAAAAAAATTATAACCCCCCTCAAAATTCGGCATGTACTTAGAATCCGAATATCCAATAAAAAAAATTCTGTCTGTCCGCCGTACGCCGTCAACACTTTTCCGGCCAAACCATAATAGCTAAATTCTTGAAATTTTCACCAAAAATCAATCTCGGTCCTACGACGGCCCAATTCTTCAACCAACTTGCTAGCTCAATTCTAAGGGTATTTTTGGGGGGTTTTGAGGGGGAGAAAATTCATCTTTTCCACGGTTTTTCAGAAAAATGTGTACGTGGTATCAAATTATATAGATTTTTGGACGCTGAATCGAATGAGACCATTGCGGGGTCGATAGCTTCATTGGTTCTCGAGTTATCGCAGCTTTTGTGCCGAATTTGGGAGATTTTCAGAATTTTGACATGAGGGTATAACTCGAGAGTTCTTGGAGCTATAAAAATCGTTCTATACTCATTGGAATGGTCGTCAAACACTCTCTCCAGCTGTACTGTTAGGCAAAAAATTTAGTTTTCAATTAGGAAATTGAGAAAAATAAAATTGATTAAAATTACAATAGTTGCTACAGAATTTTCCCCGATAGTTACCGATCTGTTTTTCGGTTGAAACGTTTACACATGTTCTGAATAATTACTATCATAAATGGATAGTATTCTGAAATTATTATTGAAGTGAAGGAATAATAAAACACTGTACAATCATTTGCAGCGTTTTTCCTAGATAATGGCAACAAAAAGGAATGACGTATTCCGTCCCATTTAGCTTGGCATGAAAATCTGACTTTCCTTCTCATGAATGAACAAAAGGGATTCAGTTGCCATCGTTTCTGTTTTTGACGCATCTTATAGCTCTTTGTGGTCCTTTACTTTTCCGCATTGATGGAGCCACGTCGGGTTAAAAACAAAAAGAGAAAAAAACCTCGGGAAAAAAATACGAAATATATGCGGAGCATTGATGAAAAAATGCAGAAGACACCGTCTCTGATTATGGCCAAGGGACAGAAAGGGAGCGTTGTTTTCATTACTTCGGCGTCTGTCTGGACTATTTGTTCGCTGTCTGGAAGGGAGTTTTTATGGCTCGAGTTAGCGAGGGTTGCAATTTCGCATTCGCAGGATTTTAATGCAGCTCCAATGTTTGCTCAACCCTTCGCAGCTTTCGCTTCGACGGAAATGCACCGATGCAGTCGCTTATTACGCTGCAACTTCCCCCAATACTCTATTGTTCGTTGGGCGAGATTTTAATTCACCTCGAACGGAAGGTTTTTGTTAAAACATCGCTCCCGTTGTTATTCTACGAGTGTGAAAAATAACATTTTATTGCGAAACCGCCAGTTGGAATGATGCGTAATTCGATAATAACCCTAATCAAATAAAGGATGTGGGTGCATTATTTGCACTTCACAAATCAATATTTACAATGATGCTTTACTCGCGTTTATAAAATTGTAACTAAACAATAATATGTTTTCAAGTTTATAATAAAAAAGTTAGTTCACTTTGGAAAGTCAACGAGTGAAATTTATCTTTGAATGAGCCGAAAGTTAAACTTAAAAATTAACAAACTTTTATAGGTAAAATAATAAAACAAAACCTATAGAGGATATTGGAGAATTTTGTTTTTCTTTGAGCGTTTTTTCAAACGTCTCCAAAGTGAGCTATTATACTTGTATGAATCTTGGTTGAATTGTATCATCACTTCCTAGTTTCCGCGGTGAATTACTCAAATGAATATTATTTGACCAATTTCAGATGCATTTTCTTAATTAGCATCTTTCTGTTCGTCTCTGCGGATGAAAAACGCTGCAAATATCTGTACAGAGGTTTACTATTAATATCATGATACAAGAAGACCATCCATTTGCAATAGTAACTATCCCGAACATTGAAGAACATTTACACCTAGCAACAGAATGGTAACTATAAGGGAAAATTTAATAGTGAAATCTATGAAATTCAATCATTAAGTTTTCAATTACAGTTAAATTTATCAAGTTTAATAAGTAAATTTAATTCAGTTTTAGTTTATTATTCAATAATTTTTTAAATTCAATTAAATATTTAATTGCAATCGCCTAAGAAAAAAATTCCAAAATTCTTCAACATTTTATGTTCAACGTTTTAAGGCATGCAGAATCCGAATACACAATAAAACCATTCTGTCCATTTTTCAGACGAAACTATCAAAGCCAAATTGTTGAAATTTTCACCAAAAATTGGCAACCCTACATTGGCAGAAAAAATAAAATGAAAAAGAAAAACGCTGCAAATGATTGTACAGTGGTTTATTATTCCTTCGCCTCAATATATTATTATTATTGATTTAAGAAGACTATCCATTTGTGATAGTAATTATTCCGAACATTTTTTAACGTTCCCACCGTAATTATCGGGGAAAATTACGTAGCAACTATTGTAATTTTAATCATTTTTAATTTTTCTTTATTTCCTAATTAAGAGCTAAATTTTTTGCCTATCGGTACAGCCGAAGAGAGTTTTCGACGAGCATTCCAACGAGTATAGAACGATTTTTATAGCTCCAAGAACTCTCGAGTTATACCCTCTGGGGTGCCAAATTTCTGGAAATCTCCCAAAGTCGACACAAAAACAGCGATAGCTCGAGAACCGATTTCGATCCTGCGATTGATTCATTCGATTCAACGTCCAAAAATCTATATAATTTGATACCACGTACAGATTTTTCTGAAAAACCTTGGAAAATATGAATTTTCACCCCCTCAAAACCCCCAAAAATACCCTTAAAATTGAGCTAGCAAGTTGGTTCAAGAATTGGGCCGTCGTAGGACCGAGATTGATTTTTGGTGAACATTTCAAGAATGTAGCTATTTTAATTTGGCCGGAAAAGTGTTGAAGGCGTACGGCGGACAGACAGATTTTTTTTTCATTGGTTATTCGGATTCTACGTGCCTTGAAACGTAAAACATCAAATTTTGAGGGGTGGGTTAGAAAATTTTTCAATGGTTTATTATTGAATAATGACCTAAAATTCAATCACGGCCCGCTTAAAGCAGCATTTCACTGTAAACTTGCTTGTGCACTTATTCTACTGCATTTCGAAAATTTTAATTCCGGAAGGAAATATTTTAATATTTGAAACTTCGAATCCGGAGCCGGAAACTCGATTCAGACACAAAAGGGGGACAATGTTATTCGATCAGCAGTTGAACAATCGTCCCCGAGGGTGAGGTTGTTCTTGCATCTGTAAGGACTAGGTGTGTTCTAATTAAACCTTCGCCAAACCCTTGTCTGACGATGCTCTCGGTTTCTCGTCCCTTTACTCGAACCTCTAATGAGATGGCATTCTCTCTTCTTCCGCTATTCCACGCTTTAACGCCTGGTTGACTATTCGTTTCAATCCCAATAAACGCTTGCGGTTCTCAGAAATAGCTTAAAATTAACGTGGCGAGGTGCAACTCGCTTGGAACAACGTGCGGTTAGATACGCGACTGGAACGACGCTACGAAGCTGGAAATTGTATTAACTTTACGGAAATTGATTGAATCTCGAAGTCGACGGATTTAATTCGTATCCCAAGCGAGCAAGAAGATAGAACAGACAGCGAAATTATCGAACAGAAACTTGAAAATTGCTCGGGAAAGTGGAGCTAAATGGAGAACCGCTCAATCTAATTTCGTATTCGCATTCGATTCGGCGACGAATTCGCAAGGTTGATCGATAACTTATTTTAGTCAAAATTTCCCACAAGTAATTCTCTGATTTTGGACTGTGGCTGTCCCTCCACTGCATTATTAAAAAGATCACCGGCAACGACGCGCGCCATAGCAACGGCTCATATGTTCAAGCGGATAAATCCGGATCTTTTGTTCTAGAACATTCTTCTCTAGTCCGCCGATTCATTTTCGAGTTGTTCACAGCTTTGACTAAAACTCTTCAATTTTTTAAATCTAATGGAGTCAATTGTAAATATAACCAATTTCATTTAAAGTTATTAATTAGCACCACACATCATTACTAAATTGGTGAACCCGACTTCAAAATGAACTTCGAATTTTCGATTCGCGACTTCACATCGTAGTTCTACAGCTTTGGTGAGATCGTTCCCTAACTTAAGCTAGACGTAATTCGTACGATGGATCCTGATCCAAGTGATTCGAATAATTCGGGAGCAGATGCCCAGGTCGCGAGAGTTTCCGTAAAACTTCCTCCCGTCTGGCGGGAAAAATATCAATACTTGGTTCATTCAAATTGACGCGATTTTTCGAAAATCTGGTATCACCTCCGAATCTACCAAATACGATCATGTAGTCGCAGCTTTGGACTCAGATATCGCGGACATGATATCCGACTATCTGACCAAGCCATCGCAATCATTTCCGTATAGCGAACTCCGAACCCGTCTCATTGCAGAATTTTCCGAATCAGATGGATCAAGAATCAAAAAATTATTGACCGAGCTCGAACTAGGTGACAAAAAACCTTCCCAGCTCTTACGGGAAATGAGATCGTTAGCTAAATCCAGGTTACTGACGAATTTTGAAAACGATGTTTCTTCAACACCTACCTGTGAACATTCGATCAATTTTAGCTCCGAGTTCTGATTCGCTAGATAAACAAGCTGAGATGGCAGATAAGATTTTAGAATATTCGCCGCAGCATTCCGTTCATGCAGTTAATTGTCAACCGAATGCTAGAGTTTCGTCTACGGATCGCATGGGTCGTCCTCGAGGCGCAATTAGCCGAACTTACCATGTCGATCAACGAACTCAAGTCTCGATCTCGATCAAATTCCCGATTGAATTTTCCATTTCGATCGCGATCTCGTTCAGGCAAGCGTTTTAATTCGCGTGGCTCCGCATCAAGTAAATTGTGCTGGTATCATTCCAATTTTTCGGATAGGGCTAAAAAATGCATTCCTCCGTGTGATTTTGCAACCAAGTCGGAAAACTAGAACCCCACTTCGTTGACGCGACGAGTTCCGAAGTGGCGGTCAAAGTCGTCGCCTTTTCGTTTTCGATCGCCTGACCAACACTAAATATCTAGTTGACTGTGGATCTGACATTTCCGCCCTTCCTCCGTCAAAACTTGACAAGCCAAAAAAAACTGATCGCACTCTTTTCGCTGCGAATCATACTATCATCAACACCTATGGCGAAAAACTCGTTAATCTTGACCTAGGTCTCCGTCGCAGTTTTCGTTGGCCTTTCGTCATTGCCGATGTTTCGTCACCTATCCTTGGCGCTGATTTTCTTGAACATTTTGGGCTGCTGGTTGATTTAAGAACAAAAAGTTGATCGATTCTCGTACAAATATTTCGCAAACTGGTTCTGTACTTCCTTCGAACTTTGTTTCATCAATTCACTTAATTGATCCTACACACAGGTACGCCGATCTTCTAAAGAAATATCCGAACGTTTGAAGGATAATCCGGCCTTTCAAGATCCTGATCCTGTTTTTTTCCACACCATTACTACTACCGGTCCACCCGTAACTGCCAAACCTCGCAGGTTGCCACCTGAAAAATTAGCGCAGGCTCAACTCGAGTTTCAACAAATGATTGATTTGGGTATTTGTAGACCGTCGAAAAGTTCGTGGGCAAGCCCTCTGCATCTTGTACCAAAAAAAGATGGTACTTGGAGGCCGTGCGGTGACTACCGCACTCTAAATTCCAGGACTGTTCCAGACAAGTATCCCATCCCTCATGTCCAAGATTTCAATAGCCAGCTTTTCGGAAAAAACTATTTTCTCCAAGATTGACCTTGTGAAAGCATTTCATCACATTCCAGTTCACCCAGACGACATCCAAAAAACCGCTGTAACCACACCCTTTGGTTTGTTGAGTTCCTTCGACTTCCGTTTGGTTTAAAAAACGCTGCTCAATCCTTCCAGAGATACCTACATTCCGTACTTCGACACTTACCGTTCGTTTATTCCTATATTGATGACATCTTGGTCGCATCGTCAAACGAGGAAGAACATAGTGTCCACCTCAATCAGCTTTTGAATGTCTCAATCGCCATGGAATTTGTGTCAACCTTCAAAAATGCGAATTCAACGTTCCTGAAGTAGCATTTCTTGGATTCAAAATTCAGCAGCAGGTATCGTTCCACTTCCGGACCGAGTCAAAGCAATATTAGACTTTCCGCAGCCAGAGACCATCGAAGGACTTCGAAAATTTTTGGGCTTGATTAATTTTTATCGTCGCTCTCTTCCGAACGCTGCGTTGAAACAGCAACCTCTTTATGACATGTGTGGTGAACCTAAACGCAAGGACAAACGTAAAGTAGAGTGGTCCATTGAAACGTCACGAATTTTCGAAACTGTCAAAAACGACGTCGCAAATGCTACCCTTCTCGCTCATCCTTCTCTTGACCTTCCTATCATACTTTCGGTAGATGCGTCAGATTTCGGCGTTGGTGCAGCACTTCAGCAACTTCGCGAAGACGTCCTGAACCTCTAGGCTTCTTCTCTAAAAAACTTTCGGGTGCTGAACGTTCCTATTCTACGTACGACCGTGAACTTTTGGCCATGTATAAAGGTGTCAAATATTTCAAATATTTCTCGAGGGTCGACAATTTTCAATCCATACCGACCATAAACCGTTGACTTACGCTTTCGAACAGAAACCAGAGAAAGCTTCACCTCGTCAGCTCAGGCATCTCGATTTTATAGGTCAATTCACGACTGACATTCGATACGTGCCCGGTATCAGAATATTCCTGCTGATATGCTCTCTCGTATTGCAAGTATTTCTGTTCCGTCCTCGATTCCACTTCATGACCTTGCAGTTGCGCAAACCACCTGCAAAGAACTTGAGCATTTACGTTCGTCAGATTCGTCAAATTTCAAAACCATTCATCTCGAGAATGATCTTGAACTAACTTGCGATGACTCAAAGGGGAAATTACGACCTTTCGTACCCGATCATTTTCGGCGACCTATATTTGACGCGCTTCACTCGCTAGCTCATCCTGGCGTTAAGGCTTCAGTAGACCTAGTCAATTCTCGGTTTATGTTGGCCATCATTAAAACGCGATGTCGCTTTGTGGTCTAAAACATGCGTTGAATGTCAGCGATCGAAGGTTTGGCGTCACACTTCAAGCCCTGTGCAGACGTATTCTCCTGGTAATCGGCGATTTTCTCACTTGAATGTAGACATCGTCGGTCCACTTCCTTCGTCGCAAGGTTTCAAATACCTTTTGACTATCATCGACAGATATACCCGCTGGCCTGAAGCCATCCCTATCGCTGATATTTCTGCAGAAACGGTCGCGAATTCTTTTCTCCATTCCTGGATAGCTCGTTTTGGCATTCCCCAGCTTATCACCACTGACAGGGGCAAGCAGTTCGACTGTGAATTGTTTTCGACCTTGACGAAGTTATTAGGTGTCGATCACGTAAAGACCACTGCGTATCATCCAGCCTCGAACGGAGCAATAGAGCGTTGGCATCGTTGCCTCAAGTCAGCCCTCAAGGCTCAGCTTTCAGACGATTGGGTAGCCAAATTGCCTTTAGTCATGCTTGGACTTCGTTCGTACTTAATTCCGGACTACGGCGTATCACCCGCAGAACTTGTCTATGGAGAACCTCTTCGGCTTCCAGCCGATTTCTTCATTGATGTTCCCTTGGATTCCAGCGTTCCTGATCTGCTCTACACACTCCATACTCATATTTCCAAACTTCGACCAGTCGAATTCAAGCATCATTCGTCGCGATCACCCTACGTTCATCCGGATTTGGCGTCTTGTTCGCATGTTTTCGTGCAGACACGATGCGGTTAGGAAACCACTACAGCCTGTGTATGACGGTCCGTTTCGCGTTATCTCCCGATCAGAGAAATTTTTCTCCATCGCGACTCCAAGAGGCGAAAATTCTGTTTCAATTGATCGGCTGAAACCAGCTTTCCTGCTAACCAGCGATCTCCACGAGACTTCTCGAAAATCGGAACCCTGCGCAGACCCACAAGACACCACCACGGACTTGCCCAAATTACGTCAAGATTCACCTTCGTCTTCGACTACTCGTTCTGGACGTCGTGTTAGATTCCCGGACAGATACGTCGCAGAACTCCTACGTTCGTTAGCACTGGAGGGGGAGTGATGTGGCTGTCCCTCCACTGCATTATTAAAAAGATCACCGGCAACGACGCGCGCCATAGCAACGGCTCATATGTTCAAGCGGATAAATCCGGATCTTTTGTTCTAGAACATTCTTCTCTAGTCCGCCGATTCATTTTCGAGTTGTTCACAGCTTTGACTAAAACTCTTCAATTTTTTAAATCTAATGGAGTCAATTGTAAATATAACCAATTTCATTTAAAGTTATTAATTAGCACCACACATCATCACTAAAGGACTATCAAGATGATGAGCAAAGATCTAAATGATGGAGCAAAATTTGATTTTTTTTCCTCTCGAAAATTCTAAAAGCGGCCCAGAAAGTTAATCTTCTTGAAACCGGGAATGTTAAATTTCGAGAGGTGTTGCTAAGTTTGTTTTGTTCACAAACGGACCAAATCTTTTTCACAACCTGAGGCCTGTCCCTAAAGAATTTCCCTCTGCAAAACGACGCCTAGCAAACCAATTTCTGATCCTAACGATGATTACTTTTCCATGACTGAAGAATGTCTAAATGCTGAGTTTAACTAGTTTCCATTGAAGGCCCTTCGCTGGTTGTAAATTTTACATTTCAAATGAAGAGAGTTTTATGAATGATTCTTTGGGATGATTTTATACTGAACTGGGGACTGGGACTGGACTGATGGAAAAAAATCATGACTCCAGTGTCTACACTCCAGTGTATTGATTTTATATCAAGGTTTCAGCTTCCAAGTTTTTTTTTGCTACATACGAAACTAATTAAAAACGCTGCAAATGATTGTACAGTGGTTTATTATTCCTTCGCTTCAATATTGATTCAAGACTATCCATTTCTGATAGTAATTATTCGGAAATTTTTTAACGTTCCAACCGAAAAACAGGTGGTAATTATCGGGGAAAATTCCGTAGCAACTATTGTAATTTTAATAATTTTTATTTTTTTCATTTCTTAATTAAGAGCTAAATTTTTGCCTAACGGTACAGCTGGAGAGAGTGTTTGACGACCATTCCAATGAGTATAGAACGATTTTTATAGCTCCAAGGACTCTCGAGTTATACCCTCTTGTCAAATTTCTGAAAATCTCCCAAATTCGGCACAAAAGCTGCGATCTATAGATATTGATACCAAATACATATTTTTCTGAAAAACCTTGGAAAATATGAATTTTCTCCCCCTCGAAACCCCCCAAAAATACCCTTAAAATTGAGCTAGCAATGCGGTTCAAGAATTGGGCCGTCGTAGGACCGAGATTGATTTTTGATGAAAATTTCCAAAATTTAGCTATTATAGTTTGGCCGGAAAAGTGTTGAAGACGTACGGCGGACAGACAGAATTTTTTTTAATTGGATATTCGGATTCTACAATTTACTGTTGTTTACTCAAACACAATTTAGTATCGAATAAACAAGTCAAATCATTCTCGGAGATATATTATTCCAACATAGACTTCTTAAATAATGCCGCTGAAACGAAGAGTTGGCCAAGAGGAGAGTGAAAGTCTTCAGAAAATGTCACCGAATAGAATGCCATTTTTTGTCGTCAGTGACGTTCAAATTTGACTCGGCTGTAGATGAAATATTTTTTAAATTTTCGGTCAAAACCCAAAACCCAGGTACCGATTAATTTATTGCCCTAATAATACCCAATGTATTGACAAATCGCGTGTACAGGTGCGACAGAGGTTCAATATTTCACATCTGTGACGTCATCATTCTCTCCCACCTTTTTCTCTGTTTACTCGGGGTCTTTTATGTCCGCATAGGTAGCGTTAAAATAGCTTTTAAAACCTTAGCCCACGCGAACGGAGGGTCGTCATTACAAACAGCCTCCGTTTCTCCCCTAGGTCACTAAAACGTTGCTGTATAGTTAGTTGTAGGGTGAAAGACTGAGGGTCGCATTATTGGATCACTCGAACGATATTCGTCCTCCAGCCCCTATCTTGCGTGTAAATGGGAAAGCCTCGCTACAAAACCTAAATGAACTTCCCCCTTAACCGAGTAGCTACGCATTAGCGACTGTTTCAGCAAAATAACGATTTATATCGCTGCAGTCAAAACGGGATTTTCACCGGACGGTTATTAAATTAATGCTATATTGTGAGCCAACAATGAAGTTGTGAGTAGTGTTTACGAAAAAAGTCGATTATGCCAACGAAAATTGATGAACTTAGGCCAATACGAAGCACTCTCTTCCCATGTACGAAACGATCGAGGAACGCGAGTAGAAACGGGAGGAAAAATTTAGTGAAAAAAGTTCGCACGTTCTTTCCCTTTCGTGGAAACCGCTAAGGGAAAACGCTGCAAATCATTGTACATTGGTTTATTATTCTTCTGCTTCAATTATGATTTAAGAGGCCACACACCATTTATAAATATTTCCTACAAACAACAGATTGATAACTATAAGGGGAAACTCCATCGCAAATATCGTAATTTTAATTATATTTATTTCCCTTATTTTTTTCAAAAAAAAAAATATATATATAGGTATATATTTAAAAAAAATTTTTTTTTGGGGAAATTTTCATCAAAAACTAATCTCGGTCCTACGACGGCCCAATTCTTGAACCACTTTGCTAGCTAATAATAAACCACTGTACAATCATTTGCAGCGTTTTTGTTGAAAAAACCACCATTAATTATCAAATTAATATTATTTTTTTACCTCTCGATACAACTTAATAGTGTTTGAAGAGCATTCCAAAGAGTACCTATGGCTCTAGAATATTTCGAGCTATACCATATTGCCTAATTTATCATAATCTGGAAAACGGCACACAAAAGCTGCGATAACTCGAGAACCATTAAAGCTATCGACTTCGTTATGGTCTCGTTCAATTCAGCGTCCGAAAATCAACAGAAATTACCTTTTTTAAAATTAAATTAAATTAAAACGTAAAATTGGAAAAAATCCCACTCCATAAAAAACCCCCCAAATATCCTTAATATTGAGGTAGCGATTTGCCTAAAAAATAATACACGCGAAAAAATATGTCGGTCGAATGACAATATATTTCATCGAGAGCATTAGCCAGCTTTATTCTAATCCGCTCTACGTTATCACAGATGCGACTTGGCGGAACTCAGGGTCGAAAAGAAGTAATGGATTTAGGGCTTGCGCCAAGGAACAAACTGGTCCCACGGGGAGCTTTGCTTGTAATTCAACACCGCCCACTGATCGCTTCTGCCGTTCATTCTCTTTCACAACTTGAGACTTACAGCTAACAACTTATCGCTTGTTAACGACTTTACGGTGAATTTTCCCCGACAAAAGGGGCCCTGAGAAATCGATCGATGAACCGATGCGGGCGGTGGAAAGCAATCGGTCGTCTTTGCCAAGAAAAAATAACCGCCCTCGTGGGGAACATTTTGGTTCTCGGTGCCAATTCAATACGAACAATCAAAACGTTGTTTTGGTTCTCTCGAAATTAAATCACCAACGGAACGAGTAATTGAGATTACTAAGAAGAAAAAAAAAACGCTTTTGATTTATTATCATTATTATTATTGTTTTTTTTTTTTAATTACTCTATTGCGTCTGAAAACGTTTCTCCGATCTGTGCCGTTGTCCCTGTGTTACCCTCTGTAATGTTGCTTTTGTTTGTCTTCCTGTTTATTTGCGTTTTATTGTTAATTGGGCTTGTCCCGTATATGTGCTAAATAAATAAATAAGCATTAGTTGGGCACGTTCATTCACTTTGGATATTGTGGCAAGGTAATATTTCCTTTCGAAAATAATGTTTGTTAAAGGACTCTTGGTTTAACTGTTTTCAACCACGGAAAACAGTCCGTGGCCGGCTTCTTCCCGAACAGCCACGGACAATTTTACGCCGGAACTTAGGGGGGAAAAAAAAAGGGAAAAAAAAAAAAAACGCTACAAATGATTGTACAGTGGTTTATATTCCTTCGCTTCAATAATGATTTAAGAAGAATATCCATTTCTGATGGTAATTATTCCGAAAATGTGTGAACATTCCAACCTAAAAACAGATTGGTAACTATGGGTAACTCCGTAGCAACTGTTGTAATTTTAATCATTTTATTTTTCTTCTAAATTAATTAATTTATTTCTAAATTAAAAACTAAATTTTTTGCCTAAAATTTAAGGTGTGTTTGAGGACCATTCCAACGAATATAGAACAATTTTTATAGCTCCAAATATGTTCGACTAATACCATCATGCCAAATTTCTGAAAATCTCCCAAATTCGACACAAAAGCTGCGATATCTCGAGAACCAATAAAGCTATCGAGCCCGCGATGGTCTCATTCGATTCAGCGTCTAAAAATCTATAGGAATTGATACCAAATACACCTTTTTCTGGAAAAAGTTGGAAATTTGTTAATTTGTGAATTCCCGAAAATACCCTTAAAATCGAAACCCCCTAAAAATACCCTTAAAATCGAGGTAGCAACGTTGT
Source organism: Tupiocoris notatus (assembly GCA_037159825.1). Taxonomy (NCBI): domain Eukaryota; kingdom Metazoa; phylum Arthropoda; class Insecta; order Hemiptera; family Miridae; genus Tupiocoris; species Tupiocoris notatus. The sequence goes on along the minus strand of JASJUZ010000259.1, from coordinate 231,165 downwards.
AGCGATTATAGCGGTCATCGTAGCGATTTTGTTACAGAATTGAGCCATTTTCAGGCCAAGATTGATTTTTGGTGAAAATTTCAAGAATGTAGCTATTACAGTAAGGCCGGAAAAGTGTTGACGGCGGACAGACAGAATTTTTTTCATTGGATATTCGGATTCTACATGCCTTGAAAAATAAAACATCAAATTTTGAAGGGGATTAAAAATTTTTTTTGGGCGATTACAATGGTTTATTATTGAATAACAAACCAAAAACCATCTCAAGGGGAATTCCGTTTTTTTCTTTCACAGTTTTCACTCCCGTTTCAGCGAGCCGTGATTTTCCAAGGGAAAGATCCCTCGTCTAGATTTTGGATAAACCATTTACCGGTTTACAGTAAGAAAACTTAATTATTCCACTCACAGAACAAAAATTCTTCATAATTGCTCAGAAGTAATAACAGTTCCCAAACTGTTCCCAGTGCAAGCCAAACGGCCCAACGTTGTAACAATATAATATCTGCAATGTCTTCGCAAGTGATACTCCGAATGAGCACCTTCTTCATAAAAGATAGAGATTCGCAGTTTTATTGCTATTAGGGAAAGCCTTCCAACGTTATTCGGTTATTTCTAAACGCTTCTCTACTTCTTGACACTCGGTTACATTCGACTCACGCTCCACACATTACTTCACTGGTAATAATGCGATTCGAGTTGAAAGCCTTTTCGCCTATCCTTACTCAAAACGATTCTCATTCCTTCCCCATTCGAGGGTGTTTTTCCCTAGAGCTTTCCAATTGGGAAGCCCGAGTGAAATATCATCGCACGGCATAATTGTCTTTTTGTACTCAGTTGTTCCTTGTTATGAAGCCGACGAACCTTTTCTCTGTTTGGAATTCGTGGTTAGATAATAGAAAATGGGAAAAACTGGCTAGTAGGATTGTGGATAATAAATTATAGAAATTCAATATCTATACTCAAATTATCAAAAAAATTTTCAAGTCTCGTATTTATCTTCATTTTTTTATACAATGATTCGTGCAATAAATCCGTACTCGCAAGCGTTTTTTTAATTAATCTAGCAGGTAAGTACTTCAAGAAACAGCATCTTCTCACAGTTAAATAGCACTATGGTTTGAAATAATTAAGTATAAATAAATACTAAAGAAAACATATTTTATAGCTGCTGATAAAATAATTATTGGCAAATACAATACTAGCATTCGAGCTCATACGAAATTCTTTCGGAGCAGTTTTTGACCCGAATAATAATGAATGAAGGAATATTTCAAAAATATATACTTCCGAAGGTTAATAGTTTGTTTTAACTGTTGCAATAGCTTGTTTAAACTTTTTTGACTTCTTCAAGAAAAAATAATAATGGCTTCACGAGCGAATTTTCAAAGCGTATCGTAGAGAGGTCTGTTTGACAAATATGTAACGATTTTTACACAAGCTCACACTGCTCGAAAATATTATCGTTGCATATTTACGCATTTTCAAATTTCAATTCATTGTTTTTAAACATTGTAGTGCCTCGGTAAGAGCCCTGAGGAAGCGTCGGCCTCTTATAATCTATAAATGTCTATAAACCAATATAGAACAAGCAGTTTTTTTCGTTGAAACCTATTCTAACGTAACTCTTGTACAACTTCTTTGAATCGAAATGCGATGAAAAGGAAATGGCAGAGCTGTATTCGGCTCACGCTTCACAGCTCAAGTTGCGATACATTACTTACCCCTAATAACTTGATTCAAGTCGAAGAAACCCCCGGCTCAGACTTCGACTCCATGTTCGGACCCCATTTTCCGATCCCTTTTGTCTGTCTCTCTTCTTGAGCCCTTTTAAATCCGGAACCTGAGTGAAATATAGCTCTCAGATAATTGTCGCGTCCTTCCCGTTGTTTTCACCCCTTCAGATCGACAAAAGATCCCTTCGTTCAACTTGGGGAAAATCGGCGGGGAAATTCGAAGGGAAAATTTCGACGAAAGAGGGCGTTCCTATAAATATTTATAGCCGAGTATTTTCGAGATCGCGTTTCCCTCAAGGAATTGCATAGGATAGGGGAAGCATTGAGTCTGGATGAGATACGTCAGACGCCGATGCTATCAAGGTTCCTAATTATAACCTGCATCGAATTTGCTCTAAAAGAGAAGACATCGACGAAAGTTGCTGCTCAGACTGTGTGGACCTGAAGCGCCCCTTATACATCCAGCCACCCTCCTAACAGTATTGGAACTTGAAATGGAGGACTTGAAAGCAACAGCTTCTTGGGGAAACTCAAGCAGCTCCGAAGAGCAGAATCGATAGCCGCTTCTGTTGTGACTCACCTCCACTGATGGAATATTGATCAGCCTATCAACGGAAAGGCTTCCTGAGTTATCTAACTCGGTTGGACCGTCAGTAAAGGAGGGTGAAAAGCGACTTTGTAATGTTGTATACAAGGCTGTATGTATAAATAAGCTTCACAAGGTGTATCGCCCGAACGTGACTCGAAATTCGATTACCCCGTTTTATATTCGCACATGTATTTTTTCACTATGATATCGGAAAAATCCGCGGATCGTCTATTATTTTAGTGAAAACGTAAAATACGCACGGTTTGTTCCCAAAGGAGTATGCTTCGTTAGTGTTTTAGAAAAGCTGGTTAAGAAGAGCTAGACGCTTTCTTTCCCTTCGCAAATCACGGCTCGTCGAAACGCGATCGCAAAACCGGCAAGGGTAAATTTGGTTAAAAAAAAAAAAAAAAAAAAAAAAAAAAAAAAAAAAAAAAAAAAAAAAAAAAAAAAACGCTGCAAATGATTGTGCAGTGGTTTATTAATCCTTCGCCTCGATAATGATTGTGATAGTAATTATTCCGAACGTTCCCACCGAATAACAGATTGGTAACTATCGGGGAAAATACCGTAGCAACTATTGTAATTTTAATCATTTTTATTTTTCTTGATTTTCAAATTAAAGTCTGATTTTTTCGCCTTACGGTATAGTTGAAGTGTTCGACAAGCATTCCAACGAGTCTAGAACAATTTTTATAGCTCCAAGAACTCTTGAGTTTTACCCTCATGTCAAATTTAAGGAAATCTCCCAAATTCGACACAAAAGCTGCGATAACTCGAGAACCAATGAAGCTATCGACCTCGCGATGGTCTCATTCGATTCAGCGTCCAAAAAGCTACATAATTTGATACCACGTACACATTTTTCTGGAAAACCTTGGAAAATATGAATTTTCTCCCCCTCAAAACCTCCAAAAATACCCTTAAAATTGAGCTTGCAAGTTGGTTCAAGAATTGGGCCGTCGTAGGACCGAGATTGATTTTTGGTGAAAATTTCAAATTTCTAGCTCTTACAGTTTGGCCGGAAAACTGCTAACGGAGTACGGCGGACGGACAGAATTTTTTTTATTGGATACTCGGATTCTACATGCCTTGAAACGTAAAACATCACATTTTGAGGGGGGTTAGAACATTTTTTTTCTTGGGCGATTACAATGGTTTATTATTGAATAATAAACCAAAACATTAATGATTAAAATTACAATAGTTCCTACGGAGTTTTTTTTTTCTTGATCGATTACAATGGTTTATTATTGAATAATAAACCAAAACGCTGCAAATGATTGTACTGTGGTATTTTGTAATAATAACTTGTCCGAACATTTGCACAAATTTTCCTTTTAGTATCAGAGAATTGTCCTATGAGTAGTCCTCTTAGAACCGAATAATCGGCTCAAGGGTAAAACGGTCCATAAAAACGGCAGCCGTCCACGAAATTTGATGATCGAGCATGAAGGTTTTCTGTCAGGTTTCGAATCTCCTAATGAAGAGATTTACAATGCGGGGCTCCATATCGTGCTATCGGCTGCTACAGTCGCCCTATACTGTTCCATACCCTAACCTTTCTCATCTACCCTGGCCATTAGAGACCCCCAAGGGCGATCCTGCCCTCCGCCCGATAAGCGAATTAATAACGAATTTTGAAATATGGATTTCACATCCCTTCATTTCTTGTCCCATTCGACCCCATATTCGACGGGTCGTTAGTTGGAACAGACGGAACTGATCCCTAGCCGAATTCCCTTTATTTTGACAGAATGCGATACTCAATTCTAGAGGTTTTCTACGACGAAATTCCACTCGTTGTTTCACCTGAGTTGGATATTTAGTTGATAAGGTTCGACTTTTACCACGCGTATTTTATTCTAAATGGAGAAACGCCTTTTACAAAATGGACTTCTATATTTACAATTTCCGTTCAATTAATATCAGTTCGAAGAGAAGATGACTGGCCGAATTTACTTGATCATTTTTATTTTTCTTAATTTCATAATTAAAAGCTAAATTTTTTCGCCTAACGGTACAGCTGGAGAGTGTTTGACGACCATTCCAATGAGTATAGAACGGTTTTTATAGCTCCAAGAACTCTCGATTTCTGAAAATCTCCCAAATTCGACACAAAAGCTGCGATAACTTGAAAACCAATAAAGCTATCGACCCAGCGATAGTCTCATTCGATTCAGCGTACAAAAATCTATGGAAATTGATACCAAATACATATTTTTCTGAAAAACCATGGAAAATACGAATTGTCTCTCCCTCAAAACCCCCCAAAAATACCCTTAAAATTGAGCTAGCAAGTTGGTTGAAGAATTGGGCCGTCGTAGGACCGAGATTGATTTTTGGTGAAAATTTCAAGAATTTAGCTATTATAGTTTGGCCGGAAAACTGCTAACGGCGGACGGACAGAATTTTTTTAAATTCGATATTCGGATTCTACATGCCTTGAAACGTAAAACATCAAATTTGAGGGGGTTAGAAAAAAATTTTTTTGGGCGATTACAATGGTTTATTATTGAACCAAAATTTCATAGCATTGAAGCTGTTCAGAATTAAATTTTTCTTTGGGTACACCTTGGAATCCAGCGAAAACGTTCTCACAACGCAAGATTCCTCGAAATCCTCCAGGCTCCTTTAAATCGTAAGAAACGAGACAAATAGATCGGGAAAATACGAATTAGGGAACTTGCGATTTCTTCCCCTTCCTGAATATATTCTAATCTGATAGAAAGACACAATTTCTAGCATTGTTCAAATTTTACCTAACGACTAGATTTCGCTTCGTCCGTTTGTCATTAGATTGGCCGGTTCGAAATTATCCATTCCGCAAATTGTCAATATCCACGAGAACACCTTTAAGAATATCACCGACTCCTAGAGAGACTTCCTTGGGCAAATTGTGAATTCGCATCCTGATGAATCCTTCAGAATCCAGGATAATATTGCAATGTAAAGCAGGAAACGAGACAGCGGATTTTTACTTCTATAGACTCGAGCTAGTTTCTCGTTACCATCACGAAAATATGGTTTACTCACAAAAAAGGTTTCCTCATTTGAAGCAAAGGAATAACAAACCACTCTACAATCAATCATGATTTCCTAGGTTAATTATTTTATTCTTTTCCACCGTCGATGATGGTTCAACAATGGTGAAAATATTATCGCAAAACTTCGGTCATAATTAGTAGGTTATTACTACAAATGCTGAATTTATTCATTTATTTGTTCTTTTTTCTCTTATGTACGTAATATGATGATAGTTCTGAAAATTCATGTCTTAAATGAAAATTAGGGGTAACTATAGCCAGTATCTACGGCTCCCAGAAATTCAACAGAAAATTTCTCTTTGCGCTAACAAATAAGCTCTCGTCGTTTATTCCGTCCCCTTCTCATTGCATTATCTGCACAGCCGGATCGTACCACTGAATAAGCCCTGAAGACCTACCTGATCCCTTCGCTATACGGTCAGTGATAGCCCATCGCTTCTTTGAATAGTGTCACGTAAAATTCAAAAAACTCGAGACATCGCATTTTTCTGTGCGCTTTGTATCGAACGAAAAGACATCGGCGAAAAATTAATGCCAACGGGATAATCTGCGGAATGCGGCCCAAAAGGACAGTAAAAGTGAAAATAAAATATGAGAGTTTGTTCGTGCGAAGGTTTACTTTTTCGGTCTAGAAAAAAGGTTGCTTTTTAGGTTTTTTTTTTTTTTTTTTTTTTGTGTGTGTAGGGTGAGCTTAGAAGCTCGGCGTTAAAAATACATAGGATACGAGCTGAGCTGAGCTAAGCAGGCTTCCGAGGTCTGAAGTATTGTGCCCCTTCTAGCCGTGATGGCCAGGGCTCGAACGATAACACTAACCGTACACATAACATTTCTCCCATTTTATTGACACTGCCCACTGTACGCCTACATATTCTATCCGTAAACCGACGTTTTCCTTTTCCCCCGTTGCGACGATGGAACATGAAAACGCCACATAGCGCAGACAAAGGTGCTCTAACAGCTATTGAACAGTTTGCCCAAAGGTAAACAGTATATTTACGTACAAAGGCCCTTTTTTCTGTCGGTGGAAAAATCTCGATAAACGCGAACGTTTCTCAAAGTTATTCTCTCCGGTTTTATTTTTACACTGTGCAAATACCAGTCTAGTTTTCTAATTACCTACTCGTCGATATTCCATCATCGACGACTTCACTATCGTTAAACTTTACGTATGACAAAGTAGCTTGATCACATTGAATATCGTTCGGCGGTAGAGAAATTCGATGTGAAATTTTCTCTGTATTCTCCCGAAAGTGGCAATCTCTTCCGTTTTGATGAGGAGCTATCACTAGGTGAAAGGAGAGGGAAAGTGCGAGGAAGAGAAGTCGTAGCTCGCCATGCGAGAGGGGAAACGGGCGATTTTCCGAGGAAAGAAACGTGAAAGAACAACTATGGTTGAATTTGCGTAGATGGCATGATGATGTGATTATTTTCCTATTTATTTCTATTCCTATTTATTTATTTCCTATCTTTATTTATTTATTTATCCTTTTATTTATTATTTATTATTATTATTATTATTATTATTATTATTATTAATATTATTTATTTATTTCTTATGTATTATTATTTATTGTTAATTATTTATTTATTTATTTATTATTATTTATTTATGTATTATTATTTATTATTATTTATTTATTATTTATTTATATATTTATTTATCCTATTTATATCCTGGGGATGATCTGAATGGAAAATCACCTCCGTCTATGGGGAAAAATCCATATGTATAAAAAACTGAAATATGTATTTATGTTACCGGAAAACTCCTAAACTGTTCATGAGATCGTCGCGAAACTTTAGGAAATCTTCGGGCACAGCCCTGGGATGATTTCTAGACACAAACATTTCGGAAAAATCTAAAGTAATTGTGAGAAAAATTCAAGCATGTCGGTTTTTGAGGTCAATTTTGAGAATAACTCTGAAGTTTTTCGTCACATAACTTTGGAATTCGGTAGGGTCGTATTCGTGAATAAGGTAGATCCAAACCTATGTAATGATGTAGTCGAACATAAATAAAACAAAATTCTGTAACCAAAAAGAACCATGTCATATTGACATCATTATCTAGAGTATTTGCCAACTAGAAAAATCAAACACAAAAAAAAATGTAAAAAATGGGTGTAAAATAATAAATTAAAAAATTGGATGAAAGAAGGAGTTTGTTCTTTGAAAAAAGTTTAATAGCATCAGAAAAAATCTGAGGTGAGCCTATTACCCTGCCTTATTATATTTTTCGTTTATGAACTATTCGCGTTTCAAAAAATACAGAAAATCGTTTTTTTTTTCTTTCGGTTCGAAATGTTTTAAAAGCAAGAAATGATTCATGGTCATTTGAATTTTCAACAGATTCTAGGGTTAATTTCCAAGAGATTTTCATATTGACATCAGTATTTGCCATAGTGCCAATTTTCAATCGTTTAACAAAAATTACAGAAATACCCCAAAATCGGGAAAAACTGGTACCTAGTTGTCGATATACTACCTTCACTTAGACTAAGAAATTCGATTTTCGATAAATCTCAAATAAATAACGGTACTAAACTAGCTTTAAAACAACAGATTCGGGGAATCTTCTTTTTCAGATTTTCGTTAAAATAAAAAATAAAAAATGCCACTGTAATTCGCATTAAAACAAAATGTTATTTTTACAAAGTCCGAGAATTCGAGTTTAGGAAAATAATTGCTCTGGACATTTGCAAATTGTCCTCGACCGATCATATGGCGATCATAATATTGCTCAATAAAAATAGCTCACATAGGGGGACACAAATATGCACAACAAAAATTTTGCGTTTGGTGAACAATTTTCAAGTTCATCGGTATGTTGTTTCAAGGAGCTAAATTTAAATAGAATACTGCGCCAAAAGCGATTCACATTATTTTTGGTTCTGGCCAAAATATTAACCCAACGTGTAAAAATGTGTCACGTGTCATACAGCACAGCTTTTCGTCGATAAAAGAGATGATAGAGAGTGTTAAGAGACATTTGCAGAATAACATATACGAGATTGTATTGCGATTAAAAGACCTCAGATTCAGCTACGATACGAGGGCTGCTCTTGTGTTGAATCGACTTATAACACGAGCCAACGCCCCACTGCGTAAAAAATTGATTGAAAAAAATCTTCTCGAGAAACATTTTTATTATTGAATTTCACACAGTTGAAAAAGTAGTGATTCTGTAGCTCCCACGTTCATAGCCTACGGCGAGATATGCGCTTCTTCTTTCCCCCACAACGAACGGAAAACACAGGATGCTGAAAATGCGCGGTAGGAGACGATGAGGTTTAGGAGATAGGGAAAACAGCTTTGATCTCGAAAAGCTCTTATTGGGAACGCTTCGTCTCCGTACTTTATACGGTCTATCATGAAATCCACAGCTCAGGTGGGATGTAAAAAAGGCCGACGAGAGGGGAAAAAATAAAACGACCAAACGATAGAAGATCTGAAGGTTCTAAACGGGCGCGTCGGAATTGGATCGAAATCGAGAAAAAAGGAATAGACGGGCCAAATTGGAACTATCTATCTCTAGCTGGATCCAAGTGGAATGAAAGATCTCATTGTTGGACTGCATAAGTAAGCAGCATTGATCCGAAGTAGGACGTGACGATGAGATGTAAATCTAGGGAAGATTATCTCCAACGAGAGTCGCAGAGAGAAGTTAAAAAAAAAAAATCCGGGAAACGGAGCGAAAATAGTTTTTTTTTACATTACAATAAAATGCATACTCAAAAAACAGCGCTCCGCTCCGCTAAATTTTTTTATTTATTTATTTATGTTATTTTATTTATTATTATTATTATTTTTTTTTTTGGGATGACAAAAGGTTTTTTCTGTACATTAAAAAAAATCCGTTGACGAGTGACAACCTTCAAATTTCGAATCTCAAGTGAGGAAATTATTGAGCAGACGGTATTTGCGTTTTTAGAAATCGAAAATGGCAAAAAATGATGAAAAATTCCGTTTGCTCAATAATTTCCACGCTTCAAATCCCACGTTGGCATATCAAAGTTTTCACTCTTAAACAATTACGAGTACGATGTACAATCCTCCCTAGGGTCAGTTTTCATTGCTCGCTTTTATTTTTATTTTTTTTTAAAGCAGATTTGAAAAGTTTTCTACTCTCAACGTCGCGGAGGGGAGGCTTTGGGTGAAAACTTCTAACTACGGCATTCAAGTGGTCGCGACAGAGAGCGGGAAAATAAATAAAGGTAATTAACAAGGCAATGAGAGGCCAGTGACGTTTCAACTGGGAAAAGCACAATTGATCAAAAGCCTCTGGGCACTTAGACTGGGGTCTCTCAGCCTAATTACCCACTTCCTCGGCCGGTCAATAAATTCTTCCCTCGTTCAGCGAGAATTCGCATTGTCCTTTTCCGCCCTCGGTAAAAATCAGCCTTTTCCCTTTTTTGCGCACTATCGCACGCAATTTCTCGTCAGTTGTACGTCAAAGTAGAACGAAGCCTAAAAGTAAATCAATTTTGACATTTAGATTGTCCAATTAGAGCTTAGATTCTTTTCGGGGATGTAAAAATACTTTTTTCATCGATAAATCGTCTCGAGAAATTGGTTTCGATTTTTTTTTTTTTGTGAAATAAGTATTCGAGTTTTTATGGAATAGTATATTCTGCAATTTCGAGTTAGGTAGAATTTGAACTGAGCTGGAAATTGAGTTTTTCTATCAGATTAGAATTTGTACAGGAAGAGGAGGAAATCGCTGAAGAAGACGCTGAATTTTAATTTAAATTAGGATTTAAAAATGCCAAAATTTTATTTAAATTTAAAAATGCCGAAAATTTGCAGTTTATTTAAATTAAATTTTTTAATTAAATTAATAAATTGAATTAAATTTTATTAAATTATTATTATAATTATTATTATTAATGATTATATTATTAATATATATTATTAAAATTATAATTATGAATATATATTATTAAAATTATAATAATAATAATAATTATTATTATTAATTATTAATATATATTATTAAAATTATAATTATTATTAAATTAAATCAAAAATTAAAAATAAAATAAAAATTTTTAAAAATGCCGAAAATTCGCAGTTCATCGCGATTAACTCGAAACGCTCAATGTAATTTAACTGAGATCCGCCAGATTCGTGCAGTTCGGGCGAAACAAAAACCCAACACATTATTCGACCATAACAATTGAGTTTCGAATCATCCAACATTTTTACCACATACAAAAGTCAAATATTTTTGGAAAAATAAAAGCGTCATATTTTTAATATAACCTCCATTAAACCCAAATATTTTCCAATTTTCAACATTCTCTATTGTCTCAACGTTTCTTCGGTCCTTCATTTCTTACGGGCAAATTTTTTCGTTGCAAGCACTTTCCTTAATAATCTTTTTCCTGCTGCTATTTCTCTCGCAGACCGTCCGCAGTGCGAGGCTATAAAAACCGCAGTTCCCTCGCGATAACTTACTTTGGCCACGATAGCGCGGAGCTTTTTCACCGCGTTCGCGCAGTAATTTTCGCTCAGACAAATTACTTCGGAATGATTCAGCGGTTTTTGGAATAATTCTCGCTAATGTATTAGCAGATTCTCACAATCGATATTTATATGAGTTAGGCTTCGGTCTCTAAATATAACAATCAATATGAGTATGTTAATACTTGTATAGGAAAGCTCGACTCTTCTGATATTTGGAATCAATGGAGAGCAGCCAATAAGAATATTTCAAATAATACATCCTACCAATTTTAATGAGGTGATAATATTCTATAAAATATTTTACGCCAATAATAATTATTATATATAAATTATTTTTATATTAAATTATTTTAATGGATTTTTTTTTATTTTATATTTTATTTATAGTTGATGGAAAATTTATCGGAAGCCATTGGATGCTCAATTGAAAACCCTTCAAAACCTCTAACCCACCCTCTAAAACGCAAGAATACCTACTACGCGTTAACTTCGTATCTTGGTAACCTTCAGAGCAACATAAAAGCTTCAGAGAAAAAAAAAAAAAAAAAAAAAAAAAAACGCGCTTCGAGTCACAATGATCTAGGTTGTCGAGAGGGGAGGGAAAAAATCATATTTCGTTGTACGTACAAGACCCTCCTTGAAAACGTTGATGGCTCACGTGAGCCAGGTGTAGCCCTAGGAGTAAATAAAAAGGAGCAAAACGGAAAAGGAAGAGAAACGTTGACGGGAAAGCTTTCAAGAGATATTTACCGCCCTAAGAGCGAAAAGTTGAGTGGACCATGGATTGAAGATGATGTGAGTGTGAGTACTCGGGAATTTACAGGCGCACGACGAGAATAGACGGGTCTTTTTGTTGTGAAGAATAATTATAACAACAATAAAACTTCTGAATTTATTATTGAGATTTTCGGGAAAAAAATATTCGGACCGAGAAACAATTGAACGTGATTATCATTCAATAAGGGCAGTTCAATAATGATCAGCTCCTCTCACGATGACCACTCTTCAGTTGGCAAACTCGTATATCGAGCGGGTTCGAGCTCGAAAGAAGACATCGATCAGGATAAACCGATAGATTTAATGGTTCTCGAGTCACCACAGCTTACGTGAAATATCCGGGATTTTGAGAAATTTAACAAGATAGTACAACTCGAGACATATAAGATCTACAATAAAAATCGTTCTAGCTAGACTCTTCGCAATGCTCGTCAAACACTAGATAAATAATATGACAATAAATTAGGTTATCAAGAAAAAATAAAGTAATTAAAATTACGATATTCGCTATGGGGTTTTCCCTAACCAATTTGTTACAGTTACTATTTCATGTGGACGATCTCCTTGACGTGTACGTGCACTTATTTAACAATATTGTTACAATATACAAGAAACATTCCATTTTTCAACTTTAAACATTCCTTTCATCCATTTAGGGCAAAAGAAACGAAGGATGTAGCATATATTATTTATATACACACCATCAACTAATGGCAAATCGTGAAGATTTCCAGTCATTTAATCAATTTTTTTTTTAATTTTCATACTTAGAAAAATTTCAAGTTTAGAATTTTTTTCGCCACTATCGCTAATTTTCAAGAAATAGTTTCTGTGAACGCATATTGAGGAAATTTTATTTAGAACAGATTAAAAATAAACAAACAACACGAATTTTTCTTCGAATTCGACTTAACGTTAAACAACGTACTTTCGCTTTCCTTCGAAAGCTAATTACTTCGCGGTAACCAAACCTAAATATAGTTTCAATTATACCAGATTGCAGAATTTAGATAGCTCTTTCTCACCTCTGGGTATTACACCTATAATCGATTCAAAAATTATTTCGGGAAAAAACTGGCGAAAATCCCCGAAAACGTGTTCAAAAAATTTCGCCGGTCTACATAAATATTTTCAAAAACTCACCTTAGGTGTATTCTGACTAGGCGGTTTTGCTACATCTTCTTCGGTCGACGATTCCGGCAGAGTACCTTCCGCCTTTTTCCGCTTCAGGGCTTCCTCGCGACGCCTTCGAGCCGAACTTGGAGTCAGGTTGGGGGCGGGACGGGGACTAGTCGGAGGCTGAGGGGGCAGTGCCACCCCAACTGGCCTGGGGACAACCGACAACCCCACGCCGCCGCCTCTGGGCACCACCGTCTCCGCCCCGCTTACTCCCGTGTTACCCGTACTTGCTTGCACGTAGTGCTTGCCTGGAAAACAAGCCAATCAAGAATTTTCTTTTGGGGGAAAACGCTGCAAATGATTGTACAACGGTTTATTATTCCTTCGCCTCAATAATGATTTAAGAAGACTATCCATTTGTGATAGTAATTATTCCGAACATTTGTGAGCGTTCCCACCGAAAAACAGATGGTAACTATAGGGGAAAACTTCGTAGCAACTATTGTAATTTTGATCGTTTTTATTTTTCTCATTTTCCAAATTGAAAGCTAAATTTTTTGCCTAAAATTTAGGGTGTGTTTGAGGACCATTCCAACGAATACAGAACGATTTTTAGTAGCTTCAAATATTTTCGACTAATACCATCATGCCGAATTTCAGAAAATCCAAGTTCAACACAAAAGCTGCGATAACTCAAGAACCAATAAAGCTATCGACCCCGCGATGGTCGCATTTGATTCAGCTTCCAAAAATCGATGGAAATTGATACCCAAAACACATTTTTCTGATAAACGTTGGAAAATACGACTTTTCTCCCCCTGAAAACCCCCCAAAATACCCAAGTGAGCTCCAGATTTGGATGAAAAAATTGAGCCATTGTCAGGCCAAGATTGATTTTTGGTGAAAATTTCACGAATATAAATTTTATACTTCTTGGTTGAGTCGTCGCATCTCTCATCGTACTGGGTTGGTGAGGGGGAGAAGAACTAGGCGACTTGTTCTCCGATTTTTTATTTACTGGCCGAGTACTTTCGCCCCTTCGGGCATCCTCAGGGCGATGTGGAACCATAGGTTACCACAGGCTGTGGTAACCTATGGTTCCACATCGCCCTGAGGATGCCCGAAGGGGCGAAAGTACTCGGCCAGTAAATAAAAAATCGGAGAACAAGTCGCCTAGTTCTTCTCCCCCTCACCAACCCAGTACGATAAATTTTATAGTTTGTCAGAAAAGTGTTGACGGCGTACGGCGGACGGACAGAATTTTTTGTATTGAATAATTGGCTACTGCATACCTTGGAACGTAAAACATCGAATTTTGAGGGGGGTCAGAAATTTTTTCATTGGGTGATAATATTTTAAATTTGGGGTTTATTGTAATAAACGTACGCCGTCAACACTTTTCTGGTAAAACTATAATAGCTAAATTCTTGAAATGTTTACCAAAAATCAATCTTGGTCTGACAATGGTTCAATTCTTTAAACAAAATCACTACTTAAATCCGTTTTTCAGATTTCTTCTTAAATCACTACTTTTATAAATAAATTTTAAGTGTATTTTTGGGTGGTTTTGAGGGGGAGAAAATTCGTATTTTCCAACGTTTTTCAGAAAAAAATTGTATTTTGGATCTAATTATATAGATTTTTGGACGCTGAATCGAATGAGTCCATCGCTGGGTCGATAGCTTTATTGTTCCCGAATTATCGCAGCGTTTGTGTAAAATTTGGGTGATTTTCAGAAATTTGTCATATATAAATCGAGCGTTCATGGAGCATAAAATCGTTCTATACACGTCACTCTCTTCATCTGCACCGTTAAGTGACAAATTCAGATTTTAATTTGGAAATTAAGAACATTAAAAATGATCAAACTTGCAATCGTTGCTACGGAGTTTTCTCCTTTTGTTACCAATCTGTTTTTCGGGGGAACGTTCACAAATGTTCGGATAGTTACCCCCACAATGTTCCTGCAAATTATCAAAGCAAAAGAATAGTAAACTACTGCACAATCGTTAGTAATTTTTTGTGTTATTTGCTGTCGATATAGAAAATAAACTTAAATCGAGAAACTGCAATGCCTAATATACGCTATTCTCCCCGTTTTGGTCTCATTCTATTCAGCACAAAAAAAAAAAAAAAAATTGATAATTCTAACAGTTCAAGTTGTTACAACTGGTCACGAAAAGAGCTCTATCTCTTTTTTGGAACTCAAAGAGCGGTATTAGTGGTTGACATTTAAACATTCGCTCATCGTCCAGTGCACCGCAACCCTACTCAACTTTGGTATTCATAGAGGTTACTCGAGTGTCACTCCACGACCGAGTTAGGACTCGATATTAGACAGCTCTCGAGTCCTTTCGAATATTAGTTGGCACTTCTGGTTACTGACGGTAGGAAAATATCTCGCTAATAGAATAAGAAAATAGGGAAAAATTCGCTCCACAAAGTGTTGCTATCGTTGATATTACTTGTTATGGTAAACAGTTGTGATTTTGTAGCTGATAATGATCGTTAATATTGTAATTGGAGATTTTTAGCGCATTTCGTGTTTTTTGAAACTTATAAGTAGGATTTTTGGTTACTTATTTAAACCTTATGTTTCTAGCGATAAAAAAAAACCTCAAAAATAATGTTTTACGTTTTAAAGCATGTAGAATCTGAATATTCAATTAAAAAAAGTCCGTCCATCTTAGGCCGTCAAAACTTTATTACTTTATGATAGCTAAATCTTGAAATTTTCACTAAAAATCAATCTCGGTCTGACAATGGCTCAATTGTTACAAATCGCTACGTCAATTTGAAAGGCATTTTCGGGAGGCTTTGAGGGGGAGAATTCGTATTTTCTTTTTCCCACAAAGTTTTTCAGTTTTTCAGTTTTTTCCAAGTTCGTTTTTCAGACAAAGGCGTATTGGTTATCAACTTCTATAGGTTTCCTAACGCTGAATCGAATGAGAACGTCGCGGGGTCGATAGCTTCAACAGCAGGTATCAGAGTTGTCGCAACTTTCGTGTGGAATTTTTGAGATTTTAAGAAACTTGTTTTTTTTTTTAATACTTCGAGAGCTCTTGGAGGTATAAAAATCGTTCAATACTTGCTGGAATGGTTGTCGAACACTCGTTGGCTCTGTCGCTAAGCGAATAATTCCACTTTATATTTGAAACGTATGAAAAGAAAAATTATTAAAATGACCGTAGTTGCTATGGAGTTATCTATTACAGTCCCCAATTTAGTTAAGGTGGGAAAGGTTACTTGGGAATATTTACAGTAACAAATCGATGGTCTCCTTAAAAGGGGAGGTGCAATTGAAAAAAACTGTACCATCATTTGCAGCTTTTTTTTTTTTTTTTTTTTTTAAATTGGTTATTTGGATTCTACATGCCTCGAAACGTAAAACATCACATTTTGAGGAGGATTAGGAAAACTTTTTTTCCTCGGGCGATTGGAAATAAAAGACGAAAGAAAACCCACCTGTTCTTAGGTTGATGTAGTACTCCGGAGGAATCGAGGCACCCGGTGACGTGCCGTCAGTCGAGTAGCCTGTCGAATATGCCGATTCGGGCGACGACAAATGAATTTTTGACGTATCTGAGGGCAAATGTCCTTTGGATTTGTCCGATGCCGATCCTTTCTGCGTCCCGTCCGCGGTCATCGAAGGGCGACTGCCGCCCCCATCTCCGACTGAATACTCCGAACTGTCCTTTCGCATCGATGCGACTCCTGTCTTCGAATCACTCGGCTCATCCTGGACAAAAGAGAAAAATCGAGTAAGTGAAAATTTTCAAAAACACATTGAGAAAAAGTTTAATTTTTTGGGGCAAGAAAATTTTTTGGGGCAAGCTGCCCAATTGTTTGGAGTAGGCTCTGGAGGGAAGAAGTCTCAGTATCTATGATCAGCTTGTTCTACCCAACAGTTTGCGTTCTAACCGAATGATCCCGAAAAATGTCTCAGTCCAGTACTTGCTCTGGGCAGCTTATATCACGTGACTCGGTTGTGTTGAGCAGGACAGGTCGTTTGGAAAACATGTAGGAGAGTAATGAATAAGTGGTAGCAGAAACAAAACCAAAAACTCAGCTACAAAAATTAAATCGAAAAAAACCTTTTTATTCAATAGCATTAATTTATTTGATTGAAATTCTTAAACTCTATTAAATTAATCAATTTGATTAATTCTTCAAATCGTTTTAAAATAATTTAACCGTTTGAAATTTGAGGTAATATTACCTAAAATTATTTTATAGCATTTTGAAAATAATGATAATACAATTAATCTGATCGACATTTTTGAAGTAATTTATTTGATTACAATTTGAAAATAAATTCCAATTAATTTATTTTAATAAAATTTAAAAATCATTTTGAATTGATTTATTTGATTGAAATTTAAAAATAATTTTGAATTAATTTATTTGATTGAAATTTAAAAATAATTTATTTTATTGAAGTTTTCAAATAATTTTAAATGGTTAGTTCAATTGAAATGTTTAAATTATTACAAATTCATTTATTGAATAGACTTTTTTTACATTTTAAAACAATTTGTTTTATTGAAATTTTTAAATTGAAAGAGAAAATGAACGTTTTCGAACAATTGCCAGGGTTCTCAACAAGATGTTACTTAGCTGTGAGATACATCTGCGTCGTGTATTTTGCATTAAGCGCAAGCCGAGCCTAATCGATTAACAACTTCGCCCAAAGTTGGACGCCCTTGTAAACTTGGCCCTTTCCTTCTCAAGGCTTGTGTATCAAAGGGCTTACAAGTCTCGAGATGGTTGTAAAATGTGCTCCTTAGTTCTATTACTTCGCCAATATTAGCTGACCAACTTGAGAAAATATCTAATACAACACGAAGTAGAGTTCCTTGTTTAGTAACGCTTGATTCCTACATTGCGTGGGGGATCGAGATTTTGCGAGTATCCAAGAAGACCGAATCAATTAGGTATTAAAGGAAAAAGTATAATACGATTCTTATAACGATCAACGCATCGAATATCGCAGGTTCATTCAACGAGCATCGTCTTTATTCTTCAGGATGTTGTAAGTTTTGATCAGTTCCAAAACTCTTCAAATGACGTAAAGTTCCTTGGCTCACCATAGACAAGATTCCCAATTCATTCTTTTTTTTAACCTTAATCTAGTACTTACGAAATTATTGGCAAGAAATTAATTAAAGAAATTGGCAAGAAATTATTTAAAACACGTCGACGTTAACCGAGAAAAAATTACTTTCCATTATATATACATTTAAATTTATATAATAGATTAATTAAATTAAATAGATTAAGAAATTATTTAAAACACGTCGACGTTTACCGAGAAAAAATTACTTTCCATTATATATACATTTAGATTTATATAATAGATAAATTATTACTTATTATATAAATTTCAATGATTATTTATTAAATAAGTTTAAATCGGCCTTCTAACATCATTATTGAAGCAAAAGGAAAATAAACTACTTTCGAATAAAATATCCTCCTCAGAAAATTTACACCGACAAACTTGTTAAATACTAAATTTCAAAAGAGAAAGACATGAGATTTTTCAACGCTAAACGAACAGTCTTTTTTATTTAAATTTCATATTTAAATGCAACCTGACAACCAAAATTATAATTTTCAAAAATAAACTGGAGCTGCTTCTTTCGACGAATTACGCGACAACTACTGTACTATAGTTTTTGCAGCGTTTTTCTGTTTTTGCAGACGTTTCCCGATTAATCAAAATTCTCGAGAGTGACGAAAGCCGCTGTGAAATAACCGTAGTATTATTCCCCTTACGGAATCACTTAGCACAACTTACAAAAGCTACTCGATATTCCCCCTTTTCATTTGTCATCGTTGGGCGGGTTTTTCGAAATAACGTTTCGATAGGAGCAAGTCATCCTCGGAGGGTAATCGCTTTTCAACGCGTTTACCCAAGTCATTTTCTTCCCATTGCGCACCCTTCGGGTTGCTATGCTATCCCTCGAAAACCTTCGGTTATGGATCTTGGTGAAAACGAGGCGTCACTTTTTGGAATGTCGAGACGAACGAGCGTGCGATATAATGGAAGGAATAGGGCCCTTGTGAAGTCTACAAGAGGATAGGGGAACCAGGAAATCCGGCCCTTGTTACGACACGACGCTCAAGGGCGAAAAATCGATCCAACCGAACTTGTATGCTCGCGAATCTTCAGTACACAATATCGAAAACCCTCTTCGAAAGTTATTAGAGTCGAAATGGGGTTTTAAACGAGACTGTTTTCTCATGAGAAAATCAACATTTTCCGCCGCCGCTCGAAACCCGTTATATTGTCGTTTTTGAATCGGTCGAATCGAAAGTGTATGAGATGTGTCAAAAAGTTTCGAAACAGTATGTAGGATGTATGTATGTAGAAATTTATGTAGAATCCGTAGAAAAAGTATGTAGAATCCGAAAATCCAATAAAAAAATTTTGTCCGTCCGCCGTACGCCGTTAGGAGTTTTCCGGCCTAACTATAATAGCTACATTCTTGAAATTTTCACCAAAAATCAATCTCGGTCCTACGACGGCCCAATTCTTGAACCAACTTGCTAGCTCAATTTTAAGGTTATTTTTGGGGGGTTTTGAGGGGGAGAAAATTCATATTTTCCACGGTTTTTCAGAAAAATGTGTATTTGGTATCAAATTATATAGATTTTTGGACGCTGGATCGAATGAGACCATCGCGGGGGTATCGGGACGCAATGAAGAAAAAATGGTCACCAGGAAGAATCTCCAAACGAATGGGAGCAGCACTCTATGAAGTGTTTTCAGAAGGGAAGACCAGTGTAAAGCATGGCGATCATTTACGAAGGAAAAAGGAAGATTGGCATGATGTGCCGGACCCATTGGATCAAGAAGAGAGAGGGGAGTAGTGTAATATAGGGTTATAACTGGGCAACGTTATAGCTTCATTGGTTCTCGAGTTATCGCAGCTTTTGTGCCGAATTTGGGAGATTTTCAGAAATTTGACATGAGGGTATAACTCGAGAGTTCTTGGAGCTATAAAAATCGTTCTATACTCATTGGGATGATCGTCTTCTTAAATCATTATTGATGCGAAGGAATGATAACCCACTGTACAATCATTTGCAGGTTTTTTTTAATTGGATATTCGAATTCTACATGCCTTGAAACGTAAAACATCATATTTTGAGGGGGGTTAGAATTTTTTTTCTTGGGCGATCACAATTGTTTATTGAGTTATAAACCTAAATTGGAAAACGCATAGACATTTTTTACCGATGAATTCTCTACTTACCTACTGATTCTATCTCGATAACTACACAAATAACTATTCCACGATATTCCAGTATTGTACCCATGCACACTACTCGTTGTCGAACACGACACTGACCCAAATGTCCTGTACCATTTAAATTAACAAGAATTTCTCAACTACGACACGATTGACACAGATAACAATTTTGATTACGAAGCGGTGCAGGTTTTTTTTTTCTTTTCGGTAGAAAAGGCGAGGAAAGCTCGATTTAAATTTCACAGGAAGCAATAACTTGCTCGTACGGACAATATAACGTGATAAGCGGTTTTCGAATTCGAAAAGCATTCGTGACGCAAATAAGCATAGTGCGACGCACATTAGAACAAAGGTACAGTCGATTTTGAAGAATTCTTCTAATTGGAAAATATTTCACGAATTCGGCTCGAAGATGTGCGATTAAGCTCCATAACAGTCGTGCTGATCTTTCTGTACGTCTGAGACGAACACAATTTACTCTACAGAGCTAATCTGAATTTTTTGTACCTGATCAAGTCGTGACGTTTTCTGTTTCAGATGTTACCGATTCGCCTGCGAAAATCAACCGAATCGTCAACAAATTAGCACGTTCAGAAATTAGTTAGAATTATTTCTTTTATTTCGAGGCAAATTAAATTCGACATATCTAGGTCATGTGGCCCATGGAGCAAAAGGCATTGTAATTTTCAGTTTATCGCCTTCAACTTCTAAAGTGAGTATTACAGGAAATTCTACCGGATCCAAAATAAAAAGCGTGAAAATCTGCGCGGAATAAAGTCCTTGAACATAGAGTTAGGTCGACACTACGATCAGAATAAGCGGTACAAAAAACTAAAATTTTCCCAACGTAGTGAAGAGTCAGCTACGACGCATAAAATATGAATAATAAAATCCTTTCCGTGATAATTTGGGAATGAAAGCCATAAAAAATGTAACGGTGATTTCAAAAAGGACAGAAACTTAGAATCGAATAGATAACGACCAACCGACAAAGGAAAATAATATTTGCTTGCGATTTTATTAAGTGGAATTTTTTTTCGAAATTCTGCAGGTAACTATTTTTTTAAAACTAAATGGGTTAAATTTTAGAACGTCTTTATTTTTCATTTTTACTCCTACGACTAAAACAACGAAATTTTTGCAAAACCTCCAGTTTTTCACCAAGTTTGACGAAAAGTCAGTTTTCCGACCATAAAAAGTAGGCGAATTTAAAATTTGACGAGCTCGTCCGACGGAGAATTTAATACTCATTTATTTCGAATCGAGTGAAACTTTCTGTAGGATGCACATTTTAGCTGTGAGGACGGAAAAACTTTATAGAAACCTCACATTAGAGCCACTCCATTTCTCTAGGTTTTTTACTCTTTTGAAAAATCAGACTGCATCTGTGCCAATTATCCGAAACCCTCCTATATTCTGTAGAACTTTCCAATCGATTACCTGAATATGACTATTTTTAATTTATAATAATTTCAATACCTTCGAAAGTTAATTTAATTGTAATAAAAATTACCTAATTTTATTATTTCCAATTAAAATTCACCAATTAGTACCATTCGTGTCGATTTTTCCCACCTTCTTCTGTCCAAATACCTTCGAATCCGTTCCAAATCGAGTTGATTACGAGAATAAATACTAATTGCAAATAGATTGTTAGCAGAGGTAATGAACCGCCCAAGCTATGAAGCCATTCGTCTGTTCACAAAGCTCTCGCAATGAATAGGACCCAAAGGGACCGGAATGGAATTCAGACGATGAATGAGGAGGAAAATTGCGCCGAAGCTGACAACCTTTGCAGATGAAAGCGGTCGTCTTAAATGCCTATCACGTCCATCGAAGTCCTTCGTATGTTGACCAACGTCCAACGTATTAGAGACTAAAAACCAGCAGCAACATTAAAATTTGATAACTAAATACAAGTAAAGAAAAAAAAAAAAAAAAAAACGAGTTTTTTAGGTTTAACTAGCTGGTTAGTTTTTTAAGGTTTTGACTAGTACTTAGTTACCAAATTTTAATGTTCTTATATTAATGTTCCTGCAGGTTTTTAGTCTCTATGTTCGACGGTGGTCATACTAGATTGACACCATGATGACCTCCAAGCCCTGAGGAAGTAAAAAATTATTACGAAAGCTCAACGAATGAGATATTTGGCTTTAGTTTCACCTCTATCTTGACCAAAGACAACAATTGCTGAGGGTCGATCTTCTTCTTCAATAAATCTGTCGTTAGGTGAAAACGTCCACAAAAATGATAATTGATAAATTACTCAAGTGGATGTTCGTCTCAAATCATAATTGAAGCATTAAATAATAAACCTCTATAAAATCATTTGCTGCGTTTACTATTGGATACATGATTCTACATGCTTTGAAACGTAAAACATCAAATTTTGAGGGGCATGCCAATTTTTTTTCTCTTGGGCGACTACAATGTTTTTTAATAAATAATCAACCAAAAGCACTGTCGATTTTTCGACATACTTGACGGAGTTTTTGACTTATTGCTCATTAAATAATGAATATAAACCCAAAAGATGACTCCTTGTCCTCTTAGCGTCCTCGAAATAGATTTATTCCCTGTATTCTATACTGTAATACATTTTATATAAGCGCCTTTCCATTTTCCGCGGGACATCCTTTGGTAACAGCGTTCGGTCCATAACTTAGGAATGTAACGGTCTCCTCCCCGCGATACTTCAACGGTAAATATAATATACACGAAGGACGCGTAAAGGGAAATGTATTCGTCCGTATTATACGGGCAACTGTAACTGCTCCGAGGTAGTTTCGTACATCGCGGAGGAAAAAACAGCCAAAAAAAAAGTAGCCTCGATCTTTTCATCTCGCGTATCATAAATATCAAAAGAATAAAGAAAGAGAGGGCAAATCCTTTTTTTCCTTTATAAGCGAGCATCTCCGTGTCCGTATATCCGAGCTGCGGAGACCGGCCCATCAAGCCGTAACCTACGAAACCGTAAAAAGAGGACGCGGAAAAAATAAAAAGACGAATAAATGATGCACCGTGGAAATACAATGAAGTACACGCGGATACAAATAAATAAAAGTGGGGAAAAAATCGCCTCCGCACTGACACGGACGGTCTTTGTCGTTTAAGGTCTCTCTGTTGTACGCATGACAACAATATGGCGCTATTTTTTCTCCACCGCGGACACATTCTTCGGTGTCACATTCCGCCGGAACGGCCTTCTTGTCCAACACGCGAACAACGGAATTGAGTGAGATGGAAAACGGTGACAAAGAATGAAAAAAGGAGGCTCGCACTGTACAACTGATGGCGGCGGTTAATTTTCCCGCTACGAGACAAGAGAATTCGTGAGTTGGGTTGTGAAGTAATAATTTTGTCCAATTGTGATGTTACAGAGGAAACAGTAGTACTGTGAATTTTTTAGTGTATGGTATAAATTTGTTCCATCGTTCGATAGTAAACCATAGTTATTGGCTGAGTCTGTCATCTGTGGGTAAAATCGCTAATTAATTTTCAATTCAAAAATCTCTCATCAGCGGGCATGAGAGTATCGATCATCAATCAACTTAAGTTCCAAGGATAAGGACGAGCAGAGAACAGTATCGAACGGCAACCAGTCAGTCTGTAATCCGCCCAAGGTCGAACCGCTACGTTCATCTTGTATCTTATTAGAAATTCGCGCTGATTGTTCACGGACCGATTTCACATTCCTTAATTAAAATTAATATTTCGTTTGAGCGGAAAAATTGTCATACTGGTAGTGGCGCGATCGCCAACGGTCATCAATCGGCAGTTCTAATTGGTAGAAGAAAATTCTCCCGCGCTGTTCTGAATCGAGTGGCCATAAATCAATTGTCAAAATTCCCCGGGAGTAACTGCCTAAGCGATTTATCCCTAATTTCACGCACACTCTCACACACAAATACAACACGCACACAAAACATTGAGTGCACATCCATAGGGAAACGTCACCAGCCACGGTGAGTAATTTCAATATATAAAAAACGCTGCAAATGATTGTACAGTGGTTTATTATTCCTTCGCTTCAATATTGATTTAGAAAGACTATCCGTTTGTGATAGTAATTATTTCGAACATTTCGGAACAATCCCACCGAAAAACCGATGGTAACTATTGGGGCAAATTCCGTAGCAACTATTGTAATTTTAGTCATTTTTATTTTTCTTAATTTCCTAATTAAAAACTATATTCTTTGCCTAACGGTACAGCTGGAGAGAGTGTTAGACGACCATTCCAATGAGTATATAACGATTTTTATAGCTCCAATAACTCTCGAGTTATACCCTCATGTCAAATTTCCGAAAATCTCCCAAATTCGGCACAAAAGCTGTGATAACTCGAGAACCAATGAAGCTATCGACCCCGCAATGGTCTCATTCGATTCAGCGTCCAATAATTTGATACCACGTACACATTTTTCTGAAAAACCTTGGAAAATATGAATTTTCTCCCCCTCAAAACCCCCCAAAAATACCCTTAAAATTGAGCTAGCAAGTTGGTTCAAGAATTGGGCCGTCGTAGGACCGAGATTGATTTTTGGTGAAAATTTCAAGAATTTAGCTCTTATGGTTTGGCCGGAAAAGTGTTGACGGAGTACGGCGGACAGACAGAATTTTTTTTATTGGATATTCGGATTCTACATGCCTTGAAACGTAAAACATCAAATTTTGAGGGGGGTTATAAAATTTTTTTTCTTGGGCAATTACAATGGTTTATTATTGAATGATAAACCAAAATTATACAGTCCACTAACTTCGCATTCACCCGGTCATACCTACTCATATTCAGTGTCCCTCCCTTTGTCTCTGCACGTAAAATTCTTGTATTAGTTTAACGCAAAGAGTTATCGCTCACGAAAAAATTTTCCAACCCCCTTAAAATTTGATTTATTATGTTCAGGGTACGTAGAATCCGGATAAAGTTCCGTCCGTCGCTAAAACTAAAAACGGTGTGTTTGGGAAACCAGGTCAAGTGCTGCGTCCGCCGAAAAATTCTATCCCAGCTGGATAATGTTTCCCTCGCTAATAATTAAACGCCATTTAATAGTTGGCACGCTTTTGAAAAGAATTCCGCTGCAAAAACTTGAAGCGTCAAGAGCTCGATTTCGCCGCTCCGAATTTCAAACCCGAAGACTCGCGCAATAAACGGTTCTGTCGCTGCTATAATTTACAACCGCCGAGTCGGCGTGCGAGAAACTGACATTATTAAAGCGTCGGGGCGTGCGAAAGAGGATCTCTAATGAAAAGCGTTTTCTTTCTTCGCCCATATTAAATCAAGCTACTCCGGATGATGAATGGGCAGGATAAACGAGTAGGCTATCAGTCATCCAAACGAAATTCCCATTTATCAATACGCATTTTTGAAAAGGCCCAGTTTCGCGAAAATAAATTCGATTTACCTTCGATCGATGTACTCTAAAAATACGTTGGTTATTTACGAAGGCCTAAGATTTCGTAAAGAAGCCAGAGACAGACGTAACAGCCGAAGATTTAGACGATTTTTGGTTAGTAATTGAGGGGGAATGAAACTTCTCATTTTCGAACCTCGAACTCGAAAATTTGGAATCATCAAAGCCTTCAGAACAATTCCAGATATCAGTGGAAGAGCTCAAACGTTTCCCAGGGATTTTTCCTGACAAACTCACGTTTTAATTCAATAAAAAGTGATTCATTCCTCAAAATTCAATTCTAAAATATTTTTCAACTGCGAAGTAAAAAAATTGAGCTCTTAGAGGAACTATTGAGCTTACGCAGGAAAAAGTGCTGAAATAACAGCGCCTAAGAATAATAGCATGAGGAGAAATTTTCAAAATTCCACCAATTTAATTTTCCAACCTCATTTTTCTACAACTCTATCTCTTTAAAAAAAATTATTTTCTGTGTCAGGAAAATGGAAAATTAGACGCTTTTTCAAATTGTATGTTAAAAACTCATTTCACTCCCGTAATTAAGCGGATTATAGCGATTGTAGTGAGTTGTGGTGGAAAACACGAAAAAATCGTGAAAAAAGTAGGGAAAATAAAGGGTTTCAAAAAAAGTTTAAAACAACTTGGATAAGAAATTACTGTTAGAATCTAAACACGTCTGTGGGTGCAATTATTATTTGCACTTCACAAATCAATATTTACAATGAGGCGTTTATAAAATTGTAACTAAACAATAATATGTTTTCAAGTTTATAATAAAAAGTTAGTTCAGTTGAAGATTTCAACGAGTCAATTTATCTTCGAATGAGCCGAAAGTTAACTTAAAAATTAACAAACTTTTATAGGTAAAATAATAAAACAAAACCTATAAAAACGTCCATGGCACAAGCGTTAACCGTACTTCGTTTGTAATAGCAGCAAAATCAATTGATTCTAGTCTATTTATTCTGCACTATCGATGGACGGTCTTTTGATCAAAGCGCACCTCATCAAAGGGAAAACCGCCGACAACGTAAACACGGCGGAAATTCGAATTTCTCCAAGCGAATCTAGTTTGCTTTGTTCGGTCGAGATGGCACCATCAAATTGATTAGAGACTACCCTGAACTATATTGTTACCCGGTCACTCTGTGTCGAATGGACATTCGATTGTCTTTCAAAATCAGGATCGACCAGTTGGAAGGATTGAAGCGTGGGCAGAATTTAATTTGAAACTCGAGACTATCGATTTGTGGTAACGTAGGAAGAATCAAAGAATTAAATAGTCCTATGACGATTATAATTGCAGGAGGAATAATCTATTTGTGATTAGCAGGTTCAATGAAGAAATTAAAAAAATAATAATTAAAAAAACTATATTAAAAAACCGTTCCACAACTGACATTTTTCCAGAGTTTTGACTGATTTTAATTCGTCCGTAAAATTGAAACACAAAATATCGAAAAACATACTGGAAAGATGACCTTTTATTTTCATTTATTTTGAAATATTTTCTTCACTACGCTCTTTTCGTTCGTGTTTTTTTTTAACCCGAACTATGAAAAAGTGAAGGGTGAAAAAGGGTAGGTTGATTTGAAAAGTGCAGAGACGTGTCGCGCTGGTTTTTGCCAAACTTTCCAACTCCGTATTTTCACTACTCAAACTTTTTCCAAAAAAGTGAAAAGTTGAGGTTTTTTCTAGTTTTACAGACCATTTTCCTGATGAGCTCAGCGTTCCAGACTTAGACTAGATACGCTTTAATTGAGACTTGAGCAAGGTTACCCCTCCATATAAAGAGCTTGACGCAGACCGGCTAATTCCCACTAAATTTTCGTTCAAATCTTGATTCATCGTCTATTATCACTAAAAATTGAAAATTTATGTTCGCTTCGATCACATCTTCGTGAAGAAGAAACTCTGCAACTGATAGAACCGCGGTTTATCATTCCTTAGAATGATAAATGATAATAATGTTCATAAGGAAATTTCCCAACCGTTTTGGGAACGGGAATATTTCTTTGAAGTTGCTAAATCCTCCGAGATGGCCTTCAGAGAATTACGGCCTCTTCGTCATTCAACACTTTTTCAACAAATAATTCGACGATACGACGCAAAATGGCTCAAAAAGCACTAAACACCGTGGACATTATCTAAATAATGCGATCAGAGTTGAAAGTTGAAAAGCGAGACCGCAAAGAGATAAATAATTGTAATTTGTTTTGCAGAGTATAAAATCAAAGAGTTCACTTTTCAAAAATCTGACAAAAATATATTTTCACAAAAACCTCTCACTTTTCACTCTGCTCCCATTTCATAAAAAAAAGTAGAGCAAGAGCGAAGAGCAGATTGAAAAGTATATTGGTCTTCAAAAGAACAGAAAATTCAGCAAGTCTACAATGTATTAAATAAAAATTTAAAAAAAAAACGGAATTCAGTGAGTCTTCAAATCATTAAAAAAAAAAAAATTAAAATTAAAAAAAAAAACTTCGTATTTTTCTAAAATGAAAAGTTGAAAAAAAATTTTATTATTATTATTATTTTTTTTACTAGAGATTATCTGAGCACTTGATCATTTGATGAGACGACGTAACAAATATCTGTAAGTAACTAATAATTAAAATAAAAAACACTCACTTGCTGACTTGTCAACGCAACGGTTTTGTCGTTTTTCCCTTTTTTATTCTGCTTTTTTCTCGCCCGCACGATGTGCGCTTCCATCCAAGATTTGAGCCTCGTGCCCAACATCACAGGACCATCGCCTCAACCCATCCGTCGGTTTTCAATCGATTCTTGATTCGGTAATATCGAAAACCTCGTTAGAAAATATCGACCGAGTAATCAGACAAGGCCGGCCATTGCCATCTGCAACAAAGGTAAAGCATAATTAGTTGCCAGAATAATTGGGTGAACAATGAAACGTATACGTTTATTTATTTACTTCAATTGAAAACGAATAAATGAAAACGACGTCTTTTTTTAATAATTCATAAATCATTATTTCTAAAAACAAAAATTATTATATTTTTTCTATTAATATACAGATTTCGGAAATTAATTGTAAGCACAGCCTGTAGTGAAGAATGAGCGTGAATGAGTGAAAAAAAAAAACTTTTTATATGAATACAATGTTAATGATAAATGGATTTCACAGTCCTCTCCTTGAAGAAATAATTTTCCAATGTAAACTTTACTTAACACAATTCAATAGCAGCTTGTTCAATCAGTGCAGATCTCGTACCAAAAGTAATACAGAAAAAGAAAATAAAAATAGTCAATTTTCATCCGCAGTACAATTCATTTGGATTTTTTTATCCGTGTCAAATTATGAAGCATTCATTCTTTTTATATTTTCACTTGAGCTAAATAATCAATATTCTACTCCGAAGTTGAGCAGAATGATAATTAGGTGGCCTAAAAAAATTAATAAATTTCTACAAGTTTAGCGAATTGAATAAAACCCGAAAAAAATTTCCCTATAAAATGCATGGATTTCCACCTACAGGGAAGAGACCTAATTCAGCCCCAGCCCTTAGAAGAAAGGCGATCGATTAATCAGACGGACCCGGGTGTGAAATTGCCTCTGCGATGAGAATGACGTAAAAATGAGCCGAGACGAGGGTTTTTTGCCGAGGCCGCTAAAGGGAATTGGAAGGTATTACACGGTTTCCGAGGAAAGGAGGAAAAAAGGGCGAAAAAACGGATTTCGCTGAGCGGTTGGGCGTTGATGGCTAGGGAACCTTAGGGCTGAGGTAAATTCTGACAATGAGTGAAGGAAGGACAATACTAGGGCGGGAAGACTGATGACAGGACGAACACAAGAGACGACCCTATTTTAACTCTTGCCAACTGGCAGACCACGGAAAGGCTGTTCAGCAGAGTCGCAGCAGATGAAAGATGATTCCACGTTTCAACTGCTTTGGTTTAGTTTCAGCCCTTTCTCGCGGTAACGAAGCTTGATTATCAATTATAGTCGAAGGGCTTCAATTTTCAAGAAGTATTCAAAACATCTGTATACACGATTTTATCTCATTTTCTCACCGCTTTGAATACTCTTAACGTTCAATAAATTCAAATTCTAGATTGGGAATTTCAATATTTGAACAAATTGTAAGAATTAAATTTTTTTTAAAAAAGGAATAATTGCAATTTCGCGTGAAAACGGTTATTCACGAGTTGAAATTTTATTCAAGTCTCACTTACACAACTAAAATAAAAGACTAGAAAACAAAATTCATACAAAAATGCAAAAAAATCTTCCTATTAAAGAAAAAAATTACCAGATTTATAATAAAAAATTCTTTTATAAAAAAATATTAAAAAATAATCCATTTTTTTTAAATAATTTCTTCAATAACTTAACATTTTTTCAAAATCGAAAATCACTTTCTGTCAGCAAATTCAAACAAACAAATCGAATAGCTTGAAAGTTATCAGCATTGTCGAATTGCTCTCACAATTTGACTGTTACATTAGTGATATTGATTTTGAGTAACTGAATCGAAGTCGAGTGGATTAGACTGAATAATCACAACATTCGAGTCGTGAAGGTCAGTAGAAATCGTCTCGAAATCGTAGCCGTCACGATAGTTGACATGTGATGCAGATCCAGTCAATAATGCCAAACAACATTTTCTTACCTCTCGACTTTGTTAGCATAAATAATTTGGAAAATTCCGACTATGTTTTTGTACAGCTCAAAATGTCATTTCTGCGTCGTGCCAATTTTTATAATTTCGCTAGTATAGGCTAACAAACTCAAATTTATTCATAAGTGCGAATTTCTTTTTTCGTGGAAAATGAGCCCGCTCTGTCGCAGATGGGGCCTCAATGCGTTTTAGTATTCCAAACAATACTCGCTTTTGCTTATTTCTCGATCGAAAAAGACCGATCCGTCTTGAGAGGAAATTTCCTACGTGTGATAAATAAATTCATGTATCAGACAGCTTGAAAAATCTCGCGGACGATTTATTTCCCGTCGTAAATCGTCAGCTGGCGAGTTGTGATATTTCCTCGTTCTCACATCAGTTCTACGATACCTAAGGTCGATCTATTTCGAGTCGATGTCACCGAGTTCGAAGCGTGGGCGGAAATCAATAGCAATGCGACCTGTTGTGTGGCCTTACGGTGTATCTGTGTCATCCGGGTGAATATTCCGGCGCGGAGTATTTTTGGCTCAACTTGTAAAATTAGGATCGGAGAAATCGAATATAAAATTCTAAAATAATCAAATGGAAAAATTACGCAGCTGAGAAAGAAACTCTTGCGAGAAAACCCTTCTCTCAAGGTATAAACAAAAACCTGAATACCGCCAAAAATTTCGGGCATTCATATCGACAGCCGTAATTTTTGTCAGCTAACCAAAAAAAAAAAAAAAAAATTGCTGGTCAAAATTGTCCAATTCTTGAACCTTCATTTGGCCCCCGTTTCGACCTAATTATATTTTTCTCTATAAATCTCCCTATTTTCAAGTCTTCTTTCTCAAGCTTCAATATTATTCACCTTCGGGAACAAAACCTGGAGAGCTCAGCGGAGCGAAATAGATAATCGGAGGACGCCGATGGGAATCTATTAAAAGTCACAAGCCTCCGGGGGAATTCAGTCGACATTCTAAACGAGAACATGCTTTCCCGCAGCATCCATCTCCAATCAGTCCATCTGTTCAGACCGGAAAATCGAACGACCGCTCGAGCGAAAAGATCTATCCCGCGGGCAAGCAAACGAATTCTATTGGAGCGTACGCAAACAAATACGAACGTGAATCGGATTGCATTTTTAGATTTTTCTCCCTCTCTTTTTTTTTAATAAAAGAGGCCAATATTGATAAAAAACTAAAGTGGGACATATAATAGATAAAAAACTAAAGTGGGACATATAATAGATAAAAAACTAAAGTGGGCCAATAATAGATAAAAAACCAAAGTGGGACATACATATCGAATCTCTTTGCCAAAAGCTTAGGAAATGTGCATTTATGTTATATTCCATCAAGCGCTTCCCTAAAAAGCTACTAAAAAACATATTTATATCAAGCACTATTTGAGTCAGTAATGCAATACGCAGTCATCATTTGGGGAGGGTCTTACAAATATCTAATAGAAAAAATTTATAAATACAAAAGAAGACTCTCAAAATATTATTTGGTAAATCAATGATGTATCCATCAGACACATTATTTAAAGAATTAGGGCTACAAACAATTCATCAAATACACACAAAAAATATGTTAAATATAATAAAAAAAAGAAAAAAATCTATGCGATGAGGATGTTAGAGAGCGGAGAAACAAGCAATACAGAATAAAATTACCAAAAGTTAAAAATAGCTACGCACAAGGCACCACTCGATACAAAGGAATAAAAATAATCAACAAAGAATTCGATGTAATCACCAGATTGATAAAAATAAATAGCAAAACCCTCTTCAAAAAAGAAATAATTAAATTCGTAAATAGCAAAAAATACGATTACTACATAAACGAATAGAACATAAAAATAGAGGCCAACAAATAATGGAAACACTTAAGAATACAAATAACATAATATAGAAAACAAGGCTATTAAGGAGTAACGGAAATGAATTTTATATTTTTTTTTTAAAAAATCAACTCTGCACTAGAGCGCAGCATGTGCGATGCTTTCTAGTGCAGTCCTCAAATAAAAATGTAACCAAGAAGCATCAATAATTTTATTGAGGAAGAATATGGAAGGGTATCGAGGAATGGAAGAGATGGAGATGTTTATGGCGTTAAAACCGGCAAATTAAATCAGTTGATTGCACAAGGCGATTTTTTTTCGAAATTCGGCTTCAAGCGTTTTTGTCCTTTGGAGCCTCCAAATGTTTTGAAAGTGATTTGGTAACTACGAGGTAACCGGGTTGGATTACGGGAAAAGGTGAGAGGACAACTGCAAAAACTATCATGGCCCATCGTCTTATGGGAAACAACTTTTAGCCGTTAAAAAATATTCTTTTTTTTTTAAGTGTTACGAAAATTGTTAGTACTTCGATATAAATATTAGTTCTCGAAAATCACATGGATAACAAAAAATATATATGCAATAAAAATTGTAGTTACCCAAATCATCAGAGAAATGGTTGACAATGTATTCGTATGTTTCGTGTGATGGTTCTGAGTATTTTTAAGGGTTTTTTTTGTGAGTTTTGGCAATTAAGAATAATTTGAGTTGAGCTGAGCACCGTTGTTTTCGAGTTTTTATCACATAAATATTTGTTTATGTTTGTATCGTACTGTCCGTTTTACGTTCGTTTTTTATTTTAGTTTGTTGGAATTTTTAAGAAAATTTAATCACAATAAGTACTAATTTTCAATTTGCTTTATTTTTCATGGCAGTTTTTACGATTTTTTTCTTGTGTGAGGGTTTCAAGTTTTGGTTTTTGAACATTCTAAAGGTAGCTCTAATTTTTCAGAGACAAAATAATACTAACCTAGTAACATGCTTGAAGTGCTACTTTTACAATGCTATTTTCTGCTACTATTTTATATTATTATAGCTGCTCTGATGATCTTGGATCATTATGACAATATAAAGCATGAATAATTCCCCTCACAAAAAACCATGATATTACTTTTTAAAAAAATCGCCGACTTCGAACAAATAACATTTTCCCTCTTTTCAGTTTATGTTAATTTTTCACCGGGGAAACAAAACAAAGTTATAAAAAATTTAAATACAAGCTCTTGAACGGGCATTAACGTTAGGATTAATACTCGAAGAGGGTAATTTCTAACGGTCGGAATCCAGGGGTGACATTCCTGGGTAGGGGTAAATTCCGTGAAAGGAGGGATCCCAAGGCGAAGGGGCCCTTTTCCAACCTGAGGTTTTAAAACAATAGGAGCTGAGTAAGAGGTAGACAACGAAACCCTGGATGTTTCTCGCAGGGCGGAGGAAACAACAGGAAGCATCGCGAAGGGAGGATGATACCGTTGCTAAGGCAACAACCGGCGCACCCTTTTCCGTTGCACCTCCAGCTTTGCA
The DNA here is from genome assembly GCA_037159825.1 of Tupiocoris notatus. Lineage (NCBI taxonomy): Eukaryota > Metazoa > Arthropoda > Insecta > Hemiptera > Miridae > Tupiocoris > Tupiocoris notatus. Next base: position 197,774 of record JASJUZ010000259.1, on the reverse strand, counting down.
CCCCGAGCTCAACTTTTGCAATGCGGCACGAGAGTGCTTGATTCGAATTCTAAATACGGTGAAATATTGCGAAATATTTATCGATCTAAAAAGCGGCGTAAAATTTTTTAAATCTCATCATTGATATACAAAATTGTTGTTGATTGCGCAGGCGAGCGTACATTTTATCCAAAAACTCGAAAGAAAAGAAGAAAAAAAATTAGCACAAAAAAAGACCATTTTTTTTAAAATTGTATATTCATAAACGTTGCAATCATGCAACATGGATTTACGAGCCAATTTTTGACCTTAATTATAGAGAGGACCGTTTGAAAGATCTTATATAAGGAATATACAACGATTTTCATACAGATGAATAAATAATCGAGTCTATATAATTTTTTTACGGATTTACGGAATTACGGATTTTTCCAAAACGTTCGATAAAAACTGCAATAACTCGAAAACCAATCAAGATACCGACACGGCTGTCGTCTCAATCGATACAGCGTTAAAAATGAATTTTAATCCCCAACATGCCCTTTTACATCGGGTATTGACAGTTTTTAGATTTATGCCCGAATTTAAAGTCAAGTTTGAACAACAACCTCTGCGCTCCGATATGGCCGCCCAACGAATTGCCAAAAAGGATTTTTTTTTTCAGCAGAATAAAAAAAAATCTATATTTATCTCCAAACTTACGGCAGTTACTGCGCGAAGTGACATACACCGAATTATTTCTTCAAGAATTCGATTCTCTTAAGCATACAACTGATTTTATAGTTGTTTTAGGGCGAAATTCGATGGTCGATTTGAGAACCAGCGAAATTTTTTAATGCGAAAATGCGCTAACTTTTAAATAACTCGATTTATAATGAAAGAGCATAATCTTTTCCGTTTTTTGGATCTAAAGCTGCCGTCATGGGATGCTTCAGGATCTGTCTTCTAATAAATTGAATCAGGGTAGGATTGTCATGATGATCGAGTCACATCGCTTATTAAAGTCATAAAGATAGCGTTCAGATCGATGATAAATCCTAGATGGATCAAACTAGAAACATTATTTTACTGGGGACAGATAATTTCAGCTGCTAACGCTCTCAATAAATCAATATGACAAGTAAGTTACTCAAATTGAACGACCCAAGGGCTATAATACTATCTCTGAGCTGATATTAGAGCTGAATTTTACCACCGGAAATATCTGAAGCCCAAGCCGGCTAAAGCGCTTGACATAAAAATTACAACGGAGAAAACTTCCCATTTTCGTTCTCATCATCAGAAATGAGTAATCGCCATTTCACGTAATTTTCCGATTCCTCGTAATTTATTTAACAATATTTCGCCACACGTAGAACATCCTAAGAAATTATTCTCAATACTCCCCCCACTTCCGCAAACGCTTTCTCGCCCACGTTGAACCTGAACGGGCAACGTGATGGATCGAGAAGCGGAACAGATACCGCACGTGATAAATTGAGCCCTCGGATGCTCCTAAACTCAGGAAGCAGTAACGAAGTGCAAGGAGTGAATTCCGATTTCCGAAGACGGCGTGGTCCGACGACGCGTGGTATGAAAGCATTGAAAACGGTAAAATATTCAGAAAAAAAAACGATTAATTGAAGAAAAAAAAATTTATACAGAAATATATAACGCACTAGTTTTTTTTTTTGGATTATTAACACAGGTCTGCGACATAAAAATTGTTTAAAATTGAATAAGTGATTTTTATAGTATTTTCAACGCTAATTTCGGGGAAAATAGTGAAAAAATTCCATCACGCACAGTTATTCCACAAACTGCTTGTCTATTTTTAGCTTTTTTCGATATTTTTATACTTAGTTCCTCAGTCTAGTGAGTTTGAATTTTTGTTTTAGGCTCTTTATGAACTGTTATTAAGCCCATAGTACTTTTAATAAGTATAAAAAAAATACTTTAAGGTACGAGTATACAGCCAGAAAAGCAATAAAAGAAGCTTCGACGGAAAGCAAAACACTTACTATAAGGACTTATGAGCTTAAAGAGAAATGTAAGTGTACTAAATATGTAGTTTATAACACGTATTATACATAAAATAAAATCCTTTAACTTGAGAAAAAATTTGAAAAATTGCTAAAATTCTGTTATTACACTAAAAAGTAATTCCTTTTTTGTGAGAAAACCTTACGTGATAGAAAAAAATGGATTGCATTTTTTCAATCAGCGCTGAAAAATAGATAAAAATCAGTTATCAAATTCCAAACAATTAAAAAAAAATTTTGTTTTTGTAAACCTGTGTAATTAACGATAAACATTTTTAATCGCCGAAAAAATACTCAGACTCCCACAATTTGTCATTTAGATCTCACAATGGCTCAATTCTCGCCGCATCAATATTATGGGAATCAAACGGGGGAAAATACATATTTACCAGCGTTTCTACAACAACTTTTTTTCTACGTTGAATTGAGTTCTAGAGTCATAACCTATTTTTGAAATAAAACTGTCAGGTGTCTCAAAAATTCATGTTCCCATCCTTCCAATACTAAATCAGAGCAAAAAAGCAATAAAAGACCCTGTAAAAAAAAAAAAAAAAAAAAAAAAAACCGGGGAAAATTACCGTTTGAAAATACGAATTTCGTCCCTAGTTCAAAATAACGTAGATCAAACACTTTTTTCTTCTATTTTCCGAAAGTAGGGCGTCTCCAATTTAAAAGGCTTCGTAACGATATTATATTTTCCGACCGTTTTTACTTCCGACACTTTAATACCTGCGAATAAAACAGCTTGGAAACGATATTGAATATTTCCATCCGTTTTTTCCTCCCTTCGGCTCGTCACGTTTGAAATCCACCGCATTACAAGTTCTGTAAGCGCCGCTGCGGCAAGCAATTATTCTAATGAAGGTCTGTTATTCCTCTAGCCTTTCTCTGTGCCCGGTTCGAAAACGAGCGATTATCATCCCTTTATCTCTCCTTTAAACTTCAGCCCCGAAGGTATCGCAATACCAGCGAATACCAATTCTAGGACGAAAAGCCTCATTAGAAACTGGCTGAATCCAATTTCGCCCAAATCATTCCACCCGGGCAATTGCGCGTTTTCTGAATTCGTCGAAAGCGAACGTAGTTAGTCTTGCGAAACATTGGATTTCGTTGTATTTCGAGAGACGATACATTTTAATGAGGGAAATTCGACTCTGCCGAGGGTCGCTATTTATTTGCAAGAGAAGAAAAAAACGGAGTGCGAGACATCCTGACGGAAATGCTGAGGTCATCTCACGTTTCGATGAATTGAGCATGAGCGGGGAGGAAAACGAGCGAAAAATTAAAGTGCTGTATGAGCTATCGATCGAGAGTAAAACGATTTTTATAGCTCCATAAACTCTCAAGTTATGCCATCACGGCAAGGTTTTCAAAATCGAAGAACTCTCGAGTCGTGCCAAATTTGTGAAAATCTCCAAGTTCAACAAAAGCTGCGATAGCTCGAAAACTATTTAAGCTATCGAGTACGTTATGGCATCATTCGATTCAGCGTTGAAAATCAACATAAACTCATACCAAAGCCGAAAAGAAGCCGAAAAAAGGCTGAAAAAGCCATATGAAAAGCGTTGGAAAAAAAGAATTTTCTCCCCATCAAAAAAAAAAAAAATTAAAAAAATACCCTCAAAATTGAGGTAGCGATTTGATTAAAGAATTGAGCCATTGTCAGACTAATATTGATTTTTATGGAAATTCAAAGAATTCAGCCGTTCTAGTTCCCTCAGAAAAGCGCTAACTTGACAAAATCCCCAGGCAATTCTTTTTTTTTTAATATTCGGATTCAACACGCCTTGAAATGTCGATCGACTTCCACTGAGAAAAAAAACTGTACACATATTTTTCCCGTTACAACGAAATCGCCGAATCTTCGATTCGAGTACGCACTTCTCGGCCGACATCTGTCCGATAAAAGCACTTAAAAAGGAAGACGAAGTTTTCGAAAGTTACCCGAACTTGCGAGGATTCGGAGGAAAGTTTTTCCTCCACGCCGAAGTTAGTCACCAAGATGGCAACTAGGTTCGACTCAATAATCGACAGTTGGCGAATTAAGCGCGAAGGTTTATTGAATTATAGACCGTTTTACGATATATTTAGATTAAGCCTTTAATAGAAAGTTGGTACAAAAAAAGTATACACAATTCGTACAAAACTCGACCTTTTTTCCGCTTAGACCTAAGAAGCTAAAATTCGGCTAAAAAGCTAAAATTCAAGCAACATGGAACATGCTTTAGCCGCGCTTTTTTATTTATTTTTTATTCGGAAGAATGCGATCAATCCTATTTCGCTCAGGCCAGGAGGCAGAAGTGAATAAATTCGATTAATGAGTCGTTTGGTTTCTCTCCCCTCAACAAAAGAAGGTATGCGACGACGAAAAAATGGATGTTTGTAGTATTATAATTTTATTTTATAGTATATTTAATGTAAATATAATAATTGTATGCATTTAAATAATAATAGGTATAATATATTATAATAAGAAATTATACATAATAATATTTAAAAAAATATATTATAATAATAATAGTAATAATATAGGTAATAATAATATATTTTATAATAAATGTATAATATATGTATTACTCATATTATAGTATCTTAGTTTTCAGGTAATAATTGTGATTTTTTCATGCGTGGCATTTATTTCTAATCGAAGTAAAGGAGGTTGTGATAATAATACAGAAAAAAAAGTTACGTATCTCTCGAGTGGTACCTCTGTTAAATCGAAAAGACTGAAACAATTTGTTTTTTTCCTTTTCTATAAAGAAAGTTGCCCATTCTTTATTATCCTTATAAGCGTTCAATGTATACTGCAGAATACCTTACTCGTCGTTGTCAATGTAACGTCTAGGAGCATTTTAAAATATGAATAAAAAATAGATAAGCACTATTCAGGTTGAGACCAAATATTACTATGAATTATATTTTGTAGAAAGAGGGTTGTCTAAATAAATCAATGGTAACGTAGGAGTTTAGCTACGTTACAAGCATATTGTTTAAAACTTATAAAAAGTATTTATAAAATAATTTCTATTATATAATAATTTCTAATAATTTTTTTTTTTTTTTTTGTTATTTTAACGTTGTTTGCAGCCAAAAATATTTTTTCTACGAAATTCCTGCAATTTTTTTCAATGGGTTGTCTATTGTTAAGCCGTGGATAGCACACAATGAATGAAAATGCCCAAGAAGCGAAAGGTGTGATAGGGAAGTAAATAGCTGGGCAGAAATTTGGATTCGGAAGACATTTATAACTCGCTCGGTTTCGAAGTATCTCTATTTCCCAGAGCAAGGATCATTAAAGCCTAACAATCGGACTACATTTTCGTAGGACGTCGGTTTTTGTTTTGTAAATGAGCCAAGTTCGCTATTGTCGCCTCGGTAAAATGGAGACCTCCCTTGACGTTGGTTTGATTAATGTCCGAGCATAGTATCCGAGCGCGAATACTGAATCCAGTCGGTTTACAGGGCGGTAACGCAGTTTTCTTCCAACGAGACACATGTCCACTGTCCGGTCGTGTTGACGTAGAAAGAAGAATTATGTTGAATAATTGTGTTCCGTTTTTCGAAACTCCTCTGCGAGTTGGCACGAAACCGCAGCACAACTTGAAACGGCGTGTTCGAACTTTTTCAACCCGAAGTTGAACCGCGAAGTTCTATAACCACAGCGGGCGAACTTTTCGCAGTTGAAAAACAGCCGGCCAAATGATGAATCCGACGAGGCTCCGCAATATGAACCGGTTCTGTCCCAAGGGCGAGGTTTCAGCTGAAGTTTTGCCATTGTCGAAACGAAGCGCGCGGAGCGACGTTGCAGAACGGTCATTGTGGTAATGAATGATGGATGTGCCGGAGTTGAGAGAGTTACAATTAGCTCAGCATGAATAGGTTAATACGATCCCTTCCCCATGTCGAATCGAAGCGAACCGGTGTATTAAGATGTGTTGGGCGTTTTATCGGAAATTGGTTTCTATGGCACTCGAGCCCTGAGATGAAATTTTTCAGTTATTTCTAATTAATAAATGGCAGCGATTTTTTCTATTTAACGAATAACGACCCATGGTAAAACGTTATGAAGGCTTGTCAAGATCTCACTCTCCACTTTGCACTTTTCCAGCTCGTTCGTCCCTTCAGGAACCGAACTATGGAAGAGTAGAGAGTGAAAAAATGGCAGAGTTGAAAAGTAAAAAGTGCAAAGATATAATTATTTTATTTTATTTATTTTTACTCTAGCTGTTACTTTTAATATTTTTGTTAATATTAAAAAATTAATTTTTTTTTAAGTTTTTTTGGTATTTTTCTAATGCATTCGCAACTATGGAAGAGTAGAGAGTGAAAAAATAGCAGAGTTGAAAAGTAAAAAGTGCAAAAATATAATAATTTTATTTTATTATTTTTCTTTACTCTAGCTGTTACTTTTAATATTTTTGTTAATATTAAAAAATTATTATTATTTTTTTTTAAGTTTTTGAGGTACTTTTCTAATTCACTCGCATTACCGGAATGCTTTAGCAGAGTCAGGAGCAACTAAAAGGTCTCAACAATCGACTCGAAATTGAGAGCTCGGACTGGCATATTCCCACTCATTTCGTACAAGACTTGAAAACATCAACTCGCTAATAATTGAAAATCGATACCAGCTTCGATCACATCCAAGAGTAGAAAAAACGGTTCATTATTGTACAGTGGTTGTTCCTTATAACGATTGCTTCAATAAATTATGATTAGCAATTATCTTCCCGTTTCGGGAACAGAGAGATTAACTTGAAGTTTTGAAATCTTCTAAAATCGACTCGCGACCGCAATCATCGCCACCAAATAATCGCGTTTTCCTCATCATTCAACATTTCTTTAAACACGCGATGATAAAACCCAACATGGCTTAAAGAGCACTAATCACCGTGGAAATTATTTGAAGATGATGAGAAGATTCCAATTCTAAAAGTGAAAAGAAAAGAGAAAAAGAGGAGAGGAAAAAAGCATTGCAAAATATTTTGCACAGTTAAATAAAAAAAAAGTCCACTTTTCGAAAAATCATTGTTCAAAAACACAATTCTCAGAAACAGTTAGGAAACACAACTGCAAATCTGAAGAGCTGAGTGAAAAGTAGATCGGTCTTTAAGAAAAAAAATAATACATAAATAAAAAAATAAATAAAAATATAAAAAAATAAAAAACTTTGATGGTCCTAAAAATTGAATTATTGAATTCGCTTTTCAGATTTACAAATTCGTAAAACTGATCATTTGAGAAGCACTTTCAAACAATAGGTGTCTGATCAAAAAACTTCTTGGATACGGCAGATTAATGCTTTCTGCAATTATAAACGCGAAATGCTCATAATTTTTTCCCCACGTAAAAACAAATAATTTTTTTTTAACAGTTCGTTATTCGAGCGATAACGTGACTCGGTCGCGTGTCACGTCGCTCGCTTGTGAAAGAACAAGTGAAAAAGTACAAACGGACTTTCGAGATTAATTAAATGCCAACTTAATTGAATCATGTTCAATATTGGCCCACAGTAATAGCACCAGGGAGATTTTGAGGGTCATCCAATTACGTTCGGCGTATAATTTTCATGATACGAGTATTCAGCGAATTTTCGCAGGAAATCATTCTATTTGGAAAACCAAAATGACGAAACTTTAATAACTCGAGGTCAATTAAAGCTCTTCTCCGTTTCAATCTCATTCAATTCTGCGTTAAAAAAAAAAAAAAAATTTATAATAACTCGCAACATAATATTATATTATAATATTATTTTTGAAACCTAAAAGACGAAATTCGGGTCGAACATATTTTTTAGCGTCAATATCGGGGGTAGAATTTCCTCGATATAATCATCCATCTTTTCCGCCAATCGTATAACTGGAAAAAGAAGCTTACAAGAACAAAAGAGTTCAACTTTCTTCCCAAAGGTCTGGGCCGATGGAGAAGGCTGACTTCGCCATTTCTTTACAGCGAGCCTTTTTATCCTACGAGCTCCAAAGATATTAAGTTCGGCAGTCATGAAGTTTATAATAGGAGCTTTAGTGACTTGTAAAGTCCTAATCCTTAGGAGAACGCCGGAGATTCAAACTCTTTCCAAAATCGCTTTCGCCCCGACTTTCGAACCGTCAGCAACCCCGAGAAGTGAAACTAAAGAAGCTTTTGAATCTTTTTTATGTTGATGGGCTTCACTGATTTTTTACCGTTAGATTGATTCTATCGACTGTTTATTTCGACCGCCAAGAGCAGCGAATCGCAATTGTATTCTAGCCTGAGAATGTTCAATTAAATTCGTTCGCTAACAATAATATTATCTGGGTACAAATTCTAGTGCTAGATTCCATATTTTATTAAAATCCTTAGTAAAGCTTTAGAAATGACAAAATCCTATAAAAATGAATTTAAAAAAAAACTGCAAATTATTGTATTGTAATTTATTATTATATTGCATCACTTATGATTTAAGAAGACTATACATTTGTTTTAGTAACTATCTCGAACATTCGTAAACTATTCCACCTAACAGATTGGTAACTATAGAGGGAAATTCCATAGCAATTATCGTAATTTTAATTATTTTCTTCTTTTTTAATTATTAAATTAAATAATGTAAAATTAAGCACCTAACGATACATCATACAATCTATGACGAGCATTCCAACAATTATAGAACGTTTTTACAGCTCTAGAATGTCTCACACCATCTTGCCAAATTTCTGAAAATCTCGAAAATTCCAAACGAATGCTGAGAAAACTGAACAACCATTAAAGCTATCTACTCCGCGATGGTCTCATCCGATTCAGCGTTAAAAAATCGATAAAAATTAATACCAAACACACCTTTCTCCAGAAAACCTTCAGAAATACCCCTGAACCCAATTACATTGGCAAGATGGCATAACTTGACACTTTCTACAACTATAAAAACGTTTTATACTCGTCTGAATGCTCGTCAAAAACTCTCTTAAGCTATAACGTTAGGCGAATGATTTCCATTTTAATGAGATAGTTAAGAAAATCAGAAATGATTATAATTACTACAGTAGCTATGGTTTTTATCCTACCTTGAAACATAAATTATCACATTTTGAGGGGGCTTAGACATTTTTTTTTGTCTACAATGGTTTATTTTTGAGTAATAAACCAATAGTAAATATAGGTAAAAAATAGAGATGGATACAAAATATAAGTGCCAATATTAGGTTTTAGCATTTATTTATTCAATCGTATAGATGAAATTTAAAATAAATATGACGTAATAAACGTATGAATGATAATATATGAATTGATCCTAATAGAAGGTGATTTGGTTTAGTTTAATACTGTTAACGGAATTCGATATTAAATATTCAATTACAATCAAGTGAGTAAAAATATAATGATACTAATTTAATAATGATAATAGTAATATTATATCATTAATATAACATAAGTAATAAATAATTAAATAATTAATTAATAATTACACGTTACTGAAGTGGCTAAAGCACTCGCACCAAGCGAAACATGTTTGTAGCTGCGAGTCAGTTATTAACATTCATTTTCTAAAATATTCTTCCTACAAATCGCATTTTCACAAGAGCGTTACTTTATTATTATATTCCTAATGATACATTCAAACTCTGTAAACTCATTGAATATATTATGATAGGATGATAATAATACTAATGATGACTAATGTAACACAGTCAATAGTTAGCTGTAAGTGATAACGTTGGAAATTCTTAGTCAATTCTAGAAACCAATAACAATAATTGATTCTTAGGCTTTTGATCAAGATGGTCGTAATATTTTCTCAGGCCTTCTACAACTAAACCAATATTATATTAACTAAAAAATAAATTTAGAAATACCGAGTTAAATACTATAACATAATTGTATATTGAAAGATCCTCGAATTATACTAACAAAAAAAAAATGCAAAAATGAAACAAAACATAACAATCAGGAGTAATATTATTTTTGTTAGTAATTTGGCCGAGTTCAATCGATTCGCCAAACTGTTGAAAGCTCGGAATAGCTCAACATTTTCTTTAAAGGGCCACTCGATTGTAATTGAATAATTAACATTGAATTCCATTAGCAGTATTGACCTAAACCATTAGCGCTAATCCGGGCCATTACCCGCCAAAAACAGTTTCAAACCGATGCGTGAGGCCCCCTCGGTTTCACATCACGCGAAGTGTTCCAATATAGGGAGAAAACGCTGGCATTTACATAGATAAGTGAATTTGTGTTAATCCCCGCTCGCACATTTTCACTTATCATAATTTGATACGGAAGTTTTTAGAGTTCTCTGAAGCATTTACTTAATGTTTTCTTTTAGCGACAGTAATCAACAATAGAAACGATGACGATTACGAAACTGTTTGTGCGAGCAAACGCTATTTTTACCGGACGAAGAGAAGATAAAAGTTGGATAAAAAAATTCAAATAATTTTCCGCTAGAGATGAATCGCAGATAGTTTTGAAGCCGATGGCATTATTTATTAGCGAAAGAAATATATTATTTCTAAAATATAGGGGAAACACAAATTAGGCTCGATTATCCACGAAAGTAATTAATACTTGAAGCAACCATTTTAAAAAAAATTAAAAAATAGCCATCAATAATATTTTGGCGGTTAGCGATTTATTTCGTCTTCCCGTATACATCCACAGTCAATCGGTTGAGTTTTTTTTTTAATTTACTGAATAAATACTCTTCTAAATTTATAAACCCAGCCGAATGTATCTTCATTTTTAAAACCGATGACTCTTTGTCTCTATCAGTTTTCAAACACTACGAGGAAGATCGAGTTAATTAATTTATTAATCTTCATTAATTAATCCGAATTAATCTCCATTGTTACAACCGATGAATCTTTGTTTCTATCAGTTTTCAAACACTACGAGGAACATTGAGGTCTGAATGATTGAGCTACTTCGGGGAGGAATCGCTGCTGATAGACAGGTTTTGTACACTAATCTCCCCTACTTCTCTCGATGAATTCCATAAATTATTTAGGTTTATGCTGAAATCTATTAGAGTGAGATGCTTGATTGTCAACGATGGTTATTTTCTATTAACTTATCTATATTGGTCAATATCCTATTTAGCAATAAAATTGTTTTCATATGTTGCAGTTCTATGAGTTCAGTTAAATTTATTAGTTGTGTGCGTAATATTGTTTATTATTGTGTAAAGTTGTATTATGATAATGTTTCATAAATTTCATTCTGTTGTCTTGGGTAAAATGTAAAATCCTCGGATAATTAAAAAAAAAAACAAAAAAAAACCGAATTTGTCTTTATTGTTAAAAAAACCGATTAATCTTTGTTTCTATCAATTTTCAAACACTTCGAAAAAATAATCCGACTTTCTAAGCGATAATGCGAGTGGAGAGTGACTTTTCAATTTCCACATGAATGAACGGTTAATCATGTGGTATGTGCGAAGCTTCGTGCTCCTGACAGGTGCGAGCCAACGTGCGCCTCTTGTCACCCAAGCTTTTGCCTTTTGGATAATGGAGCCTAAGGCATGGAAAAGGCCAACCGTGATAGGTAATTACCTCGGAAAGGGGAGAAACTAAAGCCAAAGGTCGCCCTCTGATGGAAACCAAACACTTGGGTACGTAAATACGTTTCCGGCCGAGGCCCTCAACGGATTAGTTATTGATATAGTGTTCGGCACTCGGGAAGTCTATTTTTTACAGTTTAAGCCGACCTAGAGTAATTAGTAGACGTTCAACAATAGCGATTCCAACTCGGGGGAAAAACAATTTATCGTCGGCAGTTGCAAATGTGTTAGTGGGATCGCTGAAATCGGATCATCTTAATAGAATCCCTGAACTTAACGGATGCTATTTCAGTCTTATGAGCCACAATTTAGAAACGGCATGTCCTTCGAAAACCATGAAAATTCCACATTCGTGCCTGGTACTTCCAATCAAGTCGAAAAAAATTATGACAATGGGCAAAACAAGTCAATTGGAGTAACCTCTTCCTTTTGAAGTAGGTTAAAAAGTGCCTCAAATAAAGGAAGGGTCGAATGAAATCAAAAAAGAAAAACAAAACGCGAAATCAATCAAGGAAAAATAAATAAAAAAATTAAGGAAAATAAAGAAAAATAATAACTTAAAAAAAATCAAATAATTTTTTTAAAGGAAAAACTAAGGAGGAATTTAATGAGGAAATTTGCCCAATTTGCCCCTCTACTTGATACATTCTCGCATTGTCTTCCCAAATGGTCAAGAAGCAACAAGAAAAATGTTGACAATCGTGAGCAGTTTGCAAATTTTTATTGCTAAACAACGCTAACACGTTATCAGAGGAAAAAGGGAAATCATTCACTGCAATGCAACAGGAAACTTTCAAACGATTTCAATTTCAGATTAGACTCTCATTAAGTTGCCAGGTTCACCAATCTAACCTGATCTGCGAATTTCCTTATAAATTTGAGAACGATTAAACAAGACTAAATTAACAAGCCGACTCGCCGTTATAATCGAAAAACTTTGCCCGCCTATTAAAAGTTGCCGAAGTTTTTCCGAGCTTGAAAGGTTATTTCGTGTCCAGATTCGGACAAGATTCGGTCCGAGTTGCGTTTGAGAGGTTGTTATATCGATCATAGAATAACGAGCAATGGACCTTGAGAGGGGCCTTTTTTCAATAATGAGGCAAAGGGAAAGAAAACTTACGAAGTCGAGTGCTTGGGGAAATTCACATTGCAAAGAGATGAAAGTTAACTGGCTTTTCGATTCCCTTGCTGCCATTTGGGACACTAGATGAAAAACATTATAACGGCCTGAGTTATTAGCTCATTCAAAATTAATTATTTAACCAGTTAAATGATTGAGCTATTTGAGCATATTTGTTTTTGGTTAGAAAAGGAGTTTTCGATTTGGAATTTTTATATACAACGTAACTATGTTTTCGATTATTATATAGCTTTCGAAACGTTGAAATCTAAATTTTGGAAATTTGAACCTTAAACCTATCTTGGTCGGACAATGGCTCAATTCTTAAACTAAACCGCTAACTCAATTTCAAGGATATTTTCGGGAGAGTTATGAGGGGGTGAAAATCCGTATTTTCAAACGATTTCAAAGTTGTCTTTATTATCAATTTCTATAAATTTTTGGACGCTAAATCGACTAAGGCCATCGCGAGATCGATAGATTTAATGGTTCACAAATAATCACAGCTTTCGCGTAGAATTTTCTATCACAAAAAAAATCATTCAACAACACTCACAACAACAACAATTATTTTCTATCTATGGCAGCTATTTTGCCATCATTTCTGATATGATGGCATAACTCGAGAATTTTCGGAGTTGAAAACTTCGTTCTTTAAACTTTTCAGCAGTACCGTTTGACGAAAAATTTAATTTCTGATTTTAAAATAAGGAACAATAAAAAACATTTTCCCGTAAAGTATAGTTACCATATCGATTGCCACGTAACAAAAACCTGCAAGTGAATTTCTTACCAAAATGCATATTTTGAGTTTTTCTAGTCGTTCGGCCAAACGCACATTCTAGAACCGTGAAAAAATTGCCTATGACTTCTTTTACTCCTCAATGGAAAGCGGAAAATATTAGACCGAAAATCTTGAATTCGAAGAACCAAAATTATGCAGTGTTTTGGCTCTCCTAAATTTTTTTTAAATTCATATACACGTTTTAGAACGTGGTTATCAATATATATAGTATTGTATAAAATACATTTCGTATAATATAGTAACGTATAGTATATAGTACAGTTACCAATCTGTTCACAAATGTTTGGAATAGTTTTCATTACAAAATTATGGTCCTCTTAAATCATAGTTGAAGCATATAAATAAATAAATATAACAAATAATAATATATAATATAATATATATAATATAATAATAAAAATACTAAACAAATGTACAACCATTTGCAGCGTTTTCCTTCTACCTAGACATTTTTCATTGGAAGAAAAAGATGTATTAGATAATAAACAATCAGACAAACGATCTATTCGATTTATTAGATTTTATTTACATATTCAAAATCCGTTAGTGCAAAACTCCTTTCTCTTGCTGTATTGATCGCATTTAAATTGCCGTTGTCATCTTTCCTTCAGAATTCCAATTTCCAACGTAAAATGCGAGCGCACTTGGAAAAGATCTTTCCTCCCTCGGTTGCCTCGGGAAATTTTCCATTAATCTTATTACTTTCTTTCTTCAAGTTTTTCCTCTTTGTTCGTCGTATTCCCCAGCGCCTCTTCCTCTTCTTTTGTAAGTTCGCCCTCAGTTGCATTACAGTCTTCGGAAGGCGAGTCCATTAATCTCGAATTGGAACCCTCTTTGGTGCATTTGCAAGTCTTTTCGATTCAATTTCTCGGCGTCGAGGTCGTGACGTTGTCGTAATTATAAGAATGACCGAAGTTCGCTGAATGAATTCTTTTTTTTTTTTTTTTCGTGCTGTCCTGATACAAAATGCGATGTTTACAAGTTTGGGTGATGTCATTTCCGAAAGCAGCGGTCGTCTTACGGCGTATTTTTAGGGGAAAGTCCGATAAATCACCGAATGTCCGTTTCCCCCGATTTCCGATCAAAAGTCTCACAGTCTACGTCGTCGGGACACACCGAAAGGAAACAAATGATGGTCCTTGAGCCACATGATAAATTCCATCAGTGCTGTCCAAACCTCGCAATTCATTTTTGGCTCGGGATTTTTCGTGAGCAATAAGTCAACTTAACGATGTCGGAATTTGGAAAAAATTACTGAAATACCGAGAGAAACGCGACGTTTGGCATGGACGTTTTCGACATTTTACACGTCGGTAGATTTCTCATGTTTTTTTTCGCAAATATGTCTGCAGACTTATCAAGTCGTCTTTTTGATTGGTCAGCTTCAACAAATCGTGGTCAATTAAAATAGTTATATCAATATAAGGCTAGTTTATTTTCCTTTTCTAAATTTAATTTAAATAGAAACGCTAAAATTCATTTTTATAACTTTCAACATTTTCCCCGTCCGTTTATGTCATAAAAATCAACACATACGCACTTGCGTTTGTCATCTTTCATTTTTTCATTTTTCTCCCGACTTTTGAAAAATATTATTTTCGCTTTGTCGTTAGAAAAAGAGGTGGAATTGAATTTTTCTGGGAATTCCACCGAACGAAGCAGTCATATCGTTACTGGGCAAAAATGTTTTTTCGGTTCTTGATTTCAGAAAACATAGACTACGAGTGAGCATTTTACGGTTAGTACTTTCAAAAATAAATATTGTAAGCTAAATCTTGCATGCATTTCTTTCTTTCTTTGACAACACAATAAGGAAAATTCCAGATGCGTTATTCGAATCGGGACAATCGAATTTTATCTACAACAATTACGTACTATTCACATGTTTTGATTTCTGTCTACTTTTTTCAACCTCAAGTTGCAGTTTGCTTAGAATTTGGGGGAAATAAATTTTGAAATCTATTAAAAAATAAAGACGGCTTGGATTTTCTTTTTTTTCGAACAATGATTATTTTTTATTTTTTATTGTTTTTAATTTAATTATTACAGGGAAGATTTTCAACCCGTAGTTTCATACGCGTCAGTGTTTCGTTTGTACAGATTATTTTATTTTCAAATGTTTTTCCCTCGTTACGTTTCTTGCATTTAACAAAGCCCAGCGGACCACCCGATCGGAGGTCACCGACGGGCGTGAGATTTTTTTTCGACGCGAAGCTAATACGAAACTGAGAAGCCCGGATAATTCCCGGTTCGCGGTCATTGGATCGGATTACGAATGCGTAAAAAGGTGATTACATAATCGAAAATTCGACCGTTGACAAAAGCGAGAACTCGTGTAAATTGATCTCCCATAAAATGAAGCTGGGCTTATAAACCGTAATTATCGTTTCGGAATTTCTGCGGTTTTTCCAGCGTTTCCTTTATTTTTTTCTCACGTCGGAAAAAGTGTGATTACTTAGATGAAGCAATTTAGAATTAATTACGTATACTGTAATTTTTTTCAGGAAGGTTTTTTTTTTACTAAATCACTCGTGCTAAGATTGTGAAATCCGATTTCACGAGAATAGGAGACGAAGAGAGAGTCACGGATTCAACTAATTTCAAATGAGTTATATTTATGTAAATATATATTTTTCGACTAAGTCTTCAACTAGGTCTTCTCTCTAAGACTTAACCTTAGTTTTAAGGGTCTTTTGGGGGTTTTTAGGTGGGAAAAAAAATTCATATTCATATTTATAACGTAATGTTCCTAATTCGTAATATTCATAATACACTTTTCAGACAAACTGTGTTTGGTATCCGTTTCTATCGATTTTTGGACGCTAAATCGAATGAGACCATCGTGAGGTCGATAGCTTTATTGGTTCTCAAGTTATCGCATCTTTCGTGTTGAATTTTCGGCGGTCGGCGGACGGACAGAATTTTTTTTATTGGATATTCGGATTCTACATGCCTTGAAACGTAAAACATCAAATTTTGAGGGGTGTTAGAAATTTTTTTTTCTTGGGCGATTACAATGGTTTATTATTGAATAATAAACCAATAAAAATGATTAAAATTACAATAGTTGCTACGGAATTTTCCCCGATAGTTACCAATCTGTATTTCGGTGGGAACGTTCACTAATGTTCGGAATAATTTCTATCACAAATGGATACTCTACTTAAATCAATATTGAAGCGAAGGAATAATAAACCACTGTACAATCATTTGCAGCGTTTGGATATTGGGATTCTACATGCGTTGAAACGTAAAACATCGAATTTTGAGAAAAAAAAAATTTCTTGGGCGATTTACAATGGTTTATTATTCAATAATAAACCAAAACAAAAACTGCAAAAAAAGTCTGACCTTGTTGTAGAAATCCAATACTTCTCCAACTTGACGGAAACGCACTACGACAGGGAAAACAGTGGGAACGGGGACTCGCACGGAACTAACAATTCTCTAGAACAAGGAGCATAGTACACAACGACCATCGGAACATAATCATGTTTTCACACGAAAAAGAACCTGAGGAGGCAGGAGAGACGTTTCTTATCCGAGAGCCAAGTCGCAACCGTGACGAAACCTTGGCAACATCGATGTCTTAAATCTCCTGGAAAAATACCCTTTATAATTTGGGAGGCTGGCTCTAAAATAGAGCCGTTACCAATAAAGCTATACTGGTTCTCGAGTTATCGCAGCTTTCGAGTCGAATTGGGGAGATTTTCAGACATTTGGCACGAGGGTATAATTCGAGAGTTCTTAGAGCTATAAAAATCGTTCTACACTCGTTGGAATGTTCGTCGAACACTCTCTTCAACTATACCGTAAGGCGAAAAATTCAGATTTTAATTGAGAAATTAACAAAAATAAAAATGATTAAAATTACAATAGTTGCTACGGAGTTTTCCCCTATAGTTACAATCTGTTTTTCGGTGGGAACGTGTTAAAATGTTCGGAATAATAACTTTTTTAATTGGATAGTCTTCTTCAATCATTAATGAAGCGAAGGAATATTAAACCACTGTACAATTATTTGCAGATTTTCTTCGAAATAATCGAATTAAATTTAAAAAAAAAAATAATGCTCTATTTTTTCGAATATTTTCAGATGATCAACGAGTTTAATCGGTTGAATTTAGAGGAGAAAAATTGTAGTAGAGAATTATTCGGTAGACCAGTAATTGGGGAATACACAATAATAAATTTAATTATCATATCGCAATGCTATATTTTTTTATTTTATTATTATTTTTTATTTTACTTTATTTTATTTTTTTAAAGAAGAAGAATTAGAAATATTCTAATGCCGTTCATTTTTATGGGACGCGCAGAAAGTCTGTTTGTTGGGATTGACACTGCAATCTTCCCGTTCAATCCAAGCTTGCAAGTTCTCATTCTCTTGATAGCAAAGCAATCGATCCACGTCTCCCTCGGCTGACAGAACAGGCCGAGTGATTAATCTGACATCCTCGATCCGACAGATATCAACCGCTCTCAGTTGATGAGAGACATTCTCGGTTGTATTATGTAGTCGCTATGTCTATATATAGTGTCCATAGTGGAACAAGCGTACACAACTAGTAACTCATCTTCCGTCGACGACTATTGTAACATGTAAAGCCTTGTATTAGTATTCTGTCTACGTAGATCAATTCCATCAACTACCTTCACCTATAGGACCATCTTCCGACCGAAGGTTTTGTTATGATAATGGAACAATCGCATCCCACGCATCGCCGATTTGTCCAAAGTTTCATAATGGAGTTGACTACAGGACGAAAATACAGAACGTTTAAGGGAGTATGGAGAAAGCCCTTAGCATGATACATCAACAGTAGAGAAATATTACTAATAGTAAAATACGCAATTCTATCAAATTATATAGAAACTAAAAAAAAAAAGAAAAAGTGTAGTTTCTGAGCTTCAGGCAAAAAATGCGCAGAAAAACGTGTTTTTTCACGCTCAGCGTCGTTGCTACAAAACGAGCGTAACTAACTTTTTCGTTTATTCCAAGGTGCATCATAGATGTATAATTGAGCTGAGGGCTGAGCGCCCCTGGCGGCTTCGCCCCAGGGGCGGATCCCCTTACGAGGGGCTACGCCACACACTTCCCCCGGCACGACCCGTCGGAGGGGTTTCGCCCCTCCTGACGTGCCTTACAAATCGGTGAGGTGTTATCCTTGTCACTACTATAATATTGTAGTAGTTTATCATTTGTGTATGGAGAGGGGTAATTTAGAGATATTATTATTAGTAGTTGCTATAATTTGGTATGTAGGTGGTGGGGATTGCATTGTACTTAGTATCATAAAGTAGTGGGTTTTCCAACTTGTGCAAAGTTTAAGCCGAGGTAGACATGAAACTTGAGTTTTCTAAGATTTTCAACTTGCACAGTGGATAACTCAGACAAAAATTCGTCAATTCAGATGTTTGAATATACTAAAAGATAGGTAATTTAACTGTCCACATTTTCCCAATGTAATGTACCTATCCATTTTTCTACCGTTTTTGCGTTATTCAACAATATTAGTAGACCATTCGCGAAAACATCACATTTTTCAACTTTGAACGTTTTTTTCATCAATTTAGTGCAAAAGAAACGAATAATGAACCATATATTATTGATATACACATCATCAACTATCATTATGCTGAATTTGAGCGAAATCGATTTCAAAAAAGTTTTCGCGAAAAATCCAAGGGGGACCCCTGCGATTTTTTTCAACCGATCAGTTAACGAATTTTTACTCCTCTCCCAATACAGATAAAAATCTGAAATTTTCAGGAAAGTTGTGTCTTACCAAGATGTATTTTTGTGATTTTTTTCAATTCTCGGAAAAATCTGCAAGTGGTCCAAAAAAATCGGTTTTTGAAAGCTCGAAAATCGGACTTTAACTGTGATTTTGGGGGTCAAAATTCAATCGAATCAATTGTTTTATTATGCAGAAGTCTTCATGTGAACGCCTTACACACGTACATAGCAAAAAATTTGGTGAAAAAACTTGAAACAGAGCCAGAGAAATTATTTTCCGTAAATCGAGTTTTTCGCCGGCCGAAATCTCGAGCTCCGCTGGCAGCGGTAATGGTGAAAAATTAAACGTTTGTTTTTAAGCGTGTTAGAGAGCTATTCTTATAGGAAATTGAACGCTGAATCCGAATTTGACGTCAAAACTATGGAAATTTGACAACAACATCTAATTTTTCATATTTTTAGTCATAGTTTCAGCTTAAAAAAATCGTTGCAAATGCTTACAGTACTGTTAAAATTTGATTAATCAATGATTCCTACAGGAAATTAGACGTAGAATTCGAGTTTCAATGAAAACAATCAAACTCTAACAATTAATATTATTTTTAGAATTTTTTCCGGTTCGTCATACTTTTGGAGTTTGAACTTGGGAATTTTTTTCGTCACGTTCGCGAATTTTGAAAAAATAGTTTCTAGGTAGCAAATTGAGAAAATTCAATTTAGAATCGATGAAAATAAAGAAGGACAGTGAGTATTTTTTCATTTTCGAGATATATTCCACTTTTAGGTAAAAAACGTGTTTTGAGTTTTCTTCGCTTATAGCTCCGCGGGGACATAATAAAAATATAATTAAATGGTCAAATTGTAGCATTTTGATAGCTCTTTCTCGCCTCTGAGTAATATACCTATGTGAAAGTGGTCGGTTCAAAAGTTATCGAAGAAAAACAGGCGAAAAAACGCGCAAAGCTGGGTCAGACGATTCTAAACATTCGGACATTTTCGTGAAAAAATTCTTCCTAGACCAGACAAAATCTCCAACTGTCACTTTGCTATGAAACGATAGCATTTTAGAAAATTCCCTTCCTCCTTGAATTTCTTAGCTCTACAAGGGCGAAACTCGTCCATCGATCACTTGCGACATCGAAAACTTCACCGGGCAGATGAGAAAACGCCATCGAGTGAATTATCGACACTTCCCCAGAGGCCTCGACTGTTCAACGTTAAGCCTTTGAAAGCGATGAATGGAAACTTTCGTTGATTTATTGCACCGAACGGCTTCCAACTCTGTCCCGTCAAACTTCTCAACTCTTTTACGACTTCGTGCGAAAACAAAAGCCGAGCCTTTTTGAAATAATACTCCTTTTTCCTATGCGGTCGGAGCTCAATAAAAAATGTACGCCGGCATAAAAGGGAAAAAACTGCAACCGTTTTCTTGAAGTGTTTCAGGGGAAGTGTTGCGAACTATTCAAAAGTCTTTCAGCCATGTTTAAAAATTCATTTTCGCCGCCGTTGCGAAAATGTTTCCCCGCATTCGGGCGACTCTGAAATTGTATTAGAGCAATTTCTTTGAAAATATTCTTTCTCTAGTTTTCTGAAAGCGAAGTCGCATTTCGTCGCTTTCAAGCGAGATGCAACAAATCACGTTCTATTAAAATTGCGCTTATTTTCCCAGCTTCGTTGGATCGAATTGAGCAAAATAAAAATAAAATAATGTAGTATATTACCGGATGATTGGATTTTTTTAATAAACGAGTACGAAAGAGATAAATAGTAAAAAATAATATTGAATAATAACAGCAAATTGACAGCGCTTGCGAAATTAACGAACTCGTTTTGACCGCATTTGCGGGAACTTTCTGTTGAAATACAACGGGCTCTCACGTAACCAGAACGTACAAATCACTGTTCCGCTAATGTTGCCTAGTTTTAGATATATTTACGACTCTTTAATCCAACAAAGTTCTGTAATTTCCCTATTAGTGTAGCAAACGGGTCAGCGGAGCAATAGTAGAGATAAAACTAGGAGTTAGTTGTAAGCTTTGTATGAGCAATGAGAGGATTACAACTCCCTCGACGTGCATTAACGTGTCTTCCTTATAAATCTTCGGTCGGAACCGGGAATAGCGAGCGCAGAGATGAAGAGATAAGCTTCGCTTTTCGCCCCGTGAAAACCATTATGCGGAGATTATGCAGATCGCTTCTTCCGAACGCGCCGTTCGCTTAAGCGGTGAACAGGTGGAGGTTTTCTTAGGACCGAGTAAAAAGCAAATGATCGGGTTGAAAAAATTGAGGGTTTTCCGAAAATATGCTAACGTCTCATTAGAATGTTGTCACCCAGAAAAATTAGCAAGAACAAAACAATATGAGCGTGCATTCGATAACAAACAATTTTGTAATTATCTAATAAAAACACTGCAAATTATTGTACAGTGGTTTATTATTCCTTCGCTTCAATATTGATTTAAGAAGACTATCCATTTCTGATAGTAATTATTCCGAACATTTGTGAACGTTCCCATCGAAAAACAGATTAATAACTATAAGGGAAAATCCATTGCAACTAGTGTAATTTTAATCATTTTTATTTTTCTTAATTCCCAAATGAAAATCTGAATTTTTCGCCTTACTTAGTTGAAGAGTGTTCGACGAGCAATCCAACGAGTATAGAACGATTTTTATAGCTCCAAGAATTCTCCAGTTATACCCTCATGCCTAATATCTGAATATCTCCAAGTTCAACACAAAAGCTGCGAGTACTCGACAACCAATAAAGCTATCGACCCCGCGATGGTCTATTATTGATAATTACAATAGTTTATTATTGAATAATAAACCGAAAAATTCTTCTAAAATTTATTATTTTCAATATCAGCCTCTTCTTAAAGCAGGCCATGTTTCCGCTGTAATTCGGCATCCTATTGGAGCAATTCATTACTCGCAATTCAAATATTTAAATCTTCCCACCAACAATGATACTCAAATGGCTGAGATGCTCAAGTTTTCCATTCGCCTATTTTTCCGTTCTGCGGAGCTTTTCAGGGAGAAAAAGCCGGCGAAACTTGGGGAAAACTCACAGTGAAAGATTGATGGACTTCGAGTTACTTTTTCTTTCAGCCGAACAAACTCACTTCTTCCCACTGCTAACTTGGGGAAAACTTGAGGCTTTTTTTCCAATTTTTATTTTTCTTCTCGGGGAAACATCTCGCGGAGAGTTACTTCGGGTGAATAATGAAGGTGATTATCGAACTAGACTTTTACTCACCGGAAAAATAATAAACAATAAACAAATCAAAGAACAAAACTAATTGATTCACTGGTTTACGCGCTGAGTTGGATTTTTTCAAAGGAAAAATCGTTTTGAACAACTCAGGCAATTGGAACAAAAGTAATACCCAGCCAGCTCAATAATTATAAAACTAAAGCATTTTTCGCATAGCGTTTTCAAAGTTCGAAACTCTTGAAACCGAAACCTTTATAGTAATCATCCAAAAAATCTCACAAAAATTGTTGAATTCATTGCAATTTCGAAATCAATATTTGCTTATTTTTATACGGCTTTCTTGGCGCAATAATCCGCAGCATTATTTTATATTCCGTCCATTTCTAGGCGTTCAATAATGTTGCAACGCCCTGAAGCCGAGAGAACATGGAAGAAAATGAAGGAGAGGAACACTTTGAATAAAAAAAGGCGGGTGGGCGAAAAAATGGAAATAGGGATTAATTTCGCCTAGAGAGGGAAAGGGAGGATTAAAAAAAGGCAATAATGTTAATCCAGGAATAAAGCTAAAGAGGTGAGAGGATTTTGGGGGAATATTTCCCTGGCGATATTTTCTCTTCAAACTGATATACGGGAGGATGATTTATAAGGAAAACACGATGATTGCGAGATGGGCGTGAAGGAGCCGTTTTTCTCATAAGAAATGCTACACTGTATATTCCGCTGTCTACGATTATTGTGAGGCATAATTTCAGAAAAGTGCGAAGGGCGAGTCTCATTACGAGTTAGAGGGTGAATCATAGGAAGTCTGATTAGACGTTGGGGTGGAAATATTTTAGGGGAGTTGTGAATTCGCTGCGTTTTTCAGAGTTATAAATACTCTGTAATGAGCCGCTATTGGGCTTGTAATGAAATGAAGGGGAAATTCGCCACCGTTAAATCTGATCGTCGGATTTGATGCGGTAAATTCCCATTTGCAAGAGTTGAACGGAAAATTAAACCGAATATATAGGGGATTTCCGGATTTATATATTTTTTTTTCGGATTTCCTCCAAGTGCGATAATGGTGAATAAAAACCGACGTGCTCTTTCCCCAAGAAAGAAAAAAAAGAGACGTTAGATTAGTTTTGCGTTTTGTCGACTCTCGTTTATGCGGTCGAAATGTTCCTAAACATCTTGGCGTATTTCTTTGAAAAACGTCCCGATAGACGTCCTGAGCGAAAAAACGCAGCATCTGTCGAATCGTTCGAGATTGGAAGAGTTTTCCGAGCAAAAAGTGCAGAGAGGAGGAAACTCTTATGAGACTATGAATACTAAAGGAGCCGAGAAAAGTTGGCGAACTCGAAAAGAGAAGATGAAATGCGAAAAAGAAGTGAAATGAATAAGACAAACTGATAGAGGCGGATTAAACTTTTTATGTCAATCGAAACGAGAAACTTAAGGGAGTTTAATAGAGGTAACTTTTTTCTCTGGACAGGAATCGAACCGAAAGAATATAGAATACATAAGAATTGACGAAGTTTTAAAAAAACTCTCACGGCTAGAGAAGAATTGTGAACCGATAAAAATTATTTTATTACCTTTTCGTCAATTAAATCGAATTTCCTGATACCCAAATTTCCCACTTTTTTCAATTAGGTCTTTGATTCGTCGTAAAATACGTTTATGTAAAATTTCGACCTTTCCGGAACCCACGTTTTTCCGCAGTTGATCGCGATTTACTCGAAATATTCTCATTGGAGCTGTAAATTTTACTACAGATATTTGTATATTATTAAATTCTTTAAACGAAAAAGTACGGGAATTCGTTCGTTGATAGATTTTAGTACGAGCTAGAGGGGCTCAAAGTTGAATGTTCAAAAAAGAGGGTAAGGATTGATTGAGAAACTGGCGATAGGTAATCGAAAAGTTGAACAATATTCGTCATATTTTCCACGTTAGCTCTTAGCATTTTCTTTTCTTGAGAATTTTAGGAGGTAGTGAAAAATTGAACTTACGCTTTTCAAAAAGGTTTCAAATTCGATTGACCGTGAATAATTTTCGGTTCGGACAGACGTTGCATCGATCCGGTGCAGAATTCAATTTCCAAATTGGTGGGAGGAAAAAGCGAACTAAGTGACCCGAGGGAGGGCAACAGGGAAGAGGATCTCTAACGTCGTTTGACCTCAATTTCATTTGTGAATCCCACTGGTATCTAAGTTCCGAGGGACTCTCAATTTCTCAGTGTAAATTCGGAATAGCTCATGACTTTTTCCTAAAAGTTTGTAAATTATGCGACTATTATATTTTATCATATGAAGAAATAGTATTATTGGTCTTGAGGTTGAATAAATTCATATTAAGTAGATAATTCATTGATTTTTTTCAACTCGTTAAATTATATTGCCAACTTTTTTTATTGTTCAAATCGCGAATTAATTCTACGCGATTTTTTCATTTCACTTCATTACAATATTGAGATTAATCGATTTTAATGTAATCGGTTAAACTTTTCCAGCCAGAATCTGATAAATATTGAAATTTCTAACCGAGTTCGTTCAAAAAGAAAAAAGAGAAATCCAAAAAAGTTTCACAGATAATAAAAAATAAATCGCCATAAAAATTTTTCATAGTTTTTATTTGATGTCATACAAATATTTACGAACTGAATATTCCGATTGCTCTAAATACCAGCCTACAAGTCCGGTTGAAAGATTCCGAAAGGGAGAAGGAGGAATTCAGAATCAGATTGGATCAACTCGTCAACTCAAACGCGATGCGATCCAATGGCGATCCATTATTATCCAAATTGCCGCTGATGTGACCGATCAAATGTCAATCAATGCTTCAGAGCCATCAATAGGGCGACGGCGATTGCCTAGAATTTGCGTGGCTAAAGGCGATTAGGGATTGATGGGCAATAAAAGGCCAGTTTTTATATTGATGTCATACTTTGGAACCGATTTGCTTTCTATTGTGTACATACAAACGGGACTAATTTTACTACGCAAACAAAAGCCGATACGAAGATTATTGTATTTTTTCGGTTACATTCATCAATCTTTGACTGAAGCCAGTGCATAACACACAGTAATTCCGTGGTCGGTTAATAAGAACAGCCAACATAAAATCAGGAAGTCTATATAAAGGCCGTTCATATAATAAAGACAACGTTCAAGTCTGCCGAATATTATTATTGAAAAATTTTCAGGAGAAAACATTCTTAGCAGAACTCTCAACTGAAAATATTGCGGAAATCAGTGTGTGATCCGAACGATGAAAACCGTCACTCTTTTTCCTCACGTGTGATAAACGACTTGGCCTAGAATCCTTCGACTCGTCCGCGAATAATTTCCCGATTTTCATGGCAACGTCCAGTAATACAAATGGTTTTTAAAAAGAAATTATACGATCCCTCGCCGCGATTATTAAAAGGAAAAACGTGCGTGCATAGACAGCTACTGTTCGAAATCGACTGAGGAAACCAAATGGATATTCAAATTGAAAAATATAATCTTTCGAGTGAATTAATACTCTGAAAATAATCCGAATATAACCATGAAATGAACTCTTCAAAAAAAAAAAATTAATTAAAAAAATAAATAGGTAAATAAAATGTTAAACTTCGGTTTACGTGTCTTTAAGCTCATCTAGTACCACCATGTTCCACTAGTATTTCCCTTGTCTGAAAATATCACTCTATTACATTAACTTCGAAGGGACAATTCATTATACCGAATGTGACAACACAATTACGTTAGTGACCTCGGCCTTCTTTTCCATTCCATTTTACAACCGCATCTTGCGGCTGTTCGTCTTCGTGCACTGGCAGCCATCATTACGATGACGTTATACGACCTGAGCTCAAAGCTCTTCCGTTGGGAGTCCATTAAATCCCCAAGTCGATCAATCACATCCCCCTCAGAGGGACTTCGGCGGAGAACGCTAGGGAGATAAGTTACATGCTTTTATCGTAGCTACCTGACGAAGAACCACCGATCACAAGCTCGTTCTTTGATCATTCGTTCCATTAGACCACTAGCCCGGTTAATACGGCGTGAAATTTATGAACGCCTCACGGCAATATCTGATCGGGCCTTGAATCAATCGAGTTTTAACATTCTCTTCAATGCGAACGAAGAATTAGTTCAAGTAATTAATTCAAGCTATCGACTTATGATCTCATTCAATTCAGCGTCAAAAAATCGATAGGAATCTGTATCAAACAGGCCTATGTTTCAAAACATTAGAAAATATTCCCCCTCAACATTGAGGTATCCATTTGGCTAAAGAATTGATCCATCGTTAGCCCAAAAATGATTTTTGGTGAACATTTTATCTATGTAGCCATTAAATTTTCCTCAAAGAAGTTTTAGGCGGACAGACAGATTTTTCTTGTATTCTGCATGTCTAAAAATTCAAATTTTGAAGGAAGAGGGGTTAGAACGTTTTTTGTTGAGTGATAACAATAGTTTATTATATAATAAAAACCAAAAAGAAACAAAATATTGGGAAAATGAAGCAAAATTCAAACAAACCAAGGCATGAAGCACTATCGTCGAAATTGAATGTTTAATACGTTTCGAAGCACGCAGAATCTGAATTGGGGTGAGTTATTTTTTCAAATACACACGTATGACATTTTTACACGAAAACATTTTTTGAACCAACGATCGTCCAACTCTCTTTTCACAACTAATCTCAATTTATACTGTGTTCATATTGCCCATCTTAATTTTAATTAATTTTTAGGGTCGTGAGCTATAGTTTTGACCAAAAATCGATCAATCAGTGCATCAATGATTCGAAATCATTAAAGCGAATAATATAAAATTTCGAATAATACAATATTGTACAACTATTTGTTGCATTTTTAATTCAAGTAGTTTCGGTCAGCGAAATTATAGAAACAGAAAACGAAAACAATCGGCAGGGACCGAAATACAAGAATTTAATAATACTTTTGGCCCGGGGATTCGTCTGAAAATAATCCGCCGAATGCCATTCAACTCAAAAGTCGACCTTGTAGTTCGACGTCTGGTCTGACCTATCTCACGAAATGAACTAGACCAGATGTAGGCACTTGTCGGCGGCAATAATAGACACGCCACATGCCAGAATTCACTTCAAACGAAGACTTCAAATTGAGTCGTTCAACCGCCAAGGCACGTGGCGAAAGAAACATAGGAAAGGGAGTAGAAGGGGAGTGAACGAGGGAACTGTTACGATACTGTTACGATTGTAACCTGAAGTTGCATGAGTAGTAGGTATCATTTTAAAAAAAAAGAAAAAGAAAAAACATTTGAAATCATTCTCTGCTCCCACAATTTCAAAATAAAAATGACACATTTCTGCCGTTCACGTAGTACGGATTGAATTGGAACACTTTTACCCAATACAAAATACATACTAATGTACCTGTAGGTTGAGGGGGAGAAAAACGAGGCGACCTCTTCTCCATTTTTTATTAATCAGCCGAGTACTTTCGCCCGTTCGGGCTTCTTCAGGGCATTATAGGACCAAGGGTACCTATGGCCCTTAGTACCCTTGGTCCTATAATGCCCTGAAGAAGCCTGAACGGGCGAAAGTACTCGGCTGATTAATAAAAAATGGAGAAGAGGTCGCCTCGTTTTTCTCCCCCTCAACCTACAGGAAGTAATGCGACCACCTGGAGAAGGATACAAATGTATGTATGTATTAGTTTATTCGATATCGAAAAAACCAGGACCAGTACGAGGAAGTTAAGAGAAAGAGGTGAAGCGTATCAGATGTACAAATAGTACAATCTATGCCAGAAATGTTCGCTTTGATCACTTTAATTTACTCGATGGTTTTGAATCTAGATAATCAACGAATAGTCGGAAAAATCGGATTTATCTTTCTATTTTGCTAAAATTTGCTATAGCCGGAAGATATTCAAGATATTTTGTCCGAAAGCGGCCAAAAAATCATGACGAACTTCCGATTGACTTTGGAAAATTACGGTAATTGACGAATTTCTACAATAAATTCACGAAACCTTCAACGAACTATTGTAGGCGAAATGCTGGGAGAACTTACCGATGCAGTAGAAAGAAGGTACGCACCTGAAACAATAATTCGACATTAGCTTACATTGATAAAATTTAGAAACGCTAAAAAAATTTGGAAATATTTTGCACAAATAAATGCAACTGAATAAAAACGAATCCGAATGAGGAAGAATGAAATTCACACACGGTTGTTACATCCTAGCCACATTTATCTCTTGTGATGATGAGCTTGATGAACTCAGAGCATTATATAATGACGCTTTTAGAACTTTCTCCAAAACAGTTTATTTTATTTTTTATTTTTTTAATTAAAAATCACATCAAATTGCGGTGAAATGAAGGGTATAAAAATTCCTACAAAAATAAATCCTAAAAAATGTCCTAACCATGGCATATAGAATCCAAATATCCAATTTGAAAAAAAAAACACACATTTTGTCAACACTTTTCTGAGGAAACTATATAAGATAAATTCTTGCTTTTGTGTTGAATTTGGGAGCTTCTCAGAAATTTGGCGTCAGGGTATAACTCGAGAGCAAAAAATTTAGCTTTTGATTTGAAAATTAAGAAAAATAAAAATGATTAAAATTACAATAGTTGCTCCGGAATTTTCGACGACAGTTACCAAAATTTTTTTTCGGTGGGAACGTACACAAATGTTCGGAGTCTTCTTGAATCATTATTGAAGCGAAAGAATATTAAACCACTGTACAATCATTTGCATCGTTTTTACTTTTAGTTTTACCCAGAAAATAGTGTTATTGTGATAGTCGGACAATTCGAATTCGGAAGAAATTTTTATAGAACCATACTCAGAAACACTTTCTGAACAAATGCCAGTCTATCTGTGGTTAAAAAAAAAACTTAAGTTGCCGTAACTCAATGAAAAATGAATGAAATTTCTAGAAAACGTTCTATTTTGATTTTTACAGGCTATAAGAGTCAATATTTTTGAACAGCTGTAGTTTTAATATGTTTGCTGTAGCGATCAGATGACGCATGATTTTCTCTCGCTCTTTTTCGCTCACACACTGTACGTTCACGGCATGATATTCTTCCCTATTTCAATAGAGCGTAGGTATCTTATATTCTGAGTTTTACCGGCCGCAAACGCTCAAGTCTTGAAATTTTCGTCACGGCGTGTGAATGATGCCTAATTTTTACCGCGCGGGTCACACACCGTAATTCATTTTCAGCTTTTTCCTTTAGCGGTTTCCTCTCCCGTTTCCTCGAGCCGTGATAGAAAAAATGGTTGCGTACAAGCCCGCAACACGATTAGACATTTTTATGTGCTTCCCTCCTCTTAAGCAACCCCCCTCTGTGGAAATCGTATGGGAAACGTAAGTACCACAATCTAAATATCTAGGTACATAAATTAATACCTACATTTGACGCTTTTCTCTAACGTTTGTTTCAAATTTATAGCAACACGAAAAAATGCAAAGTTGATCACTGAATTGTTTATAATATACATTTATGCATGACCTTGAATCCCAGTTTTCGGGATAGTTACTGGTGAGGTGAATATATAAAAATTTGTATCTTTCTGCAGGTTGAGGGGGAGAATAACGAGACGACCTCTTCTCCATTTTTTGGAGAAGGATTTTTTTCCAAGGGCCATAGGTACCCTTGGTCCTATAATGCCCTTAAGAAGCCCGAACGGGCGAAAGTACTCGGCGTAATAAAAATAAAAAAAAATGGAGAAGGGGTCGTCTCGTAATTCTCCCCCTCAACCTGCAAAAAGAAATAATACGACCACCTGGAGAAGAATAAAAATTTGTAGTTAAATCAGGGCTTTCGAACGAGTGGTGAACGATTTTTGTGGGATGGAAAATGCGGAAGTTA
Organism: Tupiocoris notatus; assembly: GCA_037159825.1. Classification (NCBI taxonomy): domain Eukaryota; kingdom Metazoa; phylum Arthropoda; class Insecta; order Hemiptera; family Miridae; genus Tupiocoris; species Tupiocoris notatus. Next base: position 167,501 of record JASJUZ010000259.1, on the reverse strand, counting down.
CTCTTCTTTAGAAATGACTGGTTGTAAGTGGTCATTTCTAAAGAACGCTTTTTCGTAACGCTTTTCAAGTTTGTGTGCCATATCAAAGACATAAAAATGTCAAAATAACGTGCTATAGAATGACACCTAGTACTGACTAACTTTTCACATAGAATCGAACGTCAGAAAATAATGCACAAAAAAAAAAGATTTGACTAATGAAGCAGTTGTTGACTCTTGATATCCTGTCTTCAGCGTTAATTTTACAATCTTGAAGGACTGAGACGTTCCGGGCGTGCAAGTAGTAACATTGCTTGTCTCCAACGTCTAATTAACGTGACTTGCTACGTAGTTTGCGAAGTTTCCTAATGAGATTTACGACATTTATCGCGGCTGAACTTGAAACTTCCGCCCTCGTGAAATGCGTCGCCTTTTCGGAGGATGAGAAACGCCTACGTGATGAAATAGCCTCCGCCAAGGTACAACTAATATTCATACTTGGTATTTTGCCGATGAATTTAATTCATTGGTTGTTGTCGCTGATACATAATTGAGAGGTTGAGGTGGAGACAAAAAACGCGACCAGTTCTCCTTATCATCTATATTAATTCGAGCGCTTTCGCCCTCACGAGCCTCTTCAGGAAACATCTTAGAAATAAGTGTGTCGTCTTTTTTAAAAAGGGGTCGCCCGTGAAGAGGGTTCGTCTTGAGATGAGGAGTTATCACAGTTGCATACCTAATCTAGTTTTAAAAAGCTTGAAAATATAATTATAAACGAAGACTAGAAGATGCAAGTGACTAGATGACAACTCATCATACTGGGTTGGTGAGGGGGAGAAGAACCAGGCGACATGTTCTCCGATTTTTTATTAACTGGCCGAGTACTTTCGCCCCTTCAGGCATCCTCAGGGCGATGTGGAACCATAGGTTACCACAGCCCCCATGGCTGTGGTAACCTATGGTTCGACATCGCCCTGAGGATGCCTGAAGGGGCGAAAGTACTCGGCCAGTTAATAAAAAATCGGAGAACATGTCGCCTGGTTCTTCTCCCCCTCACCAACCCAGTATGATGAGAGATGCGACGACTCAACCAAGAAGTAGATGACAACTGGTCGCGTTTTTTGTCTCCACCTCAACCTCACAATTATGAATTTAATTGACCTATTTCCTTCCGTTAACGGAATCCAAATTAATTCAGTATTCTAGTTTTTACCGTTTTAAATTTAATATCTAGCAAAACTTCCGAATTTTCGCTTCCAATTCGATTAAAACTCTCGCAGAAAATGTGAACGTTGCTCGATTGCAACTGAGATAAACGCCAAAGCTGCGTATTAATGCGTTGAATTGTATTTCGGTTTATTATTCAATAATAAACCATTGTAATCGCCCAAGGAAAAATTTTTTCTAACCCCCTCAAAATTTCACGTTTCAAAGCATGTAGAATCCGAATATTTCGCAATCATTTCACTGCTCAAAAATAATATTAAATGCGATCTATCAATTTTCGACCAAATCGGACGAATAGGGGAAGTGCTTCGTTTCCTTTTCCTCTAAAAAAAAATTCTACTCAACTGCCGTTTTATCGATTTCGGATCGGCCGATAAAAGGGATAAGGCAATTCAATCGGCGGATGAAAATAGCGGACGATCGGTGAACAAAGGCAAATGATAGAATTCCCTTTGAGTTGGAAAGAAGCTAGAAATCACTTATATTGGAAACGGTTTCCAGAGGCAAACCGCAACTGATGGGCTCGAAATGAGAAAAAGTTCAACGTACGTTTCGTGCAGAAATTGCAAAGGATTGTGTCCTCGGGGTGCTTTTTCTCTGAAGAGGAAATCCCTTTTGTTTTAAGAATTACATTCTCTCCCAACGAAGGGAAGATATAGTAAAAAGACGAGGATGTTCAATCCAAAGGGCGGGTAATTCGTCGCATGGTGTCGCTAGACTGAAACGAGACGGACATTTTCAGCTTGCGAGAAAGTGAAAAAGAGAAGGAAGCGCATCGAGAAGCTCTAAGAAGATTAGCTTTTGTCTGCGAATAGGAGAGAAAGGGGTGTACGAAAAGTAACCGAGTTAAAGCAACAAAGACGCCCATGAAAATATTTATTAACCTACAAGAAATACACAGGAAGTTCTCCAAACGAAATGAGTCGATTCTGCAACTAATTTGCAAACATTTTAAGGCCAATGGATTCTTATCCATGTTCAAAACGAATTTCAAACGTAAGTACTTATATTCAGTTGCGCGCAATTTTCAATCGCAATAATATCTATGAGAAAAATTGCGTTTTTAAGCCTTTGAAAGCAAATTTTCCCGCTCGATTTCCGCCATATTTGTTCCAAAAGATGCAGAAAAAATAGCGATGGAAAAAAGAAAAGATTAACTCAGTCAGTAAATCCGTACGGAATCATTGATTGAATATTTAAGCTGAGAAAACATCGAAAAAAAGGAGTAATTCAACAACGGATAAATTAAATTTTTTAATGTAGCTCAAGACCAATTACAGACTGGAACATCCTTGGGTTTACCAATTTTAGCTTTATAAGGCCCGGAAATTTTTTGAAAATCCCTCATTTTCAGTTCTGGCTGTTTTTTCGGACGGTTTTACGTGTTTCAAGCGTATTATTCGACCTCCTGAAAAATCAAAAAAAAGTAGCTCAATGGGGTATAATGTGATTTACGCGTTCGTTGGGTGAACTACGCACAAGGCACCACTCGATACAAAGGAATAAAAATAATCAACAAAGAATTCGATTCAATCACCCAATTGACAAAAATAAATAGCAAAACCCCTTCAAAAAATAAATAATTAAATTCGTAAATAGCAAAAAATACGATTACTACATAAACGAATAGAACATAAAAATAGAGACCGGCAAATAATGGAAGCACTTAAGAATACAAATATCATATAATATAGAAAACAAGGCTATTAAGGAAGTAACAGAAATGAAATTTATATAAAAAAAAAAAAAAAAAACTGCGCTAGAGCACAGCATCTGCGATGCTTTCTAGTACAGTCCTCAAATAAAAATGTAACCAAGAAGCATCAATATTTTAATTTATCTGTAGCAAGTAATAAAATTGTAATATAAAGAGGACAAATAAACACTATTTATCTATCTATCTATCTAACTACAAGTAGTATCCGAGTCGTATGATGGCGGAAATTTTGATAGTTTCAGAGAAATATTTTGTGAAAATCGGGAGTGAAATTTTTGCACCCGAATTCGTTGAATTTCGACAGAAATCAATTAAATAGACAGCGAATCGGTAATTTGTATTCAGTTTCAGTGCAAGTCGATTTATTAACAGTTTTGGCGATAGTGTTGTGTATTATCTACACCTTTCAATCTTCAAACAAACGATGTCAGCCGACACAAAAAAATATGAATATTGATACAGTTGATCCAAATGGATATTCACTTATATTTTTAACCGACTTCAAAAGGAGGAGTTACTGTGGTTGACTAGCGGATTTTTTTATTTTATTTATTTTTATTTTTTTATTATTTCATTCGAATTATTGAGCCACGTGCATAGCCTACAAATGTGACCTAGTGGACTTCGAACGCCTCCTCAGAGGGATTTTATCCCGAAAGATCCTCTGAATACATAGCTCGACCGAATAAGAACCTCGGGGGAAAAAACAGAGCTTTCTGTATCACGAGGGTGAACTAAACTCATTAATATAGATCAGGACTGCCTCTCTTACTTTGCTGAGTAAGTTCTCTTCAATGATGGCGAAGCTGCTTAGCAATTTAGAACGCTTCCTTCGCTTTCCGTTGAAATTCCGTTATTCAAGTCCTATTTAAATTCAACTGCTTTCCCTCTCGTACTATACAATGATAAAGAAATTAATCTGAATTTCAGTTATAGCGAAAAAATGTCCATGGACAAAACTAATTTTTAATAATTTCAACACTTTTATTCACTATCAACGCGTAATCAATTAGAAGGGATGATCTTTGGCAAAGTTATGGAGAGATGTCGCTATGGAGATACTAAGTATAGATTATTAAATATAACTAATTAGCTGCTCAAATTTCTAGGATTCCCGATTAATGAAATAATTATTTAGTAAACGAGCAGTGAGAAAGCAAATTTGACACCGTTTTCCAAGTGCTCAACATCAATCAATCAATAGGAAGAAAATTTAGAAAGAAAGTTTTTCTCGCACCTTGAAAAATAAAAATTTTAAAAAACTATGAAAAAAAGAAAAAATCAACAAATTTGATACTATTTTTAGGCACGTTATACACCTATTAAACCTGATAAGATTTAATTAATTAATTTATTTTCATTTTCAACCCTCAAAAGATCAGTCTTTGGCACTTAGTATTCGCAGTTTTTGGATTTGACATTTTTAGAAAGTAATAAATTGCGTCAAATAATTTTTTCATCACCTTGAAAATTCGAAAAATGAACACAATTGTTCCGGATACAGCACGAAGTTCCGCTTAATTCTAGAGTTGAACTGTTGTTCAATAATTTCAATTAATAGAAATAGAGAAATATTCTTAGAGCTACTTCGAGTAAATTTTAACAATTAAATCTTTGGTATTCTTAGCCAATTAATTCCATTTAGGATTTTCAACTATTTTACATTAATTTGTTTTTCGTGAAGAGTTATTGTTATTATTTATATTTATTTAAATTGCAATTTTGACTGACAGCAGCAAATTATTTATTTGATGTTAGAATGCAATTCTATTCTTATAGCAAATAGCGTTGGCAATTTAAAGACGATATTGGTATTACTTCAAACACAAAGCTGGACATTATTAGGCTGTCGACAATGAAAACACTCTTATCTAGCGGAATCTACAGGCGTGCGAGTGAACTAAATTGGGAATCGGCTGCTATTCAGTTGACCGATTTTGCGAGTTGATGTCATAAATAAACGCCAAACCTATCGTATTTGTTGAGTTTCCTGGAACACGTAGTTCATCGCAAAATCTGTTTCATGCATCCGAGAGTCGAATTCTGCACAATAAATTGCGTAAATAAATTATCATGAGTATAATAAATTATTTGTGTCTTTTTGCAATTGAATTTTAGAATTTTGAAATTAGAAATGAATAGGGAAATATTTCTGTTTTTGCCGGAAAACAGATTGTAACTTTCTATCCAAGAATAGTTTAAAATAAAATGAGCTCATGCTAAAAACAAATCAATTACCCAAATGGTAAGCTTTTTTGAACCAGCGACCTCATTATAGACGTTTAGCGTCGGTTTTATATCAAAATACACGACCGAATGTCAAAATACGTACACAGAAGAAGAATCAAGAACTAAAAATCCGATCAACAAAAGACTCAAGGCTTGAAGATTTTAGAACGAGTCCTATGGTTCCAAATTTCATTTCCCAGCAAATTTCAAATTTTTTTTCTCATGCCTAGCATCAACATATGAATAATAGTATTTTTTTAGTCGACCGGTGCTCATTTCTTGTTCGAAAAAATAAATTCTAATTCATACTGACTCACCGCGTCACCTACATTTGATTTACTTGGGCCTCCAGTTAAAGCAAACCTATTGTGTCGACTATTCTTACACAAAGATGACCTCGACTGAAAAACCTCTTCAGCCATACGGTTGAATATAAATGGAGCGAACCAGCCCGAGCCATCGAAGGCAACGAGACGTGAAAATCACTACCGCGCAAACAAATAACCCTCAAGTTCAACCCCATTACTAAGTTATGAGCCGCCGCGAAGCTGCTTTTCCGGATTTAGCCAAAGGAAAACCTTCGGCGAAAGAAAATTTGGCCCAACTCCATCGGTTTATCAGAGTCGGCTCGCGGAAATGGGATAAAGCGTAAAGTGCTACGAGTGAGAAAAGTGAAATCTCGACCGGGAGAAAATGTCGGCGAACCGAGAACAGTCGAATATATTTCGAGAGCAGAGCGAACAAAGGCTGTATAAGTTCTCTAAGTCGAGTTCGTTGTTTTCCTCGATTTTTAGAAGGGCATAAATGTTTTTAGAAGAATAGCGATAGAATAGTGAGTGATCTAGTAACTATGAAAATTTTTGATTTGTCGCATATCCTTTTGATTCGACGTGGGGATGAGGTTGAGACGTTATCTCATTTTGAATTTCTATATTTCTAGCGCTTTCGCAATTGAGGGCCTCAACAGGAAACACCTTCTTTATAAAAGTTTTTTTTTTTTAATAGGTCCTGTAAGTAGCTTCACAAGGCTGGGATTGTCATGAATAGGAAATTTATATTGCACGTCCGCTTTTTGAGCCCTGGGGTCTAACAAATAAAAATAAAAAGGGGGACTAGATTCAAATGCAGGGGTAACTAGAAAGGGGCGAATATAAAACATTAAGACATGAAATTGACTAGAAGTGATCATAATATTCTATCCTATTATATCCTATATAAATATTATATCCTATATAATATTATGTGATCACTTCTAGTCAATTTCATGTCTTAATGTTTTAACGTTAAATTCGCCCCTTTCTAGTCACCCCTGCATTTGAATCTAGTCCCACTATTTATCTTAATTTATTAGAATATAGGTTCAAAAAGCGGACTTGTTTTAGAAATTTCCTATTCATGACAATCCCAGCCTTGTGGCGCTACTCACAGGAGCTATTTAAAAAAAAGTTTATAAAGAAGATGTTTCCTGAACAGGTCCTGAATGGCGAAAGCGCTAGAAATATAGAAATTCAAAATGTGATAATGTCGCTGATAACATCTCAACCTCATCCCCACGTCGAAACTATGAAAATTGAGAAAAATTATTAAGAAAACACCGTTTAGCATTATTTTCACAGAAACTTTTTAAAACGCTGAATAATTGCTCAGTAGATAGTAGATTCCTTTGCTTCAATGAATTATGATTCAAGGAGACAATGCACAAAAACTACCACAGACATCTGAGAAAATCTCCACCTACGAACAGATTGTAAAAGGGGAAACTTTTTAGTAAATAACGTAATTTACATTATTTTTCAAGATTTTCTAATTTAAAGTCAAATCATTTGCCCAACGATACTTCTCAAGATTTTGACGAGCGTTCCTACGAGTATAGGACGCTTTTCATAGCTCCATAAACCCTCGAGTTACCAAAATCATCTATCAAAATCTCAAAAACTCAACACAAAAGTTGCGATAACTTAAGAGCAAGGTATAGTGATCTCGTTCGAATCAGCGTCCCAGAACTATGGAAATAGTACTTTAAAGACCTTCGTTAAAAAACATCGGAACATTCAAATATCAGAAAGAATTCACTGCTTTCCATTTCCTTAACCATTTTCTAGGTAAAAGTATAAATAATAAAATGAGCTTGACGGTTTATATTTGATAAATTTGAAGTCAAATAAAACAAATTTCTTACTATAGGGCCTGATCTCAATCATCTAAGCATGAATATTTACGATAGAAAGCTTCAGAATCCGCAAATTGGTTTTACGGGTAAGAGAAACTATTGTCACACCGATTCCTTCCATGGGACCATCAGAAACTCGCCAATGACCCGCTAACAAAATTCAGCCCCTCAACACGATGCCCTCGGGCTATTGTTCGGCTTGCAAGTTCAAGTTCCCTCAAGACGTAGAGGGCGGGAACCTTCGCGATTTGCATATAGCTCACCCTTCGGACTAACAGTCCAACTGTCTCGATTCTGAGGGCCGAATTACCAATGTAGATCGACGTTTCGCTCTTTACATTACGGATGATCCCAAGTACAAGAAGATTTGGCATTCCCAGCAACGCTCAAGTTCCTCGCGCCCTTAAAATAAATCACTTAAAAGCGAATTTCCTGTTTTCGAGGGGAGGAGTTGAAAAACTCCCGTTTCCTCAAATCTGTCGTGTACAGGAGAGAGTCGAGGGTGAAGAAAACGTAGTATCTCATGGGACGGTCGATTAACGGAAGATTTTGCCCCGCTTTAGACCTAACGAGCCTTTTATTACGGAGAAGTTTCGCCGCAAGAATTTTCCATGAATTTGTCCCGTTTTTAAGTCGGCTCTGTTCGACAAAAATTTTCCTTCGCTAGTCGCTGGCACCAAATTGGAACCATGAACAGGAGAACGATGATATTTTTGAACGGGGAAAATCAATAGCAAAACAATAGTGTCTTGAGGCACAAGTTCGATCCTCAGAGGGAGCTGTTTACCTATGAATTGAGTCATAAGCCAGGTTCACATGGCGCGGGTGATCGATAGAAATTAAAAATTGAAAAAAAGTATGAAATTGGAAAAGGTAGTTCCAATAAGTTTTAAAAAAATTCGGAACGCGAAAAAAACGTTTTTAAAGTTAGAAGTAGCATTGTGGTTTTTTTTTTTAAGCGAAAATTTTTAGTGAGTTGTGATGCATTTTGGTAATTTTTCACACTGAATCGACTGATGACAGTTAGGGATTAGTTTCTTATTGTCTGGTTGTATTCTTCCAAAATAGAGATTCCCATATTTCAGGTATATGTGTACCAACCGAATTAGGGATATAGTTATTTCAATAGTTACTGTTTAGATACTAAATATTGGCGAGTGGAATCATAATTAGTTTTTTCGGGACTGAATAGTTTGCATAATCCGAATAGCATGTTTTTTCGTTTTCTATTTGCAAGCCCATATGAGCCCATTTCTATGGAATATCGTCTACTCTAATTCCCCCTGATGGACACATTCTGTGAAACGAGTAGTTTCGCAGATAAATTGATCAGTTATGGGAATGGGAGGCAGGGACAGTGTTTTTTTACGTTTTCTGTCGAAGACAGTTAATTTAAAAAAATTGTAGGTGGATTTTTCGTATTTTAAAAATAATTATAGCCAGCGTTAGATTTCGCCATAGTGGAAACGCAGACTTTTTATAATGAACAGTGACATATTGAAGACAGTTTCAAGACCCAAGAAAACCGTCATCACGTTCTAAGGTAAACTTCAACGTCCTCTGCAATCTACATTGTCTGTTGCCATACAGTTACAAATTATACACATTTGATCTCTGGTCAAGCCACAGAAGCCGCATAATCGATATCCGTACTGCCACCGCAAGTCTTTTCCTGTTATAGTCCCTTTTGCAACACTTGAAGTGAGTTGCTTTTCACCGGAACCACGCAATGTCTAGAAGTAGCTAAATATTGAGCTAACCAAGAGGATTCATAGTCACAGCTTATACATGATAATTTATGCATGATATAAGTTGTTCTTCGTAAAACAAGTCGACTCAATATTAATGAAACAAGTGATACTAATTTTATTGAAATTGGCAGGAGAAAAAATTTTCCATAACACAAATTACGAAAGTTAAAAAATGAGACATCAGTTTTTCTCTTATCGGCTTATTACTTTTATCCCAACCGCCCAACTATAATTAATTCATAATCAACGGCAAGGACCAGCTAAAGAACGATGAATTTCCCGAGCAGAAATTTTATTCGTGCGAAAATGTTTCACCACAAATGTTCGCGTCCTCAAGCTTCCTTTCGGTTTGAAAATTTTACCACCCCGTCCACATCCCCTGTAGCCCCAGGATGCGCCTAATCCCTAATTAATCTTAGCAAGGGGAAAGCTTTGCCGTCAACCTCTGAGCCCATCACTTCCCACTAGTTTCCCTTCAACCTTTAGCATCCACGGTAGTCCCAGTGCGTCCGCTTGATGGGGAAAATTCCTCGCTAAAAATATTTATGGGTCCAAGTAAAAGCGAGTTCCGTTATAACGTCTGAGAAATTTGAGCGCGAAATTCGCTCGATATGAGGATTTTATAAATTTTAGTTGCCTAATATTGTAACTTATATAATAGTTTCTTCATAATTCTCCGTCCGAAAATCCAATCGTATTTCTACTTAGGGCCAGGCTAAACAGAAAAATGCCCTCAGTACGTTTATCAAGGAATTCCCCGGGAAATTTGCCCAGTAAATTCCCGATTACCCGATTGGTTTTCGGTAAAAATTGCAAGAATTTACCAATTATAGGTTCTTCGTTTGGTTGTCGTCGCATTTGTTGTAGTAGAGGGGTTGTGAGGGGGAGAAAAACCAGCTAGTCCATTAGCTTTAGTAATTGTATTATGTCTGCCTGGGATATAGAACCGACATAACTGTATGTTTATCACCATCATATCAGTATCTAGTCAACCCATGTTCCTATATATATGTTCACAAATTATTTTCAGTTTTTATTTAAATTTTAGTATTTTTAATGTCCTTTCAGCACTAATTGTTCAAAAAATGTAAGTAGAAGCCAATTACCTTTAATATTATCCAAATTATTAGGCTTAGGTTTTTTTAAACTTTCCAACTACTATTCCAGGACACTGGGGGAGCCAGGCAGACGATGTAACCCTTAAGTATCATTAAACTGTGCCGACTTGGCTGTGGACCTCATGGTTCCACGTGAGTAATAAGTACCAAATTGTAAAAAGAGCTCTATTAATAACAGTAACACTATACCTCCATGCTAACAACACTGATATGTACACAGGTCGCCCTGAAGATGCCCGAATGGGCGAAAGTGCTCGGCCAGCCATTAAAACGCTGCAAATGATTGTACAGTGGTTTATTATTCCTTCACTTCAAATAAAATTTCAGAAGACTATCCATTTCAGATTAGTAATTATTCAAAACATGTGTGAACATTTCAACCGAAAAACAGATTGGTAACTATCGGGGAAAATTCCGTAGCAACTATTGTAATTTTAATCTATTTTATTTTTCTTAATTTCCAAATTAAAAACTAAACTTTTTGCCCTACCGTACAGCTGGAGAGAGTGTTTGACGACCATTCCAATGAGTATAGAACGATTTTTATAGCTCCAAGAACTCTCGAGTTATACCCTCATGTCAAATTTCTGAAAATCTCCCAAATTCGATACAAAAGCTGTGATAACTCGGGAACCAATGGAGCTATCAACCCCGCGATGGTCTCATTCGATTCAGCGTCCAAAAATCTATATAATTTGATACTACGTACACCTTTTTCTGAAAAACCTTGGAAAATATGAATTTTCTCCCCCTCAAAACCCCCCAAAAATACCCTTAGAATTGAGCTAGCAAGTTGGTTCAAGAATTGGGCCGTCGTAGGACCGAGATTGATTTTTGGTGAAAATTTCAAAAATTTAGCTATTATGGTTTGGCCGGAAAAGTGTTGACGGCGTACGGCGTACGGCGTACGGCGGACAGACAGAATTTTTTTTATTGGATATTCGGATTCTACATGCCTTGAAACGTAAAACATCAAATTTTGAGGGGGGGTTATAAAATTTTTTTTCTTGGGCGATTACAATGGTTTATTATAGAATAATAAACCAAAATCTGGAGAATAAGTCGCCTGGTTTTTCTCCCCCTCACAACCCCTGCCAATTATAGTTTCATTAGAAAAGTATTGACACCGTATGGCGGACGGGCAGAATTATTTTTTATTGAATGGACATGCCTTGAAATGTAAATCATCCAATTTTGAGGGGATAAAAAATATTTACGCGGTTAAAATGGTTCAGCTTTGAATAGTAAACCAAAATGGATTTGAATCTTGTACATTTTCTTACACTCAAACAGCTGTTTAAACTATGAATGTTATTTAACGGGTATTTTATTCTCTGACCCTAATATTGTCACTCGTAATTAATTACTTTCGAACTAGAACAATGAGGACGATCTCTCTCGCATATTGTTTCTAATTCCAGCGCTTTCCTAGGCCACTTCATGAATCAACATCAATGAAGCATCTCTTTTAACGAATTTAAAAGGAGTAATTGCACTTCAATGTATGTGATGAACAGTACGATTCCCCGCGGAGCGTCTAATTAATGCCTCTCTACAAGAGCCTTAACCGGTTCGAATAAATTGGCTCGTTCTCCGCAGGGAGTCGAGTTTTTTTCACTGTATTTACCCCGTTCCCTCGCTAACCGCGAACCGCAATCCCAGTTCTCACCTTACGACTTTTACTCCCTCATTCCCTCGGCCGAACGTTTGGCATAGAACTTTTCGCCTAACCCCAATAAGCGGTCTTTTGTTATTTAGTACGTCTAAATCACAACGGGCAAAAACTCCGAACAAAAGGTCGCCGCATTCGCTTGTACTATCGTGTAAGAGCGCCAATTTCCAAATGCAAAAGGTGCCATTTCGCAAAGCTGTCCTCCTCGGGTTAGTATTATCCTTCGGGAACTGTTATTGCTATCGTTCCAATTTCCCCGTGAGGACCGATGCGGTCTCTACGAGGACTCGAAACGTGACCGGAATATATAGAAGGTTCACCGCAGAGTGAACTTGCCGCGCTAACTTGTTCAGCCTACGGTTTTTCAATCAGTTTGCAGCCTTAGTAATCGCTAGGTATTACGAGGCGTGTAACTATGTGAAAGGGATAGTGGAAGAGCATAAAAGTTCCAAGTACCCTATAGCTTTACGAGGGAATTTTCAAAGAGTACAATCGTGTAGTCGTTTTGACAAAATATTTCACCGTCTTGTACAAACGCTGTATGGCTCGAAATGCGACAAAATCATTATTCTTCTTTGATGGGGTTGAGAGGGAGAAAACCAAGGCGACTTGTTCTCCTTTTTTATTATCAGCTTGCCAAGCACTTTCGCCCCTTAGGGCATCATCAGGGCTTCGTAGCACCATTAAAAGGTATCAACTGCCCCGGATACCTTGTAATGGTGCTACGAAGCCCTGATGATGCCCGAAGGGGCGAAAGTGCTTGGTAAGCTGATAATAAAAACGCTGCAAATGATTGTACAGTGGTTTATTATTATTTCGCTTCAATATTGATTTAAGAAGACTATCCATTTGTCATTTTAAATATTCCGAACATTTGAGAACGTTCCCACCGAAAAACAGATCGTAACTATAGGGGAGAACTCTGTAGCAACTATTGTGATTTTAATCATTTTTATTTTTCTTAATTTCCTAATTAAAAGCTAAACTTATTGCCTAACGATACAGCTGAAGAGTGTTCGACGACCATTCCAATGAGTATAGAACGATTTTTATAGCTCCAAGGACTCTCGAGTTATACCACTATGTCAAATTTCTAAAAATCTCCCAAATTCGGCACAAAAGCTGCGATAACTCGAGAACCAATAAAGCTATCGACCCGGCGATGGTCTCATTCGATTCAGCGTCCAAAAATCTATATAATTTGATACCACGTACACATTTTTCTGGAAAACCTTGGAACATATGAATTTTCTCCCCCTCAAAAATACCCTTAAAATTGAGCTATCAAGTTGGTTCAAGAATTGGGCCGTCGTAGGACCGAGATTGATTTTTGGTGAAAATTTCAAATTTTTAACTCGAACAGTTTGGCCGGAAAACTGCTAACGGAGTACGGCGTACGGCGGACGGACAGAATTTTTTTTAATTGGATATTCGGATTCTACATGCCTTGAAACGTAAAACATCAAATTTTGAGGGGGGTTAGACATTTTTTTTTCTCGGGCGATTACAATGGTTTATTATTGAATAATAAACCAAAAACAGGAGAACAAGCCGAACTGGTTTTCTCCCCCTCAACCCCAACAACGAAGAATGATCGATGCGACAAAACTACAACGAAAAAAAATTATTAAAATCTTCATTTTGAGGTGCGTCACTCAACAAACTCTCTAATATCTTATATTCGGAGTTTTTAACAGTTAACTATGGTAATTCGTCGTTTTGAATTATTACGAAAAGGTCAGATTATGTGGGAGCAGAGATTCGCCGGTGGCAAGGCCCTGATAGGGTTTTACAATAACACCTGGGACTCGAATGGTCGGCTGAGGAATAGTAGGCTTTAGAAGGATAGGATTCGACGTTGATGCCATAAAATAACCCGAAGGAGACGCATTTTCGCTTCCCCTTTTCGCTCTTCCTACATTGGCTGCCGAGTCAGCTTTTAGTGCTACGTTTGTGCTCCTTCGAGGGTAATTTAGAGGTCCTAAGGTGACTCGAGGTTTCCTGCTTTCCGAACCTGGGAAACTCCTCCGGTCCCATCCTTTATACATCGTCTTGTTAATGAGGGAATAAACTACGTACTCTTCGAAAATGGTAGACATGTTTATTGAAGAGGGCGACGAGCTTAATGGAAACTGTTCAATAGGTTTAACACGTGTGAATGGGAAGTGGACCCGTCGGGCTTTCAATCATTTACGGAAGGAGAGAAATTCAAATTTAGCGGGTGAGAAATTCAATTAGACTCGCTTTCGCCATTCAAAGCCTCGCGATCCTCGTATTTTCATAAGCGTTCCATCTTAGTAACAGTAATATAGTATCCCTTCAGAACTGCCTTTGAAGGTTTGATACGCGAGTGCAACATACTTGGGAGCTGTAGTTTGTGTATGAAACGGGACGGCTGATAAAATCGCGTGTGACAAATTTGTTCACGTGTGAGATTTAGCTGTAATCATTAGTTTCACTTTCAAGTATTAAAGTTATATTTAAAAAAATTAATAATAACTAAAAAAAATAAGACACCAAAAATAGTAAAAATGAGAAGATATGTAAGAAAATATAAATAAATAAAAAACAAAACAGTAAGAGTTGGTTGTAGTAATAAATTTTGCGTTACAAATAAATCCAAGGCTAGCAACTAAATTTGTCTTTGTTGGTGAATTCACTTAGTTTTGCGTAAAATTGTGTCGGCTCGATTTTCCTGGAATAGTTTTTTAGATTTTTAATAAATGGGTACTTTTATTTAATCGGCATGTTGTGTCGTGAAAACTGCTTATCGTCAGTATGTTCACCAGAAAAATGTTCTTTTATTATTCCTATTTTTAGTCGATTTTCAAATTCGTTCCCAATCAGTTGTACAATGAGGTTTTTTATAAAGAAAAAAAGTAAAAAAATATATATATTTAAATCAAAACCATAATGTATCGCTCGGTTACGAGGAAGAAAGTTGATTAGATAAATACCTATTTTTCAGTTTAGTAGTTATGGTATATTATTATTTGGTTTGGTAATTGATTATTGGGTTGATTAATTTGCAGTGTAGATATCGAGAGAATGGTGAATTACAGAGCATTTCGTGTTTTTTTTTTTTTTTTTTTTTTTTTTTTTTTTTTTTTGAAAAATTAACGTACAAAACGTTGATAGGTACCTCTTCGAGGTCCCAACAAATATTAAATGAAACTCCCTTACCTGGGGTTAAGTTTCATTAAAAAAAAAAAGGAATATATATCAAAACAATAAATTCTCTGCACTTGGCGTATATTTAAATTAAAAAGAATCCGACCTATTTTAAAATACGGAAAATCGACCTCTAGTAATTTGCAGCCCTTAAATGAAAAATAAAAGTAATGGCTCGATCTCACCAGATTGCTTCCACGACGATCAAATAAAATAAATATATACTGCTGATGGCCAAAACGGTTTGGAATCAATTACGGCACCTTATATAGCAAAACTGAAGTTCACTGGAGTTAAAATATATCCGCTTTTAATTTTACAATTGGGGAGGATCACGAGAGAGGTGTTGCTCGTTCTGATGTTCAGGCAGGAAGACGCGAACTATTCGTTATCCGTTATTCGGAGGGAGGGGTGCCTCTCTAAGAGTGCCATCTAGCGTGTGGCTCGCGAAGTAGGTGGAGGCGTGCTATTATGGTTTGCGGCATGACATTTGCCCCCCCTTAAGGTAGAAAATGCGGTTTGAAAATGTCCAGACTGGTGAGAACGAAGCTATCGGATTAACAAAATTCCCTAGTTGAGGTCTTTAAAGATCAAAATTCTGGGAATAATATGGCGAAACCTGTTGGCTGTTTTTCTTACAGGGAAAACACCATATTGGCAGAAAAGCCCCAAAGACTGGAGACAAATTTGCGAACGTATGTCATGCCGTCGACAAATTGCTCGCTGTCGTTCGGGCATAAAAACTGCATTGGAGTTCCTTGAACCTTAGCGGATCACAGTCCTATTGGCTAAGGCGAGCAATATATATTCAATTAAAGTTCTCCGGAATGTCCAAGTTCATAATGTTCGTTCGCGAAAAAAAAAACTATCGAATTATTAAGGGCTGACCAATGTCGCGGAACAAGTTCGTGCCTAGTGGTTGCAATGTAAGCATACTTGCAACGAAAAAACTTAAATTTATCATGCTGCATATAGATTTTGATTGTTTCTGTCATTGAATTGTTTCTTTAGGAAGGTGCAGTCAAAAATGTCTGCAATTTCCTAATGTCACGCACTTTCGCGGCACAGTCACTGCACTTTCGCGGCACAGTCACTGCACTTTCGCGGCACAGTCACTGCACTTTCGCGGCACAGTTCACTATGTCATTAAGGTCATTCTTCATTTGAAGGGCAATTGCAAGAAAATTCACTTAGAAAAATAAATAAATAAAAAGTTCTGTTACTAAAACAAAAAAAGTTTTTCAAAGTTCTTTTTTTTTTGTGATAAATAAATAAATTTTGACTTCTGTATTATTGTTCATGATCATTGCGGAACAGGTTGGGGGTTTGCTGTGTTTCTTCTTGTAGCTTCGCGGTAAAACTTCAATTGCGAAACATGGGCATGTTTTTGTATCTTAAAATTGTTGTCATCTTGTAAGAGATAAGTGACGTCAGAAGGTTTGCTAATTATGGTATATGGTCCTTGATATTTCGGGGCAAGCTTATGGTTCAGTGACTTTTCTTTATCAGAGATGATGTAAGTTTTCAGGTAGACCTTGGTGCCAAGCTGATATGATGTCGGTGCATGTTTTTTGTTGTAAGCAGCTGCGTATCGACGATGCGCTTTTTCTATATTAATCAGAGCTGTTTTCCAGGTTTCGTGAACTTGTTGATCATCATCATTGATATCCCAAACCAAATTCAGGGGTGTTTTCAAGTTTCTACCGAGGAATATTTCCGCAGCGCTGAATTTGGTAGTTTCGTTGACGGCGGAGTTGAGAGACATTTGGGTTAAGAAAAGGTCCGTTGCCCACTTGGTGTGGTCATCGCTGCACCGAGATCGGATCGCTGCTTTTAAATTTTGTATTTGTCTCTCTGCCATGTTTGGGTTAGGGTAGTAAGGTATAAGAAAGGTATGTTTCATCCCAGATGTGAAAATAAAATCTGTAAACTTCTTGGATGTAAATACGGTGGCATTATCCGAAACGATTCTCTGCCAATACCCATAATGTTTGAATATTTGATTGTTCAGCGCATTAATTATTGTGGTTGACGTGGCGTTCACTAGAGGTACCAGTATGGTAAACCGTGACATTCCGTCTACTGCAATGAGCAGGTGCCTGTAACCTAAGGAACATGGTAACGGTCCGGCTAAGTCAATATACAGTGTTTGTCCGACGGATTCATTTTCGGTTGATGATAGCTGGCCTTTTGGTTTGTTGCGGTCTGCTTTAGTTGATAGGCAGACGTGACATTCACTGATGCGCTTTTTTAAATCTTTGTACATGTTCTTCCAGTAGAAAATTTTCTTTATCTGATGAGTCGTTCGTTTAATACCCCAATGAGAACCTAAGTGGGAGTTATGATAGTATTTGAAGACCATGTCGATCAGATGCGTTGGTAGAACTGCTTTTTTGTTCTCTTTGTTTGTCTGAAAATATAGTCTTCCATCCTGTAAAATGAATTTTGGGTTGTCGTTGTTCTCATTTTCTATACTCGTTATAATTTTATTAAGATTTAAATCTGCTCGCTGCTCTGAATTAAAGTTTGAAAATAATGCCGGGAAATCCTTAAGAATCGTTATGGTGTTCTGTTGATTGTTGATTTTTTCAGCAGTTGAGTTTTCCTTGATTGTGGGTGCTTTTCCTGAAGTGGTGAGGGGATTCCTGCTTAGATAATCGCTGATAGTGTTATGCGCTCCTTTTAGATGGTGCACCTTGTATCTAAAGGGCATGAAACAGGTAATCCAGCGAGCTAAGCGTCCACCATTTTTTGCCAAGTCAGAGATAGCAGTCAGCGCTTGATGATCTGTGAATAGATCAAATTCGCTGTGTTCAAGGTAAATCCTGAATTTTTCGAAGGCGAATTTGACGGCGAGTGCCTCGAGTTCGTACGCAGAATAGTTTTCCTGGTATTTATCGATTTTCCTGGAGGCATAGTAAATGGGTTTCAATATACCGTTAAATTCTTGAGTCAGGACTGCTGCGATTCCAATCTTTGATCCGTCCGTATAAACAGAAAATCTGCGGGAGAAGTCGGGTGTAGCTAGTGTTGGTGGTTCAGTAACCAACTTGCGCAAACTTTGCCAAGCGAGTTCTGCCTTCTCATCCCATACTAGGGGTGAATCCTTTTTCCTGAGATCGTTGAGCGGTTTTGCTATTCGTCCTGCGTTTGGTAAAAATTTGGAAAAAAAATTAATGCTGCCCAGAAAAGATGCTACTTCCTTGGGAGTTTTCGGGCGGGGAATAGCAAGAAGTGCTTCAATTCGCTCTGGGTTTACGGAAATGGTACCTTCGGAAATTTGGTGGCCCAGAAATTCAACAGAGGTTCGTGCCAGTTTTAATTTTTCTGGGTTTACAGTCAGTCCGGCCTCGCGCAATCGGTTGAGGACGAAGTCAATATGTTTCAAATGTTCGGCGTATGATTTGCTAAATATGAACATGTCGTCGAGAAAGTAAAATATAAATGTATTTGACACATCTCCGAAAAGATCCTGCATTAATTTTGACAGGTTTTGACCCCCTGTGCTTACGCCAAAGGGTAGGACTTTGTAACAAAAGGTCCCAAATTCGCATTGAAATGCGGTCAGTTTTCGGGATTCCTTAGTTAAAGGAATTTGATGATAGGCTGAATTTAGATCAATGACGGTGAACAATTTGGCATCTTTTAGGTGCAAAAATGCGTTTTCCATGGAAGGCAGGGGATATTGTTGGTATTCAATAATTTTGTTCAAGTTTCGATAATCAACCACGAGTCGCCAAGATTGTTCGTCATTTTTGTTTTTCTTTTTCTTCGGGACAAGAAAACATGGAGATGCGGTCGGTGTATCAACTTTCTCTATTAACCGTTCTTCCAATAATTTGGCAATTATTTCTTTCATTGCCTGTTGTCTGATGGGTCCTTGAGAGTATATTATTTTCGACGATTTGAGGGAAGTTTCAGGTTTCAGTTGTAAATGGCAACGCATCCGGTTTGTCGTGCCAAGACGTTCTGTCAGCACTGTCGGAAATTTTTCAATCAAAGATTTCCGCAGTTTCGGTTCGTCAATAAAATTTATTTCTCCCATTAAGGGTCGTATACTTTTGATATTATGGAGCGGATGTGATGTGGAGCTGTCAAATTTGAATGAAAAACGATCACTTGATGGATCTAGTATCAATGTTGATTTTTTAATAAAATCTAATCCGAGAACTGCATCTTGCGGAAGATTACTAATAATGTAGAAAATATGCGGCCAAGTTTTTGAACCAATTCGTACGTTCAGTCTGACCTTTTTTGAAATTTTTATAACGGACGAATCACCGAGAGTTGCTGCTAGATTCGCCTTTGTTGTTTTAATTTTACCCTGAGTACGTAAAAGCTGTAAAAAATTTTTGTTAATGCAAGAAAAACTTGCTCCACTATCTAGCATTGTTATTGTATTTAAACCATTAATTTGAATTTGACATAAATTATTTGAAGATGTTCCCTCTTTTAATTTCAATAGTTCTTGTCGATTACTCCCATTTTCATGTTGATCCTCCCCCCCAAGGACCCTATCTAGTTTTTTGATTTTTGGTAAGAAGATTTTCTTTGTTTAAGTGGCGTATTCGGCTGTTGGTGCGGTTGCGGGCTTATACTCCCGGAAGATGAGATGCTGTTTCTTGGTGATCTGAAATTTGGTTTTGATCGAGCCTGTTCTCTCAATTCGTTAGACTCAGGGTCTTGCTTATTTTTTGAAAAGGGGATTGAAGGTCCGTCTGCTCGTGGCTTTGGTGCGTACGGATATTGTGGAAACGGGTAGTAGCAGTATGGGTTCGGTATGAATGGTTGAAAATAATTCGGTTTGAATTGTTTATTGAAATTAGGATTTTTCAGTCGAAAATCATTTTTCTTCGGTATTTGTTGCTGTTGTGTAAAATCCTTTCTGTAATGGTTACTTCCTTGATAATTTTTATAAATTGGCCCGTTCGATAATTGGGGTTCAAAATTCTGCCTGTTTCCAAGTCTCATTCTTTCAATTGACTTTTCAATTCCAAAAGATGGCCGATTCCGGTGAATATGCTGTTCAAATGCATTTCCTTGATTCCAAGTAGTTTGTTCGTAAGTGCCGAATTTTTGCTGTTTTATTCTGGATTTCTGTAGGTTTTCGTTCAATTCTAGTTTTTCAACCTCAGCCACTAATACTTGTAGCTCCTCATAGTTTTTTGGCCTGTTGCTGAAGTGAAATTTGGCGCGAGTATTAGAATTTGCACCTTGGAGAATACTACTTACGAGCTCCAGCTCGGAGTATTGTGAAAGAATGGAATTAAATTTGGTTATCTCTTCGACGTAGGTGCGGAAATTTTCATTGTAATTCTGTCCGCGCAAAATTTTTTGTTGAACCAGATTCAATTTGGTTTGAGGAGTTGTCAATTCCTCTAAAAGTGACTTTGATACTGTGTAAAAGTTTAAATTCGGTTCCGGTGCCAGGCGTTGAAGAACTGAATTATGTTGTAAAGTGGCGACTCGACGAAATATTTGTTTAAAAAATTGGCCATTCATTTCGTTCAATAAAAATAATCTTTCTAAAAATTTTATAAGACTCCATGGATTATCTGTAAACAAACGCGGAATATTCGGAATTTCTTTTTCGATGTATTTTGGGAGTCTGTCATGATCGGATTGCTCATGTTCGTCGTGAAAAGATTCGTATCTAGGTGGATCGGGTAAATTTAATTTTAATAATTTTGGTTGAGCGTTAGGTGACGACGTCTGTACTTGGGCTTTCAACTCTGCTATTTGAGCTCGTATCTCAACGTTTTCTCTTTTTAATTCTGCAAGAGTTGTGTTTTTGAGGTCAATCACTTCATTTTGTGTTTGTTTATTTTCTTCTCGGAGTTCACGTATATCACGAGAAATCTGTTTCAGGTCGGAGATAAGATTAGTATACCATTCTGGTGGTTTATCAGGCAGTACTGTGGACTGTGTGCATGAATCGCATTTCCAAGTGTCCCTTCTTTCGTGTGATCGTTTGGTCCAAGCTGCAAGGTCGCCCAATCGAGTACATGTCGCGTGAAAATTCTGTTTGCAGATGCAACATCGAACTTGGTCGACCGGGGGGTCATTCAAGTTGCACACTCCACAATTCATGATTGTTAGAACAGGAACGTGACCTGGTAAATGTGTAACGTCTATTGCTTGTGGCCTAATACGTGCCACGTGTTTGAAATTTTGAAATTAATTATTTAAGTGCAGATTTAATGAAATAGAATTGTAGATACTATTAATTTGGATCGTTAATTGCTCTGCTACCAGTTGATAGGTACCTCTTCGAGGTCCCAACAAATATTAAATGAAACTCCCTTACCTGGGGTTAAGTTTCATTAAAAAAAAAAAGGAATATATATCAAAACAAATAAATTCTCTGCACTTGGCGTATATTTAAATTAAAAAGAATCCGACCTATTTTAAAATACGGAAAATCGACCTCTAGTAATTTGCAGCCCTTAAATGAAAAATAAAAGTAATGGCTCGATCTCACCAGATTGCTTCCACGACGATCAAATAAAATAAATATATACTGCTGATGGCCAAAACGGTTTGGAATCAATTACGGCACCTTATATAGCAAAACTGAAGTTCACTGGAGTTAAAATATATCCGCTTTTAATTTTACAATTGGGGAGGATCACGAGAGAGGTGTTGCTCGTTCTGATGTTCAGGCAGGAAGACGCGAACTATTCGTTATCCGTTATTCGGAGGGAGGGGTGCCTCTCTAAGAGTGCCATCTAGCGTGTGGCTCGCGAAGTAGGTGGAGGCGTGCTATTATGGTTTGCGGCATGACAAGTAGTTATGGTATATTATTATTTGGTTTGGTAATTGATTATTGGGTTGATTAATTTGCAGTTTAGATATCGAGAGAATAGTGAATTACAGAGCATTTCGTGTTTTTTTTTTTTTTTTTTTTTTTTTTTTTTTTTTTTTTTTTGAAAAATTAACGTACAAAACGTGTGATTCAACTCGTTTAAGTTATGGAAAAACACGATGAACACTAAAGCTCTCCAATGTTATACAATTGAACATAGTCGAGATGATTTCGAACGGATTTAAAATTTCCCATACACTTATACGCCATTAGATAAAATTACAAAACAATTACTAAAACAACTAATCATATTTGAAAATGAAAATATTCCTAATCGAGTCGTTCGTTCTTTTTCCCACGGATAATTTTGTCTCATGAGATTGAAACGGGGTTGTGATTCAATTCCATGCCAGCATCCTTGATAATAGCCAGATTCACAGCTCGTCCTGTGTAAATAAGCCCTCGCCCCTTGGGCTCATTCATGAAGCAACAATGGCCTTATAATATACCTACTTGAGGTGAGGACTATTAGGGATAATGGTCGAATGGTAGCATCGTTTTTGTCCAGCTTTCTCCGCGCCTGTACATTGTAATATTCAAAAGTATTTGTAAAACTTGGATTGAAGCTGGCACTTTCGATGTTTCATTATTATTAATTGATCTTTGTAATCGCCTTAAAATCTTTTTTTAACACTGACTTGCACGCAGGTTTTCCAAGCGTTTCCAAGCTGTTAAATTTATATTTTCATCGGCTCAAGCCCATGGGACTTATTCGAAAAAGGATGCAACCACGATAAAGGATTTTCAATACTAATTACTAGCTAAGAATGTTTACAATGGCTCTACAGATTTTTGCTAAGTGCTCGACCCAAGATCATCGCATTTTTTCACTGCGGCGGCGGCTTTTAAAAATCGTTAATGCTCTTCGGGAGTAAAATCGAGCGTTTAGTTAATTAAAAAACCCGCCCCGGGTCGAGCGTTTTTAAAGGCATTGAAAAACCTTCCGCCTCCCCGTTATATCGAATTTATGTGTTCTAGCGATGAAAATGTGCTCCCGGGGATAGCAGTTTAACTTGAGGGTCGGACCGTTGTTTTGTACAAGGAATACTAAATTCGATAGTAGATTACAGAGCCGTCTCGTCGAGTGAATTGTTGCAGTTCGCGGGTGCGACGCTGTTTTGCTAGGGAAATCTCACAAACAGTGCGCTCTGAGTTGCGCTAAATATTGATTACACATCAATTCCCTTGTTTTATTTATTACTGAAATATATAGGGTGTTCGCACTTGAGATTGCATTCTCAAAGGCGTCGATTCTTCAGCTCATCACTACAATTTTCGCTCTACAACATTTTTTGGGAACTTTAAAAAATTACACTTTTTCCGCAAATAAAAATTGTCGGTGCATTCCATTTATTCTGAGTAAAGTAGACGTAAGTCCCAAAATTTTTGAGTAATCACAAAAATTATGATGGTGCTTTCTGCAAACTTTCAGAAACTCATCATGAGAAGGTCCGTGAAAGATGAAGTGTGTCACCTTCAAATTCAGCGAGAGAAATTAAAGAAGAACCTAACATAGTCAGACAGTGCCCAACAACAGAACTTTCAGCAAAAAAAGGAGAAAAAAGATTAATAAAAGGAAAAAGACGTCAAAAACAAAACAATCGAGCAATTTTTCTAGAAGTTATAACCGCGCAAATTCAAAAGTTACTATTTTCGTGAAAATCAGGTTTTCTGGCCTTTTCTCCGGATCTGAACTGGATCGATTCAACTGAAAAAATTATGGGACCTGCGTCTCACAGGGGCTAAACGCCAGCGGACAACACATACCGGAAAAAAATAAAAAATAATAAAAAATAACATAGTAACCTTGGTACTCCTTTTTAAGTCTGTTAATAAATAAAAATGATAATTTCTTCTTTGCGTCATATTCCATTTAATTGTTGCAAATAAAAGAAACAATGGAGGAGTCGAAGCGTATATCTCCCCCTCACCGCAAAAATTACGTGAAAAATAATAATGTATTTTTGCATTTAATTTAAACTTCGACTTCTCCTCAACAAACTGCTGACATTTTGGACAAGTTTTTTCTGGGATGTCGCAACATTTTTTTTTCTTTTTTTTTTTTTTTTTTTTTTTTTTTTTTTAGCAATTTGTTATATAGGTAGTGTTTTTAGGGATGTGTAATAATAATTATGATCACATTCGGATTAAAAATCTATTCAAATTACCCATCATGACAGCTGACCATGAGATTTATTACTTATGGCATTTCTTCTTGATAGTAGATTATATTATACATGAAATATCGTACGTGCTCCTACCATTTTACCTTGAAAAAAATGAATAAATTTTATTTCGAAAATTGGCATTGAGTTAGGATTTTTGTCGTACCTGTTCTGTTGTTATATTTTCTCTGGTTTTATTACGAAATCATTCGAGTATATTGATGTTTAATTGCTTTATACTCCGCATCTTAGCTTCCACTGCATCTAACTTCGTCGTATCTCAACTCTAGAAGCCCTTCAAGTATAACTTCGCCTCCTTTCTCACATGCGCACGAAATCCATCCATTTTCAACCACGTTACCGATGCTACCCCATCATTAACAAAGAAAAGATAAGACCTAGGGTCTTCGCGGTCGTGTTTCTAGTCAATTTCCATTAAACGTATTAAATTCGCCCGATCTCAGTCCAACACCCTCTGACCTAAGGGTATATTTCTATCTCGCCCCTTCTCACCGCTCATTCCTCTTTGCAACCCCTCGATTAATTTCATCAAATTAATCGCAATGCGCCCCAACGATATCCATCTCATTTCATGCACCTGCTACCGTTTTATTGATGTACAGCAAAGGGAAAATTCGTGTAAACGTACATACCAGGAGCGTTTTAATAACAGTAGAAAAATTTCCTTCGTTTGCCACCTTTCTAAGGTTAAATATTGAAGGAGGATATACATATTATTTTTTATTATTTTTAAACATGCGTTTAGAATTGTAGAAAGAGCGACTCGTTTCGCCTTTTTTTTTTATAAATTGCATTTATTGAACAATATAATAGAAAATACACAATTTGAAAATACATTAAATGCTACAAACCCTCTAAGAGAACTTGTGTAGGGGTTGGAGACGCACATCGAACATATTAGAGCAAACCAAAAAAAAAGTACAAGCTCGTTTTGTCATTCTGGATCAACTTTTGGGGTCTTGAAAATTGCTATGAATTATAGTTTTCACTTGATTTAGATTCCATCCACCAAGTATCCTCTGGAATTACCGCAATTTCTTTTATTTGTGTTGAATAATTTTTTCTTTATATTTTATTCCTTTATTTTTTCAATAATTCCTTTTATTTGTGTTGAATAATTTTTTTTTCAAGAGGTGTGTTTAATTTATGAGAGAAAAAACTGAAATTTTTTGAACTTTCTGATTTATAGCTTCAAAAAACCGCTTTCTAGCGAAAAACGCATGATTAGGCGAATTAAAATATATTAAATCCCAAATCGGATGGTAACTTAAACTTTAAAATTTGGTAGATTTATAGGGGTGCAATTCTTGGACAAAGATTATAAACCGCCCTTATAGAATCATAAAATTTTTAATTTTGGTATATCGTTCTATTTAGAATTTAATGCTTTTTAATCCTCTTCATGGTAATATTTTCGTTAGATTGCGCCTTTTTGAAGTTGAAAATAAGAAACTCAAGAAAATCGCGAGGTTTTTGGGCTTTCAAAAGTTCAGCACACTTCCTGCAATGGAGATCTCGTTGATTACACCACATAGATAAGTATCAAGATAATTTCCAGCATTTCAGATGTTATTTCTGGCTAGTTGAGGTCTTTTAAAATTAATTTCCACTGGAACTAAACTAGGGAAAAATGAAAACACTCAATGTTTATATTTCATTTTCTTTCTAATCAGATAAGAATTTTGGGAGGGCGAAAAAATTATGAAAGGCGGATTTGCGGCCCGTTAAAAAATAATTACCGAAAAATGAAAACTAATTGACGCTTCAGCTAAACAGGTTGCAGACCTCTACTCCAGGATGATAATTCCAACTTCAACAAACATTCGTGAAATGATCCGGAAACTTTTTTTGAACCAATTTCATAATTTACTGAAAATTTGTGAAATTTCTTCGACAGTCCGAATATGAACTATTCATTAGAATAAAATGCTAATAATTCAACGATTGCAGGTTGACCGGTAAAGACTACTACCGAAGCTGACAGCTACATCGCATGACCATGAATTACTTACGAAACGTCTTTCGCCCTCGAAACGACCAATGACAGCTCTGGTCGAATGCGAATGTCAACTATTGATCAATACTATTCCAGAGCTTCCCTACCTCCGTTCCAATCTTGTTCCACCCGCTAACGATCACGAATCACGTTAACTTGATTTGAAGTGTCCCCCGGCCGCGTTCCTGTTCAGTGAACCGCAGGGCGAATTTTCAATGAATTCGCGCTCACCGGAACGATGAAAAGATGAACGCGAAAGGTCAGGAGGAAAAAATTCAAAAGCGCATTGGTATTCGTCCGAGTGAGCTCTTAATTTCTGGCCGGGCCGAACATTCGATAATGACGAGGTTTTATTCGGATTAATTTTCGTATCCCTCTCAATTATTTGGTGAAACGATTTTTAATTACGCTGAAACGGTTTTTTCAACATTGCGGATTATAATTATTTTTTCCCATTTGCCGGTGTAACGATGGCATTTCGTCTCGGGAATATAGGAGAATTTTAGCAAATTTTTCATTTTTCGAAAACTTGAACGAAAGAGTTTTGGTTGCGGTTAAGAATTTTTGAAAAACAGTTATGGAATTTTATCACGAATATCTCGCCCATATTGGCGAGCTCTTATGAACCTTAATTTTTGATAAAAAATAATCGCTTGATGAATTGAAGGAAAGCCACCAAGCTGGTCCATCACTGGGAAACAACAGAACAAAACGCTGTAAATGATTGCACTACAGTTTATTATTCCTTAGCTTTAATTAAGATCATCATATTGGTAACAATGAAGGAAAACTCTTTGGTGAATATCGTAATATTGAATGTTTTTCTTTTTCTTAATTAATTCAATTAAATGAGACTTTATCGCCTAACAATCCAGCTCAAGGAAGTGTTTGACAAGGATTCCAACAAACGATTTTTAACAAATGACGACGCTCCACAAATGATGAAGATTTAACATTTTGCCAAAGATCTTAAAACCATGACATTTCCACAGAAAAGCAGCGATAACTCGAGAACAACTGATTCTATCGACTTCGTCATAATCTCATTCGAGTCAGCGTCCAAAAATCTATATAAATTCATACCAAATTCACCACTGTCTGAATACGAATTAAAATACGAATTTTTTCCCCTCAAAACCTCTCAAAAATACCCTTGAAATAGAGTTAGCGATTTGGCTATAGAGTAGAGCCGTTGTCAGGCAAAGAATGATTGTTGGTGAATATTCCACGTACGCAGGTCTTTTAGTTACATCAGAAAAACGATGACTGCGGACGGACGGAATTTTTTTAGTTGGATATTCGGATTCTACATGCTTTGAAACACCGAATTTAAATGGGCTTAGTTTTTCGGCCATTACGAAGGATTTTTTTATTAAATAATAAACCAATAAGGGAGAAAATATGGTTGAGTGTACTACTTATAATTTATTAGCCCTTCTTGCCTAGTAACATAATTTTTTGTAATTTTTATTCTCGTCACTCTCATCTGTTTAATCCTAAAAATCGATTTCCCTTTGAATTCAAATAAAAATGAAATACGGCTCCTTTTCTCGAATCATTCCACCCCATTTTGCCACGTCTTCGTAAGAGCCTTCCCCCTCGCCTATTGAAAATGAATAAATTGAATAAATGGAAATATCTATGCTCAGGTTTCTACCGTTTGAGAGACATTATACATTCAGCAGCAGGATATCTGCAATGTCCCCTCGAGTTTGATGCAATCGTGGGCGGTAATTCTATTCATAACACCTTTTCCCATTATTCAAATGCCACCACTGACGTACGCTAAGTACTGATGACAAGTTGATGCGTCGAGGGGACGCAGTCTAGAGCCTAGCTGCCAGCTGCTTTTGATTACCCATCTACAAACACGTTGCGTGATTTAAACAATGACGAAGATTGAAGTTAGGACCGCATGATGAATAATCGATTTATTTATTTATTGCTTGGCTCTCTGTATTATTGTGTTGGTGTATTTTTCAAACTCCCAATAACCTCTGGGACAATATTCGAAGGTATAACAGTTCTTATGAGTAAAGATGAGAGATAAAGCATAGCGTACCTAAGAAATGTAGATTTCTTCAATTCTCTTCCGACAAATGTACCTCCCTTTGAATGATTTCAACTCGGCATACAAACTGTTATTTAACTTCTCCTCGTAAAGTTTTAATGATTTTTTTAATGTGACTATTCTCAACATACCGCTTGTCGAGGAATTTTTTTCTAGGGCTCGTGCATTGAACTGGGTACTCTGGCTCTTAAGTATAGGTCTTCCTACTGTGATATTTGTGTATATAGATATTTTTGAGGGAACAACTGTAATTTATTGATTAATGTGTGAATGGTTTCTCTGTGTCGGGGGTTTGTGGCAGTGGTTAGACTAGTTATTTATTTATTTTTATGTATATTTTATTTATTTGTATTTTTTATTAAATTATTTTTCTATCGTCCAGAGGGTGCGAGGGGAAGAAAAACCAGGCGACTCATTCTACGATTTTATTTGCTGGCCGAGCAGTTTCGCACAAAGTGCACTTTCGCGAAAGTGCTCGGCCAGCAAATAAATAATCGGAGAATGAGTCGTTTTTCCCCCCCTCGCACCCATGGACATGAAAAAAAATGTGGCGACAGGGAAAATAATTATTTTTTAATTTTTTCCGACTGCCGTAAAGCCGACCTTTTTCTTGGCGCCTGGCCCTAGATAACAAGATGATGCATCAAAACGAAGTTTTTATATCTCATATGATTCGGGAAAATACGAATTTGGCTTGGGTGATAACTAATTTGATTTGGACGAATTCCTAATAGGGTTCGGGCAACTCCTAATTAAACCTTTGAAAATCTATATTTCAGCGGAAACGTTAGAAAATCAAAGGGCGGGCTTTGATTCGAGACGATAATTGAATCAAATACATCATCAATCACCGGTTGAAACAAAAGGTTGTACCCAATTCCGCGATCCCTTTTCCAGCAGACGCTTCACATCGGAACAGCGAGGCTTAAATATGATTACAAGCCCTCGCTGAATATTGGAATACGGCCGAAGGGAGAGTTCTCGGTAGACAAAATCGATTCCCATCGGGTCGCGTCGCCTGGCGCCAGATTTCAATAATAAATTGAAACAATGTCCAACAAAAGGGAAAACCGAGCAGAACGGAGAATAGATCCAATTAACGGAAAATTGTTTGGGAAAGAATCCACGATTGTTCAACCAGTTGAGTCAGGAATTTATTCTAAGGACAAAAACAATTTAGTCATATTGTTAATATTTTTGGGAATGCGAGTATTTATTCCCTAGGTTATTTCAGACACCCATTGGTTTCAGATCAGTCCCAAAAATAGTATCTCGAACGTGCAAAGGTTGTCAATTGAAGTAAAACCTGAGGTGGGCATAGAACACACAGTACTTCCATGAATGAGTCGGCAAACAGGACAAACCATACAGTAGAAAATTGTTAGGTACAGAAAAACTACCCAGGAAACTCGAAAACCGATGAAAAAAAACAGTAATAGGATGAAAAAGAGGAAGGTGCAAGAGACTACTGATACCAAGACAAGTTTTGCAAAATGGAAACATTTTTATCACGAGGGAACTCAAAAATAAAAACGAGCATAAAATAACGAAAAATACGAATTGCGTGGAAGTGCGGTGTGTGACATTAACGATAAAAATATATAATATCTGTTTGCCGTAGCAAATATATATTTGGAGACCTCAACCGTTCAAAAATATTAACTCTTATGGCCTGTAAAAATCCGAATAGAAAAAACTTCGAACGCGGTTATCTCGGAAGCACTATGTGTTATCAAAAATATGGAAACGGCTAGTTTCGCACATTCACTTGGAAATCAATTTCTGAAAATTTTATCGTGTTTCATTGATGTTTCATGGAGATATGGCGATTTTATGTCTCTTTTTGACCGCAGAAAGACACTTCTTCCAAAAACTGGTATGAATATTTCATCCAAATTCGAACGATCACAAAAGCTGGAAATTCGAACTGGTCAGTCATTAGCTTGAAATAAAAACGCCGCAAATAATTTTACAGTGGTTTATTATTCTTTCGCTTCAATAATGATTTAGGAAGACCATCCATTTGTGCTGATTACTTGTCCACACATTTGTGAACGTCACCGCCTAACAACAGATTGGTAACTATAAGGAAAACTCTATTACAACTGCTGTAATTTTAAGCGTTTTTATTTTTCTCAATTTCCAAATTAAAAGCTAAATTTTTCGCCTACGCCGAAGAGAGTGTTTGACGAACATTCCAACGAGTATAGAACGATTTTTGTAGCTCCAAGAATTCTCGAGTTATATCCTCACGGCATATTTCTGCAAATCTCCAATAAAGCTATCGTCCCCGCGATGGTCTCATTCGATTCAGCGTCCAAAAATCTAAAGAAATTGATACCAAATACACCTTTTTCTGGAAAACATAGGAAAATACAAATTTTCTCCCTCTGAAACACCCCAAAAATACACTTAAAATTGAGGTAGCGATTTGGTTAAAGGATTGAGCCGTTGTCAGGCTACGATTGATTCTTGGTGAAAATTTCAAGATTAAGCTGTAATAGTTTCGTCAGAAAAGTGTTGACGGCGGACGGACAGTTTTAAATTGGATATTCGAATTCTGCACGTACAACGTAAACGCTGAAACGTAAAACATCAAATTTTGAGAAGGGTAAGACTTTTTTTTGGCGATTAGCATTGTTTATTATTTTGAATAATAAACCAAAATTCGTCTGTACTATTCAACGACTTGTTTACTTATTTTAGACAATGCTCGTTCTTTCGATGAACACAGTTTTGTAGAACATTATTGAATTAAGCGGCTAGTTTATAGCAGCCTGCGGTCGCCAGATATGCAGATGTATCCAACCTTGTAAACGTAGACCCTTCTCTTTCGTATTCGCACCAGCTCGCCTATAAATTGTTAACTTTCTCCCCCCAGTCTAAGCCATCTTCGGGGCCGAATGCCGGCGAACGTGATGATTTCGCCTTTATAACTACGCTACGAAACCGGCGGTGCTCAGTTCAGGGAGGGTTCCCTTTTCATCATCAAATAGGATGATAATGTAATCCAAGGGACCCTACAGTCCTGCGTTCAAACATTCTCTGCGTGAAGTTTCATTACTACGCAGTTCCAGCTGGAACAAACGTTTCCCCTTTGAAAGTAGCGGTTTCACAAAAAACGATCTCACTTTGTGAGAAAATAATAGGGAAAGCATCGATATTTTTACCCTTCCGCGTTCCATCGTGAATGATAGCTAGATTCATTCAAGCTAAGACTAGGTATTATTTTATTTGTCCTCGCTAATTGAAATAAAATGAACGAAATTGATTAAAGGAATGGAAAATTGATTAGGGAATCTTGAGGGAAATAAATTATTTTCCGAACAGATGTCATCTTGATTTTGCCAGAAACGCTGGAATATGTTGGGAAAATGCTTCGTTTAATTTTATGCGGGTGAACATAAGTAGTATGAATTTGATGAGCTAGCCTGGGAATCAGGGAGGTTGAATTACTCCATACTCAGTTCTCAGGGCAGATCTCATGATGACTGAAGAGTGTTTCAATATTCAACAGTTACCCTTATATGAATCTCATAATTTATGTAATAATTTTATCATTTTTGAGTGGACACGTTTTTTTGAAATTATAATTTGAAATATTGATAGTTCGAAATACGTTAGTATAAAAAATACAAAAATAAAAAATACAAAAATAAAAAATACATCGTAGTGTTCTTTTACTATTCTGGTTCAATAACCCTGGGCCATATTTAATACCCATTTAGCCAGCTCCCAATCCTAATGCGGGCTAAGGTTGCCTGCCCATTAGCCGTCTCATCAATGAGTAACCTTAGTTGAGAACCCTCGGCAGTTCACATCGTCCTTTGCATTCTCCGTCTTCCACCCACTCACCGTTACAAGAAAGGGTAAAGTATTGACACAAAACCCGCCTCCGGAGAGCGTTTCCTGCTTTTCCGCCTTTTGAATATTGATGCTCAATCCGAACTCGTCCCAGCCGCTACATTACCACTTTTCCTCCCGATCTGAACTCCCGAGGGGGATTCCGGACTTCACTAAGTTGAGACCGCGGCGCGTGCCAACGTCAACGTCGTTTCACGCTGACGAGTCTGTCATTATTCAGAAAAAAATCATCTCTCCATTTTCCCCCAACTTATAAGTCGGTTGTTAAAGCCGCCAACAAATTTTACCACCGTTTTCCCTTCAAAAGTCGATGTTTTTCGTTCCTATAGCGTCCGAATATCGAATGGAAATACCTTTCAGTCTTCATCTGGTACTTTCCAGAAGAAAACCGAAAAAAATTAAATTAATTTGAAAAAAAAATTAAATTATTATTTTTATAAATTAAATTTAAAAAAAAAAAACGGTAAAAACGGTTTTTCTATGTACCGCGATTTTCATGTCAGCCAAGATTCCTGCATATACCGAGCTGATTATGTTGACCGATTCTTATTGCAGCAGTTTTCAGCCAGTTGGGCGAGGAGTTTCTCTTTAAACTGTCTTCTTCTTCCTTCTCTTTTCATTCTCTACTCTCAGCCTTCAATGCTGACATTGTTTTTTTGTTTATTGATCAATAATTAACCATTGTAACTGCCCAGGAAAGAATTTATTTTCTTCACCGAAATCGCTAATTTCAAATTTCAAGGGTTCAACAATCCGAATTTTCCAACGTTTTTGAGACGTTGGTGCATTTGAAATAAAAATCTATAGATTTTTGGCCGCTGAATAAAATAAGGAAATAAGGAGGTTTTATACATCTCAAACTATAGCAGCTTCTGAATGCTACATCAAGCTATTCAGCCTGATGATATAACTCGAAACTCAACAGAGCCACATAAATCGTTCTATACTCGTTTGAATGCTCATCGAATAATCTGTTATATCTATCTG
Organism: Tupiocoris notatus; assembly: GCA_037159825.1. Lineage (NCBI taxonomy): Eukaryota > Metazoa > Arthropoda > Insecta > Hemiptera > Miridae > Tupiocoris > Tupiocoris notatus. Next base: position 134,498 of record JASJUZ010000259.1, on the reverse strand, counting down.
TGTGCGATTAATTGGACCTTTTGCCTGTTTTTTACGAATAAATATTGAACCGAACACTTTTACATAGGTATATTACCCAAAGGCGAGAAAGAGCAATCAAAATCCTACAATTTGGGGTATTTAATTATATTTTTATGTTATGTCCCCGCGGAGCTATTCGCAATCAAAGCAAAGTCAAAACACGTATTTGACCTTATGGAATATATCTTGAAAACAAATATAATCGCTGTGCTTTTTTTATTTTTAATTAAATCTAAGTAAAATTTTCTCAATTTGCTTTCACAGATCCTATTTTATCAAAATTCGCGAAGAAGACGAAAAACAATTACAAAGTTAAAACTCCAGAAGTATGAAAATCGAGAAAAATTCCAAACATATTATTAATCGTTAGAATTTTATAGTTTTCATTTGGAATTCGAATTCTACGCCTAATTTCCTGTAGAAGTCATTGATTAATTAAAATTTAACAGCACTGTTAGTATATGCAACGAATTTTCAAAGTTGGAAAGCATAACAACGGTGTCGTACTAGAACTTGGAAAAACTAAAAGTTATCGTCAAATTTTCGTCGTTTTGACGTCAAATTCAGATTCTACGTTAAATTTCCTATAAGGATAGCTCTCAAAAGTGCTTAAAAACAAACGTTTAATTTTTCACTCTTACGCTGCCAGCGGAGCTCGAGATTTCGGCCGGCGAAAAACTCGATTTACGGAAAATAATTTCTCTGGCTCTGTTTCAAGTTTTTTCACCAAATTTTTTGCTATGTACGTGTGTAAGGCGTTCAGATGAAGACTTCTGCACAATAAAACAATTGATTCAATTGAATTTTGACCCCCAAAATCACAGTTAAAGTCCGATTTTCGAGCTTTCAAAAACCGATTTTTTTGGACCACTTGCAGATTTTTCCGAGAATTGAAAAAAATCACAAAAATACATCTCGGTAAGACACAACTTTCCTGAAAATTTCAGATTTTTATCATCATCAGGAGCGGAGTAAAAAATCGTTAACTGATCGGTTGAAAAAAATCGCAGGGGTCCCCCTTGGATTTTTCGCGAAAACTTTTTTGTAATCGATTTCGCTCAAATTCAGCATAATGATAGTTGATGGTGTGTATATCAATAATATATGCTCCATTCGTAGTTTCTTTTGCATTAAGTTGATGAAAACAAGGTTTAAAGTTGAAAAATGTGATATTTTCGTTTATTCTCTACTAATAATGTTGAATATCTCACAAACGGTTGAAAAATGGATAGGTACATTACATGGGTAAAATGTGGACAGTTAAATTACCTATCTTTTGGTATATTCAAACATCTGAATTGACGAGTTTTGTCACAGTTATCCACTGTGCAAGTTACAAATCTTGGAAAACTTATAAGTGGTTGAAAACCCCTATACCTTTTGATACAAAGTACATGAAAACACCACTACCTACATACCAAATTATAACAACTACTTATAGCAGAGGTCATAGTGCTTCCGTGTTTGTAAAATAAGATAAATACATTCAACAAAATCTTGTGCACATTGAAAGTGATTGAGTTCGTACGTTTTTACCTACCTGAGTTCCTCTCTTATAATCCAATTCTTGCCATTGATCAAAAGCCCCGTTATAGTTCAAATTCGTTTTTTTCCCCACCACTATAGCGAAAATTCAAGGCTTTCAATATATTCGACGTTAGTGTTCGCGTGTTTTAACAGTGTTCGTCCAATGTACGCCATTATTCACCTTCAAAGCCTGAAGCTATCAAATGCGGTGAACGACCGACCCTGCGGAAGATATATTTTACTGGATTCTGCACGTTTTCCGCACCGAAGAATGGCACGGGCGAAACGGAATGACTGATGCGGCCCCATGGGAGGCGAAAACCTTGAGACAACAAGCCGCATTACTATTGGCGCATATAAATCAGCTCGAAGCTCCACACTCAGGGTAACGCAGACTGACGAGGGTGCATTTGCGTAGAACTGCACAAGGGTGCACATACGATGGTGATGCCACTTTCAAGGTGACGTTTTCGATAGGGAGACTTGATTTTGAAAAATACGAATCGCCAGAAAAGCAGCAACTTAAGGGAACTAGAAGATTTTGGGGCTGTGGACCCTATGGCTCCGCGTCGCCCTGAGGATGCCCGAATGGGCGAAAGTGCTCGGCCAGCTAATGAAGAATTGGAGAATGAGTCGCCTGGTTTTCCTTCACCTCACAACCCCCGGACATCAAGAAATGCGACGAGAAGGAAAAGTAGACGATTTTTATTCTTATGAAAGTATTTCGTTAAGAGGCAGTTGGAAAAACTTCAAGAAAACTTGCATTGGCAGACTGGAAATCTAAAAGCCTCTCAGTTCTTTGTCTAACCTTGATGACGGGACTTCACTTGACTATCTCGAAATATCATGGATACTAGTACCGTATACAACATTCCAAGGAAATCATGACATGCGTTTACCTTCATTGCTACGTTTTTTGATTATTGGTAATTGCATTGGTAGGGATTACATTGTAGGGATTCGAACTCGCATCTTCATCGTCTACAACCAGTAATTAAATGCTGGACAGCCTCGTCTTCGATATTATTGTGCAGAAAACACAAATACTATATATACCGAGTTTATAGTTAGTCTTAAGAAGGAATAGTGTTCACTCCTCGAAAATACCATTGAAAAAGAGCGTTTTGGTTAAAGTTCAGACCAAGATTGATTTTTGTTGAAAATTCCAAGAATTTATCAATCATAGTTGCCTCAGAAAAGTGTTGACATCGAACGGACAGAATATGTTGGATATTCGGATTACATGCCTTGAAACGTAAAACGTTGACTTTGAATTTTTTTCTCGGGTGATCACAATGGTTAGTATTGAATAATAAATAATAATGCACACTTATTGAAAACTAGTCAGAAAATAGAAATCATCATTACGCAGCAGGCAAATAAACTAACGACACATTAATTCTTAAAAATGAACGAGTCGAACGAAAGCGGAAACTTCGATCGCCGTTATATTCAGGAACTGGAACAGATTTTCGCTATTTATATTAAAATCGACTCGAAGAATTTTTCTAATTGAATCTTCCCCTCGAATTCCGAAGGGTCGGGAATGAATTGATCTCTATTGGAGAAGTAGCGATTGTCTGCTTTCTTGTAGTTCAATAAAGCCATCTATCACTAGTTAGTGACGCGGTGAACTTTGAATAGTCTTCGAAAGGGAAATTTCACCCCTGATGGAATTAGGCGACCGTTTTGTCTCTTGGTATAGGACGAATGGGCAACTTCCTTCAGGGATTGGTCTTCCAATCGAGGGGCTCCCACTTGCCTTGAGGGAAGGTTTAGGAGCGCCGAATGGCGGAGTAGTCAATCAAGTTCCCAACTTCGGGTTCAATTAAAGCGATCCCGAGGGCGAGAATAGGTGCTTCGGGGTCGAAAGGATTAAGCTTCCTTATTGTTGAGAGGTTTCGATCAATAGACGCCGCGATGATAGGATCGGTGATTTTTCCTTTTATTGTTACGCTCAATGTGCTAGGTGTAGGACGAATGATGAATTGACAGCCTCGAAGAAGTAATTTTTCACTTTTTGCGGAGTCGCGAGATTTTTAGCTCTGGGTTGATTCAATATTTTGAAGCCGAGTGAATGAATGAATTTTATTTTCTGTACAAATTAGGGCTGAGGGCTCTCTCTTACATCTGCAGAGAATAAAAATTATATCAATATATTCTTTAAGGTCAGCCCACAATAAATAAAAATAAAACATATCTTCAATCAAAAAGTGAAACCATTATTATGCATTTTTACCGTAATAAAATTAAACTTCGTTAGACGGGTACAGTGAGAGTTTTTGAAAGTAGAATAAATTATGCCAAAGCCAAAACTGAAGAAATAATACTAAACTTAATAAAATAACAACATAAAAAAAAAATTTTTTTTTACATCTATATCTTACACAATATTTTTCCAGGACCATCTTTTCAATTTCACTTTAAATGAATGCATTCCCTTCAATGTTTTAGAGAGTTATCGAGGTTGTTGATCTTATTACTTGCACAATAAAAGAGCGATTAAAACTTGCCGTCTATGAGTGGGAGTGGATAACAAAAATGATGAGGACCGAGTGTTTATGTTATAAGTATCACCTAAGAAACTTAACTTATTAAAATGATAAGTAGGTTTCTTGGAGTGCTTATTATGTTTAGGAAAGTCTCCCATCGATTCGAGCGTGGGACTGTCGTTAGAAATACAGGCTCATTTAAAACGAACTCTGAGTGAACTGAGAATCACAAATGACGTTCTTGTCGTGGATCGGGTTCCTTGCAGCTGTCACATCGGGGAACCAGTTCGTCCGCATGACTAATGCTCTTCTGCCCTTCTGGCTATCCGCATCAATATTAAACGCAACATCCATTATGGATATGATTTCGTTAAAAGCTGCGATCACTTTGCGATTAGTTTCTTACCACTGCGAAAACGATACGTTTCAAAAACGCCGACTTCCCGGCTCAACTTATTCCGCACTTGTTTACCGCCAAGGAAGAATAATAATTCCGATATTTCTTCGAAAGATTGGACCTAAGCCAAATAGAGGCTGAGGTTACGCGGGAATAAAAATGAACAGTCGCAAACAATCTTCGGAAAGAAGTCCAGTTCTGACGTTTCCTATACCGAAGGATTACGTTTTGCCGTTGTTTGTGACTTTGATTTTTCATCTGGGAAAAAGTACAGGGCGGCTACATTGCCGAAGAATTCGTTACAGCCCGAATACTTTCGCCTGTTAAGGCATCACAGGGCAGTGATAGTATTAAAATCAGCTCTTTCTACTTGCGAATATTCGTTCTTGCCCTTAAAAAACGCTGCAAATGATTGTACAGTGGTTTATTATTCCTTCGCTCCAATATTGATTTAGAAAGACTATCCATTTGTGATAGTAATTATTTCGAACATTTCGGAAACAAACCGAAAAACAGATGGTAACTATAGGGGAAAACTCCGTAGCAACTATTGTAATTTTATTCAATTTTATTTTTCTTAACTTCCTAATTAAAAACTAAATTTTTTGCCTAACGGTACAGCTGGAGAGAGTGTTCGACGACCATTCCAATGAGTATAGAACGATTTTTATACCTCCAAGAACTCTCGAGTTACACCCTCATGTCAAATTTCTGAAAATCTCACGAATTCGGCACAAAAGCTGCGATAACTCGAGAACCAATGAAGCTATCGACCCCGCGATGGTCTCATTCGATTCAGCGTCCAAAAATCTATATAATTTGATACCACGTACACATTTTCTGAAAAACCTTGGAAAATATGAATTTTCTCCCCCTCAAAAATACCCTTAAAATTGAGATAGCAAGTTGGTTCAAGAATTGGGCCGTCGAGGACCGAGATTGATTTTTGGTGAAAATTTCAAGAATTTAGCTCTTACAATTTGGCCGGAAAACTGCTAACGGCGTACGGCGTACGGCGGACAGACAGAATTTTTTTTATTGGATATTCGGATTCTACATGCCTTGAAACTTAAAACATCAAATTTTGAGGGGGGTTATAAAAATTTTTTTCTTGGGCGATTACAATGGTTTATTATTGAATAATAAACCAAAAAGCGTCATGGGATAACGAGTATTTCCTTCCGAAAATCAATCGGGTTGGATAAGCGTAAGCAATGAAAATCGGGAAACGATCTGGGAAGACTTCCAACGAGTGATTTTAGTCTACGCGAATCGTCACACGGAAGGAAAAGGAAGAGGTTCGCCAGGGAAGGTTTGATTTATCTATCACTATGCAGACGTAATTGACGCACTTGTCTGAGAATCTCTTGATTTTTCATCGATCATCTTGGACTTTTCTGCATACATTTTTAACTTCCATTTTCAAGTAGTAAATGGAAGTTCTCCGTTCGTCTGGAAAGTCGAATTCGGCGAATTTGGAAGACATTGTCACAATACTATAGTCAGAAACACTTTTTGAACTAGTTTCTGTGAAATGAAATGAAATATAGTTTATTGTACAACCGTAAGGTATTACAAAGGAACTAGTGTCTGTGTCTCCATCTTTCCGCATGAATTGTGGGTTAAAAAAAAATGACGAAAAATCCTTAGCTTAATACAATTTTTAGAAAATGTTCTCCAAGTGAATGTACAAAATTACCCGGATTTTGGATAGCACACAGTAATTCCGAGATACAACCGTTCAATGTTTTTTCCTATTTTGACTTTTATTTTGATAATAGTAATTATTTTTTAATATTCGAGGCCTTAAAAAGCTCGTTATGGCGAGCAGACGACGCTTGGTTTTTCATCTATTGGCTTTCACACGGCACTTCCACGTTATGAGCTTTTTTTTTTTTTTTGTGCGTATTTTGTATTGTGATTTTTACAAGCCCCAAAAATCAGTATTCTCTAGTCTGGAGCGTCTATAAAGTGCTTCTTCACATTATTCCCTCGGCATATTCTATCGATGCTGTCTAAAGTTTTATCGATAATCTCGATGCGTATAGGAAATGAAAGAAAGGAATTGCCTTTGAGGAAAGAAGAGACATCGCCACAGTCCGAGCTACTGATGTGGTGACAGAAAAGCGGTCGGAGATCTCCCCAGGCGTCAAGCGAGTAGATGTAATATTGGTCCGATGCGACCCCATAGTAGCAAGAGGGGTAAACTTGCGGATAAATAGAAGGGGGAAAAGTTGATTTTGACGGGGAAAAATACGGCAAAGAAAACTCAGGAAGGGGAACCCTCTGACAGGGAATTGACGTGGACGGATCAATATCAATATACCTGGAAATCCAGTTAAATCCCCTCCACCTCAGGTCCTCTTGTTCTCGTTACAGTTCATTGCGCTCTTTGATGGGGTGAACTTTTAAATTTTACTTTTACATTCGAGCGCATTTTAGTCCGAAAATATAATAAAATATAAATTTCAAGCGATTTCCAAATTTGCGAACAACTCTAGCGTGATATGGTGAAGTGAAACGTTACAAAATCACGTCTATAGTTTGTGCTGATTCAAAATGCGGAGTGAGGAATCCGGATGAATTAATGGAATTATTACCGAACGATGATAAAATACCAGAGATTAAATCAACGCGGGAGAGATAAACAGAAAAGATTGAATCACTTGATCTCAGCAGTTTCAATGTCTGAAACGGACGTCGACGTCAGCATTTTCACGTCAACTGACGTCGAGCAAATACTAATCTTAGTAATCAATAAGTGGAACAATTTTTGAAGAAGTTACCATTTATGATTTTTGAAAAATTATCATCCCTTTTAAGAAAATTATCTCACACTCTAACAATTATGAGTGAATTATGAAATTACTGACACTTAATGGGATTTCATAGTTAAATATTTTGTAAAAGGTGTCTCCAACTGCAAAAAAATGAAAAAATTAGCCAAAACTATTATTAAAAACTATTGTACAGTAGTTTATTATTCCTTTTTCTCTTGGATTTCTTGTGAATATTTCCAGCTGCGAAAAATTGGTAACTACAATGGCGGACTCCATAACAAATCCTTTTCATTTAAAATTTTTTGCCCACTATCGCTCAACATTTAAGCTGATAACTTTATAGTGACTAGCGGTATTGCACACAATTATGACGAAAAAACGCTTGCATACAAGTCTGCAACGCATTAGGACATTTCATATCTTTCCCCTCTCTCCTTCTTCCCTTCCATTTACATAACAGTACACTAACTCCACTAACCAATGATTGCGTAGACAACAATAAACTATTGTCATATTTCTATAATCATATATATATAGGTAGGTAGATACCTCACTTCTAAGAATCATAATAATCATTGAGCATATTTCGTTACGTAACGTGACATAACGAAAATTTGGTTGTGTGCCATGGCAAAGACATGAAATGTCAAAAAAAAAAAAAAAAAAAAAAAAATACCGATAAAACGCGCGAAAATTTTTAACGAAGAAGAATTGTCGATAAACGAAGGAAAAAACATACAGCACACGAAGCCAATTTCGAAACTCATACTCAAAAACGAGCTAACGCGAAGAGTAAAAAGAGCGTCCATTTGCAAAGTTGAAAACAATCAATCTCGTTCAGGTGAAAATTCGAAAGGGGAAGAAAAACTTTTAAATGGGAAAACACGACAAATTAAAAGTTTCACACGGTGATGTCAGCGAAATATTGAGAGAGACCCTTGCCGAGGATCGCTCGTTGAAACAATAGTTACGGCGGCTTCACTGTGAAAAATAATTACCAAAAGCCACCCCCCAAGAGAAACTGACGTTTCGAGGGACGATTCCTGTTTCGAGTAATTCAACAGATTAATTGAAATGAAAAAGAGGGCTTTTATATTAATGAAGAACTCGGAAAAGAGCGGAAAGTAACTTTTTTCATATTTCGTTATTGGACGATTTATAAGTCGAATATTTTCGCATTTTTATCGACGAAACAGAGTTTTCCTCGTAATTAAATACGATGTAGATAAGCAATTGAGATCGTGGGGATGAATAATAAATTGCGTGTCGAAAATGTTTTGTTCAGAGCGATTGGGATTCATTGCCTAATAAAACGACAGAGTTGTAACGTAAAATAGAAATTAATCAATTAAAAATAATACGGGAAAAGCTCATTTTCGCCGAGAATACTCGATGAAACTCACCAATAACGCATTCTTCTCCATTCCGAATTCAAAGCACATACCTGGAACAAGATGGAATTATTTTAGATAATAAAAACCGAAAATTACATAATTTATTTCCAAAAAGAAACATAATATTCTCCTAACTAGATTTCGCCGCTCGGCAAAGTTTCGCGCGAGCTGAGTAATTTCAAAGAAAAAAACGAGCGATAAAAAAAATGGAACAACTTTTATCCGGCTTTAAACAGTAGAAGCACTATTAAGAGCAGGACGCTTTTAGAAACGTGACTTTAAAACAACAAAAGGTTGTAACCGCTCGACAAAGAAACTCGCAAATCCTCGGGAAAGAAGAGACGGCAAATAAACAGTTGGGAAGGAGCGTTTTAGTACGCGGTGAAAAACTTGCGGCGCTTCGTCGTACGGAAGATATCAAGGGAACGTGACACTTGACTTCCGCGGAGCGAGAAGTGTTGAATTTACGCTTCGCCAAATGCAAGCAGTTACTTTCGAAACGATTCCACTGGAAGAAAAAAAACTGTTGGCAAGCCGTAGGAGAGACTCTAAAATTATGTGTACGGTGATAGTTTTCGAAGTGAGGAAAAAAATTTTGAATATATATATTAGTCTAAGAATCTATACATCAATTGAAGAGTCGATTATTTTCACACGCCAACTTATAAATGAATATGATCGATTCGGAAATGACTCGGATCGGAAAGAAATTTACGACAGAGATGTAATGAACTCGTACAACAGCTACAATCCCTCGAAAGCGTAAATGCAGAAAAATAAAACTATTTCCAGGTCATTAGCTGGAAACTGGTAGGTACATTTTCATTATTCAATGATCTCTCACGGACAAAATTCGTCTAACGCCCTCATAAAATTTTACGTAGAGTCCGAATATCCAATAAAAAATCCTTTCTACATGCTTGGAATTTTCATCAAGAATCAGTCTAGTCCTGAAAACCGCTCAATTCTTTAGCCAAGTCACTAACTCGATTTTAAGAGTATTTTTGGGAAGTTTTAAAGTAGGGAAATAAGTATTTTCCACTGTTTTTTTTTTTTTTTTTTTTTTTTCAAACATATGTGTGTTTGATGTCAGTTTCTTTAAATTCTTTTGTACGCTGAATCGAATGAGAGAATGAGACTATAACAGGGTTGATAGATTTAATGGTTCTCAAGTTATCGCAGCTTTTGCGAGGAATTTTCGAGGTTTTGAGACTCGAGAGTTTGTGGTGCCATAAAAATCGCTATATAATCGTTTGAAATCTCTCAAACTCGCGAACTGTATCGTAAGGGCAAATAATATGACTCAAAACTAGGTACTTAGCCAGGAAAAATAAAGATAACTTGAATAATCATAATTAGCAAAAAAGTGCCCTTTTATTTACTGCTATCAGTGGATTTAAAAAACCTTGAATTTAAAAAAAGAAAAAGATTAGGTAATAAAGCAGTGTACGTGTAATAATTTCGATTGAAGCTCACAGACAACCTCAAAACGTCGATGAACAATTTTTTAGTGTTAACGACAACTGATCAGCGGTGTAAGATGGAAGAGTATTTTACTTCTTTTTTTTTTTGTCTGCTGTTATCTTTTTATTTTATTGACAATTGGGCTGTGACTATTTTTACAATTTTCAATATTTTTAACCAAAAAATTATTAGTTACGTTCAGTGAACTGTGGATTATTTTTTTAGCCTGCGACGTATTAAATTGTCTACATTCTAAAATAACACTTTTCCGAAAGCTACAATGAAGGAATAACGTTTTGCTGTCGTATGATCCTACCTCTGATTGATGACTGCAATATGACAACAGTCAAGGGCCAATAAAAACATTAGCAGTGCAATTAAAATAGATGTAAGAGAAGAACATTTACCGTCCGAAATTGAAAGATAATTTTCGCTTTTGCACCAATCACAAAGTTCTCTCGATCGACGGCAATCAGGTAATTTGATTTACCATGTAATATACGTATTAATTATTGTGATTGAATAATAATCGCATGCAGATTCGTCTCATTATAGGGCTCAATCATCAGCCAATCATTTGAGATACAATTACGCTGTAATGACCGATTGGTCGGGCTATCAGAGTATCTGATGGGCGTTGATGACGACAGAACTAGCATTTGAGTTCCTCGTATCTCAATTACAAAAAATGAGGATTCCGTCCATGAAAAATTGCGACCAATTTAGACGTTGAATCGAGAAAAACTATCGCGGTGCGTGGAAACATCAGAGAGAAAGTATTCTAGATTCAGTACAACTATTTTTATAGCTCCACAGATGATCGAGTTATACTCTCATGGCAGATTTTTAAAAGCGACGTTGAAAAACTCGAAAATTTCACATTATAGCTGGTGACAACTCGAAAAAACCACCATTAAAACTATCAAACTAGCTATCGTCTCATTAGATTCAGCGTCCGAAAATCTATAAAAATTTTATCAAGCACATCTTTGCCAGAAAACATTGGAAAATTAAATTTCCACCTTAAGGCTAATGTCCAGTGGCAGGTAGTGAGATTCTCCGTCAATAGATGGCGCTGTCACCCCAACTTATTTTCAGTTTTTTCCGGCAACCAAAAGGAATACATTTTTTTTGAAAATTGGTGGTTGCTCCTTAAAATCAAGGTAGACATTTTACTAATGAATTGAGCTATTGACAGGCCAAGAATAATTTTCGGTGAGAATTGCAAGTATGTAGCTACACTAGTCTCATGCTGCAGAATTTTTTTTATTGGGGAATCGGATTCTACATGCATTAAAAACGCAAAACATCACATTAAAAGAGGAGCTTACGAAAAAAACAATTTCCATGAGCGATAAACTAAAATGAAACCGATTTTTAGAGGTTTTTATTTAGAAAAATTGACGTTTTATATTTTTAGAAAAATCGACGAATTTTTAGAGGTTTTTTCAGGAAAATCAAATTATTAATGGGTGATATCGAGCACGATAGTCGTCAACTGGAATGCGCGGCCTAGGATAGATCGTTCTTCCGTTTAATAGCATCGTCGCCTCGGGGAGTCTCTTGAGACCTGACTTCAGTCGATGCACTTCGATAATATACGACAGTCTTCCCCTAGGCGAAGAGAATGGGAAAGGATAGGAAATAAAAATAGCCAGTCTCCAATGGGTGGAGCTGAATGAAAGATAAGGGTTCGCGCTCGGGGACCACTCCTACAATAATACACGCTACAACACGGACACGTGACGATATTTTATAGCACATCCCAACGTGGACTTAAGAAGCTTCGAAACTATTACAGGAGCGGCTCTTTTGTGATGAAGACATCTCCCAGCCTTACAAGCTCCTAGATGTCCCTAAAAGGACCTTATCAAGCTTCCATTCACAAGACAGGCCTCTTATCTTCTGTCCCGTCTCCGCGTCGGAGGGCAACTGTCGTTGACGGGAGGAAGACATTTTATCTGACCGTTAGCATCTGCTACCGTCCAAAGGATTTTTCACGCAGCATTCTATTCAACAGTTTATCTCCTTTCGCCTATTTAATCCCGCCAGTCTGAAGTCCTTTTAGATACAAAGCCAAATTCAAAAACGTCTTATCGCACTTGGCATACATTTTAAAATTTTAGAACCGTGTGCCAATAAAAATGCGATCTTCAACAATATTTTAACACAATTTTTCCCTCTGCTGTTTTGATCAGATCAATTTTGACAAATAAGTTGAACGAAAAATAATTATTAAATTTTTCAACTATTCTGATTTACACTTTCGGCAAAGTTTGTGTGGTTTTTTTTTTTTTTATAATAAAATAAATTAAATTCCCCCAGAATTGTATGCATTACGTTTCAACGCGTTTATAATCCGAATATCCAAATGAAAAAATCAGGTTGTCCGCTGATATCACTATTTTCGTAAACCTACTATATCTAAAAGCTTGAAATTTACACCGAAAATCATTCTTAGCCAGAAAATGGCTCAAGTCTTTAACCCAATCGCTACTTCAATTTTAAGGGTAGTTCTAGGGAATTTGAAATAGGGGAAATTCTCATTTTCCAATTTTCACGGGAAGAAGTTGTGTTTAAGGTCTACTCCCAAAGATTTTTGGACGCTGAATCCAATGAGACCACAGCGAGGTTAATATCTTCGATGGTTCTCGAGAGCGGTTAATGATATCTTCTATGAGACATTTTCGAGATTTTTAGAAATTTGCCATGATAAAATAGTACTCGACATTTGATGAAGTCATAAAACCGTTCTTTACTTGCTGGAATCCTCTACAAACACTTTCTTCGGTTGAGTTAGGCGATTAATTAACTTCAAATTAAATAGTTACATGAGCTAAATAAATTGATTAAATTAGTTAGTAATTAAAAAGAAAAATATTATAATTACAATAGTTGCTAAGTAGAGCCCTTTCAATTACGAAGTTATTAACAAAAAAGTTAGTTACAAAGTTAGCAGCAGCAAATCATTGTAAAGAGGTTTATTATTCCGTCGCTTCATTTTTTTTTTTTTTTTTTTCTGATTGATGTAACATGTTAACATGGAAGTAATAAAATCAGTTACTGTTCCGATGCTAAGCCAACACTAAATTTCATGTTCTAGCAGCTTCCATCGCTGTACAGACTTGGTTTATTGTTAATTTCAAACAGAAAAAGCCATGCTTTTGGTTTTACATTAAATCGTCTCCGCTCCAACGTTCTGTTGAAAATTGGCGGCCGGCGGTCGTGAAAAAGCAATCCTATAACATGATGCTTGATATCCGAGACGTTCCAAAGCTAACTGGCGTACGGAGAATGCGTTCGGTGCAGTCTAGCGTTAGCGGTCCATGGGAAAATCCAATCAGGTTTTCTCGTTGACGAGATAAAAGCGCTGATACCGTGAAATGGGAAACTCCATTGTCAATAGCGGACATGCATCGCGGGCATCGTTTCCTCTTCGAAGGTAGTACGAAGTTGGAATCCATTTGTCCGCTTCTGACGGTCAACTGACGTTTTGAAACTGTCCAAATGAGACGCTGCAAATCGCAAGCGAGTTTCCAGTGAATGCCGAGTGACGGTATGATGAACGGTTTCAGATCGAATCGTTGATTGAGTCGGTTGTGAGGATGTCTCGAGTGCGAGAGATTACTAAAAATACTAATTAAATTATTAAATCTACCCCAAAAAACTATGTTCAATATGAAAATATAAAAATGAATACTTAGGGGACTCACAACTTTTATTTTATTTTATTTACTCCTGCGATTGTAATTGCCCTCCATAGAAAGTTTAAGAAAGTTAAGTTTCGTGGCTTACGTTGAAAAGAAACAGAATCTTTTAAAGAACTGAGTCAAGCATCTATGTATGCCAGTCTTTTTGTCATCTTTAAAAAATCCTTCTTCGTTTGGTTGTCGTCGCATTTGTTGTAGAGGGGTTGTGAGGGGGAGAAAAACCAGGCGACTTATTCTCCGGATTTTTAATGGCTGGCCAAGCACTTTCGCCCATTCGGCTGTGGACCTCACGGTTCCACGTCGCCCTGAAGATGCCCAAATGGGCGAAAGTGCTCGGCCAGCCGTTAAAAATCCGGAAAATAAGTCGCCTGGTTTTCCCCCCCTCACAACCCCTCTAAAATCCTTCTTGTATTCATGTAAATGAATCACATCAGCGATATTACAATCACAATCACCAGCGTTCGTTTCTTGAAGTCCACAGTAAACCTCAAAGCTCCGGTGAAGAATTTTCAACGCTTAACGAACGCGGGAAAAATCCGCATAAAACAATCCCTTATCAAAAAGTCGCGATAAAAAACCTTTGAACTATGAATTATCATTACAATCCTAACTTTCATAAATTTCGGTTGTTCTTTGATCGCGCTCAATAAATAACTACCTACGTTTATTTAGAAAATATTTACTCTCCGGTGGAAATTCGCCTTTCGTGCCGAAAGATTCGAGTTTCTCCAAGCGAATTCCGTTCGGCGTTTCGAGGGGACAAAGCATTGCCGGAATATCAAAGGGGACCACGAGATAAGGGCAGCGAGAAGCACGAGAGCCGGCGGACGTAGAGGGAAACATGATATGCATCATTGAATTACATAAATGTTAACGTTCTCGTGATGCGGACTTTTATTCATTTTCAAAGAGCCCCAAAACGCGAGGATATGGGAAAGTTTTCCGAGCGTTCGCCCTCTCGGAAGTTTTTCGGGCTCGAGAGCACTTCAGAGATGTTCTTACAGCTCGTTTCCAACAGTAGAATAAGTTGCCATAGCGAAAATGTCCATCCTTTGGCACGACATCGCTGCCGAGTCCGAAACCTATTGGGATTCTTCTCGAAGTTGGAGAAATTCGAATATTCGTAATGGTCGCTCACGTCGTGCAGGTGTTTCGTTTTCGAGCTACCCTTTTGTCGATTCTGTGTCAAGAGCCTCTCAAACGATGCGAGGGGCGAATGAGAAGCGAACAGAAGACCGAACAAAATCGGCACAAATTGAACTCACCAAGTTGAGCAGTATTCGCGTTTATTCTTCGGAAATCGCGTGTAGAAAGTAACGAACAAAATTAACACTCGGCATGGAAATATTTCCCCGAATGTCGAGCTTCGAGCCGAATTTTTTTACGGCGAAAAAATAGATTTCGGTTTTCAAACGTTTCAAATAATGCTTCTTCTGTAGAACATTCGACGCAAAATTCGATTATCGAGTCATGACAATCATGATTTGTAACAGTAGAAAAATTCATGACAATGATGATTTGTAACAGTAGAAAACATCATGACAATGATGATTTGTAACAGTAGGAAAAATCCAATGATGATTTGTAATGACAGTATTTTTTCTATAGTTTTTCCATTTTCCCCAACTTTTCGTTCGTCAATTTTGATAATTTATTAAACACGTCAAAACTAGTATTTTTTACTCCTCTTACAGGAAATTTACCGCTGAAACCGAATTCGTTCTGATTTCAACGATTATTTATAATGTTTATAATTTCTCCGACTACTTTCAGAAGTTGACAGGCCTAATAATAATTTTTTTTATTCAATAATAAATTTTATTTAAAATCAATAATACTTTGGAAACACACCGATTTTGGTTTTCGATTTGTTTTCATCTGAGTGATCCTCACCTTTGAGTTATTTAACAACTTGAATCATCTAACTTAGATCAGTTTTCTTCACTTAATGTCTTCTTACTGTATTCCTGCATTGGAATATTGTAACGTAAAACATCAAATTTTGAGGGGGTAAGAAAATGTTTTTTCTTGGGCGATTACAATGGTTTATTATTGAATAATTAACCAAAATGAGCATGTCGAAAGAGCTGCTGGAAATTGTTTTTATTGAGTTTTCATTGACCACTAGAAAAAACTTTTGCCGAAAAATGACGTTGAAATAATCGTAATTCAGCTAATTATTCTTGATTCTACAATAGGCTCGGTCAAATCATGATGAATCTGTTCGTTACATCGACTGAAAACCCAATAGGATTTGTTTACCGATTTTTTCTCTATTTTTCACTAGATACCAATCGTCTTGCGGTCTTATTGAGAAGGACACTAAAGGGAGATCTCGAGTCTCTACGTTCGTTCGGCCATCCCTCGTTTTTCCGGCCGTTTCATTTCAACGCGAGAAAGGAAAACCTGAAAGGAACGCACGAGCAGGTGGCAGAGGGAAAAGGTTGCATTATCGGAGATTGCGCAGGGAAGAGAGTTCAGCTTGCAATTTAGGAAGGGAGCAATAAAGTAAGCAAACCACGTCCGAGTCAGGATTAAGGACAGTCCTTTTTTTATCCCTTGTCTACTTCCGTTTTTCCTGTTTCGGTCCCCTGTTCTCTCAATCCGAAGTATTTTCTTTGGAAGTTCAAGATTGTCCGCGTTTCGATGAATATTCAACGTTGGCCGAAGGCCAAAAGACGCTACAGGATCATCCTGATTCACTCTTCTTGTCCGTTGTCGAATAGACGGGGTATTCTCCTCAAGAAGGGTCAAATTATTGGAAAAGCGGGTCTTCGTTATAGGAACTGCGAGAGGGAGTTTGAAACGGTAGGGACTTCGAGTAATGAGATCCTATAGCCTGTTATGGATATTACTGCATATTGCCCTCGAAGAAGGGTCCTAAGTCCGGGGATGATGAGCAAGGTTATTCTAGCAAGGTATTACGCCGTGAAATACGATGGCCACCCTCGATATCGTCCTCCCTCAGGAAATGTCTCCGATGGGTTCATAATAATACTGGTTATATTTTTTCCTTATCACTTAGCCAAACCTGCTGTCCATTATCCAGATTGCTTCCAATTTGTGCGATAGTAATAAATCTAGGGGTTTTGAAGCCGAAGTCATTTTATTGTAGCGATGGAAAATCGTCATTTGGAAAGCGTAGAAATAATTTGACAGAATTGATCAAAGTGATAAGAAAGGCCGAGAGAATGATTTGAAGTAGATTGTCATTATTATAATTGGAATTTTCAATTTTGACGAGTTTTTACATTTGTTTGGTAGCAGAGAGTGAGGCACAAGAGCTTTTCGTAACATAAAATCTAAAACCCTTCAACTTCCAGTTGAGATTTTTCCTATTAAGGTGGAAAACCGAAGACCCTCGAGAACTTAAGGTTATTTTGATACTTGCAAAAATAACAATTAATTTTTCCACAATGAACTCAAATTAACCTCACGTCGCTATATTAGAAACGAGTGGTCTCAAAAGATAAAACATCTTAAGAAAGGTGGCGATTTATCGAAATTAATTAAAGCTATCAATTTCGTTATGAATTGAACATGGTTTCCTTAGATTCAAAACTCAAAAATCTGTTAAAATCGGCTCTAGAAATTTTAACGCTCATATTAAATTTGATAGAATAATAGAATAGTTTTGAATTTAGCAATATTTTGTCCGAAACTGACTGTTGAAGAACAAATAACATTTTCGATCGATTTTCCATAATCGAAGTCCATAATTAATTAGATGATGACATACAAATTGAAATGGTTTACATTCTTAAGCGAGTATATTTTCGTCACATTTAAATCAGGTTTGATAGCTTTAATGATTTTCGATTTGTTGCAGCTTTTGCGTCGCAAAGTTGAGATTTTGAAAAATGTATCAACATTTCACAATTTGAAATTTTCTAGAGCTATAAAAAACGTTCTATTGTCGTTGGTATAGCTCGTCAGAGTCTCTTGGCTGTATCTTTAGGTAAATGGTTTAACTTTTAATTTTATATAAGAAAAAAGAAAAACAATTACGATAGTTGCTAAGGAGTTTTCTCTTATAGTTGCCAATCTGAAGTTAGGTGGTTAAGTTTTCAGATGCTTGGGATAATTATTATTACAAGTGTACAAGTGATGGTCTTCTTAATACCTAATTTTTTTTTTAAGATTAAAATATACCGTATTCTTAATATTTTTTTTTTAATACCTAATTGATTAAAACACACACACACACACACACAATATACCGTCGAACAATAATTTTTTGCAGCGTTTTTACTCAATTAAAATCACAATAACTGCTTTTTGATGTTACCATTTCTCGATTATATTGCTGCTGATATTTATTGAGTTACTATCATTTGCCAATTTTTTTCTACCTTTTCCGACAGCGCAATCGCTTATTATTTATGCGAATGTTTACATTTTTTATTATTGTTCGCTTTATAAATTATCTTAATTCCAATACTATTATTGCTTTCGCTAACTGCTGTTTTCAATTTCTTATCCCCTTTATAAAATTTGCTATCGCTACTATAACGTCGGATATTCACTAATTTTATTATATAATTTTTTCAAATTAAAAAATACAGTCAAATGTTTCGCTTCATTATCAAAAAATTAAAATTATCAAATAGTAAATTATTCGTTTTTTCCCCTTTTATTAGGAGAAACTCTAATAATAGAAATACTAAATTCCGAGGACATTTCAACTCAGTTCTCTTCTATCGAGCTTTAACTTCCATCGAATACACGGTGAAATGATACAGATATCTACGAATACGAATAACTCCCCAAACGTAAATTGATATACCAACACCGCCGGTTGAATCTACTTATTCGTGAATTCTCGAATCGCATCACCGGCAACGCTGAATTTGAGGGGAGCATCGAGCCAAAGGTTCCTTCGAAATACCGACAGTTTGCTCAAGCTATCTGTAAATATGCACTCGCTGTTGGTGCGGTTTACCTCTGCATTAAGCGCACCGTCGAGAATACAGAGCTATACCAACATGTGTAATCGGTTTACTACGTGCCCGCGCTGCCGTCTACTTGACTGCGTGAAATACGTGCGGCTTCTAAGATAACCGGGCCATGCGAGGAGGGTTTGCTATCACATTCAACCTCGGTGTTATCAAACCTGAGCGAGGTGGCACGGCGTCGTTAATGCGTTCTGCTCCAGACCTCTGGAGGCCATTGTGCTCGGATGCACGAAATCTTTCGTCTATGTCGTGGTAACAGATTGGTAACTATAAGAGAAAACTCCGTAGTAACTATTGTAATTTTAATTTTTTTTCTCAATTTCCAAACAAAAAGCTGAATTTTTAGCATAACGGTGCAGTTAAAGAGTGTTTGACGACTATTCCAACGAGTATAGAACGATTTTTATAGCTCCAAGAACTCTCGAGTTATACCCTCATGTCAAATTTCTGAAAAATCTCCCAAATTCGATACAAAAGCTGCGATAACTTGAGGACTAATAAAGCTATCGACCCTGCGATGGTCTCATTCGATTCAGCGTCTCAAAATCTAGAGATATTGATACCAAATACACTTTTTTTTTTTTTTTGGAAAACTTTGGAAAATACGAATTTTCTCCCCCTCAAAAATACCCTTAAAATTGAGCTAGCAATGTGGTTCAAGAATTACGCCGTCGTAGGACCGAGATTGGTTTTTGATGAAAATTTCAAGAATGTAGCTATTATACTTTGGCCGGCATAGTGTTGATCGTAGAAATTATTGTAATTTTAATCATTATTATATATCTTAATTTCCAAACAAAAAGCTGAATTTTCAGCATAACGGTGCAGTTAAAGAGTGTTTGACGACCATTCCAATGAGTATAGAACGATTTTTATAGCTCGAAGAACTCTCGATTTCTGAAAATCTCCCAAATTCGACACAAAAGCTGCGATAACTCGAGGACTAATAAAGCTATCGACCCGGCGATGGTCTCATTCGATTCAGCGTCCCAAAATCTAGAGAAATTGATACCAATTACACCTTTTTTTGGAAAACGTTGGAAAATACGAATTTTCTCCCCTTCAAAACCCCCCAAAAATACCCTTAAAATTGAGCTAGCAATGTGGCTCAAGAATTGGGCCGTTGTGAGGCCGAGATTGATTTTTGATGAAAATTTCAAGAATGTAGCTATTATACTTCGGCCGGTAAAGTGTACGGAGGACAGACAGAATTTTTTTCATTGGATATTCAGATTCTACATACCTTGAAACGAAAACATCACATTTTGAGGGGGGTTAAAATTTTTTTTTTTCTTCGGCGATCGCACCGATTTATTATTTTTATTCAACGAATAATGAACCAAAAACATTAGAGATATTGTAGGCTTTGCAGGAATTTTGATGACTTTATTTGTTGAATAAGAATAATAAACCAATGTAATCGCTCGAGAGAATCTTGCGCCATCCCAACGAGCCTAGAGAAAAAAAATATTCAATCTTAATCTGAGACATTTCTGCGACAGCTATGAGAAATGCGAGAGTTCCAAATTTCCACCGGAAAATTCTTTTTACTTGCGTTTACGTAGTATTGTGATCGTCCTAAAATTGAAATCGGAAAGGGGTGAATTCGGAAGAAAGTTTCAGAGAACTATACTCAGAAACTCTTTCTGAAAAAGCGTCTGTGTGTCCGTCAGTCTGCGGTCAAAAAGTTACCTAAATCGTCATACATGAAAAATGGATGAAATTCAATGACATTTTTAGAAATGTTCTCCAAGTGATTGTGCCAAATTCTCTGCAGCCTGATTTTGGATAGCACATAGTACTTGAGATATACGCGTTCATATATTTTCTATTTCGATTTTAACAGGTTGAAACTAAGTCACATTTCAGTCGCATTATTCAACTCATCCCACAATGTCTTCCCTATCGTCCAAGTGTAGAATTCTTCCTTCGAATACAAGACACGACCGCAGGAAAATAAAAAAGCAACAC
This sequence comes from Tupiocoris notatus, assembly GCA_037159825.1. Classification (NCBI taxonomy): domain Eukaryota; kingdom Metazoa; phylum Arthropoda; class Insecta; order Hemiptera; family Miridae; genus Tupiocoris; species Tupiocoris notatus. Next base: position 113,787 of record JASJUZ010000259.1, on the reverse strand, counting down.
CATCTGCTGGTAGAGAGACATAGAAACTGCTTTTGATCAGCTGGAAATTTCCATTTGCCTTTCAAGTAGCTGGTCACGGATCGGTTGATTATACGGGCTCATTCCGTCCGAACGACTTCAGATTTGATCTCTGGACTGTGAATGGCCCGTTGTGCGTAGGAAGTTCAATCACCCAATTTAGGAGTCCCATTTTATTGTATCCTCTTCGACCTCATTTTTTTATTGGATTAATTTGTGATTCAGATTGTAATACACTTCCGTAGAATAACGGGCCATTTGTGTCATTTGTCAACCGAAATTTATAATGGATTTCAGTCGGAGACACTAGTTTCATCAATTGATACTCGTTTCTAGATCGCTGCACTCGTCGAAAATGACCCATCCTAACCGCGCCTTTCACCCGGAATTCGTTCAGCTATCGATCACTCAATTAAATTAAGCCAGAAATAAAAAAAAACCAAGCGGAAACGCAAGTGGACATCGAAAGTTTGATTAGGTCAGTAGGTATATACAATTGGCAGATACAATTTCGAGGTCGCCATTGTGAAAATGGCTCATAAGTATTATATTCTATTTCATTTTAATGTTTCTCAATACTGTGTTTGTTGAAGCTCAATAATTCCCCCCAATTACAGGGATAGCTTAGGGGAAAATAAAGAATAACAATTGGTAGCAGAGCGCGCTGTTCACACCATAGGCTACAATCAAGGACTTCGAATCCCAAAGGTGATATCTACAGTAATATACAGAGGGAAAGAGGGAATAAGAGCTGCCAGTGAAACTATATCAAATTTCACTGGTGTTTTTTTTTTCTTTTTTTTTAATTATGGAAATTATGGTTTATCGGAATCAGCTCATAAATTATAAATTTCTTCCTGATTCCAACACAAATAGTGTCAAGACTTCACCCACAAACGCGAGAAAAATAATATAAATCTACGAACTGCGATATGCAAATTTTTTGATTTCTCACTTTTGAATTATTCTCTGATTATTTAGTAAGATCACTAGTTCGAAAGAACCTTCAACGGATATAAGTTTGGTCAAATATTGAGTGGCATTGGCCATTCAACACTTTGTAAATACAGAAATAATATCCGACGTCATTTACCGTCTTTGGCGTGCCAACCTCATAAATATTCCATCTATTGAATCGCGATTCCACATGGTCAGGCAAAACAGTATACGAATCGTTAAAATGCCCTCGACAATCAATCATAGCTTCTAGCATCAAATCTCGCGTGTTCTCGAAACACGTGATCACGATGAGCGAAGACGAAAGCTTTCGATAAACAATATTATCGCGTAATTTCCGAGCCATGAAGGCCAAGGCTATTTACATCGAATTTGTCAGCTTAATAACACAATCTGAAGGAAAGCTTTAATTATATGGAAATCAATCGTTTGAAGCAGATGCGGATTTCTCTCGACCGCAAAAAATATTAATGACAAACCAAATTATAACGTATGTCTTCTTCTAAGGTCAGCGCTTGAAAAATTTCAGGTTTATTCTGCTAGTATTAATTTAAAGTCTATAAAATCATTAGTCTCGTTCTAGAAATGTTTCTCAACGCTGAGAAAAATGGAGTCAATATTACTTTTATTTTAAATTTTGAATACTTCCAAGATTAAATGGTAATAAGATACAGCAACTATTAAATCTAGACTCGATAGAGAATGAATTAAATATCGAGTCTAATAACATTAGAAGTCGTTACAAAATAATAGAAGAGAATAAAACTATATCAATGAGCTCAAAACATATCGTGAGTCAATCTGAGTCACCTGAGACAAAGACTGCGTCTTCTTGCATTAGACCAACTCATATGAAGGATATATATATGTAGTTTTTGTGAGTACCAGTTGCAATACCAACTTATTATTTATTACGTACAAATTATTACGTATTTATTACATTATACGTTTATTAGTGTAAACATTTCGAACGACTCGATGGCTAGTAATTTATTTCCCTAATATTCTTACTAGTTTATCACTCAATGGAAAAATAATAGAGGAAATTAAACACCAATCGGCTCGTTTTTTATCCAGAGCCCAACGAAAAAAAAATTCGACGCTCACGCAACAATAATTCACCGGAGGGAATTTTAATCAGGTTTTTCTTTTTATAATATAAATTTGAGAGCCGATTGAAAAGCGAACCGTACCGCGTCGCTGGCGGCTCTTCTGGCTTCATTAAAAGTGAAATTTCACGGTCTCCCGAGCAGCTGAATATTCCAAGAGTAGTCGGAAGGCATTCGACTTAACAAGGCTTAGAAATAATGGCGCTACGTGTGACCGCGTAATCGAGGGATAGGCTCCTCCAAGCGAGACAACTAGAGCCTCAGTCTAATGATTTGAACGATCATTAAAATCATCTCAAAAGTTTCTGACCTAACCTACCGTATATAATATGGCGAAATGCAACGATTACGAAATCAAATCGTGTTCAACTGGTTAATGGTATCAGCGATTTTAGTTTCTCAATCGTTATAATTTCGCCGTTTCGAGACTGGAACGATATTTTTTGTCGGAATAAATTGAATAGGATTTTCCAGAAAGCTAATCCATTAATTGCTTACCGCGGTTGTGCAATTAAATGCAAAACAGTGCAGTTGAGAATGAATAGGGCGTTTTAGGTAAAATATTATTTTTAAAAATGTTGATTATTATTAGGTGCAATTTTTTTTTCTTTTTTTTTTTAATTATCTCTTTTCATCTCTGACGAACTGTATTTTTCACCTGTCAGACCAACATTGATTTTTGGTGAAAATTTCAAGAATTTAGCTTTTATAGTTTCGTCAGAAAAGTGTTGACGGCGGATGGACAGATCTTTTTTTATTAGATATTCGGATTTTACATGCCAGACATAATAGAAGTTTGAACATTTTTTTTCTTCAATTTTTTAAAATAAAATTTGCTTAGTAGACTTATTTCAGTCAATTTATTTGAGTTGAAAAAATGGTTTGGCACTCAATAGATGGGAAATTTAACGTACTTTCCGTACTATCTTCAAACTTGAATTTGTCAGAGAAATTGAGGTTGTTATGGCGGTTTTAGGGGGTTATGATCAAAACAGAGAAAAAAAAATCGTGAAAGCGAAAAGCTGGAGAATATCGGAGGGTAGAAAAGAAGTTGTAGGACTTTTTTGTTGCATATCAGTTGAAGAATACGTGGTCTAATGCGTATCTTAGGTACATAATATTGGGCCCTCGAATCAACGTGACTTTGAGCTGTACAACCTATAAAATGATTTTATATCGTTTCGATTCAACGTTTTTCTAACTCGATTCGTTCAAACAAACCAACAACTTCAATTCCTCCTTTGACTCTAGCGTTAACGTAAAACCCGTACATAACCGACTCGTTGCTGGAGAATGTGGCGACAGAAGCTGCCAAAATAACTTCATAAGTGAGCAACTTGAATTACTGAACATAACTAGCTCCGGGAAGAGCGGAGTAAAATAAAAGATAAAAGCCGAGCCTGAGGAAAAGTCGAAACTCGAAAAAAAAAACAGATATGGACGCTGAAAAGTTACTTTGCCCTCTTTGTTGTCGTAAAAGAAAAAGAAGATAACCAAAGTTGATATAGACAAGGGTGCGGTCGAGGAGGCGGACTCAGTGATTTTTTCGTTTTCCCATCACGTTCTCCCATAACATTGTTTTATCTAAACGATCTCTGATGAACGGTTGCCTCAGTCAGCGATAGGGTCGTCCTTAACGTATTATGTTGGGGAACGATTTCCTTAAATCGTGAGAGGAGCTTCTGTTTGGATCTCGTGCCGTCGAGATGCAAGGATATGCGGCATCGCTGATAGAAAATTCAGATTAGATCGCACGCGAGGCGGATTCGACGAAATTGCACACATTCGTTACTTGATTTAAGAGGAAGTCGAACTCGTATGGTTTATTATATAATATCAAACCATTGTAATCGCCGAGGAAAAAAATTCTGGTGGTATAGCTCGAGATGTTTTGGAACAATAAAAATCGATTCCAGAAAAAATTTCATCATTTCCTAATCCGAGGGTGAAAATCTCTGAACTTGAGTTTTAGAAAATAATGTCCTGGGGGACATTTGCGTATTGTCTGGGTCATTTTGTGATAACGTCAACACGACGGTCATGAGAAAATTCTCTCCCTAAATACCAATTGATTATTATTGAACGTGCGGACAACTAAACGCCAAGTTAATGGCGGATTTTCCTGAATTCAACAAGTTTCTGAAAACTTTTTTTTCGAATGGAAAAGCACGGTAATAGCTCATTGCAGGAACAAGTTCCAGTACTGTAGCATTGTGCAACTAGGGCACTGGCTAGAGGCACGCAGAATTATTCTCGAAAAACAATAGATTCGAATTATTAAACCCGAATATCGGTAATTGTGCTATTCAGCGCTAGAATTGCAATGCGTTCACGTAAGCTGAAGATATTTACGGCGACGCTACAATGAGCTAGCCGCTGAAAATTTTTTTAATTAAACGCTCCCGTTCCTATTTAGCAAGCGAAATTGTCTCCGGTTAAAGTTGTCTCCGAGGGCAGCCGGCGTTTAATTATCGCTGCTGGAAACGAGGTCGGCTCGTGGTATCGGATATTGCGGAGCCAACTTCTGCAGAAGCCCCCAAAAGAGCATGGGAGATTTTTTTTGAATGTCGTCGAATGTTTCCAAAAAAATTGATTACTCGAAGATACATTTTTTAAATTGACTTTGAACATCAATGTATTCGAATATTCGTGCCTTGAAGAAATTTATTTATCGGGAAATTGGCATCGATTTTGGTTTATTGTTCAATGATAAACCTTTGTCATCACCCAAGAAAAAAAGTCAAATTGTATGTTTTACGTTTCAAGGCATGTGAAATCCGAATACCCTATTAAAAAAAATTCTGTCCGTCCGCCGTCAAGACTATTTCGAGGAGACTTGGAATGTTCACCAAAAACTATTTATGACCTTAAAAACGCTAAATTCTTTAATCAAATCGTTAACTAAATTTTAAGTGTATTTTTAGGGAGTTTTGAGGGGGAGAAATTAGAATTTTCCAAGGTTTTTTGGTTTCAGTTTTTGGTATCACGCTGAATCGAATGAGACCATAGGGGTTCGATAGCTTGATGGCTCTTGAGTTATCGCAGCTTTTATGTGGAAATTCGAGATTCTCCGAAATTTGGCAAGATGGTGAATTTTCATCATTTGTAGACCCATAAAAATCGTTCTATACACGTTAGAATGCTCGTCAAACACTCTCAAGCTGTATCATTAGGCGACAAATTCGACTTTTAATTAATTAATAAAGAAAAATAAAAATATTTAGACACAAATTTGTAATAGTTACTATCCTGACCATGTTCGAATTTTTCTACCTAACATCATAATTGGTATTAAATTATTTTCTTTAATCATAATTGAAGCTATGGAATGATAAACCACTATAAAATCACTGCAGCGTTTTTATTAATAATGTTATCATCAATAATTATTATAATGGGGAATCGAATTGGAAATCGAAAATTCATCTTTTGCAGAAGCGAGTAAAAAATTACTCGCGTGTTCGTAATTGAAAACATGCAGCATGCCTCCACGACAAATATTCGAAGCGTACATAGAAGGGACTGTTTGAAGAATATCGAGAAGAAAATAGAAAGATGTTTAAAGCCCAAAAATTATTCTTCCAAAAAGGCTTTTCCTCCAAAAAAGAAGAAAAAATTATATTTCTTAACTTGCAACATTTTTTGCGCTCAATTATATAATATAATACATAAAATCGTTTTCCTTTGACTTCTATTCCCTGATGCATGAAAAGGATTTTCCATTTATTTTTTCCATGTATTTTCGGAAGCAGCCAAATTAGCATAATTTATTTCGCTAAAAAAGATTGTGAATTAATTTCATCAAAACAGAAGAAAATCATACGAAAGAAATTTTGCTTTCGCAACTCGGTTTTAACTAGCGTTCCAACACAACCTACGTGGACGTTTCGGTGAATAAATTTAACAATATTCCAAGACCTTTTCTGTAGGCAATTGGCTCCTCCGGGAATCACATCAGCTTTCCCCGGGATAAACCTAAGCGCAGTTCTTGTGCAAACTCAGCCTTAAGTAAACCCCGAAAAGTCCCTCGCAAGATAATTGCCCGTCCCTTCAAAAGCACCCGGGTAGATTTTGCCCAATAGTATTTTCGTGCCCTGCGAGAATGCCGAAAAAGATCTCACCCCGTTGAATATCTGCCTTTCCAAGGCCGTTCTTTTCCTGGCTTAGAAAAAAGGGAACAAGAGGCTTTAATATCAAAGGGTTCTTCTCCACTCGACGGATCTTCTCATAAAAGCTCCGTGATATGAAGTGTAAAACAAAAGAGGCCGGCGAAAAAAAGAACCTAATGAGTTACTGGGGGGAGTCTTTAACGAATTAAAATGAGGTTTTCTCGTTTAAAGAAGGAAATATCGGCGCAAAATGTCTTCTAAGCTCGACTTTCTTTAATTAAACTCATCATAATCGATCGGTGTCAGAGGGCCTAATTTATTGTATCTTTTTCCCTCTTTATAAAGTAATTTTCTCAATATTAGCACACGTAAAATCAGAAACCATTGATTAAAGTAAAATTCAACTTAGATTGACTTTCAGACCAGCGATAAATTGAAATCGCGAGTGTTTTTCCCATAAAAATTTAATAGAGAAGGAGTTGAATATTAAAAAATGTCTTCCACTTTTCCAATACGTCCGCGTATGGTGAAAAACGAGAATCTTCATTACAAAGTCAAAAACTTCGAAGAAATCACAATCTTCATCGAACGATTTCAGTAGTTTTAATTCACGCTCAGCACTTCAACAGTATTTATCCCATCGTTTTTACCATCATAATTGCGTTTGTACATAGAATTCATAATCGAGAATAACATTTTTCATGGGCCTTAATCGGAAATATTCCGAGCAAATGTAGAAGTTAAAATTAAAAATATATTCTAACTAATGAGATAAAAAAATGGATAAATAAAAGGAAAAAATTCTTATTAAAAACAGTATTGTAATTTAGTATAAACATACTAATAAATAATATAATACTGATATATTATTATACTATATTATACATGTTATACTACAATATATTATACTATATTATACAATGATATATTTTTATACTATAAAATAATACTATACTATAAAATAATAAAATACAGCAAAAACTTTAATATTTAAATTCTGATTAATTGAAAAATGAAAAAAAATTGTATTCAAAAACAGTTTTATGAAAGTGTTTTAAAAAGTCTCCTTTGGAAGGTTTTTAAATTTTCACTAAATCACTGGCGCTGAGATTGTGGAATCCCATTTTACCAGGATAAAAGACCAAGAGATTGTCACGAATTCCATTTTAAATGAGCTAAGTATATTGTTATAACAACATTTTTTATTCTAATGAGTTATATCGTTGTAATTTTTTTTTTTTTTCTTTATATTAATGAGTTATAACAATTGGCTTATTATACCAATTCACCTAATTTAAAATCAGTGGATTTCGTGACAATCTCTTCGTCTTCTGTCCAGGTGTTTGGAGCTCATTTTCGTCGGAATTCAATTGCCTGAATTTTAGTATTGTTCAATTCGATTTGAATAATTTTTGGAAATAAAAAAAACGTTCACTGACTTGAATAAACAAAAATACAAGCTCTATGATAGATAAATTAAAGAAAAATTTAATATTATTTTCCTTGAGCGATTGAATTGATCTTCGAAGGTTCTTGATTTGAGATCTTAAGGAGTCAAATTGTGCTCGATCACGAGCAAATACCCCCATTTTCATTCGGTTTACATGACATAAAGTAATTCCGCATAATTCAACTAGTTTTAAGATTTTTACAGACGATGGCTTAAACATCGAAATCTAAAAACAATAGAACTCATTTAAAATTAGCGGACTTGATGAAAATTTCATTTTTCCTGTCCTTGTGAAATGGGATTCACATAATCACAGTGCAAGTAATTCGGTTGAAAAAAAATCTTTTGCCTATTGGAACTTCAACGGGACATAGAACGATTCCGGTTCCCAGGATCTGTTTATTTTCCTCGCGAGCACTACCATTCTTTGGATTTTCCGATACTTCAATTAGCTTCGCTCGCAAAATAACGACGTCGCTCTTTTATTTTTCTCGCAAGTTTCCTTTTACAGAGGAAGAGGCCGTTTTCTTTCGGAAAAGAAACGTTCTTCCCGTCGACAGGGAATATAGAAGCGATTACGTTTAAAAGAGGGACGCTTGCCAAAAGCAACGGTTACGCAGCCATTGAAGATGAAACCGCCTCTGTTTGGAAGGAAGAGCTTTCGAGAGACTTTCGAGACAAAAATAACACCGTCGGGGGTCCACCCACTTCATTAGAAACGTTGGTAGAACACGTGGCCCAAATATCGTTTGATATTCATCTTTCATCCAAATTTAACTCCCAACCGGGCTATTCACTATCTCTTTCCAGCTAACAGTTCCGTTGTAGACTCGTTACTAACTCGTAAATAACGTTATTCGGTGTCTACGGTCGTTATAAAGGGTTAACGTCGGGTTCCGTGTTCGCTCGAGACCGTTTGAACTTTCGAACCCACTTGGCACGGGTTTGTAGCTGCGACCTACGCATTAATGAAACCGAGATCTATTTAAAATGCAAACGCCGACTATATACACGGCTAATTTTATACAAATCCGAGCCCCTTATAGAAGCGGGGAATTTCGAGTTCTGTAACGGGAGGTCCTTTTAGATGGGAATGGCAATTAAAAACGCTGCGGCTGATTGTTCGGAGGATTATTATACTGATAGCGTTAGATTCATGAGTACAACGGTTTTTGTAGTTCGAATAATTTCCCATGATGAATATAAGAACAGCTAGCTTTTCGAAGCGTTGAGGAATATATGCTTTCTAAGCCACGACCGTACTCGAGTTCGTGCTTCATTGCCCAGCGAAGAATGTACGATTTCCCTCAATACACAGATACGTTTTCCGAAACATTTACCCCAGGAGACTCGCCTCGCCTTTAGCTTACATCGGCGGCTACCTAAGCCTTTAGCTTACACCCCCCTCTCTCGAGCTTATCAACTTTTTCCCGACTGAATCTGAATGAAACGTCCAAACGATGATCGCGTCTCAAAAATACGTGGAATGCTTCATTTTTCTTCCTTTTGGAACATTTTTCCTCGGTTCATTATTCATTTATTCACAGGTAAGGGACGAGCCCGATTAACAATTACGAATCAACAGAGAAGAAAAAATAATGGAGCTAAAGCACATCATGGACATACAAGGACAGTTGGGAGCAATTTTCAAATGGGGAACAGCGATTGCGAAGAAGTAAACGTTGAGTTCGGCACTGAATACGTTTGCAGTTAGAGGGATACCGCAAAGCGGTTTCGTCGTTACGTGTAACGTATCGTAAAGTTACACAATGTAACGTAAAGTTACGCAATGTAATGTAAAGTTACGCAATTTAACGTAAAGTTGCGCAATGTAGCGTAAAGTTACGTAACGTGTCGTAAAGTTGCGTAACGTATCGTAAAGTTATGTAACGTATCGTAAATTTACGTAACGTATCGTAAATTTACGTAACGTACCGTAAAGTTAACTAATGTAACGTCCGGTAGAGTTACATAACGTAACGTACTGTAAAATTACGTAGCGTACCGTAAAGTTGTGTAACGCAACGTACCGTAAAGATACATATTGTAACGAACCGTAAAACTACGTAACATTGTTACGTTACGTAGCATACTTAACCAGTTACGCAATTTAACGTAAAGTTGCGCAACTTAACGTAATGTAACGTACCGTAAAATTGTGTAACGTAACGTACTGTAAAGTTTTGTAACGTAACGTACTGTAAAGTTTCGTAACGTAACGTACCGTTAAGTTATGTATCGTAACGAACCGTAAAATTACGTTACTTAACGTACCTACCGTAAAATTACGTTACAAGTTACAATACGGGACTTCCAAAAACTCTGAGAAAAAAAAATGCGCCGATTCATCAGAACAGGTTATGTCTCCAAGTGCAGATTATCACTATGTGCTAGTATCGTAGTTAGCGTACCGTGTGAGAGCTACTCACGCGAATGGTCGCCCCGTAACTCCTGTCTCGTCACTCGTTATCGTATCTCCTATGGCGTCACACAATAAGCTTCCAGAAGAAACCCAGGCTTAACCAGTAATCAAAAACCTTTCCTTCCGCGTGAATTACTGTTCGCAATTTCGAAAATACGAAGCATCGCACTTGCAGCATTCACGTAATTGGTAAAGTACGAGTTAATCTCAAAGTCGGGGAAATTGCTGTCGCCATAAGTTCGACTGAAACGGGGGAAGAAAGAGGTTGATTCAGATTTGCGATGGGGGATCATGTTTTGTACGTTCATTGGCTAGATTCCAACTGCGTATGGAGAATAAATTCATTTCACCGAGCAAAGTCGCCTTTTCCCCTTCCAAATCGCCGTGATCGAGTCGGCGGTGGCAGGTCCTCAAGGGCCCCGTACCAAGCAACCACTTGAAGTCCTATAGTCTACGTGATACTACTCGGAACGACCCTTCGAACCGTAAAGTCTTCGCGGGGATTTTCCGCCGAAAAAATACGCGTTTTCAGACTCGAAAACTCGCGGAAACGAGAAATTTATCTCGGGCGATTCTCGGGCGCTAGGCGGAGAATTTACTGCTCTTTCCAGAGTCGCCAGATGTGGGATTTTACGATCGTTTGTGCCCCTCCTTGAATATCGCTGCGAAACATTTTGCTCGGAATTAGCCCGTTCTTAAGCTAAAGTCGCGTTGACTTATCGATCAACCGTCGAACGGAATGGATACGAAATGTGAGAGATAATATAAATTCAAACATTTGATAAAAAAGAAAATCTAGGGAAAAAATCGTGAAATTGAGCCAATTCTTTTGCAAGATTAACAAACTTGAAATACTGGAAATTACTGTACAGCACAGTACGAATTACATTGCACAGTTGTTTTAAGTATTCCAAACCTTTGTGAACGTTTCGACCGAACAAAGACTTGATAGCTAAAAGATAAGAGTGAATAATGAGTATTCCATCAAGTATAGAACGATTGTTATAGCTTCATAAGCCACTTTCAAGTGGCAAATTCGAGATTTTGAGAAGTTGAGCAAGATCGTGTAACTCGAGACTATCTAGAGCTATAAAAATTGTTCAATACTCGTTGGAAAGCTCGTCTAACGCTTTCTCAAGCTGGATTAGACGAATGAATGAATTTTTCTTTTAAAATTAAGTAATAGATAAACGATTTTTATAGCTCAAAGAACTCTCGAGTTACACGCTCATGCCAAATTTCTGAAAATCCCCCAAATTCGACACAAAAGCGATAACTCGGTAATCAATAAACCTATCGACCCCGCGGTGGTCTCATTCGATTCAGCATCCAAAAATCTATAGAACTTGATAACAAAAATACACATTTTTCTACGAATTATCTTCCCCTCAAAACCCCCCAAAAATACCCTTACAAAAGAGATAGCGATTTGGTTGAAAAATTGAGCCATTGTCAAGCCATGATTGATTTTTGGTGATCATTTCAAGAATCTAGCTTTTATACTTTCGTGAGAAAAGTGTTGACGGCAGACGGGCAGTATTTATTGTCAAATTATTCAATATTGGTTTCTAATTCATTAATAAACCATTGTAATCGCCCAAGAAAATTTTTTCTAAGCCCCTCCCAAAAACATTTTGATGTTTGACGTTTCAAAGCACGTAGAATCAGAATATCCAATCAAAAAAATTCTGTCCGTCCGCCGTCAACACTTTTTGACCAAACTATAAGAGCTATATTCTTGAATTTTTCACGGAAAAAATCAATCTTGGTCTGACAATGGCTCAATTCTTCAGCCAAATCACGGCCTCAATTTTAATGGTATTTTTGGCGGGTTTTGAGGGGGGGATTTCGTATTTGCGAATGTTTTTCAGAAAAACGTCTATTTGGTATTAATTTTTGTAGATTTTTTGACGCTGAATTGAATGAGACCATCGCGGGGTCGATAGCTTTATTGGTTTTCGAGTTATCGCAGCTTTTGTGTCGAATTTGGGAGATTTTCAGAAATTTGACACGAGCGTATAACTAGAGAGTTCTTTGAGCCATAAAAATCGTTTTATACTCGGAATGGTCGTCTAACACTCTTTTCAACTATACCGTAAGGTGAAAAATTCAGATTTTTATTCGGAAATTAAGGGAAATAGAAAATTAAGTAATTTTTTTTCTTGGGCGATTACAATGGTTTATAATTGAATAGGTAATAAACCAAAAATTGATTAAAATTTGTTGGGCGATAAATAATTTATTATAGAATAATAAACCGACAATTGTTTTTTGGGAGAAAACAAAGGTTTATTTATTAGTACTATATTTATTTACATGTACGTGACAAGCCCAATTACAAATTAATTATATAATATATTGTGCGACAGCGCTTAAAAAAAAATAGCACTAAAAAGTAATCAACAGACAAAAAAATAATAGAACAGTTATAGCTTATTATATGATAAACCAAACGTTTTCGGTGTCTGATGATTTTCCAGGAGTTTGAAGGTGGTTTTGTTGAGCGAAAATACAACTGCAGCGTAAAGTCGACATAACAAAACGTCTCTTCTCTTGGGGTGAAAGTGTTGAATCTGCGAATTCAATCTCCACGAGTTCATTCATCTGCTCTATTCTCTGTCTATTCTGTCGAGTATCGGAGCAATAGAACAGTGCGAATCGAGACCGCTTTAGGCTTTAAAGGGGTAAAGGGGCAAAGGTTGTCTTTATGCGCGGGTGTTAGAAAACTAGATGGGGTAAGGGAGGAAAAATGAGCTTAGAAGGTTAACTGGGGGGAGGTGGTTTTTTTCGATTTCCCCCCCGTCGCGTTCAATGGGAAGAAAAAACGCGCTAGCTGCACTTCGAATCGCATAGCTTCCCCTCTGTTCTGCTCGACATTTTGTTGCTCTCGAGCGTTAATTATTCAAAAGAGAGACTCCCGGTGCGGCTCGCTGAATCCATTCCACCGTATGAGACCGTAGGGTCGCCGCTCCATTAATGCTCCTCTTCATTGCGTATTTACTCGGGCTCCAGATTAGGGTAGGCTTTAGGTGAAGGACGTGACGAATTCGAACGGGTCTAAAAAGGTTACCATTAAGAAGGGAAGTGAGCGAGGGCGGATTTTGAATCGGCAGCTTTTCTGGAAAAACGATTCGGTGCAAACGAAAAGCACTTAGGCGGAATAAAATTGACGTAATGTCACAAATAATTTAGGGTTTTTTGGTCAGTGCTGACAAAGATTACAGTCTGCGAACAGGAATTTCTGTTTGAACGAACTGTTGTCGGAGCCTAAAAATTTTTTTATACGTGCCTAAAAACTAGAGACGCAACACGCTGCGCTACGCTGAAACGCATTAGAGGAGACCAGATTCCAGCTGAAAATGCTGGGAAAATTTTGTGCTCCTGCTCTATCTAAATTATTTACTCGCTCGTTTTCGCACATTACATTTTCGTAAGCACCTGGCCGCATAGGTGGAAAGACAAACTGGAACAAACGTCCCAAGAAGTATCGTATATCTTCCAGAGGCAAAGCCGGCTTTATGAAACTGTCGCCAAGTTCCGTTTCCTTCCCGTTTTCCCGCGCGTTCTTTGGCCGTTGTTTTCACGTTACGTGTAATATGCTGGCCAACTTCCTCATCTAGTCACGCCTGAATACTCGAATTCCTTTCGATCCAAGGGACAACCCTGCTAGGATGAAATCCAAGATGCTTTTATAGGTGAGACCTAAGCCTCAAATGAGACCTTAGGAGATGAACTAACTTCTTTGTCGACCAACGTTAATGAAAGAAGAGCTCCATCGAAAATTGTGGTTGGACCTTCTTCCCAAACCTCGTCTGGTACCGTTTGACCACCGACAGGAACATTATTGGATCATTCCACAGCAGTTACGCTATCAGAAACCGATGCTTTCACCTTCGTAAAAGGCTTGCGAGGCTTTTTGGGATACACTTTTCCATGTTTTCCATAAAGACACTTGAACTCCAGTGACGTGATTCAGAAATATAAATGGTCTAGTGGTTACCGGTTAGCAGCGAGGGATTGCGATTCTGCCAATTCATCAGCGAAACTTTCGGATGTCAGCTGAATAATCAGGTGGACTTCTCGACCCGAAGCATGACGTGTATCGATGGAATCTCCACAAGAAACGTATCGAATATACAAACGTTACCTTACGTCTCGTAGTTTTCCCACCATCGACCGTTACTCAGTATTACCACCCATAAAGATTCAGAATTCACAAGAAGTTTAATAATTACATTTATCCTTTTATTAACCTCTTACTGATTTTTCACGAAAATGTACATTACAAAAAAAGTACAAAAATATTAGCTATTGTGTTATTTGACAACTTATAAATTTTGTCTTTGTTCCATCTTTTTACTTAATGGCGAAGCTCAACCATGACGAGCGGTACGTCGGGGTTAGGCTCGTATTTACGCTACCCAGACAATTTCCAAAGAGGTGGTTGCCGGCGAGGCACATAAAAATGTCTAATTGTGTTGCAGACTTGTACGCAACCATTTACATTCGCTTCGCTCGCATCATTTTCCATTCACTTAGCTCGCAACATTTTCCATTCGCTTCGCTCGCATCATTTTCCATCGCTTCACTCGCATCATTTTCCATTCGCTTCGCACGCATTGTTTTCCATTCGCTTTGCACGCATTGTTTTCCATTCTCTTCGCTTGCATCGTTTTCCATACGCTTCGCTCGCATCATTTTCCATTCACTTCGCTCGCATAATTTTCCATTCGCTTCGCTCGTATCATTTTCCATTCGCTTCGCTCGCATAATTTTCCATTCGCTTCGCTAGTAACATTTTCCACTTGCTTTGCTCTCATCGTTTCCATTCACTTCGCTCGCATCGTTTTCCACTAGCTTCGCTCTCATCGTTTCCATTCACTTCGCTCGCATCGTTTTCCACTTGCTTCGCTCGCATCGTTTTCCATTCACTTCGCTCGCATAATTTTCCATTCCCTTCACTCGCATAGTTTTCCATTCGCTTCACATGCATTGTTTTCCATTCGCTTTGCACGCATTGTTTTCCATTCGCTTTGCTTGCATCGTTTTCCATTCACTTCGCTCGCATCGTTTTCCACTTGCTTCGCTCGCATCGTTTTCCATTCACTTCGCTCGCATTATTTTCCATTCCCTTCACTCGCATCGTTTTCCATTCGCTTCACATGCATTGTTTTCCATTCGCTTTGCACGCATTGTTTCCCATTTGCTTTGCTTGCATCGTTTTCCATTCGCTTTGCTTGCATCGTTTTCCATTCGCTTCGCATGCATCGTTTTCCACTTGCTTCGCTCGCATTGTTTTCCATTCACTTCGCTCGCATAATTTGCCATTCCCTTCACTCGCATCGTTTTCTATTCGCTTCACATGCATTGTTTTCCATTCGCTTTGCTTGCATCGTTTTCCATTCGCTTCGCATGCATCGTTTTCCATTCGCTTTGCTTGCATCGTTTTCCATTCGCTTCGCATGCATCGTTTTCCATTCGCTTCGCTCGCATAATTTTCCATTCGCTTCGCTCGCAACATTTCCCATTCGCGCATTTCAACGGGTGAAATTCTACCTTCGCGAATTGGATACGAGCGAACTTCTGCCTCACGAGGATTTTCCCTTTGCCGAGTAAGATGAAACCGCTTGGGAAATCGACCAACTGTATTTATCCGCACCGTACGCCTTCGGAATATCCATCCGATGCTTCCGCTTGACTGAACCGAATTCGAGCAATTTCAGTATACGCACGTTACAGCGAGTTGAGCTCTTTCGGAATCCACAACAAAACGAAATACGATTAGAAAGAAAGCGTAGAATTAAGGATCGATTGTTACAATACGAAGAGAGAATTAGCGTTGAAATGTGAGTTCTATAGAAAGAGATATTACACAAAATCGAACTAAACTTTCTGGCGGAGATGTTTTGCCGGTTTTTATGCGTTATGTTGGTGGTTCTTGGAGCATTATTAGAATAAGGAAAAGAAGAAAATTAATTTTAACTTTCGTTGGTCGTGGGGAAATTCAAAACGACACAAACGGGAAGGTATGAATGAAAAACGTGTCAAGACTATCTCTCGACGTGCTCATTACCACTTTTTGCGGTTTCACATTAACCAGTTGCAAATCGAAAATAACGGCCGGATGTCAATCGGCGTCAGCAAATGATAGCCTAAATAAATGACATCCATATTAATTAAAGATGGCGAATTTTACACCTCAATCACCTGGATTACAATTGACGGCGATAATTGAACATCGCTCTCGCTCAATTTTACGAGAACATCATTTGATTACATGGTTTACCAATTTAATTTTAATTATTCAGTCGATTTCTTTCTAGATTGGTCCACAGACCAATAACCATCATTGACAGTTTTTTAATACTTTTTCCCATAATGTAACACCGCTTTTATTATGACGGTTTAATTTTTTTCCGTTTTTTTTTTTTTTTTTTGTATTAAACGAAGACGCGCATAATTTAATTCTATCAACTCTAGTAGTAGATTGTTAAAGCTGTCTATGTAAGAAAAGGAACGACAGATCATTGAAACTGACGGGCAAAATGGAAAAAAGGCCCACTCACGTCGGGAACATTTCATTTTTCCCAGTTCAGCAATAATCCATACGAGAGACTCGCAGCTGTCAAGGGCGCGAAACCTCTCGTGTGACACCATCAATCTACGAAAACGTCGTTTTAGCGGAGCTCGAGTTTTCCACCGGCTGAACTGAATATGCTACCGAGAGGGACGTCAACGGCAGGGACACGTCCCATCATGTCAGTTCCAACGATGTTCGCACAGTGACCCGGAATCTACGTACAGCCAAGTGGAGCGAGAAACGGAGAGATGAACGGCGGGAACGCGAAATATTTTCGAAATGGCGAAATATATCATATTTTTTCGGCCGATAATCAGGGAAAATATTCTACAACTCATTACCAACAAATTTCTCCGACGTTGTTCCCTAGCCTAGAAATCCATGTTGAGCAGAAAAATTAATCTTGACAATGAAAATTATCTGCTTTAAAGAAACAAACAGCCCTTTCTTAAAAAAAACTACTATGTTCCCAGAAGAGGCCCATCGAGGCAAAAGCGCTCCAATACATCTAAAACAAAGCGAATCGTCTATATTTTTCCCTCTTCGAAGTAACTAGCACATATCAAGCTGACTGTAACTATCCTCAAGACGGCAAATATTCGACCCGACGAATCGTTGCAGAAACTGCCAAGGAATTCTCGCTAGTCAAGGGATTTCTCATTTCAACGAACGGCACTTGGAAGTTCGAAGTGAAATGTCACTCTCGCACATATTAATCCTGCCTTTCCCCATCTAAACGACGGAGAAGTTCTATTTTGAGGTTTACAAGGCGAAGTTCTCGACTCGGTAATATCCTGGTCGAAGAGCTGCGAGATTGTTCTGGTTTGAAATTCACTACCACTAGAATGAACGCCAGATCTCGAGACAATAGGTAGGAGACTAAACGTCAGGGTAGTTTAGACTGAACGGTTCGTTTCAAAGAAAATCAAACAAAACGTTATGGTAAATAGATCCAAAACTGAAAATATTAGCTGAAACAACTATGCTTATTGGGGAAAGGAATTTGTGAGTAGGTCATCAGCAGAAGCGTTAGATGAATGACTTGGGACAACTAGGACACAGATTAGGATAGGGTACGAATCAAGCATTGAGTGAAAAGCCTCTAGAAATACTCAACTCTTCACTTTTCAAATTGGGAATTATGAAAAGTGATTTGGTATTTAAAACCATTGAAGACTAGCGGCAATTCTGTTTTGGTATATTATTCAATAATAAACCATTGTAATCGCCCAAGAAAAAACGATTTTCTAACCCTCCCTCAAAATTTGATGTTTTACGTTTCAAGGCATGTAGAATCCGAATATCCAATAAAAAAATTCTGTCCGTCCGCCGTCAACACTTTTCCGGCAAAACTGTAAGAGCTAAAATTTTGAAATTTTCACCAAAAATCAATCTCGGTCCTACGACGGCCCAATTCTTGAACCAAATCGCTAGCTCAATTTTAAGGGTATTTTTGGGGGGTTTTGAGGGGGAGAAAATTCATATTTTCCAACGTTTTTCAGAAAAAAGTGTATTTGGTATCAAATTCCATAGATTTTTGGACGCTGAATCGAATGAGACCATCGCAGGGTCGATAGCTTTATTGGTTCTCGAGTTATCGCAGCTTTTGTGCTGAATTTGGGAGATTTTCAGAAATTTGACATGAAGAGAATTCGAGAGTTCTGGAGCTATAAAAATCGTTCTATACTCATTGGAATGGTCGTCAAACACTCTCTCCAGCTGTATCGTTAGGCAATAAGTTAAGCTTTTAATTTGGAAATTAAGAAAAATAAAAATGATCAAAATTACAATAGTTGCTACGGAGTTTTCCCCTATAGTTTTTTTTTCCAATCATTTTCAGCGTTTTAACGATATTTTCCAATACGTGCGAGGTTGCAAAGTGAATTGCAAAGTAGTAAGGATTTTTTTTAACAATGAGTTTTTCTTTTTTTTGTTGAGAAATAGATTTCTTTATTTAGTTCTCTGCAAGATATATGTTGCTAAGCCTTCTTTCTCTATGCAGTCTATGAAAAATGTGGCGAATAGTTATCGCGAGACAAAATATTGATAACGCTTATGGTCATCAGAAAAGATGATGATGTAGCAAAAGCATAATAAAAAATATGCACAATGCTTCATTTGTTTGACCCAAGATTACACAAAAGAACCAGACAAAATATGAAAATGCAAAATGACTAACCGAACGAAATTGAAAAGCGGCTCAAGTATCGACTCGAAGTAAACACTCGTTAATCTCGGTCGTAACGTTATCTTGCGGAAGCAAAAGTTTCTGTTATCAGCCGGGGTTCGCAAGCTAACGGCCTTCAGAGTCAACCACTTATCCCATCGGCAAAGGAGGTGACAGGATCCCAGTTGGCCAAGTTTCACTAGTTCGCGGAGAGCTCTCGTGCATAATTGATCAGCCGTGGCACTTATCCCATTAGGTCGAGTCGGTAAGGGCAAACGGACCAGTGAAGTTTATAGCCGCGAGGGAAAATGCGACTTTGCTAATATGCGTAGCCATTTTCACTTGGTTTCGCCAAATTTTGTGAGAACGGCGTAATTTTATCGACAAAATAACTATAAAAAAAAACGACAAGAAGATGAACCATGATGCTCGAAAACTAAAAAACGCTGCAAATGAGAGTACAGTGGTTTATTATTCCTTGGCTTCAATAATGATTTAGAAAGATTATCCATTTGCGATAGTAATTAATTATTCCAAACATTTGTAAATGTTTCCACCGAACAACAGGTTGGTAACTATAAGGGTAAACTCCGTAGCAACTATTGTAATTTTAATCATTTTTCGATTTCATAATTTTATTTTCAAATTAAAAGCCAAATTGTTTGCGGTACAGCTGAAGAGTGTTCGACGAGCATTCCAACGAGTATAGAAGAATTGTTATAGCTCCTGAATTTACCCTCATTACAAATGTCTGAAAACCTCAAATATTCGACAATAAAGCTGCGATAACTTGAAAACCACTAAAGCTATCGATCCTACGATGGTCTCGTTCGATTCAGCGTCTATAGAAATTGATACCGGAAAACGTTGGAAAATAAGAATTTCCTCCCTCTCAAAACCCCCCAAAAATACCCTTAAAATTGAGCTAGCAATCAAGAATTGGGCGAACACGAATATATTGAAAAATCTCTCAAAATCGTTAATATATTAATTTTTAAAAAATATATTCGTTTAAAAACCCTTAAATGCTAACTGTGATACATTTCCTTTAACTTTTAATCTCTTAACTTATGAAAGTAGAATCTAGTTGCCGTTACCAAATTTTTATATTATACTTAACATTAATCACAACATTTCAGGACATAGGGAAACCACAAGATGTGATTTAATTAAAACCCAATGCCGACTTGGCTGTGGGCCCTATGGCTCCACTAAGTAGTTTAGGAATTTTGTAACCTTCAAAATTGTCCTGTACCTCCATGATAACAAATATTGAATGCTACACACTTAGGTCGCCCTGATGATGCCCGAACGGGCGAAAGTACTCGGCCAGAAAATAAACAATCTGACTTCATTCTTTTGTTCGGAGAACTTAGGGCCACTTAAACGCTCTAGTGAAGATAAATGTTTCCATACCCCCAAAAACCCACATTTTTGCCAATTCTATCGTTCATGTTCATTCTATTTCGTAGGGAATAATTAAAAGTCGCCCAAAACATGATATCAAATGCAGAACTGCTAAGATCCTCGACTCGAAAAACATTTTACTGGAAGCGTTGGAGATGGCAAAGAATTAGATGGAATATACGGGTTAATTACGGTCGTTATCGCTTTAATAACGCTCTTAAACGCTTTTCTCCGAAGGCGAAAAGGCTATCATAAATCAACGTTGGAAAATATAGAACGCCGCCCGAGGTGTTATATTTCTCATATTAACTCCTCAACTGCAGCACTTATTTATTTTCTTCATTGTAAGGCTTTCACTCTAGTCTTCATCTTCACGAACAGAAATCCGTTTGCGAAGTGGAGAGTATGGATTTGCTGAGTGCAGAATGGAGATCTTTAAGAATGGACCTTGTTATAATATTATGAAGGCAGTATATATTTATGGTATGGTATATATTTGGTATATATTTATGGATGGATATATTTATGTCAGAGCCTCGTGACACTCTCAGTCGCCTGTCGTCCATCTTGTCTAGTCAGTGTCGTCATGTTCTGTCTTTCAAGTCAATTATATATTCATATAATAGTCATCTCGTTCTCGTAATTTATCTCCTACACCAACAGACCTCTGTTTTCGTACAAGACAAAAGACGCTCCTACGTGTGATGCGCTTAGGTTCGATATCTCACGAAAAACCGCGGAAGCCATCGAATAACTCAGAGGCGCACACTAGCTCGCGAAGTTCCCGTACTTTCGGCGTCTAGTTTGTCGTGAGACGGATCCCCCGGAACTTCCCTTTTCCATCCGGAAAGAATCTCTTGGGATCCGCTTTATAGCCTGTGGCATTCAAGGATGGGAAGGAGGCAAGATCTGAGAGGTGGCCTAGCTGGGACCATCTATTAGACACGGGGCGCCAGTCGAACTGGACCAGGCAAGATTGCGGGATTGTTCACTCCTTTGACCGTTACCAACTCTTATTTCACCTTCCATTTCCTATCATTTCTCTCTTTCGCGCAGTTACTTATCCGAAGCCGGGCGAAGCTTTCTTCTCGAAGAGGGTCCCCCAAAGGTTCAAGTCTATTTTGCGAGTCTCGAGTTGGAAGAGCAAGATCGATACCGATTTTATTTTGTGTCCAACCTTAGGATCAGCGAATGTTTTCGGAACCAAATGCGAACGAAGCGGTCAAAATCGTTGAGGAAATAAGTTAAAATTTAAGTTTTGGTTTATCGTTCAATAATAAACTTTTGTTATCGCTCACGAAAAATTTTTAACCCCCTTCAAAATTTTATGTTTTCCGTTTCAAGGCAGGTCGAATCCGAATGTACCCAATAAAGTAAATTCTTTTTTCTGCCGTCAACAGTTTTCTGAGGAAATAATTATAGGTAATTTCTTGAAATTTTAAACAAAAATCAACCTTTGACTGACAATGGCTCCTTTCTTAGGCATACCGCTACCTATATATTTAAGGGTATTTTTGGGGGGTTTGAAGGAGGAAAATTCGTATTTTCCAACGTTTTTGAAACATAGGTGAGTTTGATATGAATTTATATAGATTTTTCGACGCTGAATCGAATGCGACGATAGCGGAGTGGATTGTCTTTCCGAAACATAATTGAAGCAAAGGAATAATAAACCACAGTAAAATAATTGCAGGGGTTTTTAAAATTTCAAATTCAAAAGTGAACAAATTGCTATTTCCAAATGGCAGCTTTTCATGGATTCTTTAAGCTCAACTATAGCTCCAAAGATGCTTGATGGGACAAAGTATTTGCCATTTAAACTTAAGTGCGGAAAAGTATCTCGAACTTAAACCACAACTTCGATTACTTCGTTCTCGCTCTGCTTCCGCTGTTTTCATCCTCGAAAGTTTCCAAACCGAACCTTTCTAGTTACAGCTGGAACTGTACAAGTTTGATGGAAGAATATCGTCAATTTCTTGGAAAGTAACTAATAATTCTGTGTCTTCCCTCGTCACTCAACTTCGATTGGAGAGTATTCAAATAAATAGATCCCCGCGTTTCAAACGGGGAAAACTTTTAACGAGCGATTCCCGTTCGCATTTTAACAAGACTATGACGCTAATAATCGGAAGAAGACGAATATTTTGCGAAATGCATGTCTGAAAAACCGTCAAAATATATCAATCTCCTTTTTATCAAATTCTCAATATAGAAAAAAAAGATACCAATCAAAATAGACACTGAATAAACCAAGAAGGTAAATAAACAGGAAAATAATCGTCTGAGGAACTAACAAGGGCTGCAAAATATAATTGGTCCTCTTGGAATGAACTCTTTCGCTTGCTTTTGGCACGATCAACTTCAAAGTTGAAGAGCCAAATGGAGAACTAATCAACATCTGTTATCATCAGGATCTCAAGTCGTAATCCCCGTTTCGAACTGTTTAAGCCTTCGGAAAAAGCAATCTGGAAACTTCACAGCGATGGGGTGGACCTTTTCTTCGATATAAGGTTGCACAGGGGTCGGAATTACTTCCACTTCCACGCTATCGCCCTGAAGCTGAGAGAAATACTATTCATCAGGATGCGCTCAACGTGGGGGAGTAAGGTTAGGGCTGAAGCTTGAACGTTACAATTCGAAGGGCCCTTCCATCACTTACAGAAATGTCCCGTCTTCACCTTGGTCCCAACGGTCTTCAGAAGAAGATTCGTTTCCTCGGACCGGACAAATGATAGCAGATGACGTTGCGTTTCTGCATACGGCTATTATGAGCCAACCGGTTACCTACGGTTACAAATTACCAACGAGATTCGAAAGCTTTAAACCTCCGGCGAGGGCTGATCTCCTTGAACTTTCGGTGCCAGCCTTTTTGAAACGAGATGCGGGCGTGCGGGTATTCTATGCCTTTGGATCAAAGGGCAGCTAACGTAAGAATAAAATTAATTAAATAGCCCAACGTGGCTAGTACGCGAAAAATCAATAGACAGAATTGACGAAATTGGGAAGATATATTGGGCACAGGAGTCAAGGATAAACTTAAGGAACAGAAATCAATTTTTCAAAGCGTGGATTTGCAGAGGGAAGGCTGGAAACAGCACTTTCGAAAGGTCCCCTGGTAAGTTAAATATTCAAATTACCGTTTGAAAAAATCCTAAAAAAAAATAATTAATCCAACAAAAATTAATTATGACCGTAACTACTGTTAATAACAAAAATTAAAATTATATAACTTATTAATTAAAATTATGTTAAAATGAATTATTAGGCATGATTAAAATTAAAACAAAATAAAGGTCTTGCCAATTGTAGGAGCATCGCTAATATAAGCACTATCGAGATATATCCATTCTAAATGTGAACATACGAATTACTATAGTTTGCATTATCAGCGGTGCTCGCCCTAGCGAACGTCGAGTTGATAGTACGAGTATATGGCCCACTTAAGCGTTCAACTACACGGACCTCGGTAATACGGACAAGTAGACGACTGGAAGGGGTAATTAGAACTCTCGCTTTAGTAATCGCGCGTTGGAGAATACATATAACAGCATCTGCAACAAGGCGTTAGGGATGATTGAAGATATTTCCTGTAGGTAACTCGGTTAGCTATACTTGACTATAATGCATAAATGCCCAACTATGCGGCTCACTAGCAAACAATAGCTTATTTGTTTATTAAACAACTATAAATATGCTCGTTGGATTTTCTCAAGTCTTGTACTCGAATACAACGCGTAAGAACTGATATAAAGATTTTGTGTTCCATTTCAATCGTGCTCTACGATAATCTCAATAGAGAATTTTTTGTACGAGATGGTTCGCGAGCCTGAGCTTTGGATACCGCATTGATGCGTATAAAACGATAGCGTGACTTACGTAATTTCGAAAAGTCAAAAACGACTCAAAAGCGGCGTGACTCAAGAACAGTTTAATGTATCGACTTCATAATCATCCCATTCAGCTTACGAAAATTTATTGAAATTAATACCGAAAACACCAATGCTGCGAAAATAATAAAAAACAGAAAATGTCTCGCGTAAAAAAAAAAAAAAAAAAAAATAAAAAAAAAAAAAAAAAAAAAAAAATTGCGAATTGGTTGAAAAATTTAACCGCCGTTAGCTAAAATATGATTTCTAGTGAAAACATTTCATTGTGCAGCTCTTAGTTTTTTTCAATCGGCGTAGTAAACGAAGAGGAATTCTCTTCTACAAAAGATTCTTCATTTATGAAAAGTAAACGACACATTTCAAGGGAAACTCGCCTACATTACGTTTACATTTTATATATGAGCAATTGCAAAATTGGAATGGGTTATATTTGAAGGAATTATACGCGTTTATATATAAAACTGCGCAACCATGATGAAGAAAGGTATACGATTGATTGAAAAAATGGCTAGTACGCACGAGCGAAATCGCTCAACGGTCGGAACGATTCAGTCGAAAGAAAAGCCTCACGCCCCGCGAATCCGAAAGTTTTCAACGATGAATGCGCGGCGATAAATTACGATCATTAGGCTCGTGAATATGTTCCCAGAAGGGAAGTACATAACGGCCATTAGAAAACGAACATTTTCTGAAGAGTAATGGAATGGAGGCTCTTCCTTGCGAGGGAGAGGACTATATTTGAAAATTATTCCATCTGCGGCTTCTACGCTCGTCGTAATAGTCGTAAACGGAGACAAAAAGCCAACTTCAACGACGCCGTTTGAAATCTCGTTTCTCGAGTTTCATTCTCTAAACTGGGGACCTTTTCGTGGGAATGGTTCCACGTTCGGGAATTATGTTCGCCATATGAAACGGTTAACCGATGCCTCAAAGTAGAAATACCGGGAACGAATCTCAGGAGGAAGGTTTTTGTTGGAAACTATACTTGTTGTTAGATGCTACTACACTCGTCAGTCATCTTGTCTTTGTATCCCTAGATACAATTTTCATGGAAATCAAATAATGTTCTAAATTAAATTTCATTCTGCTTCTTGCGTTCAACCTGAACTGTCATTAATTTAACAAATCATAAATTAGGTATTTCCTAAAGGTTATGGTCCGCCAGCACGTTTGCAATTGATCAATTTTGTAGCTGTTTCCCGAAATGCGTATCGCTCTACTCATTCTCTAGGTTCAGCTCGGAATTAATTTCAAATTGTAAAAATGGCAAGTTCGGGTTATCGAATCGATGCGTTATCAAAAGAAAACTATGACACCTGGAAAATTCAAGCTCAGGCAGTGCTGATCAAGAACAAGCTGTGGGGATACGTGAATGGAACGATTCCAGAACCAGCCGCAACTGCTACCGCCGAAGAAAAAGCGAAATGGATTGACGGCGATTTAAATGCACGGTCAGATCTATTATTAATTATTTCTCCCAACGAATTAAAACAGGTAAAAAATTGCAACACCTCGAAACAAGTTTGGGACACCCTACAAGGGATTTATCAAAGCCAAGGACCAGCTCGTAAAGCGCATCTTCTTAAACGATTGGTTTTACAAAAAATGAACCAAGATGATGACATTAGAGAACACCTCAAATTATTCACAGATGCTGTGGACAAATTACGTGAGATGGACATCGAAATTCATGGAGATTTACTCGCCATTCTCATGCTTTACAGTTTACCACCAAATTTTGAAAACTTCCGGATCGCTATTGAAACCCGAGATACACTCCCAAAACCAGAGGAACTTAAAGTAAAAATTTTAGAAGAAGCAGACGCTCGAAAAAATTGTGAGAACTCCAATACCTCAGAAGGAGCATTCTACTCCAACAAAAATCCAAAAACTTTCATCAACAAAAATTCAAACACAAAATTTGATTACTCACGAAAACCAAAATTTCCACCATGCAAAATTTGTAAGAGAACAAATCATTCAACTGACAACTGCTGGAAAAATAAAAATAACCACCAAAAATCGAAATTGGCTGAATCCACTTGGTACAGTTTTGAAGAAAGTCTTACAACTTCCGAACATTCGATCGCTGATGGAATATGGTGCATGGACAGTGGTAGTACATCACACTTGTGTTCGGATAAAACAAAATTTGAAAAATTGGAAGAGGAATCCGGAATACTAAAACTAGCATCAAACAATCAAACAGCAAAAATTGAGGGTAAAGGAACAGTGAAAGTTAATTTTGAAAACAAAACTGGAGAAGATTTTATTGTCAATTTGACAGACACACTCTATGTTCCTAATTTATCAACAAATTTATTATCGATAAGCAAAATCACTTCGAATGGAATGAATGTCATTTTCAGAGAAGATCATGCTGAAATTCAAGATAAGAAACAAAACTCAATTATTACAGCACAAAAATTAAACAAGCTGTATTTCATTAAAGAAAGGACAAATCATTTCTCCGCACTCAACAATTCGGATGAACATCAGTCTACTAACGAGTCGAAATTAAAACTTTGGCATCGGAAATTAGGACACATAAATGAAGCTGATTTAAAACTCGCTCTGAAAAATGAAATCCTGACAGGACTAAATTTCAACTCGAAAGAAAGCTTAAACGAATGCGAAATTTGCATTAAAGGAAAACTAACTCGCTTACCTTTCATCGCTAGAAATGAACCCAAAATCCTACAAAAACTCGAAATTATACATTCGGATGTAGTAGGACCAATGCGATGTTCTTCACCTGGAGGCGCTAAGTACTTCGTGACATTTATTGATGAATGTACTCGCTACTCGCGTGTTTATTTCCTGAATCAAAAGTCTGACGTTCTCAAGTTTTTCACCGAATACAAAAACGAGGTTGAAAATCAATTTGACGCCAAGATAAAATATTTTCAATCGGACAATGGGTTGGAATACAAAAATCAAGATTTTGACAACATTTTAAAACAGTCAGGAATTCAACGACGTTTGTCTACTCCCCGGACACCGGAACAAAACGGACTAGCGGAACGATTAAATAGAACTTTGCTCGATCGCGCTAGATGTCTGATGTTGGAAGCAAATCTACCTCAGAAATTTTGGGCTGAGGCGGTTTACTGCTCAAACTATTTGCACAATAGATGCCCATCAAGATCAATTGATCACAAAACTCCGTATCAAAAATGGACCGGACGCATACCATCCGTTCGACATTTACATGTGTTCGGAGCGAAAACATTTGTACTGAACAAAAATTCAAAAGGGAAATTTGATCCGCGAGCAGAGGAGGGAATTTTCGTTGGATATTCGGAAGTTTCCAAAGCATTTCGGATCTGGTTGCCATCACAAAATAAAACAATACTTTCAAGAGACGTAAAAATCTTAAATAAATTCTACTACTCATCGAAAGAAGAATACACAGATCCATTTTCTGGAACAGAAGAAACGATCAACAAAAATTTGGACACTACTGTGAATCACAAACAAACAGTGTGTTTACCAATTCAACCGCAACCAGAAAATCTTTCAAATCTACAACCGGATGAAAAAACGAACGACGAAACAAAGAACTCAGGTTACAACCTACGTGACCGAACAAAACTCAAACCTCCAACTTACTTCGAAAGTAGCGCTTTAACTCAAAAGGAGGCACTGGAAGGAATTGACAAGGTTTCTTGGGCTGAAGCAATCAAATGTGAGATCAAATCCATGTTAATAAATGACACATGGGAAATAACGAACAAAATTGATGGCAAAAACATCGTGAGCTGTCGAATGCTACTGAAAAATAAATATAAAGCCAACGGCGACCTGGAACGTCGAAAAGCCCGATTGGTTGCCAGAGGTTTTTCTCAGCGACCAGGAGTCGATTTCGGAGAAACTTACGCACCCGTAGCTAAGTTGAGCTCCATACGGCTACTTTTAGCTCTTGCAGCAGAAGAAGATATGGAAATTCACCAAATGGATGTGTGTACAGCATTCCTGAATGGAGATATTGATGAGGAAATCTACATGCAAGTTCCTGATCAACTCGATATTTTCCTGAACGAAATAATTAACGAAGAACTTAAAAAAGAAAAATGCGATGAAGCTGTACTTCGCAAAGCACGAAAAATGCTAAAAGACTTACTCACAAAAAATGGAGAAAAAGTATGCAAATTGAAGAAGGCACTGTACGGACTAAAACAGGCCGGACGCCAGTGGTATTTGAAATTGGACTCAAAACTTCAAGAAATCGGATTTGTACAATCAAGTGGTGATCCTTGCATGTACGTTCGAACATCAAGGGGAGAAAAAGTACTAATTTCTGTTTATGTCGACGATCTACTGATCACGTCGAAAAGCAAAATTCAACTCGACATTATCAAGGAAGAGTTGAAAAATTGTTTTGAAATGAGAGACTTGGGGCCACTTCATTATTGTTTAGGTATCGAATTTGACATCAGAGATGGGAAAATATCAATTTCGCAAACAAAATATATCGATGAAATTCTAAAAAAATTCAAGATGGAAGACAGCTATCCAGTTCGATCTCCAATGACACCGGGATTGAAGTTCGAAAAGGAAGAAGAATCATCGACGCAATACCCGTATCAGAATCTAATCGGAGCTCTCATGTACCTCAGTGTTGCGACTCGACCAGATATATCGCATGCTGTTAGCTTCCTCAGTCAATTCAACAATTGTTTTGGAAAACAGCACTGGACAGCAGCAAAGAGGGTACTTCGTTACCTGAAAGGGACGAGAGAAGTTTCTCTAACATACCAAAAAACAGGAGAGCCTCTGACTGGATTTGCCGACGCAAATTTTGGTTCATGTCAGACCGACGGACGTTCATATACTGGCTACTGTTTCAAATTTGCTGGTGCCTGTATTAGCTGGGAATCTCGTAAACAGCAGACGATCGCGCTCTCAACTCAAGAAGCGGAGTATATGGCGTTGACAGAAGCTGCCAAAGAAGCTTTACATTTAAAGCAACTCTTATCTGACATGGCACACCCTATCGAGACAATTGAACTGTTCAACGACAATTTGGCTGCCCAGGACTTGACGAAAAATCCAATCATAAGCGCCAAGTCAAAACACATCAACGTCAAAGTGCATTTCATCCGGGAGAAAGTTCGTTCTGGTGAAATCAAAGTTTCCTACAAACCCTCTGCGACTCTGGAAGCTGATATATTCACCAAAGGACTAGCAGCTCCTCGACATATGCAGCTGTCGGAATCTATCGGACTCCTGGACGTCAGACGAGTGAAGGGGAGTGTTGGAAACTATACTTGTTGTTAGATGCTACTACACTCGTCAGTCATCTTGTCTTTGTATCCCTAGATACAATGTTCATGGAAATCAAATAATGTTCTAAATTAAATTTCATTCTGCTTCTTGCGTTCAACCTGAACTGTCATTAATTTAACAAATCATAAATTAGGTATTTCCTAAAGTTTTATTAGAAACGACGACTAAATACAAAGCAACAGCTGCGAAAGTGAAGCTCCACGCGGAGAATTTCGATTAGAAAAAAACCCAAGTTAACCATAGTAACCTTCTTCTTTTGAAGTCGGTTAAAAATGGGAAGAAATTTAGCGACAATAGTCACCGAGACTATTTTCTCGAGGAAATGAGAGAAGACATGTCGAAAAACGTTGCGATTGGTTGTTCAGCGTACAAAAAATCTGTGGAAATTGATACCAAATACTCCTTTTTCTGAAAAGCGTTGGATAATATGAATTTGAGTTGAGATATCGATTTGGTTAAAGAATTGAGCCATTTTCAAACCAATATTGATTTTTGGTAAAATTTCAAAAATATAGCTATTATAGCTTTGCCATAGAGTTTATTACAGAGCTGCCAGAAAAAAACTGACGGCGGACGGATAGAAATTTTTCTAATGGGATATGCGGATTCTACAAGCCTTGGAACGTAAAACATCAAATTTTGAGGTGTTCGATTTTTTTTCTTTGGCGATTACAATGGTTTATAATTTGCGAGCAATTGGTTTGCGCTGGAGAATGGAGAGCGAGAAAAATTGGCCGAGAAAACGAGCGTTTCGAAAATTGGATGTATTTTGGTATCTCAGGCGTATGGAAATAAAAAAGGGATAGGGATATAAAATCTAATCCAATCATCGTGCGGAAAATATTACTCAGTTCAAAATTAAAAATCATTAAATCCTGCGTCTACTGAGCTGATTGAACAGAATTTCAAACAGAATACAGCTGAAATCTACGGGTTAAAAACAAATATTAATACAAAGTTTGAATTGACTTTTGTTCGTCTGTAGAGTCCAACGGCTAAATTTTCGTCCTAGATTTAATTTTGGTCTTAGCAGCATCCTCAGTTTTCGCTAGTTACATTGCTTGTACAGCTAACTCTAACGCTAACTCCAACTGAATTTTTTGGCTGAAATCCACAATAAGAAAAATTAAAATTACGATTCTTCTCAAGGAGATTGCCATTAGTAACCAATAAATTGTTAGCTGGGAACTTTCACAAGAGGTTGTTTTAGCTACTGTAAAAAATGGATGGTCTTTCCAAACCATGTTTAAACTAAAGGAATGACAAACCACTGTACAATCATTCGCAGCGTTTTTCGTTTTACGGCAATCGCTGAAGGCGTAAAGAAGTTATGGAAATTCGGAGAAAATTAGCCGCATTTTCGTACTATTTAATATTTTATTCGAGTCCAAACTTTCGACTGGGGGCACCTCACGCTCGACCAAGATCATACAACCCGGAAGCGAACCAATCCCGAGCTTTATGATTTCAACACAGCAGTATTGTCCTCGAGAGATGGCGTTATTGTCCGACTCGCCTGATAAAGGGATGAAAACGTGGAGATATGAAATCCTACGGAGCACAACTCCGGCCTCTTTTCTGAAGGGCGAAATACGGCAATTTCACTTCCGACTCGAACAATGGCCACTTGACAGCAACTTAGAAACAGGTAGATAAGTTGCAGATGGCAACGATTCTGCGGTTTGCAATTTCACAAAAGGTTCACACCAAAGGATTGCTCGTAGAGAATGAATGAATGAATGAATGAAGATGAACTTTATTCCTCAGAACAGTAATTACAAGCGTCAACCAATAGCTGAGACACCTCTGCCTAGCAAATACAAAGTAGAACAGAAACCATTAGTGGAATATACCCCAGAACCATAGGACACAGTCCTGTGCGGTTTGGGGGAGTTGAACAAAACAAAACAACTAACAAGAATACAAGCAACAAGAGTACTACTAATATAGTAGCAACTACTACTTATTTAAAAACATAAATGCTACACAGCAAATTTGCACATTGAGCCGGCCCTTGAGAGATCAACCATGTAAACACCTTGGTCTTATAAACTGAGCGGGAAAAATTAAATGGTAGCGTCATCTCAGTTGGGAGGGATCCTATAAGGTATGGCATACTAAAATATAAATGCCGAGATGTGCACCATAATCGTGTATGGGGAGCTGGTATTACTGCCTTGGCTGTCAGGCGAATAGCATGATGATTATGCCTGGGATATATAAACCAATCGGGGTGCTTGTGATAAAAGTTGAGGGAAGCTTTTAAATACAATTGCTGAATTGAAAAAACAGGGAGGATGCTAAACAGCTCGTCGGTAGGAAATCTGCGAGGTTTACGGGAAGGGACGCTGTTAAGAGGTATGCTCACCAAGAATGGTTTCACTTTCGTCCGAAACAGATATTTAAGGCTAACATTATATATTATTCTAATTGGTAAATAGCACAGTTAAATAAATTCACGATTAATTCGCGTAATTTATTCGGAGATATCTATCGACAGCCCACTAATGACTCTATTTGCTTTGTCCATGCAGAGATGAATATTGTGTGTTTTAAATCTATCAATATAATGCTGTCTCTTGAAAAAAAATGATAATGACAATAAAAGTAATGAAATAATATTAGGTATGAGCCTAGGTAAATTAATCAATAAACTGATTTTGCAATGAAAATTCTAAAGGTACTCACAAAATTCGAAGTAACTTCTGGAACATACCTGGAAACAAAAAAATTTTTTTTTAGATATCCAATTACGAACGTGAGGTATTGAAAACCCTCAAAACACGCTTCAACATTTTTAAAAAATTTGGCCCCCTTTGGAACCTAATTATGTTGATCAGATTTATGAAAAGCTCCCAACGTACTCAGTCGTGAGCCGAAAACTACCCAGTGAAAAATCCCGCGTAATATGTTGTTAAAAATAAATTACGCCTCGAGAAACCTAATTATTTGGCGAAGTTTGAATAAAGGCGGCCTCTTCTGTTCCGCTCAATTACCCCCACTCCAGTTCTGCTTTTCCAGCGCTTCCCGCCGAGCGATATCGTCCCTGAAACTTGAGATTTCAAGGGCTTTGAAGAGGGCCCCGCGTAAAAGTTTTATCGCACAACTTGGAACCATTTCGGGTCTCGGTTATGAAACCTTGAATCATAACATCGGAACATTTATGAAATATGATCCCTTAGTAAGCGCATGAATTGAGAATAGTGATTTTCAACTCAATACTGGAGTACCTAAGGACATTCCGAGCAATGTAGTCTCTGATGCGAAGCGGAATACATACGAAACTCAGGGAAACCTACAACTTGTCATGTCATTCCGCTAATTGGGTAGCGACCTGAAAGGGTGCATTTGGAATGACGTAGATCGCAGCCGGTATAGCTCCCTAAACTTGAGATTATGCAGACCCGTCGTCCCCATTACTGCAAGGCGATGGATACGAGAATACGGACGGGTAAAGGATGAATAATGGGGACGTATGGGAGGCGATATTTGATTCTCCACGGCTCATTTGAACTGGACGACGCATTCGAGCAAGTCAGGATTTGATGGTCGAGCGGAACACACGAAGGGAACGACTATGTCCGACAATAAGAACATATAATGGAACAATATTTATTATTATTATGGAAGAATTTTTCCAGGTTTTTTTTTTAACGAGACTAATTTTTAAATTAAAGTACATACTTACCTAATACGAGTACACCGTATATCAAGATGGAAAAATGATGAATTTTTCTAGGTTTTTTAAACGAGACTAACTTTATACATTTAAGTACCTAATACGTACCTATATCAAGTTAAAAAATGATAGATTTTTCTTTCATCTACATTTAAAGCGAGGGGTTCCTTGTCATCTGGTTCTATCTTGAAAATGATCCAAATCACATTGAAAATACGTCGAGATAAGTTAATATTCAGAATTATATATCCTGGAGGACAAAACAGTGTGATTCGACAGGACGAGCGGATTTCGGATAGCCGTTTATTATCGGCGTAGGATAGGCCTGGAGAGATGACAGCTTCGGCTACGAGGAGGACACGTGAGTGACCATTAGTGCGAGAGATAGCCAGTGACATAGCGATAATTGGGTGTCCGGAATTAAGTATCCCTCGGGGAGTGTCAGGGAATCGATATGTGCTCGAAGGCCAAACCCAAGATTTAGCAAGGGTGAAAATGAGAATCGTGCAAAACGTCAGACGGAAAAGCTATATTGGCAACTGTTCTTTCTGCTCTGCAAGGACAATAAACAATCGAAAATTCGACGATGTGATAGATCTATAAAAAACGTATGCAAGTGATTTTACAGTGCTATTTTATTGCTTGGCTTCAATTATGACTAAAGAAGACCACCCATATGTGATATATGTTCCGAGCATTTGTGAACGTTTTCACCTAAAAAAAATATTGGTAACTATATGGGAAAACACCTTAGCGGCTATGGTAATATAATAATTTTCTGTTTCTTGATTATCTAATTTCATTCAAATCATTCGCCTAATGTTACAGCTCAAGAGAGTGTTCGTCGATCGTTGCAGCAAATATTGAACGATTTTTATAGCTGTAAAAATTTCTGAAAATCAGGAAAATTCCACACAACAACGATTCCCGATAACTTGGGAACTATTAAAGCTACTACCTATAATTATGGTCTCATTCGATTCAGCGCTCAAAAATCCATATAAATTTATATTAAACACACTTCAATTTCAAAACATTCGAAAATACGAATTTTCTCACCCTCAAAACTCCCAAAAGTACTCTTAAAATTATGAAGCGATTCAATGGCTCCAATGGCTCAATTCTTCAACCAAATCGATACCTCTATTCTAAGGTATTTCTGGGGAGATTTGAGAAGGAGAAAATTCATGTTACCCAACGCTTTTCAGACAAAGGTATCGAGTTATCGCAGCTGTCGCGTAGAATTTGCGAGATTTCCAGAAATTTAGAGAGTATAACAAGAATTTTCAGAGCTATATTGTATACTCGTTGGAATGGTCGCAATAGATTCTCTTCAGCATCGTTAGACAAATTATTAAGCTTTTAATTTGAAAATTAAGAAAAATGAAAATAATTCAAATGACCGTAGTGCCTACTGAGTTTTCCCTTATAGTTAACGAATGGTTTTTAGGCGGTAACAAATATTTGGAGTAGTTACTATAACATATCGGAGGTCTTCTTCCAACACTATAGGAGCCAAGGAATAATAAACCACAGCACAATCATTTGCAGCGTATTCTATAGTAGTTTGGAAGCACAAAGTGGACGAGATGCCTGTGGATTAGAGCGGATAAGCGGAAAAATTCCAAATCAGCGTCTTAGATGCGATAACGTGGAAAAATAATACCTTCCCCTAAATATTTCCTTACCAAAATGTACACATAAGCCTATAATGCATGAAAATAAATGAATCGTATAGCTGTCGACCGTTTTTGTTTATCATGGAAAATTTAGTTCGGGATAGAACCAAGGACCTGTTGAACATCGATGATTTTAGCTTGCATGATCGCATAAGACGATTAAATCGCTCGGTGAGGCGCCAAACGCGTATGGAATATATCGGCGATCTGAATGCGCCATCAACACGAGATCGCCCTAGCCACAACAATTTGATCGTTACAGTAAAAAACATAGCTAATTTCGGTCATTGTCGAGGGTAAAAATCTTAATAGCACCGAGGATAAGGATCGCCGAAAATTGCCAGAAACAGGTTTTTTCACTCGGGTAAAAGGAATATCTGCCAAGCAACGATGGAAGTAGCGACGTTCGGTTGTGCAGTGTAATACAGGTTGAAAACAGTCGGACGGCACGCGATGGGGGCAGCGCCCCTCCCTGAGCACACACTTCCAGATAACTATCGGCCGTTAATAGAACAGAAGGGGTCGTTATGAGATAAGAGTCGGCAGGAAGGTACGAACAGGCTCCTCCCTGCAGTAACAGAAGGAAAGTTATTCAAAGTGCCAGCACTGCATGTATTTCCATTCACCTGGTATTGAAACCGAACCGATACGTGAGCTTTTCACACTGCAAGTGACGATATATGGACGGGAGAGATGGTGAAAAACGAAATGAGGAATCGGGCATTTTTTGTTGCGAGTTCGACGGAGAAATACGCAGCATTCGCGTTCTTTCCCTTGAAAATCGCTGCTTGAGATCATTTTATATCGAAAATCGTTTCCGCCAGCGGACGTCAGCACTTGCAATAAACGGGAAAAAATTCGCAGAAGAGTGCTTCTAATCAGTGATTCGTGACCAAGTAATTCATCAAAGTAATTTAACTAAGGACCCTACACCTCACTGAGAATTTTGAATTTTCCCTCGAACATCTACAAATCACGAGCATGACAGCGCGCCTTTACAAACCACAGATTTATTGCACGTTATATACACGGACATTTTTTACTGTCAAATGATGACTTAGGCATGTATGTCCAGCTATTCTCCAATTCTTTATTAAAGTCTACCAAGATCTTTCGCCCGTTAGGGCCTTTTTTCTCACTCTTCTCTTTTTTCTGCACCTTCGTCTGAGCTAGTCTGGAAACCTGTTCTCCTCATGTCCTGGAAGTCAATCCAATAACCTGTCGCCGAAAGGCAGTCCCGAGGAAAAGGAAGAAAAGGCATTCTTCAACAGAAGAGACGACATCGAAG
Organism: Tupiocoris notatus; assembly: GCA_037159825.1. NCBI lineage: Eukaryota > Metazoa > Arthropoda > Insecta > Hemiptera > Miridae > Tupiocoris > Tupiocoris notatus. The sequence continues at coordinate 77,746 of JASJUZ010000259.1, read as the reverse complement.
AGGATCTTTTTCTGCGTCTTTGACATCACGTTCGAGGTAGAATGCACGCTCTTTTTATAAAATACGTCTCGACCGATAAAATCACAATTTCTGAAATGCCCCGGAGATAAAATATAACTTGCAGCAGAACGATCGCAAATCTAAGCATACGAAATTTTCAGCAGTTGAGAAACTCGTTATAGATTAATCGATCGAAATTTGATCACTGGCAAACGTGGCGACGCTAATAATATTTTACTCGCGTTAGTAGAGGAACTACCGAGGCTTTTAAATTCTAATCAAAATTTTCAAAAAAATAAAAAATTAAGTAGTATGTATAATGATCAACCTTTCACAATATTATTGTAATTTTTTGTTATGACGGTGAAATAGCGAGAGAAAAAACGCTGCTAATGATTAAGACCTGACAAAAGGTTGTTATCTTTTAATATTTACTCATACTATATTATACTATACTATATTATTTTAATCTTTTATTTATTTTTCATGTTATTTTGGTAATTGTGGCAGAAGTAACTTTGTGGAACTCCATCTTTTTTGAGGGCGATGAATTAAAAAAAAATAGTTGTGGAACTGAAGCCAGTTTTTTAAATTCATCACCCTCAAACAAAATTATTTTTTTATACCTGATAAAAGGTTATTATCTTATATCTTTAAATAATTTTCCAATTAAAAGCTAAATTATTCGCCCAACGGTGCAGCTGAAGAGAGTGTTTCACGAGCATTTCAACAAGTATAGAACGATTTTCGTAGCTCCAAAATTGCTCAAGTTATTAATACCCTCCTGCCAATTTTCTGAAAATCGTAATAATTCTATACGAAAGCAGCGTTAACCAGAGAACTAATAAAGCTATCGACTCAGAGATGGTAACATTCGATTCAGCGTCCAAAAATCTATAGAAATTGATAACAAATAAATCTTGGTCTGAAAAGTGTTGGATAATATGAATTTTCTCCTCCTCTAACCACTCAAAAATACCCTTAAAATAGAGGTAGCAATATGGTTAAAGAACTGAGCCATTGTCAGGCCAAAATTGATTTTTGGTGAAAATGTAAAAAATTTAGTTTTTTTTTGTTTTGTGTTGACGGAGAACAGGAGAAAATTGTTTTCGGATACTCGGATTTCACTTGCCATGACATGATGAAAACATCAAATTTTGAGGAGGGTTCAAAAAAAATTCTTGGCGATTAAAATGGTTTATCATAGAATTTTATGATGCTCGCGGCTCATCAGGAATCATTCAAAAAGTACTAAAGGGCCATTACAAAACACAATATTCAATACATTCGAATTAGCGCTCAATAAAAAAATATTCCAGCATCGGAAAAAAAAGAATTTGAATAAAAACTACGGTTGAAACATTTATTAAATAATTACTGTTATGTTACAACGGTAGTAATCGATTAAAAATAGTCGTTTCCCATCTTCTTTTATCGTTTCGCGTGAAAACCTTATCAACGTCGAGCGAAAATGTCGTTTTGATCGAAATGAAAAATAAAAAGCTTCGGAAAACGTCACGGTAAAGTCACGGAACGCTTAATCGACTCGACTGAAGCAGCCGCCGAGTCTTTTTCTATCTTCATGCTGCGCCGGCACTTTTTCTTTATTCAAGAAGACGGAGCACCCGTTGAACGCCACGGGTTGACCCATCACGGTAAAGACGGCCGTTGTAGAAAAGAAGAAGGAATAGAAAAAGCGCGGGGCGGGAAAGAGACGGAGGATATAAAAAGGCGAGCCACCGTAAAATAATGATGAAACCTCGAAATGATGTACGATCGGTTTCCGTGTCTGGTAGCTGGCTGGAAGCAGGGAAACGAGCTGACAAATGCAAGGTAGATATCGCGTATTATTGACGGGAAAATCTTGACCTCTGACGATTTCGATCGATTGAATGCATCGAGCTAACTGCAGTTGAGCGAGTCGCACTCGAGTAAATCGGGATGAAGTATGATTTATATGAAGTAGGTATGATTTATTTTGCCACATCTACGAATGAAATAGGAACGCCAGTTGTATGAGCGAGTTTCGCCTTGCGAGATATTTCAGCGTACTTTGCATAGGGATCTATTCGAAATATCTGATTCGACCTGATTTGTTGAGGTTGAGACATTATTGGCGACGTTAACTCATTTTGCATTTCTATATTTCTAGCGCTTTCGCCACTCTGGGCCTCTTCAGTAAACATCTTCTGTATAACAGTTTTTTAAAGAATAGATCCTGTAACAGCTCCAGAAGGCTGGGTTTGTCATGAATTGGTAATTTTATAAAACACGTCTGCTTAGGTCACGTCTACACTAGGTTCAAAAAGCAGACGTGTTTTATAAAATTACCAATTCATGACAATCCCAGCCTTACGCCTTATGTCTACGCACTTATGTCAGCCTTATGTTTACTGAAGAGGCCCAGAGTGGCGAAAGCGCTAGAAATATAGAAATGCAAAATGAGATAACGTCGCCAAAAATGTCTCAACATCAACCCCACGTCGAATCAAATGGATATGCGACAAATCACAACGTATTTGAAATATCAACCACTCCTAAACATTATCTATGCAGAATCTGATTATACTTTAAAATAGAGATATAATATCTCTATTTTAGATACAATAGATTAGATTAGATAGATAAGAGATTAGATAGAATAATAGAGAAATAATAATAAAAATATAATAAAATAGAGATTTATCTAGGCAACCAATTCGTTAAATTAATGTATCCTGAAAAAGCAGGGGCGAAAACAGAAGAGTTAGAAGAGAAAATCTCGTGACTTTACTCACATCTTAACAAAATTAAAAGAAATTTCATTTCAATATTCATTTCAAATTTCATTTCATATTCAAAGAAAAGAAAGAAATTAAAAGAAAATTAACAAAATTAAAAGAAATTTCATTTGCGATGAAAAAAAAAATTCGCAAGCTAATTTAAGTGACTTTTTAAAATTGCAAAAAATACAATATGAAAAACAACGGAAGGAAATGGAAAAAAGAAAGGAAACAGGTGAAAACTTCAAGACAAACTAAACAAATAAACTACGAAAAATCGCTGAAATGAAGGAATGTGGGTACAAAACCAAAAGGAGAAAATTTGGATGAAAAACATCAAAGAGGATCTATGCCACTCTATAGATCTCTTCAGACGTTGGACTGGGAAAAGGGAGACTAAAATTAGAAGAGAGAAAAGTCACTTAACTTCTTTTCTTACGATAGAAAAAACTCATCTTACAACCTTTTTTTTCTTGGACAAATCTATCAGTTTACATTACACTTTACAGGTCTTTTTATTGACAATTATATATAATATATATAATTGGCAACATATTATGTCGCCTACTGGTATTATTTCTGGACAAGAACATGCGTAATTTAGGGAAATCTCAATTTTATTAATAATTAATCGCATTATTAATACTAATATTAATTAACAAAACTTCGCGAAACGTAACAGGAAAAATATTCATCTTCGCGTCGATAGAACCTTCACCTAATGCCGTTTTTCGCCAAGTCTTCTACGGCTTTGTAAGACTTCGCGATCGATAACCCACTTCGGTTTACGTTCTGTTTAGGCGTTTTTCAATAAACTCAACGAAACGATTACTTCGTTAGAGGGCGCAACGAGTTCCACTTTGGCGCAAATATTGGCAGAGATTTCGAGAAGGGTTCGCTATTTACAAGAGGATTTAAGATAATAAGATTTAAACCCTTCTTACAAGAACCCCCCTCCCTTCTATAAGAGCAAGGGAAGCTTTGCCCACTTGGGAGATGATGTTTATGAAGAATCAACGCAACCGGAAAACATTTAAGAATGAAAAATTAAGATAACCGGTTTGAAAATAATTTAGAAAAATTGCCATTCGTAAGCTCACGTGGAAGATCAATGAAAACAAATGAAAGTGAATAAAAAGAGTACAGGTTCCTTGACAAGTTGCAGGAATGTAGGAACCGAATAAATTGCAATTACAGAGTATCGTATTGTGCAAATTTTGGACTATTGTTCAATAGTAAACCATTGTTATCGCCCAAGAAAGAGAGGTATACTTCCATTCAAAATTTGATGTTTTACGTTTCAAGGCATGTAGAACCCCTAATATACCATTTTTAAAAAGTTGTCCGTCCGCCGTAATTCGTCAACATTTTTTCGACGAAATTATAATAACTGAATTCATGAAATGTTCTCCGAAAATCAATCTTGGTCTGACAATAGCTCAATTCTTTAGCCAAATCGATACCTAAATTTTGAGGATATTTATGGAGTGAGATAATTTTTATTTTCCAAAGTTTTTTTTTCACAGAAAAAGGTGTATTTGTATCTATTTGTATAGAAAGGAACCAAAGCAGGGTCGATAGCTCAATGGTTCCCAAGTTATAGCTTTTGCGAAGAATTGTCGATATTTTCAAAAATTAGCCATGATTGTATAACTGAAGAAGTTTTCGAGCTATAAAAATCGTTCTATACTCGTTGGAACGGTTGTCAATTCAGCCGTATCGTTCCACGAATAATTAAAATTTAATTAAATAGTTTTTAAAAAAATTGTAAAAATTAAAATTACCATAGTCGCTAAGGTGTTTTCTTTTACAGCTACTGTTTTAGGAAGGAACAAATCTTTGGAACGGTTACTATCACAAGTGAACTGTCATCTCAAATCATATTCGAACCAAAAGAATAATAAACCACCATTCGCAGCGTTTTTCCATCGCAACAGCTAAAATAATCTCGTCTATCTCACGTGATCTTCGCATCTTTACGCGAGATTAATCTCGTTCGAAAAAACTGCACCGTAGATTCACACCGCACCCGACCTATACTCGCGTTGTTTTGACTACCGATCGTGACTCCAATGTCACGACAGAACAGACGCCGAAAGGAGCAATAAACCTTTGGGAAGAAGCGATTACCGAATTGAGTCTCGACTCGTTCAATCTCCATCGTTCACTCGCTCGTTCTTTAGTCGGAAAGCAATTTCCTCCCGTGGATTCAAGACGAGTTGTTGATTCTTTTCACCGGCTTCAACTGCACCGACCGACGACCGAAAATCTCTCAACATGACGCACTCGTCACGTCTAAGTCGAGTTCGCACGCAAACAAATCGAACGGATTGATGGATTGGGATAGCGATTGAAGAGCGAAACGCGTGCTTCAGGTTGCTCAAGACCGCAAACGAAGATTAAAAACGTTCACGTACCAAACTAGGGTGAAGTTGTAACGATTAGAGGAGAAAATCGAGTAATCGACACTAAGTAATTGAATTTTTTCGAGGCCACAGAAATTAATATATTTGAAAGCTCAAGGACCAAAATGTTTGTTACGGCGAGTGAATGACTAGTATTAGTGGTTCTTTCCTTTTTCGTAAATTTTTTCAATTTTCGTAAATTTTTCCAATTTTTTCCATAATTTTATTCTATTTTTCTGTATCAACAACATTTTTTTTATAAGATTTTCTATTTTCTTTTTTCTCTTTTGGGCCTCCTAGACAAGAAGTATAAAGTATAACAAGAAGTATGAACCAGCAACTAGAACTGACAACGATAAAAAAAATAAAATAAAAAAAATAATAAAAAATATTTAAAAAATTGGGCCAATCTTGGAGTGTCATTAGTCCGTTTTCTTAATGTGAATTTTATATAGATTTCATGATTCTGCGGTCGGACATTTCTGTGTTCTGACTCAAAAATAGAACTACTGCGTACTACATTATTTTATATTTTTGAAAAAAAAATTTTTTTTAAATATTTTATCAAGGCCCGAGAAATATCGTTTTCGAAAAATAAGCTTTTAAAACGAAGTTACCAGTGAACGTGTTATCAACAAATAGACTAGTTTCAAATGAGCTTTCCGACACGATCTTCAAGAATGGTACATTAAAACGCGAGCCGCTCCCAGTTGAAATGAAGCTAGAAAGCAGGTGGAAAGCACTTTGCATCAGTTCGTCACAGTCAGTTTACTCCCGATACTTCAGTACTTCCGCCCGCTCCGTGCAGAACTAAAGAACCTATAGAAAACAACTCGAACCCGCACAGAGTCGTTATCTGATGAACGTGCTCGTTAAACTGTTAAACCGAGGACGATTCTTTTGCTAAGGGACTGAATTTAGTGTCGACTTTTGTTAAATGACAAAGCATAACGACATACAATCGGCCGATGCTTCCTCGACGAAGTTGATAATCGTTCGAGCAATGACAGGAAACATTAACAATCGGAGACGGACCATGGATATTTCGAAGCTCTAGCAAAGATCGGTGTTCATTTCGAATAGGTGAAAATAAATGTATGATATGAAGGATAATACAGGAAGTACTGAATGTTCTGAGCAGAAACCTCTGATCAAAATTAGATTTTCACGGCAAGCACAGCAAGTCTCCCAATGCATTATTATGATTAATTCGTCGGTGTTAATAAATCTGTTCCGTTTGAGGTTAAATTTGAGATCAGCTCCATCTGAGGTTATATCTATTCTGTCCGATCTGTTTCGTCTGATGTTCAATCTGGGATCTGTTACGTCTGAGGTTCAATCTGAAATCTGTATCATCTGAGGTTCAATCTGGAATCTGTTTCGTCTAATGTTCAATCTAGGATCTGTTCCATTTGTGGTTCAATTTGGGATCGGTTCCATCTGAGATCAGTCCCGTCCGAAGTTAAATCTGGATCTGTTTCGTCTGATGTTCAATCTGAGATATGTTTTGTCTGAGGTTCCATCTGAGATCTGTTAAGTCTGAGGTTCAATCTGTAATCTGTTTCGTCTGAGGTCTGAAAATCTGTTTCGTCCGAGGTTCAATCTAGGATTTGTTCCATTTGAGGTTCAATATGGGATCGGAAGCCTGGAAATTTTGAATTCAGAATCAGGGATTTGTTCAATCTGAGATTTGCAATCCCAGCGGCCTTGACCTGGAAATCAGCAACCTGAGCTTCAATCTTGGATCTGAGAACGTCTTTCCAAACTGGGATATGGGAACTGGTCAGGCTAGGATTGAAACATTTTAGGTGCGGTTGGAAATTTGGTAATCTGGGATCTGTGAATCTTCAATGCGCTCGGCAATCTGAAATTTTACCCTTCACCGTTATCTAGGTCCGTAGTGAGGGAACGTTATCATTGTATCAGTGACAGCACCGTTGAAACCCGCTAGACTTCCATGATGAGAGCCTTGTCACGCGTTATTGTGTTTATCGCAGTGTCAAATAACTAGTTAACCGAATTGAGGACTAAGTTATGTTATCAGGCTCTGCTCCCAGCTTGACGTCTATGTCCGTTCCGCTTGGGCTTCTCTGACCTAGTTCGAGCCTGGCTCGATATTCTAATTCGGTCAAGTGTCCAGTTCTTGTCGTGAGGGAACTCGGTCGCAAAAAGCAGATACGTTGAGTTTCTAAGTCACCTCCGTCGCACTGCGGGAATTTATCGTTTCATTAGGTCGATGACAAGGCTCGATCGGTTGCAAATTATTTCCCGAGTATTTTCCCTTTAAAGGTGTTGTCTTCAGAACATTCCCTCACCTTCTGAATAATTCAACAAATCAAAGGGTAGTGTAATTAATGATTTAATTTAATTTTCAGGAATATTATGAGCGATAATAAATAATTTTGATCATAAGTGGCGATAAAAAGCTGAAACAATACAGTCCAAGCTCCAAGTATTAAGGGACCGAAAAAAATTTCAAGAAACTAAATTTTCGCTTTGTTTTTGGAACACATTTAACTAGTATAAGATAAAGTTTAAAACTCTTTAAGGGAACCTTTTGGGGGGGAAAATTGCTGGATTTCTGTCAGTTTTTGTCCTCTAACCAATAAAGCGTTGCAATTTCTCCATGAGTCATAAAAGTAACTTACTACCGAGATATTGGGCTTAAAAGTTGGCCGATTTATCGAAATTGTTGAACGTTCAGTTGTAGACATTATTGGGCAAGGATATGTACACGTCCCACGAAAGGAGTCATTCATTAAAATGAGGTAAACCGAATATTTAGCTTTCATTCAATGGCAACGATGTCGGCCACTCCAATAGGTCTCAATTGGTCTCCAAAACATGTACGTCTGGTAAAATAGATTTTTTTTTTTAAATAAACTGGTCTACACTTTTCTTTCAATTCTATTGATATTTAAGCGCAAACGTAACACTCAATTTAGTGCTATCGAGTAGAATAGCCTAGGCTAACCCGATTAAGTCAAGAGCTAAAAAGAAAAACTCCCCCATCCACAACGGGAGCATTAGTCGAAGCTACAGTTTTTTTTTCAAACTTCATTTCTATGCGTAATTACTGAACGACAAAAGGATATTGTCCCAGTTGACAATAGGAAGAACCATACGCCCACACCTACGGGCCATCCCAATCGTGATGAACAGCAGTCGTAGGCTGTCCTCGTAACAGAAACGAGTACCGAGTCCGATGTTTTCAACAGTTTAATTATCGGCTCCAGAAAGGCGGCTCAATCCTTATAAAGATATCCGACGAAGCTATTCAAGTGATCAATTAAGAGCAGTTGGGAACGAAACAATGATCAGAAATGGACACTAATTGAACCGATATAGAAGTCGTCTCGGATCGGAATAGCCTGAGAAGAAATGTTCGAAAAATGGCACGAAAGTCGAGGGCGATTTTTCTTAAAGGCGATGGTTTGTTATTGGATAAAAAGAAAAAAACGCTGCAAATGATTCTACAGCGGTTTATTATTCCTTCGCTTCAATAATGATTTAAGGAATCTATCCGTTTGTGTTATTATTCCGAACATTTGTTAAAGTTCCCACTGAACAACTGATTGGTAAAGGTAAGGGGAAAACTCCGTAGCAACTATTGTAATTTTAATCTTTTTTTATTTTTCTTAATTTCCAAATGAAAAGCTAAATTTTTACCTAACGGTGCAGTTGAAGAGTTTGACGACCATTCCAACGAGCATAAAACAATTTTTATAACTCAAACATTTTTGAAATTTTCACCAAAAATCAATGATGGCCTGTCAATGGCTCAATTCTTAAACTCAATCGCTACCTCAATTTTAAGTTTATTTTTGAGGAGAGAAAACTCGTACTTCCAGCACTTTTCAGAAAAAGTTGTATTTGGTATCAATTCCTATCGATTTTTTGACGCTGAATCGAATGAGACCATCGCGGGCCGATAGCTTTATTGGTTCTCGAGGTATCGCAGCCTTTGTGTTTAGCTCGGGAGATTTTCAGAAATTTGGCACGATAACTCGAGAGTTCTCGGAGCTATGAAACTCGTTCTATGCTCGTTGGAACGGTCGTCAAACATTCATTCAAAGCAGCGTTTTTTTAATTGGATATTCGGATATCTATTATTGAATAATAAACCAAAAGGAGAAGTTTCAAGATAATAACGCGAGAAAATATAGAGATCGAAAAATAATTTGGGGCAATACTGCAGCAAAATCTGAAAAATATTCTAAAAACAAATGCCCTCCGTTTTAATTTACGAGATTATGACAAGCATAAACCACATTCGAATGAAAATTTCTTCATTTCTTAGTTTCAGCAAACGATTTTCGTACTAATCAGTTTTTACAAAAGGCCAAGTTGGGGTTCAACGCCCCCGACAATGCCGCCAAAGACGGGAGAAGACGTACAAAATATGTATGCAGGCGAAGAAACGATTTCCATTCGGGACAGTCTGGCTTCTCCGAGTTGCTTTCAAACGACTCTCATAGAGCCATGTTCACCTGTCTTGTGTAACATTGCATCACACCTTTCCCATAGGCGTAACAAGCTTTTCAACTTAACAGTTTCCCATGCAAAGCCGCTTAGCTCGAAACGATTTCTAAAGACGAAAACAAGATGCGAAAGCTCTTAAAGAAACTCGAGCCTGGATATGAATCGTGGCTATTACAGCTGAACGATTCAGTTCGAGGTGGCTGAAACATATTGAATAGAGTAAATGGTACTGCCTTGTAATTTAAATACATTGGAGGTGTAGTTGAGGTTCGCGAGGTGTAGTTTTAAAAGCCAGATTGCGCCGTTTTGAAGATATAAATAGAAACAAAAAAGAAAAAGTCTAAAACCACTAGGTTTTTGAGTTCTCAAAAGTTTAGCGCACCGAATGTATCCCACCACTATTGATCGGTATCAAAATCATTTCTAGCTTTTCAGAATTAATTTTCGAGCTATACTCATTTTCGATCAATTCCAACTGGAACTAAACTTGAGAAAAGTGAATATATTGAAGAAAACAGTCCACTCGAGGTTGTTCATTGATTTTATTTTGTTCATTTTACGACATGTTTTTTCAAAAATTAAAAATTTCCCGTAATTTGTGTTGAACGTTTGAAAATTAGCCTTGTGACCACTACTACAAAGAATGATTTCAATTGGAAAATATCTTGGAAATTAATAATAGAATCATAATAATATAATTTTTATTATTAAAAAAAAATTAAATGAAAGCCTTGATCACATCTACTTTTCAAAATATTTCGAGCCGAACGTCAAAAAACGAGCATACGCATTTTTTGAAAACAGGAAAATTCGAGTCCGAACATGATTATACCTTCGACTGCACCTACAGGTAGGTTTTTGATCTTTTTCCGAGTACAACCACACGCGATTCCCGAACGCTCAAAAATTACGAATCAAAAACCGTACAATCGTTCTTAAAAATGGCATCAAAACTCGACGGTACGAATATTTCTTCTAAATTATTTTCCGATTATTTCGTTCCGAAAAAATCCTGGTAATAATTTATTGGCATTTACATACGTAATTTCCTCTTAATTTAATACGTAGATTACAGAGCGATAGGAATCCAGTTTCCCCGCAGTTCTTAATTCGGCAAACACTAAAACCGGTAGGTCTATTAACTCGAGCACTGATTGATAGCTTCGAGACAACGGCATTTTTTTTTTTAATTTGGAAAATGAAAAAGATAAGTTGCGGGGTAAATTAATTCGCTAATTAATCCAATGTAGGAAATCCAACTCCAGGAAAACCGTGAAACACATTTTTTCAAACGAATTCCAAATACGGCTGAGCGACCTTGAGAAAAAACCTGCATTTCATAAATACGCGACGCGTCAACTTTAAATGGAAAACGCTAGCCGAACTGGTAAGTCGAGATCAGTGTCAAGGATTGAGTCGTATAGCTGCGTGCAAATCGAGTCCTTATTTGTCTCGACAAGGATTGAATCAGAGCTGAGACGGAATATTGCTATTTGCCATATATTGACACGAAACCGGTTGTAAAATTTTGACGTCACCTCCCGGATTCGAGTTTTCAAACGGCGCAAGAGTGTTGATTTTATCGAAACAAACAAATCTTGTTACGCAAGATTTCACTCATTAGAACCTTAACGAGGTATCATTATAGAAATGAAAGTCGGTAAAAAGTGCAAGGGCCTCTCAACATTCTGCATAGCTTAGATAGCTGAGAAAATTGATGATAACGAGAAGACGAATGAATGGAAGAGCCTGAGAAATGTAAAGAAAAAGAGAGCACTTGACTTCAAAGCGCTACATCATCATATTATGACGATGGCTATTGAACGGAATAAGTTCGTAATTTACTATGAGCTCAGGTCAAAAAGGAAAAAAACCGTACCAAACGTGTATGTGCGTATATAAATTTGTACGTATAGAAAATTCCCCGATTTCAAACAACTCGACGTCGCTAGAATATTTTCAATAATTATAAAGAAAATAAAGCGAATTTTTATTACAGTTGGAAAATAGTATGTTTCAACTCGAAACGCAATGAATTAATACCGAAAGATGCTTTCGCCAGATTGTAAAGTTTGTCTTGAGCGTTGATACAATATCGCCACTCCGGAGTCCAGAAGTTTCCCAGGGAAAATGCTGTTTCCGCGCTTAACTCGCAACTCATACATCAACTCGACTTCCTTCTGATAAAGGATAGAACAAAAGCGGAGGAAATAGAGCGGGGAGAGAAAAAAAAATCGCCCGATAACTTGCCGAGCTAAGCGATAAATCTGATAAATAAAACCACCTACTGACTTGAAAAAGCGAAGGAGTTCCTCATGCGAATTGATAATCTACGGAGGACTTAAACGTGGATTTCACTGAACGATAGGTAGATAATGAAGATAAAGTAAATAACAAGGTATCGGCGCAATAATGTTGCTGTCCTTTTAATGGTAAATTTCAAAAAAAAAAAAAAAAAAAAAAAAAACGTTGCAAACGATTGTACAGTGGTTTATTATTATTTCGCTTCAATATTGATTTAAGAACACTATCCATTTGTCATTTTAAATATTCCGAACATTTCTGAACGTTCCCACCGAAAAACAGATGGTAACTATAGGGGAAAACTCCGTAGCAACTATTGTAATTTTAATCATTTTTATTTTTCTTAATTTCCTAATTAAAAGCTAAACTTACTGCCTAACGATACAGCTGGAGAGAGTGTTTGACGACCATTCCAATGAGTATAGAACGATTTTTATAGCTCCAAGAACTCTCGAATTATACCCTCATGTCAAATTTCTGAAAATCTCCCAAATTCGGCAAAAAAGCTGCGATAACTCGAGAACCAATAAAGCTATCGACCCGGCGATGGTCTCATTCGATTCAGCGTCCAAAAATCTATATAATTTGATACCAAGTACACATTTTTCTGAAAAACCGTGGAAAATATGAATTTTCTCCCCCTCAAAACCCCCCAAAAATACCCTTAAAATTGAGCTAGCAAGTTGGTTCAAGAATTGGGCCGTCGTAGGACCGAGATTGATTTTTGGTGAAAATTTCAAGAATTTAGCTATTATGGTTTGGCCGGAAAAGTGTTGACGGCGTACGGCGGACAGGCAGAATTTTTTTTATTAGATATTCGGATTCTACATGCCTTGAAACGTAAAACATCAAATTTTGAGGGGGTTATAAACATTTTTTTCTTGGGCAATTACAATGGTTTATTATTGAATAATAAACCAAAAAAGTACAGCTAACTCTAAGGGAAACACCAAATCAATTTTTGCGGTGAAATCCACTAATGACACTAACTTTTATTATGACATTCTATTTGGCTAAATAATGGAGCCATTGTCAGGCCAAAATATGGGGTGGGGGATATGATTAATTTTTTAAAAACTTTGCCGCCTTGACAATTTTCGCTTTAATTCCCCCACCAACTAATCCTCTCCTGGTTATGCAATCGTTAAAAGGATTGACTCCCATTTCTCAAATTTCGAGTCCTTATATGGGAATTGGGAATATGAAGTCATGTTTGCGCTGCTCTATTCTCTCTTATATTGCGGAATTCTGTAGCAAAAAGCTTCCCCTCGCGGGAGAACGGTATAAGCGTTCCCTCCCACGACCATCGTGTTCATCTGTTACCGCAGCTGTAAACACTTTTCCCTCGGCCTTCCCTAATCAATAAATTTCACCCTCCTATTTCGCCTCTTCTTGTCTGTAAAGAACAGAATTGCTCTTCCCTCCCTGTCGAGAGAAAAGCGCACTAATTCATTCATATCCCTTTGAATTTATTCATGTTCTAACGCTTTACTCAATAATGCAAAATTTAATTTCCGCGGTTATTTTTATTTTTGATTGAAACCGAGGTCGAGTTGGAGCTGGAGGGTTTTCGGCTCAACGAACGTGATATTTTCGTTATACAGGTGCGAATGAAAATGAAAATCTATAGCAGCAGAGGAGGCCTCAGTTTTCAAGGTAATCATCTTTCACGTTCGACAGCTTCCGAAGCAGACTCACCTAATGAACCGTATTGAAAGCGAATGATTTAATAATGAGAAGGAGAGTGCACCTTCTTGAGCACAAGGCGACAGTTGTTCGAGAAGGTGGGAAATTCCTACCTAGAAATTACAATCTCTCGAGGGAAGTATTAAGATGCTTGCGAAGGTTCAGCTGTGAACCGGTAGAACCTGAGATGGCGAGTAGGAAGTTCAACTACCTTTGTAGTAGAAGTTGCGAGGGCTGAAGGCTCTGTTATCAGGTAGAAGGGTTAAGCGTTTTCCCTACTGGCGAAGACATCCTTCCTAAAATGTTCTGTACTGGACGACAGATAAGCATGAAACGGGAAATTATTTGCGCACTGAGAGAATTGATTTTTACTTCCATGTCTACGTAGTAAATTAATGTTTTTGGAAACTCTGAAAAGTCGAATTCGGACAGTATTCACAATGAATTAGTCTCAGAAATACTTTTTAAACAAGTGTCAGTGTGTCAGCGGTTAGAAAGTGAAAAATCGATGAAATATTAAGAATTTGTTCTTTTTGTTAATGTATAGAATTATCTTTCATTGGATTTTGAGAACGCACAATACATCCAAGATACAAGGTTTTTTTTTTTTTTTTTTTTTTTTCAAGTCAATATATTTGAACGTTTAAGGCCGTTAAATGTTTTCTATGTCGTCTTTCGGTTTCTTTGTCTTTAGGGTCTCATACCGTTCTTCCGCGTGATCCAAGTACTGTTTGTATTTAGAGTGCGTTTTCATGTATCAGTATAATCATTTGAACGCTCGGAGTCCAGGAATGTTTGGTGTATTATAATTTGATTTTTCTTAATTTTTCAGCTAACGGTATAGTTGAGAAGAGTGTTTGAAGAGCATTCTAACAAGCATAGAACAATTTTTATAGCTCCAAGAATTCTCGAGTTATACTCTAACGCCCAATTTGTGAAATATTATACACGAAAGCTGCGATACCTCGTGAACCGATAAAGCTATCAAAAATCTATAGAAATTGTACCAAATACACTTTTTTCTGAAAAGCGCTGGAAATACGAATTTTCTCTCCTCAAAAATAAACTCAAAATTGAGCCATTGTCAGGCCAAGATTGATTTTTGGTGAAAATTTCAATAACTTAGCTTTTATAGTTTCGTCATTAAAGTGTTGACGGCGGATGGACAGAATTTTTTAAATTGGATATTCGAATTCTTACATGCCTTGGAACGTAAAACAATGAGTGGTTAAAAGTTTTTTGGGCAATTACAATGATTTATCGTCGAATAATGAATTGAACCGATGCTAATTTCCCATTCTTCATTTTGTAGTTTCAGTATGAAAATCCGACAAGCCTCAATTCTCCAACTCGTCATTTCGATAAATTTACTGCTCGAATGTGCACCAGCTTAAGAAATCGCGAAATACGTTGTTTCAAAAATTGCCTATAAAATCGCATTTTCTCATATCAACTCGTGATCGAAGGAAAGACTGACTGCATCATGTGACATTCTACGATACGTGGCCTTGTCCCGATGCGGGCGGCGTCTGGCGATGATTCAAGTTGATAAACGAGTTTCGAAAATTACCTACCGGTGATCGTCCGAACGATTCATCCGGCGAAAAAAACTGTTTTCAAAACCGAATAACTACATCGTTTAGCCCGAGGCAGGTTCAGTTAGTCAAGGCTGACTATTAATAATGGTAATGTGTCTATGCGTGCAGCATTTTGTATTAGTTCATACGAACTGCAGCCGCAGGGAATTGAGGAATCACTCACATCATGTCAATTACGTTCCGCTCGGTTATTTACAATCCCGACTCTAGTGTAAAGTATCAACGGGTAAAGATATTTCGAAGCGAATAGTTAATTTTTGTTTGAAATTATAACACCTAAATTGGAAATTTGAGAGAACGTCCATTCGTAGGAATAAGGACGGAAATTTCATCGCCAGATTGGGAGTTCAATTTTGAAGAAATTTGTCGAGTATTTATAGGTAATGATGGTTATACATGACCTATATTTAAATTCAATGTTGAAAAGTATAAAAATTTCAAGGACGAGATTTTCCTAGGGGTTTCTCTCATTTAAACGCTGGTTTTTCTTTTATCTGTTTTATATAAAGACGTTCATATTACGAAAAACAACTTCAACTACATATATAAACGTCTACACAATCGTTATCTTCTGAAGGGCAAAGGTTATGAAAACGACGATCCCATCCAAAGAGCAATTTCGGTTTTTCGTCGAAATTCTCTTCTCCGTCTCTCGGTTCCGACGGGCGAGAAACGGCTTGAAAAGAGACCGTTTTAATAGCGAGAAAGGAATTTTCGGGATACCCCAGGTTTATGCCCTAGGGAATACAGGTCGACGGAAGCGCAGGAATATGGGCGAAAAAAGGGATTTTTCAAATTCCAGGTTACATCTTCAGCCCATGACGTATATTTTCCTCTTTCACTTAACCGCTATATCAAAGTAAGCGTTTGCCAAAAGAACGTCAGCAATACCGAAAACGTTTTGTCAGCGAATTCTGTGCGAAGTTCGTACGCTTCGTATAGGCAATGTATTGAGTTCAAGAGCTAGGGCCGAAAATGCTTAGAAGAGATAACTAGGAATCCAACGAAATAAATACGCCATAAATAAAAAAAAGTACGCCATTTAGGTTGAAACCAATGAAAGGAAAAGTTTTTTTGAAAAATCCGAAGCCGAAGATTTCAAAATGGTTCGGAAGTGGCCGAATTTTTCTAATTTCTGTATTTGATGGTTGTCAAACACTCCCCTCAACTGTACCGTTAATCGAAAAATTTAGCTTTTAATTTGGAAATTAAGAAAAATAAAAATGATTAAAATGACAATAGTTGCAATGGAGTTTTCCCTTACAGTTACCAAACTGTTTTTCGGTAGGAACGTTCACAAATGTTCGGAATAGTTACTATCACAAATAGACTTATTATTCTTTAACCGTTCACTTGTGATAGTATCTGTCCCGGACATATTAAGTGTACGTTTCCACCTAACACTAGATTGGCATCTATAAGGAAAAAAAAACTCCTTACCAACTATCGTAAATCGCATTATTTGTGTTTTTATTAATTGTATACAAGTTAAATAGTCGCATCATTTACAGTTCTATTGAGTGTTTTATAATTATTACATCGACTAAACAACGATTTTTAAAGCTCCAAAAATTTTGGAGTTGATCCCGACGCAGAATCTCGGAAAATTTCGAAAATTACACGAAAGCTGCGATAACTCGAGAGCAATTAAGGCTAAAGACTGTTCTGGTCTCATTCGATTCAGCGTCAAAAAATCTACGTAAATTGATACCAAAATCACCCTTGTCTGAAAACGCTTGGAAAATACGTTGTTTTACCCCAAAACCACTTAAGACTCAGGTGGCGATTTAATTGAAGAATTGAGCCATTAAAAAAAAAAAAATATCATCGCAAAAATTTCTTGGGCGATTACAATGATTTATTATTGAATAATACACCAAGCTTATTTGGCATTCCTTTTAGTCTTTCGAATTGTTTGCAATTAGTTGGCTCAAAATATCGATATGTTATACCCAATAGGCGAAAACGCCCAACGGCCAAAAAATGAGATATTCAGGGTATCTTGCATTTTTGAGAGTTTGAAAGGACGTTTACGCCACTGAGCATTATTTCGGGCAATGGGCATTATCTGCGGCCATTGGACGTTTTTAAAATAATGCTCAGGCTTGCCCCTCCCATATTTTTTATCAATTCGATGATTGAACAATCCGGAATGAGCATTTTCATTTGCTGAGTCCTAGGAATAAGTAATTTTTCTGCCATTGGGCGTTTTCGGCAATTAGGTACAACATCTACAATTAAAACAAACGGATAATTCATGTTTTATCGTATTTAAAATTACTGTCATTTAGTTTCCAAGAAATGGTACGACAATCTTGCAGGAAACTTGAATAATTTATGTTCGGTAATTTATTTTAATGCTTTATGTGACAAATGTACGATAAGACCAAGAGGGGTATTAATTGTACATTAAAAAATGACAATAATACAAAAAAAATTTGGGTACGAAATCGAGATTTCTATAAATCCGATCTCGACCAATGGACGAGACGGTTTCGTTCCGCATTAATGCGGAAAAAATGAGCAAACCTTCAGAAACGACATCGACAACTCAAGGTACTATTATTTTTATCGAGAACAGAAGAACTTATTATTCAGTCTAATTCAAATCTAAAAACGCAATGTATATTAAAAATTAAATATTAATATATAAATAATACATGATATATTATTGTTATTATATACGAAAATAAAATACGATCCATTACAGCGACCAAATGATGAAGATCAGAATGATAATAATAATATCACCTTGTCATAACAGGGCAACACTGCACACGAACCCGTCTGTACTTTCACCATTGACAATAAACCGCACCGTTCGTGGCTTGCGAACGTTAAATGAAGCAGATCAAAAAACAACTGAAAACTGTTTCTCAACTGAGCATTACAACGCGTAAATTTCAAAGAACGCCTTTTTTATCATTGCATTCACTAATCGAGGAGCTTTTTCTAATGCTACAACTTAAAGTCCATTTTGGTCAAATGCGAAGAATTCGTAGAAACAAATTGTATCATTGCACATGATGTGTGGTAATTATAAAAAACGTACCTTGATCGATAAAGAAGCCGGTAGAGATCCAATGCCAGAACACGTCGAAAAAATGAAACTCCAAACGGAAATAGCCGGAACGTAAAATGTGTAAAAAAAAAACCGCGCAGAAACACGTCGTCGCACGAATAAAACGCCGCCGATACACGCGTAACGAACACTACCGATGACCGGGAAGAACTGATTCGACCGGCGAAACAGAAGCTGCGTCGAGTATAGGAAGGTCGGAGAGGGGGAAATTCCCCCCGCCGATTCTGTCCATTGGGGTGTCTGGGGAGAGCATGCGCCATGGACCAAAATATCGAACTGCTTCTTTCCCCAGGGCTGCCAACGGGAAAATTAACCCACCGCTTCATTCCCTAAGCTAGGGCACCGATATATCGATCAAGACCTTGAAAAGGTGTACAATTGAATTAATTAATTAATTAATTAATTAAATTATATTTATTATATAAATTATAATTTTATATTTGTCGGAAAATAACTTTCTTCCACTCACAGCTCTAACCAACTTCGGCCCGAAGAAAAGGAGCGCGAAAAGGAAGAAGAGCGATGTTGAAAACGAAAGCAGGCGGACATTGGACAGTGTGTAATGGAAAAAAGGCTGGCATGTGATTGCATGATTGCATGTTGTGTGGAGTTTTTGAACATTGTGTTTGATTTTTCCATAATTACCTTCTGCAATTCAGGTTCACTCAATTTAAGTCATGTATTCTACCTGAAAAGTAAGTTACCAAAAGCAAAATACCTAGTTAGTACTATTTTATCTTTCAATTATTGTTAATTACCAACCTTGCAGGACGAACCTACCATGGGAATTTTAACCAGGAACCAGGCAGACAGGACATGTTTTAGTGAATAAGCCGGACTTGGCCGCGGATACCTTGTAATGGTGCTACGTAGGTATTAATGTTAAATTATTGGATATGTAACCTAGTACCACCATGATGAACTTGAACTTATCAAGCTGAATTATTTATATAGGAAGCCCTGATGATGCATGAAGGGGCAAATGCGCTTGGCAAGCTAATAAAATTTAAAAAAAAAAAATAGGAGAACAAGTCGCCATGAGTTTTTCTCTGAACAGCGAAGAGCCATTTTATTTATTTTTATTTTCCACAATTATCTCATTTAAAAGTTTAATTATTTGCCTCACGACACAGCTCAAGATTGTTTGACGAGCATTCTACAGAACGGTTCTTATAGCTCACAAAATTCTCGAGCCAACCATCGTGCCTAATTTCTGAAAATCTCAAAAATTCTACACTATAGTTGCATTGGCTTCGATCATCAGAGGTATCGACCCCACTGGAGTCTCATTTGGTTCAGAAATCTATAGAAATTGATACCAAAATTACACCATTGTATGAAAAACTATACAGTTCTAATTTTCTCAAAATTCATACCTTTAAAATTTGGTAGCTAGCAATTCGGTAAAAGAATTGAGCAACTGCCAGACCAAGATTGATTTTGGTAAACACTTCAAGACTATTGCTATTATAATTTTCTCAGAACGTGTTGACGGTGGACGGAGTTTTTTATTATTAGATTTTCGGATTACACACGCCTGAAACGTAAAACACCAAATTTGAGCAGTTAGAAATTTTTTTCTTGGGCGATTACAATTGTTTTATCATTCAGTTATAAACCAAAAGAAAAACGCTGCCGATTGAAAAAATAATACAGTATGAATATACACTAAAATAAAACTATTACTAATTCTATTTTCTTTACACCAAAAATCCAATAATTCTAAAACAATTAAAGCTCGTACTTGAAGGGGGACAACGCGGGCGACTTCCCCATTTTCATTTATTGCCTCCCCGAACACTTTCGTCCCTTTGGGCCCTGGAATTGTACTACCATTAGTTCCACGGTAAAAGGTTATGGAGTCAACATTGTAAACGCTAATCTCATAGTAAATTCTGATTGATTTTATCTTAATTAAACCCAGAGTTTTTACTTCCATGTTTACGTATTAATAGGATTAAGAATTCTCGATGAAATTTTCTCCCACTTACTGCTCAAAATTAGCCGTTTCCAGATTTAGCGTAACACACAGTACTTCCGAGATATAACCTTTCAAATTTTATTTTTATTTTTACAGGGCATAAAGTCAATATTTTTAAACGTTTCAGGTGCCAAAATGTTTCTTATGGCAAGCAGATGACCCTTGATTATTTACCTATTCGCTCACACACAGTACTTCCACGGTATGAGAATTTTTCGTCATTCACCAGTAAGTATTTTGTCATTTGATTTTTACAGGCCACAAAACTCAACACTACTTGAACGCTCTAAGTCTTGAAATATCCGGAATGCCGATTGAAAAACGGCTGATTTTTATCACGTGGGTCACATACCGCAGATTATTTTTGCAGACCGCAAATTCTAGTACCTATGTTTCGAGAAAGATTTTTTCTTGATGTCAGCTGAACGTCGCTTGATATTTCTTATCTGTGTCACACACAGTACTCCCTCGTAAGTCACATGTTCAATTATTGCCTTGGAGCGTAGTTTGGATCGCACACAGTACTTATGCGAACCTTATGCGGCTTTTTCACTGCTATTTCGATGTTTATGTCATTTTCGAATGACGCTTGATTCCCCCTTCAGGGCAGGTCATACATTTTTGGGTGTCGTTGCTATAAAAAATATCCCATTTCAAAAAACATGACTTGTATCATAGTGCTCGCATTCTCCAATTATTAACCTAAATCGTGTGTTTCTGAAAATGCTAGCTTTTCAATAACAGTTGTCGGTTTCTAAGTTGTGGCCGTTGTATGAGTTTATCAATTTTATAATTAGTTATACCTGTTACTGAATCAAACATGAAAGTACTGTGTGGTCTATGCGCACCATTGGTTTTAAAACAGAGACGTGAAAATTCGGGCTCAAAGAGCCTATTCTGGTTCGACGCTGAATTTCGGATTCTAACTAGTCCTCGACCATCTGTCCATCGATCTATCGTTCCAGGGCTGCCCAGAGAGAACTGAGTAATGGTGGCCAGTTTAAATTGGGGAGGATGAGATTCGCTAAGCAGATTTCGGTCGAAGGGGTAACCGCCGAGAACAAATAGCCTTCGCACTCGCACATTGGAGGGTTCGGTAGGAAGTTGCTAGATCCCTACTTATATTAAGACGGGGATATTAACCTCGAAACCTCTCGAATTAAGTCGAAACTTTACCTTCCAGTTGCTTAAGTTGCCAGAGAACTTGGTAAGCGCTTTTGGCAACTTCAATCTACGATCTCACTCGAGCATATTATTTTATGAACGTTCGTAAATCTGCGTCAATTTGTATCTGACAAAATATGGCGCTGTTTTTCAGCAATTCAAAAAACATTGTTGTGTGTTTCTGCATTATTTGTCACAGTAACATTTCATCTTCCCTGCTTGTTCTTTTTTTCTAGACCTGAAAAAATTATCATTAGTCAGAAAAAGTATTTTGAAAAAAGCAGTTAGAACCATGTTTAAGTCACTAACAGGTATAACTAATTAAAAAATCAATAAACTCACAACGGCCGCAACTTAGTAACCTACAACTGCTATTGGAAAGCTAGCCTGAAGAACAAAAAATAGAAACACTCACGAATTAGGTTAATAATGCGGAATTGGAGCCCAGTGATGCAAGC
Source organism: Tupiocoris notatus (assembly GCA_037159825.1). Lineage (NCBI taxonomy): Eukaryota > Metazoa > Arthropoda > Insecta > Hemiptera > Miridae > Tupiocoris > Tupiocoris notatus. The sequence goes on along the minus strand of JASJUZ010000259.1, from coordinate 55,824 downwards.
CAAGTTTTTTGAAAAGGGGCTTATTATTGTTACCTAAACTATTGAAAACCTCAATGTAGAATCAATTGTTTGGAATATTCTGCGTTACCCCAAAAAACACACTCGTTGAAAATAATTGAATACCACTAGCTCCCCACAAACAACAGCTCTTCCATCCTCGAATTCAAAAGTACTCATCCTAGGTCCATTTTTTGACGTAATTGATACCATATAACACATTAGTGGTAGATTAGTTGGTAGATCCTGATAATAGTTTTTGTTCCAATTTCTTCCAGCAACATAACACATCAGGAATCTCAGATAAGCAACCTGATAGAAATTGCCTTTGAATACACACTTAATCATCTCGTTCTATTAAAAAAATTACCTATTTATATCTTCCGATTTTGGGTTTTTATTTTGGTTTATATAGTTCATATTTTGGGTAATCTCCAAAAAAAATTGAACCCCCTCAAAATTTGATGTTATACGTTTCAAGGCATGTAGAATCCGAATATCCAATTAAAAAAAAATCTGTCTGTACGCCGTCAACATTTCTGGCAAAACTATAAAAGCTACATTATTGACATGTTCACCAAAAATCAATCTTGCAGGGTCGATATATTTAATGGATCTCGAGTTATCATCGCTTTCGTGTAGAATTTTCGGAAGATTTTCAGAAATTTTGTATGAAGATATAACTCGAGAGTTCTTGGTGCTATGAAAATCGTTCTATACTCGTTGGAATGCTAGTCAAACACCCTCCAACTGTACCGATGGGTGAAAAAGTTAGCTTTTAATTTGAAAATTAAGGAAAATAAAATTATTAAAATTACGATAGTTGCTACGGAATTTCCCTTATAGTTACCAATCTGTCTTTCGATGGGAACGTTCACGAATATTCGGAATAAGTATTATCACAAATGGATGGTCTTCTTACATTATCATTGAAGCAAAGGAATAATAAACCACTGTAAAATCATTTGCAGCGCTTTTTTCGTAAAGTTAATTTTTTATAACTTTTTCAAGGTAATGGATACTAGTTATTTGAGAATCAGTCGTGAGCAGCACATCTGATGCCTGGGCCAATGCTGTGTAATTGCATTCTCTACATACGATTGTACACTGGCGTTGTAAATTGGTGAATAAACATTTCCCTACTTCACGTTGCACCTTAAATTCGTTCACCGATATCACGGTTTAAGGGACCAGTAAAAAAATGCGCCGGATTTTATTTCAAACCACAATTTTAATGTAAAAATGTTACATTCTTTTCTGGCTATTATACGATTTTATTCACAGCTATGTACAATATCAAATGTTCTTTATCATTTCTGCGCTTATATTTATATATCTACGAATGAGTTTTAAGCCGTTTTTTTTCTTTTTTGGTAATAGAGATAGAGACGGAAGGTATTACATTTTTTGCATATTTAATAGTTTTTCTCAGTAAAAATATAAACTCGGGCCCAGATACACATTCATTTAACACGTAACGATACACGCCAATCTATTTACAATGATTTTACCACGACAGATTATCTATTTACGTTTAAAGTTAAATCTTCGCCGTTTGAATATTCTATGACACGTGGGCAAGATAATGGGAATTTCCACCGTTCAGGGAGCGGACTCGAAAATTCCCCCGGTACGCGGATACATAAGAGTAAAGATGCCTAATATACGAAAGAAAATCTTACATTCCACAGATAAAAAATTACGCTCTTCGACTTCAATACGTTCCGAATACAAAAATATCCTAAACAACAAAGACTTAGATTTCTAAACGTAACTGAAACAAAAATGGCGGCAAAATAACGAGTTCAACGTTACACATGCGATTTGAATGACGTCGGTAAAAAGCAAGAGATTCATTGACTAGATAGGTAGAATTTCCTTTTATCGTTGCGTTAGCTCTGAACGTGAAAACTACACAAAATCTTGGAATTGGAAACATTGAATAGATGCTCTGAATTCTATTTAAAGTCAAAATACGCCCGAAACCTGATGGCATTTAGCTGTAAAAATTACGTAGATACGTTAACAATTAATTACGGCAATCGACGATATTTCAAAATCTTGCCGAAAATCAATACAAAATAAATTCGACAACAAAGGCTATATACGATTCTAGCTGTACACCGGTTAAATGTCAATAAAATCATTCACATCACCGACTAGGAGTAGAGGTAAAAAAAATTGTCACCGATTTGAAAGGGCGAATCTGAAAATAGTGTCCTCTGTGTGAATGAAATCGGAAATGGGAATAAGATGGAAAAACCATCGATTGATAGAGCTTTTATTTACGTTTCTTTTTTTAAATCCGATATCAATCACTTGGAAAATCCATTATTTTCACATCGATTCCCATCCCTGATTGAAATCGAACAGGGGAAAAAAGGATTGTGAAAATGGACCAATTATGAGGTGAAAAATCCAAATTGAGTATGAGAAATATTTTGAATTTCTATTGAGATGAATTTGTGGTGATTGAAGGAAGGAGAATGGTGGTAAGAAATATATTTATTACTCACGAAAAACATGATTTTTCAAGTTAGTTAAAAGCACGCGGTAGATGAAATAAAAGCGGTATTATGTTAGTTTTTCGCTCATATTTTGAGAACAATGCACTGCAAAAAAAAAAAAAAAAAAAAAAAATGTCACGAATAAAAATGGAAGGCGATTGAATTTCCTGTAACATGGTTTCCATAGGTATATATTTGACGAATTCGAGCTATTGGAAATTGTCAATAGAAAAATCCCCAAGAGATAGATTGGCTGGTTTTCATCTATATATATTAGTCAATCGGTAACGATAGTCCACGAGAGAGGTTAATCAATAATAGTTGTATCGAAACCTTCATCTTTGTTCGCTCTCATTCAAAGCAAAATACAGTATGGTCCATTTTCTCAGTCCTAGTCCCGCTTTTAGCTTCATTTAGACCATGCCATAATAACTGAAGCCTCGCAGAGCTACTAATATTACTCTCGATAATAAAAATTATAGCCAACAGAGGACTAGCAGGATTGACATAGTCGAGAGCGCCATAATAATTGGATCATTTATACAGTATGCTTTTTTCAAGTATCGTTCCATATGAAGATTACTGCATGTTCCTTTTGATCATTAAATAAACAATAAATCACGCTCCCTTGACGAAATCATCAATGTATACAAAAAGTTCCATTTTCGAACAAAATCCGGGTTTTCGAAAAACTCTTCAACTTGACATTTTCACATCGAATGTACTTAAACAATTCCATCATGGATTTCCTCTAGCAGCTAACGCTTCAGACAAACTATAATTTCATTTACCTTTCGCTTTCGTTCTAAAATGAAGTTGGCCCTTCAAACGTGTTAAAAAAATAATAAAATAAAGAATTATTAAAAATTAAATTTAAAAAAATAAAATTGAAAACAATAATTTTCAAAAAAAAATCACCTGGGAAGTACACATTAAAATATTTATAGTTCTAATTCATCGACTACGAAATTCTAAAAACATGAAATTTTCCTGCCTCGTCGCGAAACAGCCGATAGTTTAAAATGTCACTATATTACACACGCAATTTGGAATAATACGTCTCTATATATTTTTCCGATATAATTTTTTGTTTCTTTTTTTAAGCTAGATTCGTACGAACTAAATTACGATTTATATATAGGTACTAGTTATGCGTTTACATGGCCACTTATTCAAATGAAACGCCGCTCGCTCGGTTTCAACAGACGGCGAATTTCTCTTGCCTCCCTGTGAAAAATAAAGAATAAAATGTATATGAGAATAAAGAAACAATAACATATTTGGCGTACAATAAGAATACTTTGGTAAACTATTTTTATAAATTATAAATCATAAGGAAAATAAATTAGCAAAAATTGGTGCAAGAAGTTTACCCTTGGTCCAGAAATTGTCGAAGAAAATATACACTTAAAGCCATTTAAAATCATTTTAAACAGCTTTTAGTTTTTAGATCATACCTAGTTGAATTTTTACAAATACATTCCCAGTTTGTTAACAGAGAATGTAATAAAATAAATTCCCGCATAAAAAAAAAATTGGAGTTTATATCAATTTTAGTTCACTTAAAAATCAGTTTATGTGGAATTTATATTAATTGAATAGAGACAACTTTTGAATTTTAGGAACAAGCAGGTGGCGCTGGCGGGAATTACATTGCTTCAATAAATATTTGTGATAAGACTGATAATAGCCTTCCACTTTCTCCCAAGCTCCATGGTTGGCTTAGTTTTTTTTAATAATCAAATTTTAACCCTGATCTGATTTGAAAATCCCGTTATTGTTGAATCGATAATATCGGGAGAAATGATCGATAACCCGACAATGCAAACATTTGAATATCGGTATTAAAATATCAAATATCAGAACTAAAATATCCTTTTCCCATCTCTAGTTCCTTTTATAAGCCCGAGTCTTCTACCATATGTAGATGCCTGAACGGGCGAAAGATCTAAACAATAAAGAAACCGCCGAGAAAGAATCAAGTTTATCACCCCTCTTTTCCCGATGAATATTATTTTTTCAATTCCTTTAAATTCCGTTTTTCGACTCAACAGTATGTATAAAGAAACCTTCAGTTTGTCTCAACTTCAAGATAACCTCTTCTAACCCACCTTGAAATAACTGGTTAGTTCACTGCGGCTTCAGTAAGTGAAGGCAGGTGTCGAGCAACGATGGCGCTGGCGGTTGGGCTGATTGTTACATGAGATGTCCCTTGAGCCAACGGTACTGGTCATGCGGAGGAGGCGGGAACAAATGATGCGCAGGCCCCGGAGGATGATTATGCGGCGGCGGTCCGACGCCGGGGAAAAGGTCCAAATTCTGATGATGCTGAGGGATGTGAAGCGGAGCTGGGGGCGGTAACGGAGGTGCCGGAGGGGATGTATTCGTACCAGTCGAAACGGTCATTGGACGTTGCAGAGGAGGCCTCGTTCCTGGGAATGCAGGCGGTATGCCGGAGCCGATCGTAACTCCACCAAGCGTATGAGGAGTATGGTTGTTCGGTTGGTTCTTCCAGGATTTCTTACTGTGCGGCCGTGGTTCTCCTGGAATCAAAGATTGCGTTTCCGGTGAATAAATTCATCCTAGGAAAGATCAAGAATTCAAAACGACAAGAAGAGCAAACCATTCGCCATAAATATGCCACTCGATAGCAATATCTATTACGAAAATTTATGCTTGGGTTCAAGGCTCAGTTGCACCGCATTATTTTCACTAAATCGAAGTTGTGTAATCCCATTTCACAAAAATGTGAGACAAAGAGGGAGTCACGAGTTAGAGTTATATCTATAAAGGCATTTGGGACACCATGAGATTGTTACTGATGATGGATCAAACGCTGAAATCGATGTAACAATATAATTCATTCAAAATACTGGATTCCGTGACTACCTTTTTGTTTAAAATTTTTATATTTTCATCTCTGTAGTTCAGCAAAGTTAAAATGTACGGTTATAATGAATGAGATGGGCGTGTATATCTGTCCTCAATTATCCATGGCCAAAGAGATTTTTCGAACTAGCAATACACTTGTGTCCTCAGTTATCTGTGTCCCAAGAGGTTAAATAATCTTCAACCTATTGACTGCATATCGGTGTCCTCAAAAGTGTGAACTTTTCAAACTAGAGATATATTCGTGTCCTCAGTTATCCGTGTCCAAAGAGAGGCAGGCTATCTTGTTAGCGCTTAGGACTCGGATAACTGAGCACACGAATATACAACAGTACAGAACCTTCCCTTAGGACCGAATATTTGAAGACATGATTATACGTTAGCAGGTAATGAAATACGACGAATATCGTTGTCCAATAATATTGATGTACAGACAGAAAGTGGCTCGGTTTCAATCAAATGCTGATCCGTGTCTTCAAAAATCCGTGTCCTAAGAGGACACCTAACCTCAAACCCTATCTTTTTCTAACTACTTAACTTTTCTAACAAACGATAATAGCCAAGTTCTTGAAATGTTCACCAAAAATCATTCTCGGTCTGACAATGGCTCAATGCTTCAGCCAGATCGCTAGCTTAATTTTATGATTATTTTGGGGGTATTAGGGGGAGGAAATTGTTATTTTTTTTCAAAGTCAAAGTTGTGTTTGGTACCAAATTTTTGGAAGCTCAATCGAATGAGATCACAACGGAGTCGAGAGCTGTAATGGTTTTGGAGCTATCGCAGCTTTTATGAGGAATTTCCAAGATTCAACTGTTGTAACTCAAGAATTCGCAGAGCTATAAAAATTATTCCATTCTTGTTGAAATGCGTAAAACTGTATGGTTAGGGAGATCAAGAATTTTTTTCAATATAACAGTTTGCTAAGGAATCTTCCTTTTAATTACCTTGAAAGGAAACATTCGCAAATATTTGAGATAGTCGCTACTAGAAGTGGATGAATTATAATGCAAAGAAATAATAAACCACAGTCCAATCATTATTTGCTGCGTTTTTCAATTTTTTGTCAAACTTGCCGTTTTTCACATTAAAATCACATTTCGAGCACTAAAAACGTTTTCGACTAGACAGCGCTGGGATTTTTTTTCTTAGTAAAAATAGAAATTCGATCGAAGTCTAAAAATATTTTCAAATAAACGCGAACGCCACCTTATTGTCGAGCATACTGAAAGGCGGTTGATTTAATTGCTGAATGATTTAATTAAACTTACCTTAGTAGTGCCCTAAGCGTTCTTGAATTTTGCCATCGCATCGATTGACTTACATTCCATAATTAAGACCAAGAGCGTGACAATCTTATCATCGCTGATTCGTTTAATTTCCTCACAAACCAATAGCTACCAACTTATTGAACTCAAAAGTACCAACGTCTTCACTATTTTTCGAGAAGTTTCCCAAAAACCGCATTCTACTCCGTCAAATCGCGTTCATCGGATAAAATGGCGGTTTGTCGAATATTGTGGTGAAAGAATTGCCCGAACCATCTTAAATCTTGATAAAGTTCGTTAAAAGCTAGATAACTGATTTTCGAAATATACGATTAGTTGGCTAATTTGGTTTTTGACTGCTTACTTACGTCGAGAAAGAATTAACTCATAGACGAACGGAACAGAACTGAACTCAATGAAATTTAGTAGCGAGGTAAATTTGAATGCTGGATGTTGTTGCAATAAAACGGAAACTAAATGATTGGTAAATAATAATTTTGACTCGAAAAATGAAAGGAGATCCATTTGAAAATGGAATAAAGCTAAAGTGAGAGTATCGTCAGGCGTTCAAAAAAACATCTTCAGCGCATTTTTTGTACGCTACAAGTTTCATAATCTGAATTCGAATTTCGTGTACATAATCTAATATCAAAGATCCAACTAGTCACTGGATTAAGAGAATTTTCCACCCAATAAAAGCAACGACCAGTCATTTCCGTCGTGCGAGCAGCTTTGTTTCAAAAAACGTAGTAGAAACTTCCTCAAGCCAGCACTTTTCAATTTTCACCAGCATGCAGATGATTTTCACCTCGTAGTATTGTGCAAAGAAATATTTAGCGCGGGATAAATTACCTCGAGGCTCTTCATTTCCAAAAATAACGCCCTTTTAGTTTATTATTTAACAATAGACCATTGAAATCGCTGAAAAAAAATTCCATCCCCCTCAAATGTAATTTTAGGACCTCTACGAAGCTCGGCTGTGGAGCTAGAAAAACTATTTCAAGTTCCCTGAAGTATTTTATGGTAAGCAATAAAATTATCAATCGATTGACTGTGAAATTCCGCTCGTTAGCATAACTCTAAAATTATTTGCTCGAGCTATTATGAGATGTTTTCTGCTCACCCGCTCTTAACTTTCGATTCCTTTCCAATACACACTCAAGTTTGACACCTTCGTAAAGGTTGAGAGAATCTCTTAAAAACGGGATGATTTTTCAATGACATCAATTATTTCTCATAATTACGAGACGGACCCAATTCAAACGAATATTCTCTACAGTATGTACCTCACTGAAATTCCTATTTATTAAAGCGAAAAAATATTGTAGCTTGGATTCGTTAAAAAAATTTAATGGTTTGAATAGAAACTAGAAATTGAAAATGCTCATTCTATGTGCAACAAGTCGATTGAAAATTATTTCCATCCATCACTTAGGACACACAGGTCGAAATCGACCGATTTCACGCGAGATAGGCTGAATAGGACTCACGCGAAAATTTACGATTAAAAGGAAGCTTTTTTTCTTCAAAATTCACTGATTCTGCTTCTCATTTGTGTTTTTTTTTACTCTAATAAAATCCGACTATATATTTAAGAGAACAATGGCAACGCGAATCCCTAGGCGTTCTATTAAAAAATGAAAATAATTATAGTATTGAATTTCTACTCTAGCAGTGCCCAACCACAGCTTGAGAAGTTAGAGATGAAACCTACGTGCCATATTTTTCTCCCAGAGGAAAAAACCGAACGGAAATATTTCAGGCATCCAAGTGTGTCAAACCATGGTTCACAGCAGGCAAAAAAACGCATGCAAAGAGAAGAAACTCGAAAAAGTGTAAAAACAAAAATAGGCTGGAAACAGAAAAACCATCTAAGATAGGAAGAAGGAAGCAAAAAAAGAACCAAAACTCGGGGGAAAAGACAATTGTTTATTTGAGGGGAGGAAAATAAAACAAAGGTCGTGACAAAAAAGCATTAATAATAATAGGTATAATACGTAAATTATAAGCGAAATGAATTCCAGGATATTAGTCAATCAACATCACTACTACAGCCCAAAAAAAAAAAAATTTCCAACAAAGAAATTAAGCGTAGCCTAGAATTAGTCGGATCTTCTAATATTATCGTATGTACATAATCAGTCATAAAAACAATTACAACCATCGGTGATACACACGTTTTCATAGACAAAACTAGAAAAAAAGAGGAAAACTTCGTGTGACGCACGATAATTTCGAAACTAGAAAAAAAATCGTCGAACTTTTTCAACTAAGAGAAAAACAAACAAAAAGCATTTCTAAAATAATGACAATTCTAAACAACGCTTCGACATGCACATCAAGGAATACCACTGAGCGTTTCGAAAATAAAACACAACTGCGTGAAAGACGTTGAAAAAATATTTTCTCTCAATTCCATGCACAATTTGACAGAATCGCCAAACTAACTACGCCATTTTACTGGTGAACGTGTACGTGCGCGAATGGTAATGGCCACCGTGCGGTGGAATTTGTGACAAATTAAACTAGGTAAAACTTTATATATGGCATTTTAGGGTAAATTCCAGCCGATTTCTCTTATCGGCGACGAAAATCAAGATTCTCTCATATAGGAACCCGTCGTTGCACATAGGTTAGTTCAAAATGGCAGTCAGGAATCGATTCTACCTATATCTATCGATTGCACTATTTTTCGATACTAAAACTAACGTATTGTTCGAATAGCTTGTTTTGGCACAACGAAATAACGGTCGGCTGACGTCGAATATTTTGCCACTACTTGCAAAATCGTGACTTGATGGGGAATTAAAGTTTATTAGTTTTCTTATAGCCGCATAAACGACGAGTGTGAGTCTCATCGTCCGAATCATTTTGTTGCGACTTTAATCAAAATATATCCCTCACATTTGACTTGGCTAGCACGACTAAACAAAGAAAAAAATATTCAAGTAATCATATGCAAGTTTTTGTTGGTAGATAATTTTTTTCTAATCACAAAGCCGAGTGTAGTATCATATTTCTAGCAAAATCGGTTTCAACAGTCATTTTAAAGAAAATCAGAAAAGTTAGCAGACACATTTTACACCACCAAATTTTTAAAACGAAATAGTCAGTTGGGTATCAAAAAATTTGCACGAAATATTGTCAATAGCTCGGTGTCAAATTGTTGAAGAAAGTTATTCATCAGTTGTTATTTTGACATGAGAAACTAGTTGTAGAAACAGCGGAAAAAAAATTGGCAAATACGAGGAAGCAAAAACCGATTAAATGTTTACAAATTGCTATTCCCCCCCCCCCCCCCCAAGTAAAAGTCCGAAAATGAAAATATTCTTACTCGCTTAGTTTTTTCAAGGATTGACTAACAACAAAAATGGAAAATAGGGAGTACCGCGGAACATTTTGAGAACATTATTTTCACTGCGTGATTTTCTTTTGTACAAGTTTGTAAAAAAAAATAAATAATAAAATTAAAAAAAAAAAATTCCCGAATAAAAACAGAAAAAAAAAAATACTTAATGCAATTTAAAATTATATTTGGTTCCATAACTGATAATTTCTCATACTATCAATTCCACAAAAATTCAAATACTCGTCGCCAGCAGAATATCTGTAGAGAAAGGATCAGCTTATATGAACCTGATGAAAAACCTTTTTTTTTCTTCTCAAGTTGTCTTTTAAATAAAAATGATTATAAAACTGATTTTAGGTGGTGGGAAAGCTTAAACATTAAATCTACCAAGAGTAATAGATTCAAACTGCTCCAACGGAGAAAACAAAAAATTCAAACGCCATTAAAAATTTTTAAAAAAAGCCCTTTGCCGAATATTTGCTAGAACGGCGAACGTAACCATAAATGGCAACCAATAATGAAATTCGTGCAAAAAACTCCGCACCAAGTCCAAATTAAACCTATTTAAAAATTTTATCGAGAAGAATCGATTCCTCCGGCCGAAAGTGATTAATTCGGATACTCTCAAGCAAAATAATACTCCTCACTATCATTTGACAGCAACGCTGCACTTGCAAAATGATGGCAAATTTGCAAGTAGCTACTTCTCTCTCACTTTCCTTAAAAAAAATCCCCAATCCCCTCTCTCCTACTCTGACCAATCACATCATTCGGTGGGGAAGCAACGCGGGATTGACAGGCCCTTCGAATATCAACAACTGGTTATTCAGATGTTCCGGTATGTAAATCAAAGGTTCGTGGATCGGTGATGTTTGAACGCTAATGCTTTGTGTCTGTACGCGAGGTTTCAGCAGAGGTTTGACGTCGGGCGGTGGCGCGGCGCCGCTCGGCAACGGCGGCCGGATAATGAAATTTGTGGTTTGGGTCGTGATCGAGTTGGTGGTACCTGTGTGCGTCCGGTTGTGCTTGGTCAGATGCTCCTTACGTCGGAACGCTTTGCCGCACTCGCCGCACCTCCACGGAGTTTCGCCTGTAACGGTAAAAAAATTTGTCCGATTTGAAGTTGGAGTATTTTGACGAGTACAAATAGTGATATCAGAGATGGATATCGGCCAAAAATTAATGGAATCGGTAATTGTTTTTTTGATAAACAGATTAACTTCAGCTTCCAAAACCGACAATATCAAGGAGTGGTTTATTATTCCTATGCTACAATCATGATTTAGAAAGACTGTCTCCCAACCCTAGGGGAGACCATAGCCAAGTGACTTTGGGATCTAACCTCTTTCAAAAATTTGAATTGATCTACCCGTGAATTCAATTTTGTGGAAAATCGGTAGTGATTAAGAAACCGAGAACCACGCAGCAGTTGTCGAAGTTGAAATGACAGCAACTATAGCCACTATTAAACTATTCAACAGATAATGGTTTTCTAACACGTTCGACGGTGGTCATCCTAGCTCGACACCATGAATATCTCCGAGTCCTGAGGTAAGAAATAAATTATTCCAAAAGCTCGGCGAAAGAGATATCTGGCTTTGCTTTGACCTCTATCCTGATCAGTTGATAACACTAAAGCCACTGATAACGCTGCGATTCCAGCTTGACGATAGAACAGGTTGGATTGACCGCCGCTAGGAGAGAGAATATTTCGGAGGGTAGCTATAGAGTAATCCATACCTATGAATTTAGGCTTCCCACTTCGAGTCATTCTAGCTCCGCCAAAACACGACAAATTTCAAATTCCTGTACTTATTCGTTTAAAGAATTTAATAATCTACAAAACAAGGACAATTTTCCTTTGTGCCTGTAAACGAGCCTTATAGAATATGTTATTGTGGCACAATATTGAAAGGAAAATGCCTTATTCTACCAACAAAAACGTGACAATTATACCTGTATGGATACGAGTGTGAATGGTGAGATTCTCCTTCCTTCTGAAAGCCTTTCCGCATTCCGTGCAGCTCCAGGGCGTTTCACCTGTGAAATCCGTCAAAAATCCCGTCTTCAGAAACGTTTCAAAAATGCCAGAAGGCGTTCAGTAGTTTTTGAAGTAAATATGAAGAAAAAAAATAATAAACGAAAAGACTGATTTTCTGAAGGACAGAGAAAAAAGAAAAGAAAATTAATTATCGGCTAAGCGGCAGGAATGACAGAAAAGCTCTCAGAATAATCCCAGTAATTAGCAGTTGAGTTTAGAGAAAAGAGTCGTAATTTTTCATCAGTCTTTCCGGAGATTTAAAACGAGAGAAGAAATTTAATAGCTAGGGAATACCTGTGTGAATCCTCGTATGAATGGTGAGGTTTTCCTTCCGCGTAAAGGCCTTTCCGCATTCATTGCATCTCCAGGGCATCTCACCTGTTGAAACGAATCCAACATTTTACTCATGGGATTTGAGGAAAATGTTGAAATGGTTTCAACAGGGGGATAATTTAATTCCGGACAAGGGAATCAACTCGCTCGAGAGCGGTAACATTTTGTGTGGTCACGAGGAGGAAAATCAACAAAATAGGACCATTTTCTATGAGGAAAATCGAATAAACCGTGGAAACAAATAATAACGTACCAGTATGGATTCGCGTATGTATCGTGAGATTTTCTTTTCGCGTGAAGGCTTTCCCGCATTCGTTGCACCGCCAAGGCGTCTCCCCTAGTGAAACAAATTCGACAAACATTTGTCAGTCGCCGGCTCGTGAAATGGAATTTTTTGCAGTGGAATCGACAGCGGGCCATTTTCTGGGATAGGAAGCAAGGAAAGGGAATGGCATGAAAAACGAGGAACACTGCGGAATGTTTTGCAGACCTACACGTTTTCTTATGCTACTAGAGAGATTTTGCAGACCGCCAATAGAAAAATCAATAAAAAAAAAAAAAAATTGGAATTTTCACTTTTGTACTGAGGATTGAGATTCAAATGCATTTAAATTTCCTCGATTTTTCATAACACGATGTACATAAATAAGGCACCAAACGTGACGATGGACCACTCAACGACCCGAGATCTCAGTTTTGAAAATTGGCTGAATCGAGTGAAAATCCAGACATGAGCCCCAGGAATAATTAATCGCCAATATATATTTTTAGCGTAATATATTTTATTCGCAGGGACAATAATAAAATGAAACATTCGGAATACATAACAGATTTGAACCATCGATTTCTCGTACAAAAAAATCTGTTTGCCTTAAAATTGCGATAGATCGATCATTTGAAACGTCAACTGAATCCATAACACTCCAGTTTTAGGACGATCGATCGCATGAAATTCCAAGAATACAGAAATCTAGCGCCAATCCGCTGCTTTGGATAAATATCCAATTACCGGGTATGGATTGCAAAATCTCTCTATTTGAACGTATTATGTTGAATTAGATAATACCTGTGTGGATTCTGGTATGAATAGTGAGGTTTTCCTTTCGCCTGAATGCTTTTCCGCATTCGTTGCACCTCCAGGGCATTTCACCTAGTAGAACAATTTCTATATTGAATTTTCACAATTACGACTAGGTATTTTATTTGCGCTAATTTGACACAGATGCAATTTAATTCGCTACAAAAGCCGGCGGGGTCCCTAAGATGCTTCGAGTCACGATGAACATCGATAATGTCAATAAAAAAGACGTGTTAGTAAGTTAGGGGTATAGCCTGGCGCACACTGGATACGACGACAGCCAATCGTTAGAGAACCCGATTCTCAAATGTTTCTCCGCAGAATACTAACGCTTAACCGTCTACCACGAAATTCAACGAAGACAAGGTTTCTTTCATTTGATCTCTATCAAGCTTGTAAACATCGGAGGTGAGTAGCTATTGTTTATAACACGTCATGCTATTAAAACACTTGAACAATCGGAGGAAATGTTCGAGTAAAATATTTGAGGTTAATTCTTTGCAGGAATGCGTGCTCCAGTGTTAGAGTAGTCAAACGCTCGGAGTTCAGAACTAACGTAACAGCTAAAATAAATAGAAACCGGACAGGGAAGAATAGCGAAAAAATTAAACTACAGCGAGTATAATGTGTATTCAAAAATGTGGAATACTTCAACACTTGGTAACCTCATAGTAACCTATTCATATCCAGAATCCACCACTGTTCCAGGAGATTCCAACGGTCGGAAATAGGAGACGCTAATTTTGTTCATATCCAGAGTGCGCTTCTTTCCAAATGAATAATAGATACCTGTGTGAATCCGGGCGTGTATTGTGAGATGTTCCTTCCGCCTGAACCCTTTGCCGCAAACAACGCAACTCCAAGGTGTTTCCCCTATTGAGAAGTTCAACTATAGGATTACAGGTTTTGAATTTTCCGATGCTAGTCAATAAATTTAATTTGCTTAGAGCGGGGAGTGTAAAGAATATTTGTTCTCGGCCTTTCAGTCGCAAATCTGGCGTGGATTGCGGGAACTTGCAGCAATCAGGCCCTAGAGGTTCTAGATGATTATAGGCCTTCAAAATGAGTAATTTCTAACAGCGGCAATTTTCACTAGATGTGCCTAGAAATTACACCCTTTTATTTCTGCCTGTGGGCCTGTCCTAGAAATCCCAAAGCGGAGAAATAAAAATACGCAACTGGGACAGCGAAGGAAACTGAGTAAATAACTGAAAGATAGGAGAAAATCACATAAGAACGGCGATTGAACTATCACTCGGTTCATCGGATGTGAAAAAGCTCTCATTTCGAATATAACAAGCTGCGAATAGAAAATCATAAGAAAACACAAAACTCTCCAACAAACGTAGAAAATCTTTGACCTTAGGCTTTTGACAAGGTCAAATCTTGACTGGTTGAACAAGATAGGACACTTGATATGGAAATTGCCAATACCACCAACTCCGAAATCAACTATTGGTATCGAGAATCACCCAAATCGATAACTTGTAACTACCTAACAAAACATAATAAATTCCACGTTCAGCTGTCGCATTTTTTCTTGCATTTAGAGAGAAAAACCAGATGACGTTCTCCGATTTGTTCACTCCAGGCCCACCATCACTCCTTGGAGCTTCCTCAGAACCACACTCGGCCATGAGTTGAAAATAAAATTCGGGAAATGAGACAAATGGGCATTCCCCTACAACGACAAAAAAAAAAAATCCCAAATCACCGACTGTAGGTCAAATCTTCAATTTTGACACATAACTCGAGTTGGGTTCAATTTTATGAAAAATTCACCTGTGAAATTGACCAACCAAGTAAGCTGGGAATTTCATATAAACTAAACGCAACGAAAAAAGAGAGCAAAAAACCACCGAACCGCATTTCAAAATAAAAATAGAAATAAAAGAAGAAAAGGGGTCGTATCCAGAGTGCGCACATGCTATAACCAGATTGAAACCTCCGGACACGTGGGAATCCAACTAACGATTTCTGCACAGTTACTTTGCACTAAACTCAGCGGCTGTTCGCCTTGACAACATCTTGGTTAAGTTGCAAACCCCAAATAAATTTTCTGAGTTCAGCCAAATGGGATTAAGATGCCCAATACCAGGTGAATCTCTTTGATAAAAGCAAAGATAAATAGTCTGACGTTCTACTGGTGGAACGCATATTAGCCGATCGATCTAATTCTAAAAACAAAAACTGAGCAGAGAAGATGGAATTTGCTGAAGCGCAGTTTAATAAATATATTTTGAAATAAACACCAGAGAGTTGGAATACCGGGACTACCTATCAGGTTTAAAACATATTCCGTGATAAGTTTCCCTAGCAAGATTCCGATGATGACTAATTCTGGTGTTACTTCTAGATCGAATCCACTAGATAGCTCTTCAATGCACAAGTGTGAGACTTAGTTGAGCTGGACTCGCCTCCAAGGAGCACCAAAGGTAGAGAATGGACACTTACTATTGCCCACATCAGCTCTTGCCATTTTATAACTCATCAGAAGAAATCAACCCTAGAGTAGAGAGTATAAAAAAACAATGCATGGATTTATAAAGTGGGAACACAAGATGAACCACTCGGCGGAGATCTCGAATATATTTTTTTAGTTTTCATCACAAAGAGGTAAAGGTAAAACGAGCAGGATTCATAATTAGATGTATTGAAAGAAGCTTTGAGCAGGGCTTGTCATTGATGCATGGTCACATATTTAGTTTAATTTTTACGACGACTGTAGGTAGCTAGCGTGAATCTGGGACGGTTCAGATTTGATAAAAGATTGCTAGGAATTAATAAATGCTAGGATAGAAACATAAGAAGTGATACTAAACTGTAACATGTGACGACCGCTACTCACTAAATTCAGTCATATTCTATTATAAATCCTGCTCACGTCAAGTGGGCGAAAGCGCTTGAATGAAAATATACAATGAAGAGAGAAAGTCTCCTCTGGTCTCTCAGCCTCTCAAGAAATCCAGAAATTATTTTTAACCCACAACCTAGTTTAGAGACTTAACACTGTGCTCATCATCCAAGCTTATCAAGAAGGATGCGATCCAAATGCAATTGAACAGTGAACAACAGATCTAATAATTCTACGGACAAAAATGGAAACCAAATACCTACTATATTGACACGTCCACTGACACAGCACTGACTATAAGAAAAAAGAGCTACCGCAGTTTTTGGATGGCGTGGTAGACAAAACCAAAGGGCTGAGTACGCTCAAAATTTTCCTAACATCCAGCAATGACTCAAAGCAGGAATTCATTATTAAAAAACGCAGCAAATGATTGCGGGGGAGGTTAGAAAAAATGTCTTATTTTGGGCAATTACTATAGTTTATTATAGAATAATAAACCAAAATTGTGTTGGAGTTAGCTATACAGGCAACGCCAACAAGCAATATTAATAACAAAAACAAAGGTTGTTGCTAGTTACTTTGCTTGTTGGCGTTGCCTGTACAGCTAACTCTAAGGCTAACTCCAACTCAATTTTTTCAGTGAAATCCACCACAATAGGCTACTGGAGATCATATCTATATTATCAACTGAGTACTGTAATTATCGAGTTTATAAGTGAAACGAAATAAACAAAAATTAGCTTCAATGTCAAATGGCAAATACGAATCAATAAAGCGCAGATATTACGAGCAAATTGAAATAAGAAAATGTTTCAAACAAACTAAAATAAACCTTGAGACTTGACTTGGCCAACATTTTATGGCAGAGCTCGGGAGTAACCGATGGAGAGTTACAAATGCAAAATCTCCGGGGGCCAAAGGAACGTTTCAGTCAAACCATAATCCTAAGGTTTGAGAGATTCAGGGAAAAAGCATAAGGAGCGATGATATACCTGTATGCATCCGGATGTGAGCAGATGATTCCAATGCAGATGGCCTTTCCAACAATTAAGAATACGGTCTCTACATGAAACCTAATTCGTTTGATATTATGGATCGGCCATCCGATTTCTATCGCACACAATGCTAGAATCCCCCTTCAAAAACAGTCTCAGTTGATTGAGCTCCTATTAAAACCTGACATTTCTTCCAGCTAGAGACAAGAAACGAGACAAAACTGAAGAGTGGACATTAGATCGGTGTAATCTGTCAGGAACCAAGAACGACACCAAGGTCAACTGCTACGACCTAAAATCAACTACTTGCATGACATTCTCAGGAAGAGAATAAATTCAAGAACAGGATCCTCAATCGACAGACCGAGTGAAAAATAAGTTCCTGCTCCAGTTCATGGGTCGAATTTTGAATGAAAGACATCCTAGGATTCCCAGCGTCATTATTCCAGATGTATGCTACCTTAAACATTTATCGGACTTGAATCGTGTTCCACGTCAGACATTTCAGGCCAAAGGAGCGGGGGGGAAATGTCTGCTGATGGTACCTGTGTGTATCCGGTTGTGAACTGTGAGAAGTTCTTTCCTCCTGAATCCCTTGCCGCAAACAATGCAACTCCAAGGCCTCTCTCCTATTGGGAATACGTTCCAAGTCAAATTCGAAGAAAATATAAGAAATTGCGTCTTTAAAAACCCGTATCGTTAACGATTAATTTTTTTATATGACAAAATACAGCAACATCGAACGTTCCAGGTCAAAATAAATGCGCACAGCATCTACTGGATAGATCAAAAGGGACAGAAAAAATTGATTTCCACCGTTGGAATCTCCAAAAATTTGAAATTCATTTCTAACGCCACCGACTCCTTCCGGGTGGCATATCAAGACCATATCCGTCGCAGGGACGAGTGTTAAAAATTATTAAGAGGGTATACCTGTGTGGATCCGGTTGTGGATTGTGAGAAGTTCCTTTCTCATGAACCCCTTGCCGCAGACTAGGCATCTGTAAGGCCTCTCCCCTAATGAGAATACGGTCCATGTCAAATTCAAGGCAATAAAGTTAAAATAAATTTTTTTTGTAATACTTCAATTGGCGAATTTTCCCCCTCCGCGCTGGAAACTAGGCTGGTCGAACTGTGTCCAGCCCAAGAAAGGGAATATAAATTCCACAGAGACTCCGATGGTTGCCAAGTAGGTACCGAAAAGTAGAGGGGAAAATTGAGAAGATTGTGAACTTGAAAAAAAACTCAAAAATTTTCAAATGTTTGTAATATTTTGCAATTAATTTAGGATCTTTAGAAGTTCAAGGATTTTGGTCAAACCAGGAATTTTATCAAGTCGAAAAGAACGTTTTTCTTGAGACAAAATAACAATTGGGGGAAATAGGAAAAATTCAGGAGTTTTTCCCATGAATTTTTTTAAAATCTTTCGGCTTCGCCAGTCTTTTCGAGAGACCAAAAATAAAAGAACATGAAACATGGAAGTAAAGTTAAACGATTCCCAGAAAACCTAATTTTCTTTAATTATTTTTAATTTTCGTAGAAAATTTTCGATTTTTCAAATCGACAATTAAACGTGGGACGCGAGCGGTGGGGGAAAATGAGGTCAAACCTGATTTTCTGAATATACCTGTATGGATCCGGTTGTGGATAGTGAGGAGTTCCTTTCTCACGAATCCCTTACCGCAGACTAGGCATCTGTACGGTCTCTCTCCTATTCAAAACGATCGACTGAGTCAAAATCTCAAGACAAAAGAAATACATTAAAAATCTGAATAATTGACTTCACTATAATTTCCTCGCATTCGAATTTCCGCCCGTAGCTGAAAAACTGATTACATCGAGGAGGAAAAATTCAAGATACTAAGATTGTCAAAATTGCATGTTAACGTTTTGTGGAAGAAATTGAGAAATTTCAAGCGGCGAAGGAATCCGAGACCGTATTCTTTATATTGATATTAAGGAGATATAATCGTCCCAGATACCTGTATGGATCCTGTTGTGGATTGTGAGAAGCTCCTTCCTCCTGAATCCTTTGCCGCATACAACGCATGTGTACGGCCTCTCCCCTAATGAGAATACGGACTACGTCAAAATTCAAAGCAAGGAAATTTTGAGAGGGAAAAAAAACACTGACTGAAACGCACAATTTTCTACAATAGCGTTCTCTGATTGGCTGATATTTTCGCGGAGGAAAGAAAACTTTTTGAAAAAAAGACACACATTAGGGTTTTCGCTCAAAACCGATGGGCATGCTTGAAAATTTTCTCGAAAGAGCGACAAAAAATGGACGGTAGGTAGGTGAAAATTTTCATGGCAACACTGATAAAACAGGACATCGAGAAAAAAGCTGACTGTGTCAACGGAAAAGAAACAACAAAACAATCGGGGTGGGTTGGAATTGCGGTCTATGATTGGTATCTCAAATTGTAGACACAATCAAGACCATATCCTAAATAGGGTGAAAATTTGAAGTGAAATCTCCATGATGTACCTGTATGGATCCGGTTGTGGATAGTGAGGAGTTCCTTCCTCATGAACCCCTTGCCGCATACAGCACAACTCCAAGGCCTTTCCCCTATTAAGAATATGGTCTAAGTCAAAGCTCAAGCAAGGAAAAAAAATTCGTATAGTATTGCAATAGTTCAATTTTCCATTCCATGCAACGACTAGGCCTTTCACACAGCTCACTCTCGCCACTTTCGCTAAACACATAATTTAGACCATATCCTTAAAAGGGTCTAATTGCAAAGTAAAATCTACAGAATGTACCTGTATGGATCCGGTTGTGGATAGTGAGCAGTTCCTTTCTCACGAATCCCTTGCCGCATACAGTGCATCTGTATGGTCTCTCCCCTATTGAGAATATGGCCCAAGTCAAGTCTCAAACAACAAAAAGGCTCCACCTGTTTTTTTTTCTCTTTCTTTTCTTTTTCTTATTTTAATTTAATCTCTAACCAAAAGCGCGCTCTTCTAACTTATCACGGCTCAACCTTTCAATGGGGACTGTTTAATATCGATATCGGCTGTACCTGTGTGAATTCTGTTGTGGATAGTGAGCAGTTCCTTTTTCACGAATCCCTTGCCGCATACAAGGCATCTGTACGGTCTCTCTCCTATTGGAAATATGGTTCAAGTCAAATTTCAAGTAAAGGAAAATTCGAATTGGAATTCTGCAGAGCTCTCAAAACTCAATTGACTCCAAGAAAAAAAAACTAGTCTGAACTTGATTCTATGGAAAGTTTCAACCTATCGCGCGCTTTTCTAAATTAAAGTTATTTTATATCGACCTAATGGAAACGATATCGGCTGACTGTACCTGTATGGGTTCTGTTGTGGACAGTGAGAAGTTCCTTTCTTATGAATCCCTTTCCGCAGACAAGGCATCTGTACGGCCTCTCTCCTATTGAGAATATAGTCTAAGTCAAATTTGGTGCAATGCAATAATATCGGTCTAGCCTAGAATAAGTTAGAACAGAAGCGAAAATTTTACAGGAATAATTTCTCTCGCGTAAACTCTATTCGAATAAAAAACTCGCTAATTTTTCCAAATGAAAATCCCATATTGCAGGATTAGTTTGCAAAGCAATCAGGGTAATGCTAAGTATGATAGGCCACGTTGAGATAGAAGTCGTAATAGGGAGTATCAGAGTCTTATCAGAGCCCCAGAGAGGCTATTCGGAAGACTAGTAGGACTACCATGTTGGCAGGAATATTGTGCGATCAAAAGCCGAACGATTGCAAGCAGGAGAGGAAGAAATGGGAAACTACGTTTTATACACCATCAAAGATCTCTTACAAAGATAGAGTTTGACAAGGACTTCTCCAAAACTGCAACTGAGACTTCCCATCAGAATTTGGCAATTCCAAAAATTGAGCCAGTGTCCAAAAATTCATTTTTACCCTCTCCCATTCCCAAAACTATCGTTATCTACAGCCATTTGCTCCTAAGTGAGAGTCTGAGGGTGTGTCAACGCTCTCTCAATGGTCCATTCCCAAAAAGAGGGTGCACTCAGCAAGAATTACATATATATTCTATGTTTTTGTGGGGTGAGAAACGCGAATCTGGAGGGATCCAACAAAATTTCTTTGTGCGTTTCAAGATAACTGCAAAAAACTGCGAGTGTTGGACACATCATCAGTATTGGGATTAAAACGTCTTATGGTGGATTAAAAAAAAAGTTTTCTCTCTTCTACAGCTAACTCCAACTCAGTTTGGTGAAATCCACCATTAATGACACATTAAACGAAAAAAACAGTAGCATATATTTTTCCGAAGAGCAATCAATTCTGCGTCTCATAAGTCTTTTACTTGCTGGGTTGGTGAGGGGGAGAAGAACCAGGCGACATGTTCTGCAATTTTTTATTAACTGGCCGAGTACTTTCGCCCTTTCGATAATCCTCAGGGCCATGTGGAAATAGGTTTCCACAGCCCTGTGGTATCATGGTGTGGTAACCTATGGTTCCACATCGCAGGATGCCCGAAGGGGCGAAAGTACTCGGCCAGTTAATCATAAATCGGAGAACATGTCGCCTGGTTCTTCTCCCCCTCACCAACCCAGTACGATGAGAGATGCGACGACTCAACCAAGAACAAGTCTTTTACTTGCCAAAATCAGTCCAGCAGTTACGGCGGTTTTATTTCGGTAAAAAAAAGTTCGTTGGTTTTCATCTTGGATCTACCATTTCAGAATTAACGATGACCTGCTATTCGGACCATTTTCATATGACATTCCACTGTCCAGCGGAACCTTTCTAGTTTCAGTCGGCTAACTCTAGAAACAAGTGCAACGCCATAAAAATTTCTTTCCTGAAGTACATGGCGAGAGCGCTAGAAATATATTCCCAAGAGAACGACACTATATGACAGGAACTGAAAGCACCAGGCTGGTTAGGGCTCATAAGTGAGAGCAGGTAAAATTCTCAAGGACACCAGTCGACCTGCAGTTTCATAATTTGGATTAGCAATCCCAAAAGTATCTGGAGGGACTGACCAAAATTCCCTTTTGTCAGTTCAGCAGGAAATTGTCAGTTAATCGCCTGTGCGCCACTGAACAGTAAAAAAATTTGATCACTCTCCACAAACTATGTAAGCTCAAAATCAGCAAGCTAACATTTGATTGATGTATTTTGTAAACTATCAAAAATTATTACGTCGCTAACTAGCTACCATTTGATTAAAAAGTGTGCAAAAATGGACAGCTGGCAACAGAAGCTGCAGACTTTCCAGTATGTCAGTTTCATTGCTGCCGATAGACGACCTACAGTCACCTATACACCTAGGTTTTTTTTTCAAGCGCCCCTATCAGCAACTCCCAACTAAACGTGGCCTGATTTCATAAAAGCAACGGACCTCGATTGATGAGCTCGTGAATAAGGATGACCTGCTATTCGGACCAATTTCATATGCCATTCGTCTAATACTTGCACAACATTCTCGCATAAACTATAGATATTAGACCATATCCTTAACAGGGTCAAGTGAAACAGAATTAGGCAGTACCTGTATGGATCCGGTTGTGGACAGTGAGAAGTTCCTTTCTCATGAATCCCTTGCCGCAGACAAGGCATCTGTACGGCCTCTCTCCTATTCAGAATATGGTCTAAGTTAAATTGGAGGCATTTAAATGGAAACAATTAATTTCTTTTTCTTTTTTTACAATTGTCAAGCAACTAAAAAAGCTTTTATTAAATTTTTTTGTGCATGAAACTCAACAAAATTCCGCGGGTTTTCAATTTTCAATTACGAACAGAAAAAATGTACACAAGGCCTTGGATTTGTGTTCAATTTCAAACGGGCAATCTATAAAACCGTTCAAACATTCATACAGTAATGTCTATTTTGAGTATCATTGAAATAACTTTTTACATTTATTATTATTATTTTTTTTTTTTTAGAAATTCGCCGGAAATGGAGATTTTTTCTATTGTTCACTTTCTCGTCACTCTCACACAAGATTATACATTTTAGACCATATCCTTAACAGGTTCAAGTGAATGCAAAATATTGCAGTACCTGTATGGATCCGGTTGTGGATTGTGAGAAGTTCCTTTCTTACGAACCCCTTGCCGCAGACAAGGCATCTGTACGGCCTCTCCCCTAATAAGAATATGGTCCAAGTCAACATTCAGAAATTTTCCAATCAAGTTTCTCTAATTATTTCACCCAAATCGAGTAGGGAAAACTAGCGCTCGCACTTCGGCTGAAGCGAACTCGAATTTCCTCATCGAGCTCACCTTTAGCCCAGTGAAAGTGCGAATTACCCCCCTTCAAAATCTCGAGAAACGAAATTTTCCAAACCACCGGCCATAAGCTCGCACGAAAAATGTTTTTACGTTAAAAAAATTATATGTACACATAAATAATAATACTTAAAAAAGTAAACCATTCAACTTGATTTAGTTTCATTCATCCGTCTTCGCATCTTAAAGGGAATCAATTTTTATGGAATCTACAGTGAATTAATTTCACCAGAATTGAAAGCGTCAAAGAGCGGGCGGTTTCACATCGCAACATTTTCACAACCTCCTACTTCAGCTCACCAGTTTGACCTAGTAAACACAATTTAGACCATATCCTTAACAGGGTCAAGTGCTAAAAGAATTTCTGAAATACCTGTATGGATCCGGTTGTGGATTGTGAGAAGTTCCTTCCTCATGAATCCTTTGCCGCAGACAAGGCATCTGTACGGCCTCTCCCCTATTGAGAATATGGTCCGTGTCAAAATTCAGGCATTGAAATCGAAAAGTTGGATTTTTATAAGTTCAACCCTACACTAGCTAGTGGGTTTTCTGTCGGTGGTCATTCAAACACGTAACTGTCCTAATGAAAAAATATTTTTTTCTTATTTTTTGGCTTCACAGACGGAAAATTATTCTCAAGCGATAATACCCATCTTTTCGACTCGACAAATTGTGCGACAGCGATATAAACGAGGATTTTCACCTAATATCAATCCGTTATGCTAATACAGTTTAGACCATATTCTGAACAGGGACAAATTTGAAATAATCTACCTGTATGGATCCGGTTGTGGATAGTGAGATGTTCCTTCCTTTGGAATCCTTTGCCGCATACAAGGCAACTCCACGGTCTCTCCCCTATTGAGAATATGGTCTAAGTCAAAATCTTACGAGTACTTGAAAAGAAAAAAATCGAGAGCAAAACATGTTGCAAAAACCCTCCATTTTATTTTGCCTATCCATAGCCGACCTAATAGTTCATACGTTCTTCATGGAAAAATCGTTTACATCCGTTCAGAAACGAATGAGCATCACATAACTTGTAGAATAAGCTGCAGTCAATATGAAATAGCTGAAATAGAACAACAGATATGGAAAGGAAATAATGTCACTGTTGCAAAGATAAATTATTTTCGTGGGGAAAATGCGCACACATTCACTGACAATCTTTGTAAAGACGGTCGGGGTTCGATAACATATTCATGAAGAACATGACGAGCTAGTAGACAATATTTTTCAAGAGGTAAAACAGCAAAGGGGTGGAGTTCGTCAGTCAACAGCATTGCTAGCTTCGACTGGTAACTCCAGGCTGTCGCTTCTTGTGCACTTGATGAGTAATTCATCACTAACTTATGTACGAGGGGGGACACCTAAAAGTAACAGGAATGTCATCGTAAAACATTTATAATTCCCAGGGGCGTGATGGGGAGAAAAACCAGGCGACTCATTCTCCGATTCTTTATTCGCTGGCCGAGCACTTTCGCCCAGCTGTGGACCCTACGGCTCCACGTCGCCCTTAGGATGGCCGAACGGGTGAAAGTGGTCGTCCAGTGAATAAAGAATCAGCAAATGAGTCATCTGGGGTTTTCCCCCTCACATAAAAAAATGCAACGACAAGAAAATACTTTCTTGGTCAAAATAAGTTACGAGACCCAGGCTACTCATGCTATGAATTTTTATTGGCAGATCAAGCGCTTTTGAGCATCCTCATGTTGATGTCGATTTATAACGTTTTTGGAACCAGGAGCTGCAGGGTCCCATGGTTGTACATCATTGTGAGGATGCCTGAGTAAGTACTTGGCCGGTTTGGAGAAAGATACGCTTGCTTTTCCTGCTCACGATTTTGACACACAAATCCAACTCCGGAAACTTTTGGTTGGAAAAATTCCCACAAAACAGCCACAAATCAAGCTAGGGGGTTCCTTTATTCAAGTGCAGAACAGAGGAAGATTAAAGAAATTCAACCTCTTGCACATTTTTTACGCCGCGATCGCGTTTCTTTCAATTGTGCATTAGTTTTAATTCCAGTTACCAATAAAAAACGGCCCACGCTCAGCGCATATATTAACTAGAAAGTAATTACAAAATCGTATCACTACCAAGCACGCACCAACACTCAAATCAGGTATTCTACTCGTGTATTTAATTTAATTAGAAAACCTGAACTCTGGAGTTTCTATTTCAACTTGAACTTGAATTCGATTTTTATTTTATCATGAATAGTCAAAATTTCGGACGGTTAGCTTCAGTCGAACAAACAGGTCATAAGAGCCCTGCCTCAACGAATAAATAGAGCGATTTGAATTTTTTTCAAAACAACAAATTGACATCTTTTGTACTCGGGGGGTAAAATTTCACAAGTATATTATTTTGCAACGCATTCACGCTAGCACATAAACAGATTTTAGACCATATCTCGAATAGGTTCAGGTCAAGGGAATAATCG
This sequence comes from Tupiocoris notatus, assembly GCA_037159825.1. Taxonomy (NCBI): domain Eukaryota; kingdom Metazoa; phylum Arthropoda; class Insecta; order Hemiptera; family Miridae; genus Tupiocoris; species Tupiocoris notatus. The sequence continues at coordinate 29,829 of JASJUZ010000259.1, read as the reverse complement.
GAATGTACCTGTGTGGATCCGGTTGTGGATAGTGAGGAGTTCCTTCCTCCGGAATCCCTTGCCGCAGACAACGCATCTGTACGGCCTCTCCCCTATTGAGAATATGGTCTAAGTCAAATAATTTCAATTGACGACGTTCGCAGGCACACTTTTTTTGAGGCGTTTTTCTCATACACGCAAGCCTGTTTCACATTATCCGGAAAGTAGTCAGGAATGACGCGGAAGACGTCGGCCAATCAGAGAACGCTGGTATGATAAAAATACTCGAAAAATGAGACACGTTCTGGTTTTTCCCGCATTCATCGTTTTGTTGCTGCGGTCGATTTCTATATACCTTGCATTAAAACTCGGGAGACTGATGATTTTTTTCTCTTCAAATTCATCTCTTTCGCTTCGGTATATGAAATTACCATTGTACGTCTCAAATCGATCCGCACGATTCCGGACGACTTCATTCCGCATTATGTGAAACCAACTTAACCTATCTCTTGTGGCTGGTTATTTGAAGAATTGTCAATACAAATAAAATATGTTGAAGGAGCGTCGACGAAATCGGTCGAATTATATTGCACAGTAGACATGTCATTGTAGCCTAAGGCAAGTCGGGGATTAACATTGCTAATGAATCGCTGATAATTAGAAAAATAAACTGTGTCGACGAATAAATAATGAATATTTGGTACGTTTATACACTGCGAAACTAACGGAATTATTTGGAAACAATTTCAAATAAAAAAGGCACAACTATAAAATAGTTATATTATTTTCCCCCAACAAATTGAAAGCGGGAAGACGATTTGTAACAGCCAAAAACTACCACGAAATCCGTGGAAAATTATTTTTAGACAAGGCGAAGAATTATTTTTCATCGTCATGTTTTAAGAAATTTTTTGTACTTGATTTAAATTTTTGAACGGTAGATGGTTTATTAGGTTATTTTTCAGATTGTTTTTCAAACAGTTTGAGTCGTTAAAGTTGTACGATTGAAAAAGCTTACTGCAATCAAGAGTGAAGAAAATTTGAATGGAATTATTCTGTCCCCATCGGCTACAGTGACAGTCGTGCGTTAATTTGGAACCGAATTTCCAACGAAAATCTGCCAACTTCAGAACAGATTCGATATTTATTTCAGACTAAAACGTGTCTTTCTTGTGAAATTCAGTTAGTGACGCATGAAGAAGTTAGAATAGTTATTAGAAAGATTTTCAGAACTGTGAAGTTCCGATTGATAAAAGAAAAATTCTCAGCTTTGTACCAACGCACGATAATAAACTTCGAGCTGATACGGACAATGCAAAATGGAAGGTTTTCGAACATCAAATATTATCATCCGAACGGATATCGACAAATTGCAACAAAATCGATCCCACAGAGTACAGCGAACGGAGTCGCGATCCAAACCGCAGGCGACAACCGGTCGACATGGGCGAAACATTTCCGCAACGAAGGGGTCTCATTTTTCGAACAAAAAATTCGCTCAGGGGAATATTTTCCGTTCGAAGGTCGCCGGTCAACAGTACCTGTGTGGATGCGGGCGTGAATCGTCAGGTGCTCTTTTCTTCTGAACGACTTGCCGCACACAATGCAGCTCCACGGAGTTTCCCCTAGTGGAACAACATTACAACAAAACCCCTCAACATAATTTGGGAAGGGATGTCTATTGTAAGGGAAAAAAATCGTTTTTAGGCGCTCTGTTCGATTTTAACGTCCTTCGCTCTCAACGTTGGAGCAGAACCAATTGCAAGAAATCCTTTTCCGATTATCCAAACGTGAAATGATTAATTCATGGAGTTAGTTAGCGCCTCGTAACCGCAATCGATACTTCGAGTAAAACGATCGTCCCAATATGAAGATTTCATGCAGAGAGAGAAAAGCGTAGGCTCTTTACGGGGAAGTCAAAGTGATTCGTACATCAGACAATCCATGGGACAAGGAAATTTAAAAAAAAATATAATTTGTAACAACTCATGACCTGAAACTCCTTCCAACCTCTACAGAATATGCCATGGTAATTTATTGACAAAACGAATTGAACAAACTTTCGAAACATAATTAACTACCTAGTTTTATAAGGAAAACAATTTTCTCGAGTTCAGCGAAGAATAAATTAATAAAAAGAATTAATTAAAGAATAATTAATTAAAAAGAAATTCAAACGAGAATAAAAGTGAGCGATCGCAGTACCGGAAGTATCGATTGGCGCAATAGCTAACTGTGTCGGGACTCGATCGATGAAGCTAGGCCCTGAAAACGAAAATGGCGGACATACCTGTATGAATTCGATTGTGAATTGTCAAGTGTTCCTTTCGTCTGAACGCCTTGCCGCACACCAAGCAACTCCATGGCGTTTCTCCTGATCAAAAAGGAACCGCCCGTGTGAATTGTTTGCAAACACGTTTTTCTTCCCTAATATGGCTCTCCGTTATTAAATATTCCAACAGTATAACGAAATTATTTTTCGAGGCAACAGCTATTGATAAACGAGCAAGAAAGTAGGATGCACAAAATAAAAAAAGAAACTATGCTGGCAAAAAAAACCTCAATTTCAAATGTGCACGATGTAAAAATGTTACTTTAATCAATGGTAGATTTCACCAAGTTTCAGCCTTAGATTGAGCTGTACAGGCAACGTCAACAAGGAATGTTACTGGTATAAAAATAAGAAATAAAATGTCAAAAACGGAGAGCCAAATCTATCTAATATTAGAGCCAGTTCCTAACCCTAATAATGGAATTCAAATAAGTCCTACCCAACGAGAAGACGGCTAAAAACTATCAAAGTGGATGAATGGCCAAATGAATCAATTACGGTACCTGTATGAATACGCGTGTGAATCGTGAGATGCTCCTTCCTCCTGAAGGCCTTTCCGCATTCAGTGCAACTCCATGGCGTCTCCCCTAATCGCAAAAGGTGAGATTAAATCTCTTATTCGCCTTGTTCAACGAGAAACGTCTCAAAGGCATTAAAAAAGCCGACTTCATGATAACAAATAGCGAATCAAAATTTTTTTACTTTGGAGATTGGAGTTAACGGCAAAAAGAGAACTTACGGTGAACAAGTAAAAGACATGAGTCGGTTTAGAGTCAGTTAAAAACCGTACAGGGTCAAAAGCACAGAGTCCAGTGTTCGTATGGAAAGAACGTTTTCATCAAAATGCGACTATACAGCATTATTTTGAACAGTTAACAGTAAGCGATTGGGTGAGACGCCAAGCAGAACACATAAGCTAATAAACTGCACAACGCTCGATGGCGCAGAAACTTGAATTTCGTCTATGGATTCCATTCATTGGAAGGAAGAAAACGAGATACGGACAAGGCGATCCGCAGACATTAAACGACAATCCCATAAAACATTCGTGCCATCCATCGATCTACCTTTCCTTCGGATTCTCCATTCACCAGCTCAGTCGACGTCGCGATGTCCTCATTCGACCGATATCCATTCGCCGATAATGTTCATGTGCATTCAAACAGATCAATCAACATTAGAGCAAGAACTATCAACTGCTTAGGCCGCACCAGCGGGCGGTAGATTAAATCGTGACAATATGCAATAGACCATCCCAGCCAAAAAGGGAGCGCACAGGTACAAGTCAACGGGAACCATGGAAACAAAAAACAGAAAGGCGAATACAGAGCACGAATCCGTTCGCATGGAAGGTCGCAACAAAGATAAGCCATGGATTGGAGGACCGTATAAAATCGTCGATTTTCCCATAACAGAAGGAGCAACAGAATAAGACAAATAAAGATACCCGGCGAACATACGAGAGAAAAAACATAACATGACCGAGAAGACCGTCGGAAATAAAAACTCCCTCGTCGTTCGGGAAGTAATTTCAGAGGCGGTAAAGGCGAAAAATAAAAATTAACTGTTTCAACTGGACTCCATGCTTCTGTACTCTGTGGGGTCGTTTTACATACTTGAAAAATAAAAGCATCGGCTTTCAACAGTAATGATGAATTAGTTATTCGATAAACAAATAAAGTAGAACAATTAACAAAAACATACTACACAGGTTGGACAGTACCTGTATGAATGCGAACGTGAATTGTGAGATGCTCCTTTCGTCTGAAGGCCTTGCCGCACTCGGTACAGCTCCACGGCGTTTCACCTGTTGAAGAAGCGAGGAATGAATATTTTGAAATCTCACTGAATATCAAAGGAGAACTTTGCGTGAAGATTTTGTTAGTGCGACAGAACAAAATGCAATGAGGGTTTGAAATGCTGGCAGAAACCTCCGGAAGTTTTACCGATCTTGAACGGATTCAGCAACGAAATTGACCAAGCTTTCACCCGTTGGAGTGTTATCATAAATTGTTAGCTCATTTTCAACACATGCTTCAAACCGTTTAGTACTAAGAAGATTTATTTTCAGATTGAGTGGTTTCAAAAGTTACAACTGTCGAAATTTACAAGGTACCAGGTGAGGGAAAATTTCAAGGGGATATTTAAAGTGATATCATAGAGCAACACTGGGTTTTTTGGGAAAGCGGATATCAGCAGCATCATGATCGTTATCCTTCTTCGTCAACGTGAGAAGTTGAACGGATTTTGAAAGCTTTTTTCATCGCTCGGTCACCTTCTTAGAAATTTGTATATGATACATCATTTTGGTTGGAGTGTTTGTTTATGGTTCAAAATACATAGTTTTCACCAGTTTGACACGTTAAGGTTTGGTTTCCACATTCAACTTTGACAGCGGTGTTTGTTGACAAGATCCTGGAAAACGCGTTTCTCGAACCTCTGTAAAGCGGGGTTCACAAGCCTTGTCAAATGCATTGGTGCGTTAAGCGTTGAATCCGACAAAACCTGGTGGGGACTAATAAGCTCCGCCCATTTGAGAACGGCAGTTCATAAACAATGATAACGCAAAGCGTCAACTGATGTAATCCTGAGCGACTGATGAGAAAGTTTGTAGAAATGCTCTTTGATTGCTATCGACAATTGCTAGTTACCAAGAGTAGAACCGTTAGAGCGGGAAAATATTCAATGAAAGTAATCGAATGGGTTTGAATTTAGGGTTGGGACATCAACATCAATGTTAGACAGACATCAATGTATCGGACTAAAAACATCGATGTCTAGGCTTCGATATTTTTTTTACATTGGTGTCTATGCTTCGATGATTTTTTCAACATCAACGTTTTAATTCTGATTGAAAAAAAAAATATATATTTTTTAAATCAGGATTAAAACGTTGATGTTAAAAAAATCATCCCTACTCCTACCCAGTATCGAAACAAATATCGGTGTCAATACCAAAAAAGTATCGATACTCCGATAAATTGTTGGTATCTTAACGTCCCTAGTATGACAATTGGGGACAAAACGGAGCACAGATTTCCTATAAAGTGAACCTTCCTAATTTGCTGCTCGATAGGGATGGGCACTTACCGATCCAAGCTGTCCCTGTTCCAAACTGTTCCAGTTCCGGGTCTGGAACGGTTCCAAATTACCGATCCAGTTCCATATTTCGCTGCCTAACAAACCCACAGAGTAAAAATGTAACTAGTATTTCCCTACCTAGGTAGGAACGACTTACATAAGTCGTTGCTTTTACCTCATGGAATTCTAACAATTAATAAGGCTAACTCAACCTTGATACAAGATACAAAACCTAGTTTTAAGATACAAAACATAGATGATAAGTACAATGAATACTTCCTCCTCAAAAATTCTGAACGTCGAACGGAAAAAACTTACTCCGAAATTTCAAATCCCCATTAAATCTAAAACAGTGAAGTTAAAAAATCAAAGAAATATGAGTGTTATCGAAGTCAAGACAAAGGTTTCAATTTTTATAAATCCAAAATCGGTTCACTAGTTTCTTTGGGATAAATCAAAATAGAAAAAAACAGTAAGCTATAAAAACTACAAGTAGCTTTCTTCGTAGAAAATTTTCCCGTCTGGCCCTCCAATCAGAATCTTGATTTCAAGCATTACAATATTTCCATTCACGCATAATTCACTTTCATAAAAATGGAAATAAAACTAACCAAAATACTATTTTAAACGCGTTTGATTTACTGACTACCTACTGGATTGAAGATGTAGCTGGATCGGGAACGTAACTAGATCGGTAATGGAACTGGATCGGGAACGGAGCTGGATCAGGAACAATGGAGCAGTTGGACCAGTTCTGGAACGTTCCATCTCGAGATTAAGTTCCACGTTCCCGAACTGACAGCATCGGCACATCCGCTCTCCATAATTCCCTAACCTTTATCATAGAGCCAACCACCAACAATGCCACAATAAGCCAAAATCACCACCACCATTAGGTTGCAACCAAGGGAGCTTGATAAGCTCAAGAGGAATCGGTAGTGCATTACCGAGTAAAGTCGGACGCGACTCGAGCACAACGTACCTGTATGAGTTCTGGCGTGATTTGTCAGATGTTCCTTCCTAGTGAAAGCCTTTCCACATTCGTTACACCGCCAAGGCGTCTCGCCTGTGTGCTGTCTTGTATGGTTGACCAAATGGTCGCGCCGAGCGAACGCTTTCGGGCAGAGGTTGCATTTGAACGGCGTTTCCCCTGTATGACCACGCTCGAGATTAACTACCGATTCTTTTTGCAAACTTCATTGCAACAATATTCACAGACGCAAGTGTTGCCTGCAAATCAATCGAAAGCCAAGAACGCCCGGGGGCGATTCGCCTAACAAGTTCACCAGATTTTAATGCGACACCTGGATCGCAGTTGAACGGGACTTGGGATTGATGCGATGAAATCACTGAAGATAACGTCATTATCGATGCAAAACCGATTAGTAAAGCTGTTTTTCACATTCGAGCGACCAATGGTTCAACCAAGTGGTGGTGATTCAATGTCAGGCTTTCTAATCGACGATTTACTTGGATGGCGAACCGTTAAACACCTTAATTGGCGGTGACCACTTACGCTACAAGTACAACAGTGAACTATATTGTTAGGAAATACGCTAAATACGGTCCTGAAGCCCACAGGTCGTATTGTGTAAAATTTCATGTGATAAAACTGTGCAATGCTTCCTACGTCATCCGAACACAGCTTACCAACAATGATAATCTCCTAGAGTATCGATCATGTCAAGTACAAAAGATATCAGTCGAGTAAGACAGTATGCAACGCCCGTTTGAACAAGATTCATCAGTTCAACGGCTGCTTAAGCGAAGAAAACGGCTTGTCAAGTATTCGATCAATGTTTAAACGTGGGATAACAGCTCATCACTGCATCAACAATAAATGAAGTCTGTTTAAAAACAGGAAATCTCCTCTTGACTAATCATTTAATTGAAGCAATCATTTATGTTTTGAGGCCAAAAAAATTAACGTACTGGGTTGGTGAGGGGGAGAAGAACTAGGCGACATGTTCTCCGATTTTTTATTTACTGGCCGAGCACTTTCGCCCCTTCGGGCATCCTCAGGGCGATGTGGAACCATAGGTTACCACAGCCAAGTTCGGTCGGACTACTGACCGAACTTGGCTGTGGTAACCTATGGTTCCACATCGCCCTGAGGATGCCCGAAGGGGCGAAAGTGCTCGGCCAGTAAATAAAAAATCGGAGAACATGTCGCCTAGTTCTTCTCCCCCTCACCAACCCAGTACGATGAGACATGCGACGACTCAACCAAGAAGCAAAAAAATTAATATACAAACTAATTTCCATTTTTTGGCAAAAAAAAAAAACTTTAAACAATATGATAAAATTCTAGAACGGCCAGTTAGTGGTTTTTACCGCTTTGAGGACCTATCAACTCTTGAGTTAACGTAGTAATTTACAACCGATTAATACGTTCTTTTCTTAGTACTAACATCCTCTAATTATTTTCATTTAAATGTTCTCGTTTCTTGAAATGACTCAATATTTTGCGAGTTGAACTCGGTGAAAATCTTGTACATTTCCACCATCTCGTTTCTTTTGTTCGAATTTGTATTTTTATTTTTGAAAATACTACGCGCCGAGCATTTAAGGTCTCGTCCATACGATTATTTTTGCAGCCATTGAGCAATTTCAAACAAACGCAAACACCAAATAGTTATAAAAACAAGTCGCAACTATGAAAATTTAGTCGCCAATTGGCTTTTGGTCACCTAGGTGATCCAGAATCACACTCAAGTACTAGTGAAATAAACGACGGTTCTCGGTTAAACAAGAAAGATCATTCAACCGCTGCTGAAACGGTTTTCCGTCAAAATGGAATATTTTACACAGCATTGCAAAAACTAACCTGTATGTCTGTTCATGTGATTGGCAAGATGCTCCTTGCGCGAGAAGCCTCGCCCGCACTGAGTGCAAATGTGATTCTTGGGCGTGTTGCTAGCAGGAGCCGGTCCAGCAGTCGGAACCTGATGGGCCGCAGCTGTGCTTGGCATAGGAGGTGGCTGAAGTGTTTCTACAAGAGTATGGCCGTTCCATTCTTTAGCCACTGCCGCCGCAGCAGCTACCACGTCTCCCGTATTTTCGACTGGTTGAGCTGCGTTGTTTTCCTCCTGAGACAAAACAAGCACAATATATTTCCCATGAATATACTCAACACATATGAAAATCTAATGTAACTCGAAGGTCGTTATAAAATTAATAGGAAAATATAAAGTTACTCACTGGAAGGGAATGGTATCGCGCGTGTACCATAAGTTGATACCGATAGGGAAACACTCGACCGCACACCGTACATTGGTGGCCCTTGAGTGAACCGAATACTTCGTGACAGAAAAGCGAATTCAGCTCTTCAGGTGTCATCTGGAATCAAAATTCGTTTCCCAATGACTGTTCATTTCCAAAATCGAACGAACCGCAAAAATTAACTGATGATAGACAGCTTTGTAATGATAAACAGACGATAATGATTGACAGATTTGTGCACTTATCTCCCCTACTTCTCGATGAATTCCATAAATTATTTACATTTATCCTGACACCAATTAGAAGCATGATTGTCAACGAGGGTTTTTCGAATACTTGCATCTACTGGTCAATATCCTATTTAGCGATGAAAATATTTCACGGTTCTATTTGTTGAATCAAATTAATTTTATGTATAAGACAGTTTTATTGCATTGTGTGTTCTTTTAAAACTTAAACGTAGGAGTTTTGGTTGGTAAAATCATACGTCTCTAATGGTCACCACGATCTGCCATGATTTGACAAAGTAACCAAAACTACTACGTTCAAGTGTTCAGGGAAAAAACCCACTAATGTTACAACATTGTATATTGCTCTTGTAGTGTTGTAATAAGGTTATGTGTCAAATTGTTGCTATAAAAAAAGATGTAAGATCCTTGGACAAAAAAATATATATAATATATATAAATAAGTATTTATTATATTTCATTTATGTATAATTTTTTTATATAATATAAAAAATTGTATGTGTTCCCTAGTTAACAGAGTTGCATTTTGACTGGTTAAACTGTAAATTTCTTATGGTCACAACATCCACGATCCGCTAAGCGACAACCATAAGAAACTTATGATTTAAAAAAGTACTCAAAATTAAGAACAACGTTAAAATTTTGAGAAAAAATCCACGCAATTCACTAAAACTCTTTAATGTTGTAATATTCTGTACTTTTGCTATAATAATTATGATTAAATGTCATATTACCGTTATGGAAAAATGTGAGATTTATAATAATGATGAATGTTTTTCTCAAATTTATGCTTTTAACGGTGTTTTTCCACAGCGACGGTATTATTGGGGAAGACGCCTATTTTTTATTTTCGTTCCTAATGGCCTGAATTCTGCTATTTGGTGTCAGCCGAAGAGGGGAATGACCAATATTTCATGAAAATTGTGAGTTTCCGCGGAGAAAATCGTTAAGGAAAATCAGCGGTTTGAATAAACCCGGAGATGTAACTCCAACCGATTGAAGTAACTCCCTAGAGCGCTCTGCAGTCGGCTGAAAGACAGACAACAACAACACGGTCTTTAAGACTGGAGTCATGCTAAATCGAGTGACGCTTACTTCACTGCTACTTGTTAGGTTTTTTTAATTGTCGAGTTAGTACCGCCCAAAATGCCTCATAATTGCTAAGGGGGGGGGGGTAATCTCACAGCAAACTCAAATCATTGCTCCCAATGTTAGTTTATTCTTCCGCAGATACAAGCGCTAGTATCGATATTCACGTTCAACGGACTAGTTATGACGTAATAACTATTCATTTTTCGTTCAAAATCATCGGTTTTCATTAGCGATTTTCTTCGCGGAAACTCACAATTTTCATGAAAAATTGGTCATTCCGTCTTCAGCTGACACCAAATAGCAGAATTCAGGCCATTAGGAACGAAAATAAAAAATAGGCGTCTTCCCCATTACGTTCCCATACGTCCTAATAGAGACCAAAATCCACGGTCCACATGACGCTAACAGTATAAAAATTTAAAAGCCAAAATTCCCTATTATACAGATTTATTCGGTACTTACGCTAACTTTGAGTGAATGTGCGGATGCGAGTTCGGCCTTGACGTCCCCCATCGTGCCAACGCCGATGAGCGTTGGCGGTTGGACGAACTCTGTCCCGCAGTAGCTGGAAACAAATGATTTGGAAAAAACCGATTAATGGCGAGATTGCCACCGAGTTGAAGGCGATCTCCGCTGTACCAGCGAAGCGCTCAGATTTCTAGAAGTGCTGCTGCACTAAGGAGTTATGAAGCTGATGAGGAAAAAATAGATTCGGTATTCAATAATAAACGATTGTAATCGTTCACAAAAAAAAAAAAAATAAATAAATAATAATAATAATAAGAAAAATAGAAATTAAAAAATAATAAGAAAAATAGAAATTAAAAATTTAAAAAATAGAAATTGAAAAAATAATAATAATAATAAGAAAAATAGAAATTAAAAATTAAAAGAATAATAAGAAAAATAGAAATTAGAAATAAAAAAATAATAAGAAAAATAGAATTTAGAAATAAAAAAAATAAGAAAAATAGAAATTAAAAAAAAAGAATAATAAGAAAAATAGAAATTAAAAAAAAAAGAATAATAAGAAAAATAGAAATTAAAAAATAATAATAATATAAGAAAAACAGAAATTAAAAAAAATAATAGTAAGAAAAATAGAAATTAAAAAAATAATAAGAAAAATAGAAATTAAAAAAAAAATAATTTAAAGAAAAATAGAAATTTAAAAAAAAATTATGACCGGGGGCTGTGAGGGGGAAAAACCAGGCGACTCATTCTCCAATTCTTTATCATTATACTTTGAAAAAAAATTTATTTCTTATATTTGATGTTTCAAGTTTCAAGGCACGTAGAATCCACCATAAAAAAAATCCGTCCGTCCGCCGGCGACATTTTTTTTAGGTAACCGTGATTGCTGAATTCTTGACATATCTACCAGAAAAAATTTTTTGGTCTGAAAATGGCTCAATGCTCAAGCCAAATGTCGAACTCAATTTTAAGTGTGTTTTTGGGGGTTTCGAGGGGGGAAATTCTATAGTCCTGGGTTTTTTGCTTTTTTTGTACAAAGGTGGGTTTCGTATTAATTTCTACAGATTTTTTGACGCTGAATCGAATGAGACAATAACAGAGTCGATTGCTTTGATGGTTCTCGAGTTATCGGAGCATTGGTGTGAATTTATTTCGAAAAAATCGTTCTGAACTCGATGAGAAGCTCATTAAACACTCTCTCAAGCTCTATAGAATATTTCAACTTTTTTGTGATAGTACAATAAAAAAAATAATTAAAATTATGATAGTTGCCAGGGGGGTTTTCTTATAGCGCTCTGTTTTGTAGGTGGAGACGTTCACAAACGTGTACGGGATCGTTACTATATTTCATATGCCCGATGGAAGCGAAGGAACAATAAACCTCTGTAAGTAGCCTTCACAACCATCACTTGCAGTTTTTTCTTCAGGATAATGAACTAGGCCAGTGGTTCCCACTCTTAGTGGGCGATTTGGGTTCGACAGGGGGCGATGAGTATTAAAAGGCAGAAAAAATAAATCTGCACTATAGGGTAGAATCTTCACTGTCGCAGATACAGGGTAAAGTTAACGTTTTAAATTGATATACATTATTATATATTTTTTACTTTTATTCTGTAAAAGAGTGTTAATACATTTCTTTGTTTTTATGTAAAATCCGAACATCAAATAAAAAAAAAATTCTGTTTGTCCGCGGTTTGCACTTTTTCGGCCAAACTATAATGGCTAAATTATTGAAATTTTCACCAAAAATCAATCTCGGTCCTACGACGACCCAATTCTTCAACCAACTTGCTAGCTCAATTTTAAGGGTATTTTTGGTTGGTTTTGAGGGGGAGAAAATTAATATTTTCCAGGGGTATTCAGAAAAATGTGTATTCGGTATCAAATTGTATAGATTTTTGGACGCTGAATCGAATGAGACCATCGCGGGGTCCATAGTTTTAATGGTTCTCGAGAATTTGGGAGATTTTCAGAAATTTGACACGAGAGTATAACTCGAAATCGTTCTATACTCGTTGGATTGCAAGTCAAACAAACTCTTCAACAATACCGTTAGGTGAAAAATTCAGAATAATTAGGAAATTAAGAAAAATAAAAATGATTAAAATTGCAATAGTTGCTAAGGGGTTTTCCCTTGGGAAAACGTTCACAAATGTTCAGAATATAATTATTCTGTTCAGAATTCATTCAAATTCAGAATTATAATTATTATTATTGAAGCAAAGGAATAATAAACCACTGAATAATCATTTGAAGCGGGGGTTTTTATTTTTTTAATTTTTTTTTTTTTTTTATTGACGGTGAAGAAGTGAGTCCTTGTATCTCCAATTTGGGTGAAAATGAGATTATGGCTCCGATCAGGTAAGTTCTTCGGTTTTTACCGATTTTAGCCCTCATTTGGTCGATTTTCGAATTATTTCGGCTCAAAAATTGCAATTGTTGATACCTCGTTTCCTGGATTTAGAAATATTATTCTGAAATAATGCAGTTTTTTGCTCTCCTGTAAAGTAAGGATAATTCTTCACCGTCGATATTCGGATTCAACAAACGTTTCAAGTTGAACAGAGGGGGTTAGAAAATTTTTTTTCTAGGGCGATTACAACGGTTTATTTTCGCAAGAAAATAAAACAGTAATTCTACCAGTCTTACGATAAAATTCACTATTTTGCTTCCTTATCATTGTAAAGTGCTCGCGAGGACTTTCTGTCCAGAATTACGCGAACAATCGTAACAATAACATAGCAACCGCCGATTGGCGCATTATTGCTAGGATACAGCCCTTAAGGAAGCCTTGGAGTTGCTTCAGCTAACAAACCCTTCGAAACAACGACAAGCTCCTCGCAAAATGGAAGTTTCACTAGTTATCGATTAATCAGTTCCCTTAGAAAACATCCTCTCGCTCTTACATCCGAGCCCCGATAATGAAGAATTACCGCCGAATTTTCCCCCCGCAACGGACGAAATAAAAAAAATTAATTTCCATCTATAGAATCGGCGCTGACGTGTAAATTTAAGTAATATTGCTAGCGATTCCGTCCGAAAACGGGAGTGGGTGGTGTAAGGGAGGGGATATGAGTCATTCCGATCCGACACCCCCGTCCGCGGTAGCACAATACAAAGGGGGAAAATCATTAGGATGGAAATTCAGCTTATCGATTGAAATACGTCGAACTCGTCGTTTGCCGAAAAGCGGGGTGAAAATTAGGAAAACGATGAAATAAACGACGGACTCACCTCGTCGAGGGACGGTTTACTTTGGCCTCATCGCCGCCGTCTTTCCGCTGAACGGCCTGAAATTTCAACAGGGAAAATTAATTAATTAAATAATTATTAATAACCGGCCGAGGAAGTTCAAGGGATGGGAAGACTAAGAAAACGACGGTCAAGGTGAACGCCGAGGGAGGTCTATCTGGACGAAGGCGTTGGGACGTGCGGGGAACGGGGAGAGAAAGTTGGTGAGGCCGTCTGGAACTATGCGACTGAGGGGGGTGGCGGTACAAAATCGTGCGTCGGGACGAAATTCGAAAAAGTCCGACGGTTTTTGGATTTCGGCGAAAGAAACGGCCGACGTCAACAACGCTAACGTCAAAGTGGAAAAGTTAGGCAAGGTAGACGGGAAGTTTTCGGAAGATGGGAGGATGCGAAGTGGAAGGTGGAGCTATGAGCGAGCAGAAGTGACGCTTACCTGCAGGGCTATAGGATTTTCCATGGCGAGATCCGTTGGGGGAGACGGTGACCATCTCCTGCTCCCGACACTCGGAAACCGATTCAGTCCGATCCTATCGAATCGGCCCTCCTAGCGAATTAGGCGCCCCGCGTTTTAACAACATTTCCCCCCAAATTCGGCTGAAAATTGCGTCAAGCTTACGAGAAAATCCGACGGACCCATACGATAGACGGTAGTGGAGACATTTTGATTTCTCGAACAAGGGGAATCCGATAACAGGTTAGCCAACGTAAGAGAATGGAAAATTTTTATTTTTTATTATTTTCCTGATTTTTCTGTATTAAATAATACAACAGTTTTTCCGTCGGATTTACCGAACGATGAGAAAACTAAATATGGTGAATTTCCGTATGCGCAAAATGAATTATCGCCAGAAAAATTTTCACAGCGTGGAAAAATCAACATTGTCAATATACGTGCAGCTGTTATCCTTACTTTCGAATTTTCACAAAAAACGTCGGCTGTTCTGTTGAAAATAAGGTTTTACGAGCGAATTTTCGAAGAATGCAGAAAACAATTTGTATATTTCTTCGAAAATTTGCTAAGCGTTCAAAGCCATACCTATTTTCAAATTACAAATTAATTATAGAGTGAATTTTGCGGCTTGTAAAAATCTCAATTCCTCGATTGCGCAGATATTTCAATATTTCACGTCAATTCTGACCCCGAAATTTAACTTCCTCAAATTCAAATTTAATTAAAAAAATTTCAATGTATTAGTGGGCTAAAAAAATTGGTGACCACCCGTTTGTTGAACTTCGTTTAAAAAAAAAGATTTTAGGCCAGGGATCAATCATGGCTTCTAACATAGTTTCAATAAAAACATTCGAAAAAATAAAATTTGATAAGATAAAAAAATAAGATTTTCCACATTTGAAAATTACTTTTTTTCCAAATGGTTTTTAAAATAAAACTTTCTACCAGCATTTAAAGTAGACTATAATCAAATAAAAAAAACAACGCTGCAAATGATTGTACAGTGGTTTATTATTATTCGCTTCAATAATGTTTCAAAAATTATAATTTATTATTCGAATTAAATTGATTGATTGATTATGTTTGTTTAACTTGATTTATTAATCGTTTTCGTAAATTTAAACACAGCATGGGCAGACCAAAGACGGGTTATAGGGTATATCAAAAATTATCAGTCCTCCAAAACAAAAATGATAAACGTTCAAAAACCGCTGAGCGTGGAGAATCGAATAGATAACTCTCCGGCAATCTTCACTCCAGTCCACCAGGCAGCGACACTTCCGAGCCGTGATGATTGATGAATTGAATTCTTGAATGAATAAATAAACTGAATATATGAATTAAATTGATTGATTTATTAATTATGATCATTAATTGATTGATTATGATGATAAATTGAAATAAATTTAATTAAAAATTAAACAATTTATTATTTGGAATTTTTTAAATTATTTGAAACATTTTTTTTATTTTGTTTTAATTTTAATGATTTGGCTTCGCTATGAATGCAATGTCCAGAAATACCACTCAGAAAGCGGGTGATTCCAAGGCGCAATCCAACAAAACTGCGGAGATGATATTTGATGATTCGTAATCCCGCAACTAGATGAATCGACAAAGGTGACGAAAAATAATATTAATACCAACGGGTGTATTTGTAAAAATGTATTTTCTACAAAAACAAGGCCACTTGCAACATGCTCCCGCAAGGCAGTTGCAATCGAATACATCGAAACATACAGAAAACAATTCAGCATTCAACGAGTGCACCTATCACATTTACACGAGTACATTGGAAAACTGAGATTGAGCAAAACGGTCTCAAGACAGAAAGATAAGGCGAAAATATTATTACGACTAAATAATAATATCAGGGGGTGCAAATTAGAGAAATCTATAGACAAGTTCACCGTGATATAGGGATGGGAGCGTCTGGAACATGGCCGGTGTTGCCTCACTAGCGCTCCTCGAGGCCGTGGCATCATGCGAAGCGGCAGGGCTGTCGTTACAGAAAACAATTACAGCTTGGGGACATTTCAAAAAGCTGTTAAAAAAAAACTAATCGAGATAATGAAAAAATAATTTTTTAATCAAAAAGATGACGTTATGTAGTTTTTTGAAACTGTTTCAACAACAATATCGTCCTTGATGGCCTTGCCGGGCAATAATATCGAGCCTTTTGTGGAAGTTTCATGCTTGAGAATTTCTCGAGGCCAAGAATCGGAGAGGAACATGAACGTGAGAGCTTCCGGTTCCAACAAGATGGTGCTACAGCACACGCAGCCCGTCGTTCACGGTCTATTCTCCAGGAGATGTTCACCGGGCAGGTGGTCTCCTTGCATGAGCCCATTCAATGGCCTCCGCGTTCCCCTGATTTAAGCCGTCGTCAATTTTATCTATGGAGTTAACTGAAGGCCAAGGTTTTTAAACATCGACCAAGGGCCCTGGAAGAACCTAGAGTCTGATAAATTAAAATAAATAGGGGACTAGATTCAAATGCAGGGGTGACTAGTCCCCTATCTAGACCCCTATTTATTTTTATTTATTAGACTCTAGGTTCAAAAAGCGGACGTGTTTTAGAAAATTTCCAATTCATGACAATCCCAGCCTTGTGGAGCTATTACAGGTCCTATTTTTTTTAAACTTTTTTATAAAAGATGTTTCCTGAAGAGGCCCAGAGTGGCGAAAGCGCTAGAAAGATAGAAATACAAGATGAGATAACGTCGCCAATAATGTCTTAACCTCAACCCCACGTCGAATCAAATGGATACGCAACAAATCACAACGTATCAATTAATATTTCCCCAGAAATTATTTATAGGACACAGGAGTTTAATGATATTTTTTCTCATCGGAGAAACTGTCAAGAAAACAGAAACGTCGACGAGAAACAAAAACAATAATACGAATCAACTTCCAAAAGTCAAGCTCTCGGCCATCGATAGTTTCGAATATCGATATGTACTCATTGATACATTCTTATCGATATTTGGAAACGATATTCAAAACGATATTTCCTTTCAAAATCCCATCCCTACTGTGATATTGTTTTGCACAAAAATCGCACACGAGCGATCGCTCAATTCTGTCTTCCACTTTACCATCTCAATAACAATGTTAACTAGATTCGCTCATAATAAAACGATGGATACATTGATTATATACAAATTCTCCTCAATACAATGTCTATAAGAACTCTAGAGGGAAAACGTTTACAAAACTAAACTATTCACAGTCTTAATCACGTTCATTTCGGCAAAATAACATTACGTACGAATCTCGTAACAATATACAATCGTCAGCGTTTCCAATCATTAGGGAACAGTACCGAATTATGAAAATATTCAAGTGATTTAAAGCTCGCTGAGCTAGAGCTCTCTTACGAACACTAGATACACTATGTTGAATTTTTAGTCTTAAAATACAGTCGAAATCGTTTACATTCCAATAACTGGAGAGGATTAGGTTAACTTATTCTTCCGAAAGTATGAACTTTTTTCAATGAATGGAAAAAATTGTAATCTGATAATTTTTTATTCGTAATACGGAGAAAACTTAGCCATTTCATTACCTATTTTTGCGCGTGTATCGTTAAATTTTCTTGTATATTGGTGTTGAAAGAGGCGAAAACATGGCACACAGTTCTACAATTATTTTATTGCTTGCAGAGAATTCACCGAGCCAAGTTTACGCATCGAATGGTTCTACGAATCGCTGTTGAAGCCCGAAGGGGCGAGATTAATAAAAATGCAAAAAAAAACACCGGAGAACAAGTCACCAAAAATGTCTCCCGCTCAATTCCAACAAGAAAAATTTTCAGGTTAGAAATCATTTTTTGACACTAAAAAGTCAACACGTTCAAGAATAAATAAAGCTCGGTTATTTCAAAATAGAAATACGTTCGTAATCGATTTGAATTCAATTAATTTATCGTTCAACTCCAATTTTCCTTTGACCGAATTTTCATCATAAAAAGAACTAATTTTATAAAAATAAAAAAAATATTTGGAGCTACTGCAATTTAAACGATTTCAACTATATTTTCTAAATGTGATGGCCCTGAGCTATCGATTGACAATTAATTGAAGCATAGAAAAAAACAATGCAGGATTCCTAGTAAATATTGGTGAAGTAATAGTGCAACTAATATTATAAATGAGAACACACCTTAGTCTAAACGAGGAAAAACGCGAAAATCTAAACAACGTATGAAAACGAGGAATGTTAAATGAATTGGGAGAAAATCGTGTCGAAAAAGGAACCCTTCAAAGTCAGAAATTTTTTTTCAAAATTGCAAAACTGATTTGGAATGCAATTTTCCAACGGATTTGAGTTTGAAACGGATTTTCATGCAATGGATCACAAACTATTTTTCAAAAATACTCATATTTGGTCCGCCCAACTCAACAGATCAAGATCCTAAAGCAGGAACACTAAGAAAATAACGTATTAATAAAGTTTTGTCAACGAATTAACCTGATTTCAAAAAGTGTATACATTTTATCTAAAAAAAGTCTGCAGTAGTGTACGAAATTTTCAAAACCTCTTAACAAAATTCCACAACGTTCAAATTAGAGGACAGATTTATTTTTCCCATTTGGTTTTTTGCGACGAATCAACGCTAAAAGGAGCTTAAAAATTGATTTTTTTCTTCTTTCTGTGTCGAGTTACGATTATTTTACATCACCGGTTATATCATCTACTCTGAGGTAGATGGCCGAAGGCGGATTCGAGGAGGTAAGCTGTAGTGCCATTCGGAGGACGAGCCGTCCGATGTATCAGAGGAACTTAGTTGGCCTAACGGTTTACGCCGCCGGACGCCGATCGTGGTCAAACGCGAATTTGGGTCTTCGCAGAGCATCTGCTTCAGCAACGATGCCTGGAGAGAGGAAGGGAATTATTATTGTATTTTTCAAAGTGCTAAAGCTACTTGTACACAGCTAATGAACGTGGAAAACTAAAGTAGGAAAAACAATAAATGAATAAAATGAAATCTGAAAGTAAAATTCTCGATAATCGGAAACTAAACTAAGGCTCAATATTGATATTATTAGATTATTGATAAAAAGCTATCGCTAATTCAAAGCATAATAACGATGTTGATTCATAATCGATGGGCAGCCAAATAAAGGACAAAATCAAAGGCGAGATAATGTTCCCTAAATGTAAGAGTGCTGCCACTATGAAAACATCGATGCTAAACGATAGCGGCATACTAGTTTTCTTACACAAAAATCACAGACAACAGAATCTTGCAGAGTTTACCTCTTCGGAATGTTTCTCTTCAAAGTCTTTGGGAAATTCGAGCCGCCGAACGGCCGAAAGTGTTTTCGCCCTTTCCATTTGCGTTGAGAAGGCGGTCAAAAGTTCGAACAGGATGACGCCCAGCGAGAATATATCAACTTTGTAGTCGTATTGCTTTCCTTCGAGCTGCAGCATAAAAATGAGAATTAGTTTAACCCGAAACTGCGGTAACATCGAATTATCGTGACCGAAAATGCAGGCATTTCATTGTTGAGTCATTAACACCGGATCGAACATTTTCCATTTGATTTCCAAATAGAGTCCGACAGTTCATTGGACGATCGAGGCTTTGTATCTCGCCTTCATAGTTTCTCGTATTCCCGGCATCTAAGCTGCACATAAATGCACTAATCAGCAACTTGAGCAGTCTGGGAAAATGCGATTTCCAACAAGACCGCGATACGCCGATTCGCTGCGATTGATTTTCAAGAGGGATTCCTACTTCTTCCAACCGTCTTGCCTACCCGAGGACCCGATCAAATGAGAAAACAGAAGAAATGAAGTACGAATCAAAAATCGCCACAGTTTCCAAAGAGAAACCAGCATAGATTATGCAGTACTTCAGTGTTTGAGTCGGCAGACAGATATAACCAACTATAAAATCGAGAAACTCGTTCCAAGTCCGCAGCGTTAGTACAATATTGTTACTGAAAAACTAGCCATGTGACTGGGACGGTACAATATCGACGATATATTGGAGTATTGAAACTTTTTTGGTATTGACAACGATATTTGTCTTCTTTTTTCCTTGTCGTCGCATTTCTTCATGCCCAGGATGGCTCCACGTCGCCCTGAGGAAGCCCGAATGGGCGAAAGTGCTCGGCCAGCCAATAAAGAATCGGAGAATGATAATACTATTAATAATCTAAGCAACATCGCCCTCACAATTACTAACAACTATGATCTTTCCAGACTGGGCCTTCAAACATAATAAATACCCACAGGGAAAAAAATTCCGTCGGTTACACTCACCTGCTCGGGACTCATGTAAAGATGCGTGCCAACGTGAGCAGTGTGTCCCATTCCGAAAGTGCCATTTTGAAAAACGGGGCTCCGCTGTTCAAAAATACCATCATCATCAGCCATTGTCGTCACAAGACCGAAATCGCCAACTTTGATTTGTCCATCGTACGAGAAGAAAATATTGGACGGCTGAAAAGGAGGGAAAAGTGAGTCAATTGTAGAGGTTTTCAATCTAAACGACTTCTTTATCTTAACGCTGCAGTGAATTATAATACCTTAAGGTCACGATGGATGAGTCCTTGGCAATGGACGTAATCAACAGCAGAAACAATCTGTTCGAAAATATTGAGAACTTTGGATTTCTCCCGTTCTCGATTGCAGTTGAGCCAATCTTTGAGCGAGTCTTGTTGGCAAAGCTGCATTTGAATGTACAGGAACTTCCTAAAGATTATAAAATAAAATCAGTCATTGGATCAGAGACGGGATCCGTTGAAAAGTATCTAAACTGTTGGAAAAAAAAAACTGCTAGAGTAAATGACTTTTGAGAGAACGCTTATATGATTAAAATTCAGACTACGATTTGTTGCGTTATTCTAATGTCAGAAAATTGAACAACCATCGATTATCAATTATTACTACATTTTTCCTATTATTACGAGGGCGTCGCCAGAAGTTCCATTCCCCTATTTTTTAAACCAACTTTAAAACACGGGAAAAATCTGAAACTTGCAGGGAATGTTGTTTAGAGCGTTGTGGCAACAGTGATTTTGTCCAGAGGTCGTATGATAACCTGGTCAATCGTTGCAGTCTTGTAAGCATGGCGAGTGCATTCCCTACCGTGTCCACCTTGGAGGTGCGTGCTATCATCAGATTTTTTTCGCTGAAAGGGAAAACGGAACCTGAAATCCACCGCAAATTGGCTTCAGTTAATGGTGAGGACTGTGTTAAGGTTCAAACTGTGCGTGTTTGGCGTGACACATTCGTGAAAGGACGAACAAGTTTGGAGGGTGATCAGGAAGACCCGGCGCAGCTAGGAAAGGTGGGATTGTGAGATCGTCGGCTCAACATTTAAAAGTTTTTGATAAATTTGGGTGGCCAGAAGTTTCGGATTGATGAGCAACGGAAGGCAGCAGTGACGACCTGAAGAAAGTGAGCATGCAGCACTATGAAGACGGCTTGAAAAATTGGTGCCACGGTATCCAAAATGCATAGAAAAAAACGGCGACTTTGTAGAAAAATAATAAAACCCTTGCTGAATAAGAATAAAATATCAAAACTTGAAAAAAGTGAGCATTTTATTTTTTCTTCCCTAGGGAACGGAACTTTTGGCGACGGCCTCATATTATTTTTTATGTACCAATACAAACCTTATTCTTGGAGTTGGCGAGAGCGAACCGGACGACCCTAAGTTCAGTGAAACAGGACGCTTGAGGCGTCTGTCTTCAACAGATTTCGACACGTCAGTCAAATTAGTGTCCCGATCTACACCTTCACTTTTGCTGTCATCGTTAGTGCACTTCCGAAATTTCGAAGCCAAGCTACTTGCTTTGCTGTCGGTTTTTGACTTTGAACTGGACACACAAAAAATTTATAAATACGGTCAACATTGAATTACACTAAGGGTATCAAGGGTATCAATATCGATCATTACTTTTCAAATACGATGAAGGAATCCGACGCATCGTCAATTGTCTTCGGAAGCACAAGTTCTTTATCGTCAGATTCGTTTTGGTAGAGCTTGCTCTTGGTGTTTTCCCACAGAGATGCCAGAACGATTCGCTTCCGAACAGCGGGAACGGCATTATTAACACTCGAAGATGGCTGTTCTTCAGTCGGAGTAATCACGCCAGTCAAATCAATGTTAACGTCGTTGCTAGCTACGTCTCTGAATAGCAAATAGAAATAAATAGTCAAGTTTGCAATATTACAGAAAGAAGATTGTACTATTCAAGATGTAACAAACTCACTCTTGACCATGAAACCAAAGATTGTCGGCCGTCTCTTGCCAGCCTGGCGGGGGTTCTTCCACCCAAGAATTAAAGTATCGGACGATATTTTGATGATCCAGTTTGGCAAGCGCTTTCACCTCTCGCTTCATCCGCTCTGAACCGTCCTCCCTAGAGTGATAATTGAGCAGAATAAGTCTATCGAATAAATGTGCCCCTTTTGATTTATAAGCTGACACTGAATGCAAAGCAGAAGAAGTCGTTCAGTAAGAATATTAAACAGCTGCAAAGGAAAAATCTGGGGGTTTGAAACAATTAAAGGAAGATGGTGATGGGTTTGGCCAATTTATTAAGTGAATATGCTATTTGTTGATTACAATGTTGATTCCCTTAAATTCTGACAGAACATATCGGTATTAAATGAAAGTATCAAACGATCTGATATCAAATAGGAAGCATATTGATGCAGCAATAGCAAAATACCCTGTATTGAAAGGAACTAGTGGTACCACTATCAGATCAGTAGTTTGGCTACATCTCTAGTTTTTCCAGCCCGAGCACTTTCGCCCTTTCAGGCATCATCAGGGCTACGTGGAGCCCTAATCTTTAGTTTTGTTTACGCTTTACGGTCTTTTTCTTGTGAAGCTGAATGGAGATGCTCAAAAAATTGATCACGTTACACGATTGATGGTCACAATCCACAATAAAATTGATACTACTACTATTTTTCAGTGGTTTTTGTTAGCCATGGGGTTATAATTGATGAAGGTTATGGAGCGCACGTCTCAAGTACCTTCTCATATGACATTGCACTTATTCACATCTGACGTAAGTGGCTTGCAAATTGAATCAGATGATGCCTTGATAAACATACTTGTTTGGTAGTGTGATCCGTTTGATTGCGTATTCGCAGTCGTCCATTTTATTCTTAGCTTGGAAAACAATTCCAAAACCACCTTTACCAAGGCGTCGGATATGCTCAAAATCCGAGAAATACCGCGAGTGGAAATCCATGTTAGGCGTTGGCAGTCCGGTTGTCGAAGTTGTAGTGGTCGTCCTATTTGAAATGGACGTTGTTGCAGTCAGTTCATCCTGAGCGTTGGCATCATTTGTCTGGAAATAGTAAAGAAAAACGCTACAGTGAACATTCCATTCGCATTCTTCGTTTGCTCCAATAATAATTTAGGAAGACCATCCATTTAAGACAATAATTCGTCCAAACATTTGTGAACGTTTCCAACAAGCGACAGATTTGTAATATGAGAGAAAAGTTCGTAGCAGCTGCTGTAACTTTAATAATTTTTTTTCTCATAATTTTCCAATTAAAAGCTAAATGTTTCGCCTAACGCTACAGTTGAAGAGTGTTTAGCGAGCATTCAGAATATAGAATAATTTTTAAAGCTCCAATTTATGGAAATCTCGAAATTTATACACGAAAGCTGCGACAACTCGAGAACCATCAAAACTATTGACCCCGCGATGGCCTCATTCGATTCAGCGTCCGAAAATATATGGAAATTGATACCAAATACACCTTTTTCTGAAAAACGTTGGAAAATACGAATTTTCTCCCCTTCAAATCGGTAGAGGAAGAGTTACCCTAAAATCAGAATCCAGCGCTGAGGAAGAACACACAAGAAAACCTTTGATATCTACATAACTAGCTGATACAATACCTGTTGGATAGAAAATACGGATTCTGACTTACTTCGTTAAGGCGATTGGAATACAGGAACGAAATTAATCGTCTTTGTATAATCAGATTGACGACAATGGCCGAAATAATACTGGTCAGCGTCACCTCTTTCCTGAAACAGAAAATCCAAAACAATAATGAGCCCATTTGCCATTGATGGAAGGCAAAAAGCTCAGTAACAAGGCGTCACAATATAATACGCAACTCATGCACCTTGTATCCTATGAAAAATAACCTGCAAGGCAAAAAAGGGACTCCTTTTGATGATGTGTTACCTGATACCTCTATAATTTATTAAACTGGACACATCCTCACTTGAAACAATAGTTTTCATTAATGCATGATAAATTTATGCCATTGGAATAGAACCAAAACGCTAGAAAATTTATTTTCAAATAATTCAACTAGCACGATGCACAGCAACTCACCACCAATACCAAAACGACGCTCCGATAACAGTGACTGTATGCACTTCTTCCTTAACATCTCTCAATGATTCGTCCTCTTCTTCAATCGTTCTATCGTCGTCGCCCGAATATTCTGAAATATTGGCCGACACAAGATGCCCATCTACAGGCTTCAACGTCTTAATATTATCTTCACCCTGCGACAAAAATGAATTCATTTTTCACTATGCTAAAAAACTGTCTTAGAAGTAATTATTTAATAAGCATATGATTAAATAAGATTCCATTTCACTGCCAATTCAGAGTGACTCTGACACGTCTATTTCACGGGGTTCACTTACGTTTGATATTTTCCAGTCATCGATTTCCTTGATAGTCAACATTTTATCATCGTCCGAAGCATACAAGTAGAAACCTTGCCCTGCAAAAATTGTCGAACCGATGTTTTGACATTTTTTGAAACTGTATTTACACAAATTGATCATTATATAATATAGTAGGGTAGAACCAATACGGTCTCTTTCTTGAAGAATGATGAAAGATCAACTATTATTCACAACAAGATCATAGAAACAAGTAAATTACCATTGACATATTCAGATGCATAGAGGACTGACGTGCCCGTCACTTCCTCCAGGTCGGTAGATTCGCTTCCAGCTGTAATCTGTAGAATCGGATCTGACGAACCTTCAATGCCAAGAATGTGACTTTGAGCTGGAATTGCAATAACGAATTATAAAAATATGTGTGTGATTAAAACGCTAAAAGAACTTTTTTTTAATGGATGAATTTTACCGTACCAGGAATCGGGCGCCACGGAATGCTCGGAAGATGATCGTCAGTTATGAGATGGTGCTTTAGTCGATCGACCCCTTCAAGAACTTTATTTCGGAGGCGCACGCTTTCTTGAATATACAACTGAAAAGATGAAAATAAATTTCCGTTGTTGAAGGAGAAAATAGAAAACCAATTGACCTTCTCCAGAGAAATTTTTTATACGTTGTACTTCACATCTCAATAATTTTTATATAATCATTCTCGCCTGTTTGTTATGCATGCCGACATAGAGGACTGGACTTTCTGGCAGATAAACTTTCTCTTCAGGCGTTCTCGCACCGCCAAAGAGATCCACGAATTTCACTTCACCTTTTTTTCCCACGCTCCACGCACTCACAACTGGATATTCAAACTGAAACAAAAGGAAGTGGGTTAGTGCACGATTAGACCAAGTTTGCTTGTAATTTACTTGTCAAAACTGCTTACTTTGTGTTTCCAAATGACGGTGCCGGTAGCATCAAGAGCGCACACAAGACCGTCGGGTACGATTACTTTCAAAATGACATCGTCGACAGTGGATGTAGTTTGGTCATGGCAGGAGGCGTCAGGATCAGGAGATAATTTAATATGGTGCTGGCCAACACTGAAATTCCACCTGTCAATGAAAACAAATGATTTGGAGAACAGTGGTAGACATCGGCCAAGCAGCCAATTGTGCATTAGTTGATATATATGTGATTTATTATTTGACCTCTTATCCGTTCAAAAACCTTTATTCGTTCTATCTAAATTGCATTATATTTGCGATTCGGCATTCGATCCATATTTATTTTCAGGCCCTACTTCGATTCAGACTTCATCTACTGACATTGCAACCTTGTAGCTGATACAACAAAGAGCCAACCCCTCATTCTCCTGCGTTTTGTCGCCTGGGATTCAACTATTGCTTAAGCATCCGTCAATTTGCTCCTCAGGGCTCTATCTTCGATCTTACCACGACATCCATAATTTCAACTCGCGAGTAATTTGATTTCAACATTGAGATACTTCTTTTTCTAACACCTCCAAATTGCTTCCAGTGTATCCGTCGAAGGAAGCCCCTTGCTTTTAGCGTCTTGCTCCACTCGACTTTGTTGGACGTGAACCGAATCAGAGACGTATCACTTGCTGGCCACCTCAGAAAAGTTCTGGCAAGTTACGCGCAACCTAGGCGTAGTTAGTTCAATAATTTCGCCAGCCGGGATTGAATAGTGCGTTCCAAGCGAGGTTGGGCAGCCAGACAAATCGAGGTAAGCAAGTACCCTAAGTATTCATCAATACCAGAGTGTGACCCCTACTGATCGGATCCTCATCGCGTCCATTTTTTCGTTTTCCGATCGATCGGCTAGGTAATGTAATGTATATAATTTCACCTATTCTTAATACCAATATAGCAGTGGATAATTGGTAATTTTCGTTTGAAAGCCCTCTCAGCTCAACATTATTTCTTCCGCGCTTCAAAACAATGCAGATAAATTTTCTGAAAAATCGATATCAGGATCTTTGAAAATCTTTGATACCTGCGCAGATGCTGGCAATCATACCGTTCGTTTCCTAAGCGAGGATCGAGCGCTCTGACGGTTTGCGTTTGTCTTTGGATAAGAATAACGTCGCCAACCGAGTCTGGCCTATGTCCTGAGAGTGTTTGATTTTCACAAGAGGACATCGTGCACTCATAGAGAACTCGACCCGTCGCTGAGTCAACTCCGTACGTTCTAGTTTCCATGCCACCTGTTGAAAAGAAATAATTATTCAATCATTGTTTGGAATGTATTATGCAATAACATACTTTCAGATAAAAAGGGAAATAAAATTCTACCCGATATGACAATCTCGTTAGAGTACATGAACGAGGATTTAAGAAGGGTTTCGGCAGTAATCGGAACGGCTTCCACGCTTTTGCCGTTCATTTTGTACAAGCCTCCTGACAACGATGGTATCATACGAACCCACTGACCGTTGTTAGACAGCTGAAATAAATAAACATTGAGTCAAATTTTACCGATAATGATACATTGGTATGTGTCTCTCCAGTTGGTAAATAAATTCATTTTCGGTCTTGCTGTGCGGGGGCAAATCCGCGGGACACATTTTAGCAACTTTTATTCACTGGCCAAATACATTTACGCTTTCGGGCATCCTCAGCTCCTGAGGAATAACCTACAGTAAGGGGAAACCAATCATCGGTTAACTATGATTCCACATCGAGCTGCAAAGTACTCATCTTTCCTCACAATGCCAGCATAGCAAGAGAACGCTAGTACAAATAGGATTTACGTAGCTGGAAGTAATAGTTACCTCTAAATTGTGAATACTGGAGGAAAGCATAGGGCCAGGGCCGGTTTCAACGCTCCACTGTTCAGAACCGCCATCTTCCATGTTAAGCGCTGATACTTTGCCGTCCAATGTAGAAACCAAGACGATTCTGTAAAATTTCAGGTGTTTTAAAACACTGTCGTCCAAAATTATAACAGGAGTCACGCCAGATTATGAAAACTAGCAGCTAGATTTTTCCCGATTCCAAGAAACTTGCAGGAAGGTACAGTAACAACATTTTTAAACCTAGGAAACTTCCAGTACCAGAAAAATACTGTGATTTTCGAGATAATTTTTTTTTTGCAGAAAAATCCTTCCCAGCAAATTTAATTACGAGTCCGTAAGAGATCAAAGCATAGGGAGGTTCGAAAATTTGACCTTGAACTTGCCCGAAAATCTAAAAACCCTCAGAATTCGATAAAAGGGGGCATTTACCGAATCTATGTATTGGAATCTATTGGATGTATCTAATATATTCGAAGTATGGGATCGGAATCTATGTATTTTTTCATGCTTAATCGAATGAGACTTTGTTGGCGGGTTTTCGAGGATTGGAAAAATATCATCTACATAAATGTACTGATGACATTGCTCAAGCATTTATGAGGATTTAAAAATCTTTCCATATTCTTCTAATAGTCGCCTCGATAAAATTTCCAAAAATTCGCTCGTAAAGCCATGTTTGATACTGGACCCTTGTTTCTCCTATCGTGATTCGTTTAATTTCGGTCGTTGGTATCTTTATGTGAACATAATTTCATTTTTTCTTTTCATCTATAATTCGTTCAAGGTTCCCAATTGCCGCATAAACCGCTAAAAAGTGGTGAAGTGGCAGAACTGAACTATTTCTAGCTCTCAACTTTGGTTGATTATTCATAATAAACCATTGTAATCGCCCAAAAATTGTTTTCTAACCCCCAAAATTTTATGCTTTACGTTTCAAGGCAACCAGTAGAAAAAAATCTGACCTTCCTTCGTCAACACTTTTCTTATTAAAATATGGTCAAGCGAAGACCTACAGTCAAAATTCTTATGTAACAACCAAGTTGTGATACAACCGTTTAGTTGGTGTCACATGTTCATTACAAAAATAAAATTTCAGTTTCATGATTGTACTCAACCAGTGAATATCACTCCGCATTTATAAAATTTATGACGAAACTATTGCAGCTATATTCTTGAAATTTTTAACCGAAAATCATTTTTTTCCTGACAACTGCTCAATTTTTCAACCAAATCGCTACCTCAATTTTGATATTTTTGGGGTTTTGACGGGGAGTAAATTCGTATTTTCCAACATTTTTCCGAAAAAGGTGTATTCAGTATTAATTTCTATAGACCATCGCGCTGACAATAGCTTCATCGGTTATCAAGTTATCGCAGCTTTTGTGTGGAATTTTCGAAATGTTGGGAAATTTGGAAAGGTGATAAATCTTCATCATTTTTGGAGCTGTAAAAATAGTTCTCTACTCGTCTAACACTCTCTTCATCGATCTTCATAAAGGCATGTTGCTACTTCCATGTTTAAGTATAATAAATGTGATCATCCGACTCCGAAATTTTCAGAGTACTATACTCAGAAACACTAGCAGAACAAGGGTCAATATGTCCATCTGTCTGAGGTCAAAAAGTGGCAAAAATCGTCATAATGGAGCTCAGTGAATTTTTAAGAGAATGTGTATTTTGATTTTCACAGGTCGCAAAAAATGAATACATCTGAACGTTGGGGACCTGAAAAATTTCTTAATGTCAGCTGAATGCCGCTCGATTTTTATTCATTATTTTTATTTAGGTACATTATTTATTTTTATTCACACGCCGTACTTCATCGTAATTCGCACTTTCATTTTAATAATCAATCATCATTTTTAATTGTATTCCAGCACTTTTGAATATTTGGATCTCCTCGCAGTAAAAATGACTTAATTTCACTAAAAACCTTTTTTGTATCGTTTGGCTGACACAACAGACCGCAAAAATCAATATATCCGACGCTTGAGGTCTTTAAAACAATAGCGAGCGAACGACGTCTAATTTTTTTCACGCTTTCGTATAAATTATCTTTGATTTGAAATGGTAATTGTAATTATTATGACTGGTTTTAACAAATGAGCCGGGTGGCAGTGAAAACTAAGATCGTACGAAGAAATCTATTCCAGTTGGGGAAATTAGTTAATTTTACAATTTTACCGTCAATCGATTTTTCACTAGTTCTGCATTCCCAGTTGACTGGCGTTACAAAGGCCAATA